>CM048751.1:151186472-152386472 GCA_026315105.1 Locusta migratoria | reverse complement strand
TAGACAGCCTTTTTTGCTAAATGAAAACCCCTTTCATGCAGAGGCATGAGCAATAGCATTTCATTTCATGTTTTTAAATGTTAGTTTCTGTAATACTGTGTTAATCTTTCTGGGATTTTATTATGCTAATAATTTATCATTCTGTTTATGAATGTGGCAATATGAATGGTTTCTTCGTGACGCCACTGTCTATGTGAGAATGTATACTTGCTTCATTCTGTATGTGCATGTAATAGTATCTTCTAGCATTGCAGTCTGATTGTATGTATGAGAATTTTCGTCGTCGGCTGCTGGCTGCACGTCTTGCACCTCTGGCCTCATGTCAATAGGTAGTCATTACCAACCTCTGCTTTTGATGCTACCAAAGAGGTTTCTCCACCCTTTGGTTACAAGTTGGATTGGCAATGCCTGGTAGCAAGCCTCGGCAGGATGCACGAGTCTAAGCTCTCCCCACCACCTCGTTTTTCTTGGGTTTTTACGGATTTCCGGTGGTGGAGGGGACTGGCTGGGCGACGACTTCACTCTGTGGCTGCGCTTTGAGCTGGTAAGACGTTCTGACTTTCTTGCCTCCCTTGAGGTGGTAGCGATTTGTTGTCTGCTTTGTTCAAGTTAGACTTCAGTACTTAGGTTCATTTTTCGAAATAAGTTTCTCCGATCATGTACGGAAGTGTACTCAATTTCATTTCGGTGATTTTGTGTAGGTAAGTGCGGTGAACATGTAACTAATTCGGTTTGATAACAACTGAGAATTGGTAACCTTTGCGAGACTAGGTGGCAGTGTACGAACTCGGTTTAATTTCTTTCTAGCTTTGTGGGATGCGACTAATGTGTGGGAATATTTTTATTCTGTATGGTGTATGTGAAATATTCTTTTCTGTTTTATCCTTTCACGAGTGATATTTACTCCACATGGTGTGTTCTTAGTACAAAGACTTCAGCTACCCCTGTGTCTGCTTCTAGGCCTGTCAGGCAAGAAATCATGTATGTACCTTTCTGGTTTCCCTTATTACATCGCTATCTCCTCTCCGTCTATTTTAAATTGCTATTTCGCCTCCATACTTACACTTGTGAGGTGCGAATATGTAATGTAGCAGACACGTGCCGTGTGTCTCAGTAAGTCAGCATGCCCACGGTTTGATTTAAATGGAAATTAATCTCACTGTTATCGCATACCATCTGAAGTAAAGAAAGACAGACCAGAGCCACCTACAAAGTTTATTTTCCTTGTGTTGTGTGGTACATCGTGGTTCACTGAATTTTGCCTACGATAGGGGCGCCTGCTTCTGCTTCATATCAGCAAGCTGAGTTGGGTTAGTTTCGCTTTGCTTTGTGCAGGTGAGTGGCTGAATGCTTGTTGATTATAAATCCCTCCTCTGACGATGTTCAGTTCAGATTACTATAAATTTATTTTAAACGGGATGCATTTTTATTTTTAACAAATTTGTTCCCCCATTTGCTCAAGTTTGAAGTGAATAAATAATTTATTGTCAGTGAATTTGATCCTTCTTATGAATATTAGTTTGTGAACACCCTCCCTTTTATCTTTAATGTTGTTTTTCACCAGTGCTGAGAACAAACTCAGATGCAAATTATCATGTTTTAATTTCATTGCGCCATAAATGTTCTCTTAGCCACCTTCATGAAATGGTTTGGTTCAGGGTGGCTTGCATATTAATGATTGTATGTAATTCCCGTGATCTGTGATGTATGTTGGCCATCGTCTCTTCGTCTTCCTGCTGCTAAAGTAAAGTTTGCGTCAGTTCTAAATTCTGCGCCAGGGAACAAGATTCTGTTGCAGAAAGTAGTCAGTTGTTCATGCGAATCCTTTAGCTGTTTTTACGGACAGAGTTATGCAGGGTGATTCAAAAAGAATACCACAACTTTAAAACTGTGTATTTAATGAAAGAAACATAATATAACCTTCTGTTATACATCATTACAGAGAGTATTTAAAAAGGTTTTTTTTCACTCAAAAACAAGTTCAGAGATGTTCAATATGGCCCCCTCCAGACACTCGAGCAATATCAACCCGATACTCCAACTCGTTCCACACTCTCTGTAGCATATCAGGCGTAACAGTTTGGATAGCTGCTGTTATTTCTCGTTTCAAATCATCAATGGTGGCTGGGAGAGGTGGCCAAAACACCATATCCTTAACATACCCCCATAAGAAAAAAATCACAGGGGGTAAGATCAGGGCTTCTTGGAGGCCAGTGATGAAGTGCTCTGTCAGGGCTGCCTGGCGGCCGATCCATCGCCTCGGGTAGTCGACGTTCAGGTAGTTACGGACAAATAAGTGCCAATGTGGTGGCGCTCCATCCTGCTGAAATATGAATTGTTGTGCTTCTTGTTCGAGCTGAGGGAACAGCCAATTCTCTGACATCTTCAGATACTGTAGTCTAGTTACAGTAGCACCTTCGAAGAAAAGGGACCAAAAACTTTATTGGCTGAAATGCCAGAGAAAACGTTCACCTTAGGCGAGTCACGTTCATACTGAGTTGTTTCCCGCGGATTCTCAGTGCCCCATATACAGACATTGTGACGGTTGACTTTCCCGTTAGTGTGGAAAGTTGCTTCATCACTAAACACAATCTTTGAAACGAAAGATTCATCTCTTTCCATTTGAGCAAGGATAAAATCACAGAAATCTATTCTTTTAATCTTATCAGCTGCAGACAGTGCTTGAACCAGTTTCAGACGATAAGGTTTCATAACTAACCTTTTTCGTAGGACTCTCCATACAGTTGATTGTGGAATTTGCAGCTCTCTGCTAGCTCTGCGAGTCGATTTTCCTGGGCTGCGAACAAATTCTTGCTGGATGTGTGCTACATTTTCATCACTCGTTCTCGGCCGTCCAGAACTTTTCCCTTTGCACAAACACCCATTCTCTGTAAACTGTTTATACCAACGTTTAATACACCACCTATCAGACGCCTAGTCAACAGCGCGTCAAGCGAACAAATGTACAACTAAATGAAACTTTATAGCTCCCTTAATTCGCCGACAGATAGTGCTTAGCTGTGGCTTTTATCAGTGCAGAGTTTTAAAATCCTAAAGTTGTGGTATTCTTTTTGAATCACCCTGTATATTTAAAGTAAGCTTTTAACTGGCTCCCCTCGGCTAGAATTAATTTTACAATTACTGGTGGTCTTACAAAGTGACAGACAAAATTTTTAGATAAACAGGAAACGAAAATGTTATCTTTGGCATAGTAATGTGGCACTGAACAATTTTTTATGTTTTTAAATTTTTATTGGCTTTCTTCAATCCATTCAGCTCAGCCTTCTGCTGACAATTGCCACCTTTTTCAGCGCTGGCTTCATCTGACATCTGCTCGATAAAATTATACTTTTTCAAAAATATGTAATTGTGAAATTCATTTTTAACTAGGTAAAATGCTAAAACGGAATAACACAAAGTATATTCCATGATTAATTCATAATTTTTTGGAAAAAACTAATTTTGTGATGTAATAAATATAGTCTACAACAGATTAGTGGTTTCCATGTAATATTTATCACTAAACAGTACCACTTCATTACTGTCTTGAGTACTGATGAAGTGTTTGGGATTATCACCAGATTGGTTTAAAGGAAGATATAGATGCAATGCAGAGGCAGGCTGCTATATTTGTTACTGGTAGGTTGGATAGTCACTGAGGTGTTTCAGGAATTGAAATGGGAGTAGCTGGAGGGAAGGTGACGTTCTTTCCAAGAAACACCATTGAAGAAATGTAGAGGGCCAGAATTCTAAGAGGACTGCAGAAAGATTGTACTGTAGCCAAACGACATTTCGTGTAAATACCGAAAAGATAAAATTGGAGAGATTAAGGCTTGTACAGATGGATACAAGTATTCGTTTTTCTCTTGTCTATATGGGGTGGAATAGAAAAGCAAGTAAATAGTAGCATTAGTAGGTACCCTCCACCATGTACTTTTGGGTGGATTGTGTAGTTTATATGTACATGTAGATTAGTTCTCACAACCATTCAAAAATTTGAGATGAGAGTATCCCCATAAACAACACATTTAATTTTTTCAAGTTTCGGATAGTAATTATTTTGTACATTTATTTATTAAAATGAACTTACACACTATACTCATTTTATGCCACTTGACAATTGAACTTACACATATTGCAATATATGAATTTAGGACAAGGAAAACTTAAACTAAATGAAAAGCTACATAATTTTTCCTTTCCACTTCTTCATCACAAATTTAGGTCACTGTGAACAAACCATTCAAATTCTTCAATGGTAAGATAGTAGATGCATTATAATACATTACAGATGGTCGTGTCAGTGCAAACTAGGGAAAATGGGCGACAGTTTCCTCTTCAGTACCATGTAGCACGTATAAGGGGCATGCTGAAGCTGCCCAGCGATTCAGGAATTCAGGGTCTTCTTGCACATATTATATTTTGCATGAATCCTGATGATGTTGCACCACTATCTTCTTGGAACAGAGAATTAAGTACCTTTAGTGTTGGATCTGTCATGAGACAGTAGTTGGTGTAGTTTTGAACTTTTCAAAAACATCTCCAGTGATCACATATGTTGAAATTGTGTTGTGACATAACATATTATTGACTATTCTATAAATAATGGTCGTGGAACATTCAAGGTACTCATTTCTGTTACCAGTACACCTACATCTCACAATCAGCGTTCTATCAGTTTCTTAATGCTACAGCATTAATAAATAGGCTACTGTGATACAAGGAAATTGGGGCCTCTTTCCACTGGCTTAGAAGAAACTTCATTATTTTATGACAAAATGAAATTTGCAGAAAGTCTCTGACTTTGTGGAGGTATACAGTATTTGCTCCTCTCCAGTAACTGAGAAAAATATTTATTTTCTAAATCTACTTTGAAAATCACTTTTAAGTGCCTGTCTGAGCGTTTAACAAACAACTTTCAAAATATTTCTCTACCATTGCATTCTCAAACAGCGCATATGAAGAAGGAACCTCTAAAACTTTCAATTTTCGATCTCATTTCCCTAACGTTTTTATGATGATCATGTCTCCCCATGTAGGTGGGTGCTAATAAAATGTGTTCGCATTCGAAGGAAAAAGTTGGTGGAAGAAATTTCGCAAATAGATCTCGCAATGACGAATACCTTTCTTTTAATGTTCTCCACCCCAACTAGTGCATCAATTCCGTGACACTCTGACCCCAGTATCGTGAAAGTACAAAACTAGCTTCCCTTCCCTGAACTTTCTGTATATCGTTCATCAGTCGCATTTGGTGGGATTCCACAACGTGCAGCAATGAAAGGTTTTTAAAATACCTAAACATTTCGTTGAATATACGGCCTTTATATCTGACTGATTTTTCGTGTAAATGCAGTTTATAGAATTTCTTTTAGTACCGTACTCATATAGATGACTTCACACTTTTCATTATTTCCGACAATTACCAATTTTGTCACCATGCAGATGTCTTATCTAAATCGTTTTGCACTTGCTTTTTCTCCTCTGAGTGCTTAACTAACCGATAAACGACGGCCTCATTCACACAGTCTAACAGATCTGCATAGATAGCTTCCTAAATCGTTTACAAACACAAGGAACAGTAAGGGCCTGATAAAACTGCCCTGGAGAGCTCCACGTGTCAGTTCTGTTTTACTCAATGACTTTCAGTCAGTTATTATTATGTACTGTGTTCTTTCCGCCAGAAAATCGCAAACCCAATCGAATGGCTGTGTTCCATAAGCACATAATTTTTCCCAAAATTTATCTGTTTTTTTCCCGGTATGTTTTATTGGCCTCCTTGGCTTGGAACTTGCAGTGACAGAGCTCAACATTTTATGTGGTTTCTATTATTCTGTACAATGTTGTAAACTGAAAATGTAACTATGCATGAAACTGTACTCTGCCTTTGTAAATTGTCTATGTTACAATAGTAATTATACCAGTAGAAAATGTCAGAGAAAGATAGATATAAATATTGTTTTGATCAGAGAGTGGAATTTGGAAGGTAGCAACGAATTTGAAAAGCACATATGTGGTGCACAGAACAGAACTTGTTTGATGAGAGTAGGCTACTTAGTCCCCAGATTCTGATGAGTGTAGATGCATGAGTGACATGTCCTGTCACAAAGAAGTCTGTGTAAAGTGTTGCAAGTGGGCAGCAGGGCTACCACAGGCAGAGGTAGCAAAGGTCCATTTAGATCCTGTCCTGCAACCTGACACATACTGACATACTGTATGACACATTTTTCATTTTGTAGGAAATCGATAAAAATCGTCAATTCCAGAGAATTATTGCAAAATAATAATGTAATGTCAGATATGTATTGTCTCTGAACACTGAGTGTTAAAGATAATGCAAATGAGTTTGTTATCAAGTTATGACACAAAGATACATTAAACTCTGTTAAAACATTGCAGGTTTTTGTAAAAATTCCTGTATTTCACTCGATATATCTGATCACTTCCAACAGAACTCTTTTCTTCTCCTTGTGAAGTTTCAGTACTCTACTATAGAGCAACAAAAAATAGAGGGCTAGTGAAATTTTTTGCTACGTATTGGCAATCACGTTTTACAATACAATATCTATCCCTATCCCTTCTGCAAATCATGCTATGACTACAACACACACTTATGCCTCGTCACTATACATCTGCAACCACAGTAAGTCAGTAACTTTCAAAGCTGGTGACTTTTTAGAACTCCCATCATTTCCTCACCACTGTCAGTTTTGTTCTTGTTGTTGTTGTCTTCAGTCCAGAGGCTTGTTTGATACAACTCTCCACCCTACTCTATTCTGAGTATGCCTCTTCATCTCCTCTTAAGAACAGAAACCCACATCCATCTGAATCTACTTGCTATATTCGTCTCTTGGTGCTGGCCATGGTGGCCGAGGGGACTGAGGCACATCAGTCACGGTCTGCACGGCCACTACTGTCCGGGGTTCGAATCCTCCCTCTGGCATGGATATTTGTGCTGTCCTTAGTGTTAGTTAGTTCATAAGTAGTTTGTAAGTTTAGGGACTGATGACCCCGTAGTTAAGTCCCATAAGCTATACAAACATTTGAACTTCATCTCTTGGTCTCATTCTGCAGTTTTCCCCTCACACACATCCCCCCAATGTTAAATTTACGATCTATAGATGTCTAAGAATGTGTCCTAGCAACAGATCCCTTCCTATATCAAGGTATGCAAAAAAAAAAATATATATATATATTCTGTCCCCAATTTTGTTTAGTACCTCTTCATTAGTTATGTGATCTATCCATCTAATCTTCAATAAACTACTTTTCGTCCAAGTTTCATTTCCACACAAGGCAAAACTCCACACAAATACCTTCACAAAAGACTTCGTTACACTTAAACTAATTTTCGATGTTCGCAAAATTTCTCTTTTTCGAAAACACTTTTCTTCCCATTTCCATTCTGCATTTTATATCATCTGTACTGTGACTATCATATGTAATATTACTGCCCAAATAACAAAACAAATCCATCACATTTATTGTTTTGTTGCCTAATCTAATCCCTTCAGAATCGCCTGATTTTCTAAGACTGCATATCATTAACCTTGTTTTGCTCTTATTAATGTTCGTCTTAAACTGTACACACCTTTCAAGACTCTCTCCATTTCGTTCCATTGCTCTTCCAGGTTTTATTGTTGTCTCTGACAGAATTACAATGTCATCAGCAAAAGGCAATGTTTTTATTTCTGTACCCTGACTTCAAATTCCTTCTCCAAATATCACTCTGCTTTCCTTCACAGCTTGCTCAATCTACAAATTGAATAACATTGGACCTTTCAGCTTTCCCTTTTTGCTCAGAACTGGTTTTCCATCTGAGTTTTTGGTATTCATATAGTTACAGTGCTTGTCTCCAAATGTCTCTTTTATTTTCCTGTAGCCAGTATCTATTTTCCCATAGTTATACATTGATCTACAGATTTGCATTTGGCTTATAGCCACTCCTGCTCAGCTGTTTTGCGCTATCTGTCAATCTCATTGTGTCTGTACTCCTTTTTACCTGCTTCATTTACTGCATTTTTATATCTTCTCCTTTCATCAATTGAATTTAGTATTTCCTGTGATATACAAGGATTTTTTGTAGGTCTTGTCTTTCTACCCATTTGGTCCTCTGCTGCCTTGGCTAATTCATCTCTTAAAGCTACCCATTCCTCTTATACTATTTAATTTTCAGTCTCTGCAGTTTTGAATGAACAAAAAGGAACCTTAGCAATGATATTATTCCAGTCTGCTGGAACTTTAATTTTTAACACTTTTTTTCTCTTTTCAGTCATTATGAAGTCCCAGTCACAAGATACGAAACTATGACGCAAACGTAAAAACTTTTGATGTATTTCTGTGAAGTACTTGCAAATAACTAGATAGAACTGTACCGCTAAAACTCTCTATTTATTGCTCTGTACAACACAGCAGTCAGACCATACAAACATTTGGCACTCCATACCTTCTTCAAGCGTATTGTAATTGTTTATCATAAATTTAAGCACATAAAAAATATTCCAGGCTTAATCTCAGTAACGATGTATTTATCTGACAAATTAAGTGTAATTTTTTCAACACTGACGTCATGAAACGTGAAATTATACTACGACAGGTATCTCTGAATGAATAACATGTAATGTGTTATTGTTGAACAAAGTACAATCAGTTGAAGGTCAACACACATAAAATTTACATTTTTATTATTTTTTGTCATTTCTGTGTCGTTTTTTACACTTTGCGTGCTTGGTCTGCTTCTGAACGAAGCAGCTGACCCTCAATTTCGAAGTTGTGCAGTTCCATTTGGTCTGAAACAACATTCATTTTGTTATACAGCAAATCACACTATCTGTCAGCACCGGTATCTGAACTAGGTGTTTCTAAACGCAAATTAAAACCTTTTTTAAACACAGCTGGGTTGTTGACTTAACTGGGAACATTTCACAAAACGATCGATACAATCTGTATGCATACGTTCGTTTGAGGATTTATCCTTGCTGTAATGGCTCATTTACTTTGAGAAACTGTAAATGTGTTCCCAAATCAAACCCCTGTCGTAAGTTGTTATGTCACATGACTTATTCAAATGTTTTCCTCCATCGGCTTTAGGAATGGTCATGCCACATTACATTGAACAGTTTGTAATCATCACTGGGTAATACAGAAGATGTCGAACAGTGTGTTTTGGCACACCTTTTTTGACTGGCCTTTATATTTGAAAGTAAATTTTTTCCACAGAGTATCGTCCACCTGACATTTCTTTCATCTGGATCAGTTGCCTATTTCCATGGATTTATTATTACTTTTATTTGCAATTAACAAAACAGCTCATAAGAAACTGCATTATAGAGTGTGTAACCTCGCCAGTGAAAGTATGTCCCAAGTGTCATTCATGAAATGAAAGAAAGTCAATAAATATAATAACAAGTGCTGGCTATTCCATTTTATTGTGTTTGAGATTAATTAAAAACTTTCATTCAGCCTCATTTAAATAATTGTTTATGTAATAATGGTATGAAACCAAATCAATCTTGAAATGCAACTTGTAATGAGGTAGAGACAATTAAAGTTCAGTTCAAATTATTCATCCAATAAAAAGCATTTAAAAAAAGGATAGTCAATTTTTCTCATTTATTTTTCATTCCTTTGTGTGACGTTTTATGCAATGTGTAGTGTTAGCTGGTTCACACACCAGTGTTCCTCAAGAATTGAAATTCCTTATTAATTTTTGCTTTTGAGTGATACTATTCTAAACATAAACGATTTTTTAAATTATGACATAACAGCTATGTTTACAATGTGAGATGATATATCACTCAGAAAACGTCCATGTCAAACAGCTTTGGCCACAGAAAACTGTGTAATTATATAAAGATAGCACTTACTTAGTGTGATATGTGTGGTATGGACACTAAACACCACATAATGCTTAGCTTTGTATTAACAGTATGGAGACTAAGCACCAGATAATATGTCCCACAATTACACACACACCATTTCTAAGATAAATTATTATTCAGAGACTGACTTGCTTCTTAATCACATTATATTAATGTACCACTATGCTCATGTACACTAATTAATTAATCTCTCACATTGTTTAGAGTTTAGATTTCACATGTTTTGATTTATGTAATTCATATGCCGCCCGTCCCCCCCACTCCTCTGTGCAGTCTATTCAATGGGGCTTGGTCTGTACAGCTGAGTTGCAAGTCACATTTCCAACAGAGCTACATGGGGAAGCAGCTTGAGATCTTGCCGTGAAAACACCATTGCAGTCCTAAATCCAACCGAGAAACTGTTCCAGAATCCCATCTGGTACATCTGCCATGGTAGCCATTACACCTAGGGGTTTGCACTCATTACATTTGTGACGAATTACCTGACAACATTTCGAGATGGCAACAAAACATGAAGCTGATGTTAGTACAACATCGTGAGAATGGTAATCGACAAACAACAGGCAAATCATCTATCTGTAAATGGCAGTGTAGGGTCTGTTTTGTCGATTTTTGCACTTCCTAGGCAAGCTACTCCTAACTCACAAAGTTCACAACCAACTGCCAGAACATTCTGAATTCTTACACATGTGGCCAGTCTGCTTCAATAAACACAGAACCCTATGTCACTTGTGGCGAAACATTGATGGTTTGTAACATGCCTCATTAAGTCACTAGAGACATTATAGGGTCAAAACCTCGTTCTATGGACGAATAGTAATGCTAAAATTAACTTAAAAAAGGATTAATTGTTTCTTCTACAGCCAAACAATTTGAGATTTCTCTCTCCCTAAAAAATAACAATAATACAGTGGTAATAAGACTAATTAATTGTCAGAGGTGTACTAGAGATGTTTGAAGATGATGTTAATTACACTCCTTGTGGTTTTACCCATTCTGATACTGATCTACCATCAGCATAGGGCAGTGCTGATACAAACATCAGAACATACTATCTATACTTGTCGTGATTCTCTCATGTAAATCAATATAGACTTCAGGTTACTGTGCGTTTTAATTAACTACTGCCAATCAGTGGTGGCCAGTTATACCTGAAGATGGGTGTTGCAACCAAGTTTCATTGTTACATTTTTATGTGAGATGCTTAAAATGGAGAAAATTCTTTATCTCAATGCCTGACTTCTGATATTCATCGTGATATAAACATTCCTCGAATTCGTGAAGTATGAAAGTCACAAAATTTAATTTTTGCAAATCCAGTTTACTCTCCTGTGAAAAGTTAGAAATTTATCAGTTACAAAATATATCTGTGGTATATTTCACGTTATAATTTATCAAGTCGAAAAGAAATTCACTCGTCATTTAAAACACCAGAAAGAGACACATTATACATTATAAGTATAAATAGTTTTACTTTATTTATACTGAAAATCCCTGCCCCCAGTTTTTTATCGATGCAAATTTGTCATTAAGGTCTGAAAGCATCCTCACAAGTTCTCTTGCAATGGAAATCATCGCGAAATTCGACAATCTTTCCTGGAGAACAGAATTGCGTAAGAATTATTTTATCCATTTTCAAGTATAAAAGCACCTCTCTGCTTCCACCGAAGTCATGGGAATTGTTAAAACTTGCTTCAACACTTTAGGGAACTCAATGAACATTTTCCCTAGGTTGTTGATTATTATAAACTCTGCTAGGGTAACAGCACCGGACAATGATCTAAATTATTGTGGTAGTTAATTTGGAACAAGCAAAATTATTACAATTGCTGTTGCTATGTTAGTAACTGGGTGACAGAATCAAATAGCTTAAGCACAATGACATACCTGAGAAGAAACAATGCTGGGAGAAGCATGAGGTCTCCTGATTAGAGCCGTGCCATCTAGCGTAGTGCTGGGAAATACTTCTGGCCAGGAGGTTTGCAGCCAGTTTGCAACCCCTTTTGATGTCAATGGCGAGCGTGTTAAGATGTGCCACAGTCAGGCCTGGACTCACAGCTACTGCAGGTATAATGGGCCCAGCTGCCTGCCAGGAAGTTGCAGGAGGAGTGACAAACCCCCTGAGCTATGCACGAGGACAGCAGCGTTTTTCGGCGAGTTGCAAGGCAACAGGATGTTGTACGACCAAAAGTAGTTGATTATGATATATTTCGTGGTAACAATTAGGCTTTCTAAACGAAAAAAATATAAGTAAAGGGGACATACATAGTTTTAAAAAATTGGGAGTTGTGCAATACTGCAACAATATCACGCATTGCCACTGCTGCCAATACTTTGTACCGATACATATGGAAATATTTTAATCCGAAAATATTTTTTTAAATTTTCTTTAAATGTTTTATTATTTACAATAATACTTACGATATAGATCTCCAAGACACAAGAAGGAATGCAAATATCTTTGTTTGTGCATTCTTCGAATGGAAATTAAGCTTATCTCTGACTGTTAATTAGCAGGAGTCAGTCGTTGATTAGCATTTGCTGTGTGTGGAACATGTCTTGTCTGTTCAGTCCTGCAATAATGAATAAATTTTGTGAAAGTATAAACCTAAATGCTTATGTGTTTACTTTTATTTAGTGATATGAAAGTCTCCTATACCGGTTTAATTACGCAATTAATGATTTTTACACTGGAATAACAACAAAGGCGAGACAAAAAGAAGAGGTTTTGGTGTAAATGGCGACCTACCCAACGAAGTCAATCATCCGATTGTGGACCTGCAGTTATTAAGTGATAACAGTGACAATATACTTGTACAAGTATTCATTTATTTTCTTTCTGTTTTTCATGAAACAACAACAATTACAAAATTGTGTAAGCAAACTGCCTCAACATCTGACAATGCATCCAAAAGCACGAAGATTAGTAAATACTAAAGAAGACGCCCAAGGTAGCAACGAATCAATGTACTGTTATAGCATTGGTGACCATTTTCTTATCCCGCAACAATGTCTTTCTTTCCTATCCTGGGATTGTTAGCCTTGCTTGTAGAATTAGTTTCGCTTTCAGATGGTATTGTTAATGCCTATTGTAGGTAGGTAGTGGTTTGCATCAGAAAATAACCATTATCAGATTGCGTAATTTTCTTAAAACTTCTTTACGTTGAAACACATCCACTGAATGTGTGGTCATGTCCATTTTTTAGTTATTCGTTAACCTAAATTGTTTCTGCACCATTAATATTGTCTAATAGTATGTTAATTTTTTTATTCTGTTTATTAATTATCAATGTCCCATATTTATATATGTTTCCATGTGTGACTGAACTTGTGTTTACATGTGAATGTGGAAGGTTGATTTAATATTGACTGACTGCCACGCAATAGCTTACAGTCACCGCATCGCACTTTAGGCCTCGTTTACTTTAATTAAGAATGCATGGCTTCGTTTGTTGTCTGTGCTGGCGTTTGCTGGGTGGCCAGAGACAAACTTACGTGGCAAGATGGCGAGGTGGCCGTGTTCTTAGTGTGGTGCCAACCTAATCTTGGACTAAAGAGGTGACAGAGACCTTTCTGGGAGCTGCTGAAGAGGGTATTATCTTCCTCAGGTAGAGAGGGTTGGTAGGCACTATGCTCTAAACGCGCTCTGTATGGGTTTTTAGCGCGCTCTACATCTGGTGTGTGGTGGGGAAGGTTTTGGTGTGGCCTTAGAGCTTCACTCTAACTGCGACTGTGGAAGTAAGTACTTCATTGAATCATGCTGAGGGGATGGCATGCTGTTAGAAATATACTTTCTTTGTGATCAGGCAGTCTTGGTTTATCAGTGATAGTTTCCTTGGGCAATTCTTTCACAACGCGAGGCGAAGTGTCTCTTAATTTACAGAACTCGAGTAATTCAGTGTAAGTTTAGTTTTTGCATTATCATTCCGGTGATGATTTTGTGTTCGGTTTTTCTCACATTAGAATACTCGTGTGTGGCCTTCAGCCTTTGTGTAACCTTAATATGTATAAGTTTTCTTGTTGTTTTTAAACTAAAGTTTTCGCATTGCATCTGTATCTGCGAGTATGCTAAATATTTCTCAGATTTTCTAGTTTGATTCCATCTTTCCTGTCTTGTATGACCAATTGCACCACGTGCTTTTGTAACGGTCAGCTATGCTTTTATTAATACTAGCTTTCTTCTATATGAATTTTTGCATGTGCTTTACTTGCTTATTCTAAATTAACTTCTTTTGTAAATTCTATTTGGTGTGGTTACACACCATGTGGTACTTAACAATAGTATACTGATGCCTCCCCACACATGCATTCGTTTGGTGCATAGTGATTTTTCAATTTGTGCTTCAAGATACCTGCCATCTCGTCATAAACGGCACCGACACTTTGTTTGTCGCTGCTATGATCTGTTCCTGCATCAGTAAGTGTCGCAAGCATTATGCGCGTGTCTGTGAATGAATGAGTGTGTTTTCATCTATCCATTGTGTGTTTGCAATTTTCCTCCCACGTTAACTCCATATTCATAAAAAGGCAGAAACAATTTTATTACACGCAGTAACTTTATGCTTTAATTCACTATTGTACAAGGTGTGTGCTTAATTTGGTCTTCCCACATTTATTTGCTTGTTCTTTCTATTGAATAGATGATTATTTAAAGTATCAAATCCCTGCTTCATGATTTCATGCTCCCCGTCCCATGTTTACTTATCTATTCATTTATGTTTAACATTGATTTTGCGTTAGTTAAAACGTTGGGTGTTCCCTTAAGGAGTGAACATTTAGATATCTCCATTGTGCAAATACTGTAGCCACTCGCAAGGTAATTTAGAGCAGCAGTGATCGTTTTAACTTGCATTCGCAGATCTCAACTGCCCGAGATCTTGATTAAAGAATTTAACAGGCTACTTTCAACATTAAATTTTAACATTAAAAGGGGAACTTTTAATCATGTTTAATATTTTGTGTTATTCTTGTGGTTCATGATTTGCTCAACAATGGAAAACAATTGAGAAATCAATGCAGACAGTGAAATTGAAATTAATGTTACAGATATGAAAACCAATAAATCTATCAATAATGTCAGAACAGAGGAAACAATGTCTTTAATGTCATACAACGGGTCTTTTCAGGCAGATACAATTACTTTTGAAGTACGAGATATGACCTTGAATAGTCGTGTTCTCGGTGACATGTCTTTCAGAACAATACATGAGACGCAATGACTACTATCACCAGGAAATATTTTTCTAGAGAAGTATGTGAAAAGGAAGGGTAATCGAAAATGAGGTTGTTCAAAACAATGAATTCTCTTTCGGCAACTGGTCATTGACACAGTGGAGGTTACAGATCGAGAATAAAACAATGTCTACCAAAGAAACACAAAGTATATCAGGATTAGGGATGTTAATGCAGGTAATATAGAATCTTAGCCATGGCAGATTAGCCATGAGCATTGGGGCGCCTTGCTGCGGTGCACACTACTGTTTGCTGTTGGGGGTTCGAGTCCCCCCTCAGGCATGGGTGTTTGTGTTAGTTTATCTTAGTTTAAGTAGATTGTAAGTTATGGGATAATAATCCAGCAGGTGAGTCCGATCGACTTACAAACATATTTTGAACATTTGAATAGAATCTTAAAAAAGAGATAACTAAGGCAATGAGGAAAGGATTCGAGAACTCAAATAGGAGATATGATAACAGGTTTGATGATATCGAGCAGAAAATGGGCAAAAGATTCTCTGACTTTGGTAAAGAATTTTATAAAAAGATTTCCGATGCATCGCGAAACCTCGGAAAACTTGGAAAATAAACTGTCGCAGGACACAGATTAACAACAGAAAGAAGCAGCTTAAATAAAGTCACTTGTGGAATCGCAGGCCGATTTGCAGAAAACGCAAATCAGCTTAACTGACATGGCAAACGAACTAAAGACGGTTTGTGAAGATTTGCTCAGTTTCGACAAATTAACCGTGGATGTCGAATTTTAGAAACTGGTTCAGAATAAAATTCGATGATGACAAAGAGCTAAACAAAAGGGCCAAAATCGGTGTATTTGACAGCGACATCACTTTAGCGGAAAGGTGTGTTGCCGAACACAAAACTTACATCAATGAAGTGGAAAAATTAGTAGGTTAGGTTAAGTTCGAACGGGAAGTGAAAATTGTTTCTAAGATTGACGAAAGTATCAAAGAAGCTGATCAGAATTGATCAACAATAGAACCAGTATAAACAGTTACGAACAATACTGAAACACCATGTGATTTAGAACACTGAAAGGGTAACATGTTTGTAAGTACATCACTCCAAGTAAATGGTGATAGTTAACAGGAAAAATATGATCGAAGTATGCAGCAATCTAATACCAGAGCTAATTGCGTTAAGGTTGCACCCATTCTACTACTGTGCGATTGGGGAACTCCTGTCCTTGTCTGGGAGGAAACGAGGTGGTCACACAAGGGCGGTACAGAGTTTTCATTAAATATACACTTGAGAAAGCCAATATCTACCTGGAGGCATCTTTGAGGTGTTCATTTACTAAGCTTTGGTAGGTAACCAATTAGTGGTTCGCAGGAGAGCTTCTGTGAAGTTTGGAAAGTAGGAGGCGAGGTACTGGCGGAAGTAAAGTTGTGAGGCGGCATCGTGAGTCGTGTCGGGATAGCTCTGTCGGTAGAGCGCTTGCCCGCGAAAGGTAAAGGTCCCAGGTTCGAGTCCCGGTTCTGGCACACAGTTTTAATCTGCCAGAAAGTTTCAAATTAGTGGTTTAATCAAGATGCGTAAACATTTGGGTGCAAACTGCTTCATCAGTTCTACGAAAGATAAAAGATAAATGCTGACAGATGGATTGATGGACTGTCTTAATATATGAAAAGAGAAAGAGAGAAAGAATTTGAAAGTATGAAAGGTCGAGGAAAAACCTCAGTTATAAGAAAAGGAACTAAATAGACACAAAATGGAAATAAATTGTAAACACTGATTGGTTGGTTGGTTGGTTTGTTTTATTTTAGGGGGACAAATCTATGGAGATCGTCAGTAACCTAATCTACCACAGAGCGGTACATGAAAAGTACCAATACAAAATAAGATCGCCTCCAAAATAAAAGCGCCATAATGGGAAACAGCAATGGGAGGTAAATCCCACTCAGGTAGTAAAAAAAGAAACACATTATGGGGCAGTCAAACAGAAATACACAACAACTAAAGGGGAACGATGCAACGAATCTGAAGACTGCACTCAACCGACCATGAGGTAAAAAAAAAAAAAAAAAAAAAAAAAAGAGAGAAAGGGTCAACCACATAGTAACGCTAGAGAGTCCCCTATCATGAGGGGCACAGATGGGGGGAATGAAGCGAAGCTTCACAGAGAGCGATAAAAAAAAAACCAGAACGAATAAAACGTAAACCTAAACCTGGCATTGTGGCATTGTCACATAAAACATCAGATAAAATCCTAGGAAGTTAAAACCCTGCCGCAAGGAGGCTAAATGAAAACAGGCCAGCAATATGTGGGCCGCTGTCAAGTGTGAGCTACAGTGACACTGGGGTGGGTTTGCATCATTGAGGAGATGGCCATGGGTCAACCTTGTGTCCTTGTGTGGCCAATGCACAGGACTACTGAGTCTCGGCGGGAAGACTGCATGGAGGATTGCCACACTGCCGTAGTCTCCTTAATAGCCATTAGTTTGTAGGACGTGGGCAGGTTACGCCATTAGTAGCCTAAAGTTCACAGGCCCTATGTTGCAGTATCGACCAGAGAGCAGAGACTGGAAGGTCGATCTCTAAGATAGAGCCATTGACAGCCTGTTTGGCAACCCATCAGCACGTTAGTTGCCTGGGATGCCGATATGACCCAGAGACCAAATAAACACCACTGATCTACCAGATCGACCAAGGGCAAAACCAGTCTCTCGGGTGGCCATCACCAATGGGGAACGCGGGTAGCACTGGTCCAGAGCGTGTAGGCTGTTCAGGGAGTCGCTACAGAGAACAAAAGACTCACTTGAGCATATAAACACTGCAGCCCTCCGGCAGAGACCACTGCTCAACGTGACCGCCATGGATGCATAAGCACTGATTGTAAATAAAAATGTTACATAGAATATCAAATTAGTAATAGTAACGTGTTCTGCTCCCAGTAATAAAAATAAACTTGTTCTTTTCTTTGTAATATGTACTAACGGTATGGTTTAAAGCTAGATTATATCAATACCAGACAATATGAACAATGTTGACAGACTTTTATATATATATATATATAGTTTCATTGATCTCTACTAGTGGAAAACTAAACTTTCCATAAGGGAATAAAGCAAACATTTAAATGAACAATGGTGTGAATAAAAGACAATTCGAAGCCTTTGCCTGGGTCAACAAACACTGTGTGTCACAATGTGGAGAGTGTCGTTGAAAGTGGTGTAAATTCTGCTATAGCTATAGTTCATGCGGAACACAGAGAACCATAAACACTATAATAGAGGCGATGGACTAACCCAAGTGCACCAACATATCGAGGTGGACATGATATGGACAGGAGGCATTGCAGCCATTCGACAATGCATGTCTACACACGTATTTCAGACATTGGCAGCAAGGGAAAAGAGCATAGACAATGCCATAGATGATACAGAAGTGGTGCAGTGGACAATACTAAAGTATGGGACATTTTCAGTTTCCTATGTGCATCTTTGGGATCCGACTCTTGGATGAAAAAACTTTTATACTTTATATGTAAAATTCTAACTGTACAGTAGTTCTGTTTTAATAGGATAATCAACCTAGATTAGCACAGGGCAAGCACACATGCAAACAACACATTAAATAAAGAAAGAGAGAAACCTTTCCCAAGAATCTCAATCTTAGCTGGAATAGAAAAGGTCCTAATGGGCACTAGCAGTAGTACTGGAGTACTTCTGTTATTGCACAGTAGGGAGCACCTGAACTGGTACATATGGAAAATCCACGTAATTAAATATTTCTTATCTCTTTTTCTTATGGTTATTATTTGCAGTAATACATATGATACAGACATCGAAGAAATATAAATATCTTTGTATGTGCCTTCTTTGGAAGGAAATTAAGAACATCTCTGACTGTTAGTTAGCAGCAGTCAGTCGTTGATTAACATCAGATGTGTGTGGAACATATATTATCTTGTCTTTTTAGTCCTAAAAGAATGAATAAATTTTGTAAAAATATATATAAACCTAAATGCTCGTGTATTGGCTTTTATTCAGTAATATCAAAGTGTTGGAGCATACATTCACTGAAATATATGTTCGTGGTATAAGAAAGAAAATTATTTATGTTATAATGGGCTACAGTATCTATATTAGAGGTCTGCACTAGAGGTCTGTAAATCGCCTGTTTCGCTCGCTCGTACTCGGTCGAGTGCGCAACGCTCGTCGGTGGCGCGACGAGCGTGTTTGCTCGCAGCGAGCGTGTTGACACTCGAACGAGGCGGGCACAGGCCGTGGCGCTGCCGCTGTACTCACAAGGAAACCTGCCGAAGTCACTCTCCGATTTTTATGAAATTTGCATATTTTATAATACATGAAAAACTATGGGACACGTAATTTTTTTAGCGGCGGAAAAACATATTTAAGGGGTGAAACGGCCCTCCAAAATTGGGCTAAATTAGAAGAGTGGCGATAACTTAGAGATTATTGAAACGATTTTAATGAATTTTGGTATGAAAGTATCTTTTGATGAAAGACAAATTTCATAGATTCAGCTTCGATTAAATAAAAAAAATTTTTTTGAGCACAAAAAATTGGTCACTTTAGGGGTTGTTGCCCCCCTAATTGTCACTTCCCCTGCAATGTACCTAGGCCGATCTCTTATCAAAAGATACTTTCATACCAAAAAATCATTACAATCGCTTCATTAATCTCTAAGTTATGAAGATTTTTCTATTTTAGCCCCGCTCTGCGGCGCGCCAGTCACGGTCTGCACGGCCACTACGGTCGGGAGTTGAATCCCCCCTCGGGCATGGATATTTGTGCCGACCTTAGTATTAGCTAGTTCATAAGTAGTTAGTAAGTTTAGGGACTGATGACCCCATAGTTAAGTTCAAATGTTCAAATGTGTGTTAAGCTTATGGGACTTAACTAAGGTCCCTAAACTTACAAACTACTTACGAACTACCTTATACTAAGGACGGCACAAATATCCATGCCCGAGGGGGGGGTTCGTAGTTAAGTCCCATAAGCTCTGCAAAAGGTAGAGGCGCAACAACCACGCACACTGACAAAAGGCTACGGGAATAAGTATTAACGGGGTACAACAGAGAGAGAGATGCACAAACCTAACCTAAAGGATGTACATCAATATCGGAATATTTAATATCAATATAAAAGATGGACAAAGTATTACAGGACTTGAGAGTGATAAGAGGAATGGATATAAAATACAACCATTTGTTCGTTAAGATGGCAAGTAACACCTACCACTAAACAGAAACTAACAATCCACAAAATGGGACCAAGAAAGTAAGAAAGATCATGGAAAACTCATTTAGTAAATGATCTTAGCACAGATACTTTATGTTAATCACGTATAATAACTTGTATGGTGAAGTACAAAATGCGAAACTGAATAGCTAGTTCAACTGGATCGAGAGAACAGCTTTCGAAGCACCCGGGAAAGGAAACAATTCAAAATTTCGCAGTCAGGATTTATACTCAAGCGTCTAGTTTGCTCCCGACACTCGCCTTGGATTCGACTGGCGCTGCGGTGGGCGACCGAGTGGCGAGCGGGCAGTGTGGACGGTCGGGCCGGTCGAGCGTGCGCCGCTCGAACGAGCGTGGAGGAAGTCGAGCGCAGCCACACGCCTTGCCGCAAGCTGCTGTACCGACACCTGTCTGACTGTCGGACTGTCATAGACCTCTAGTCTGCACCTCGCTCGGTTGCTCGCTCGAATCGCGTGATACACGTCGTTCTATGCCAGTCCGACAGGTGTCGGGACTGCAGCTTGCGGAAAGGCATATGACTGCGCTCGACTTCCTCCACGCTCGTTCGAGCGGGGCATGCTCGATACTAGCCGCTCGCCACTCGGTCGCCCACCGCAGCGCCACTCGAGTCCAAGGCGAGTGTCAGGAGCAAACTAGACGCTAGAGAATATATCCTGACCTCGAAATTTGGAATTGTTTCCTTTTCCTTGTGCTTCGAAAGCTGTTCTCTCTATCCAGTTCAACTAGCCCATTCGCTTTCGCATTTTGTACTCTACCATACAGGTTATTATACGTGATTAATATAAAGTTTCTGTGCTAAGATCATTTACATCAACACAGTTTGAAGTGTAAACATCGCGTCAGTATCGATAGTTCGTAGTTTGTAGTTTAGTAGTTATTACCCGATCGAAACAACGTTACTTGTTATTGCTGATTCTTGTGTAGTACGCAGTTTCAGCGATAGATCAGAACTCGTTTTCGGTTTCCGCCATCCCCGGTTCTGGGGGTGAGCGTTCACAAACGAGCGCGGATGTTACTTTCGATGGCCGTCTCGGCATGAACAACCCCGCTGCTGGACTCGGCAGCAGTAGGCTGAGCTTAGCCGATGGTGACGTATCAGGTGCCCGTCCACGGACGGACAGCCGCTGTGTGTCCAGGCAAAAGACTGGTTCACGGTCAAGAACAGCATCTGCGACCAGGGACGCTTCCATGGATAGACAATCGTCACAATCGTCTCACAGACGACATTCCTCACAGCTAGACAACATACCCTACCCAGCCGCAACGAGTACCAACCATGTTCAAGAGACGGACTCGGTCATTACCAATAAGGACCGCAGAGCCCGCGACCTAAGAGCAATGGAACTTGCAGCCCAATGTGGGCTTCCCTGGCTCACAGATGACTCATCTGAAGAGGACCCCCAGGACGGGAAAAACCGCCCTGAGGACATGGACCTTGACGAACACGACACAAATCAAGGTTTTCAACAAGTGAAGTCCGGGACTAAGCGCAAACATGCACAGCTACCCACAGCAACACTTAAGAAACAGTCTGTAGTAACTACATCAAACAAATTTGCTCCTTTGAGCGCAGATACAGACAATCAGGAGGCTGCACCTACACCGACTAACACGACAAATCAGGGCGCAACCACATCTGCTGCGGCTCAGCCAAAGGAGAAGCCGTTGAAAGTCCCACCCGTAACCATTCAATACACTGGAAAATACCTGATGCTCAATACAGAACTTAAGAAACACATTACGGGCCCAGTACAAGCAATCTATAAAGGTGATTCCATTAAATATCATTTTGCCTCAATAGAAGACCACAGAGCCGCTTTACAATTTTTCCATGCACATCATATACCGTTCTATACCCATCAGAATCCAAAAGACAAAGTGTTAAAAGTCGTCATAAAATATCTGCCGGCGGAAGTGCCGGACACAGATGTAGAAAGTGAATTACGACAACTGGGATTTCACAATGCGACTGTGTTTCAGTTCAAATCACGGGATGACGCCACTCAGAAATTGATCCCACAACCTGTCTACTGCGTCTCCTTACCGCCAGGACCAGAAAGTGAGTCTATATATGACATTAAACACATCCTCGATACGAGAGTCACTGTTGAAACGTACAGGAATAAAGATGGACCTCCGCAGTGTAAAAGGTGCCAGAGGTTTTTCCACACGGCCAATTATTGCACCCTGCCAGCTCGTTGCGTAAGATGTCCAGGACACCACCTATCGAAAGACTGCGATAAACCTCGCGGCCATAAACCGACGTGTGTTAATTGTAACAAGGATCACGCTGCTTCTTGGAGAGGGTGTGAAAAATTTCAAGAAGCATTGCGCATATACACAGCACAAGCCCAGTCTTTTCAATCGAGACGACAAACGACTCAACCCCAAACATCGGTTAACATCCAGAATCCACAAGAGTTCCCGGTCTTGCGAAAAAAGAATCCTTGGAAGATCCCTGGCGCACAACATACCGCCGCGAACACATCAGATGCCACTCAAGGCCCATCAACATCTGATTTTGCTGAAATACTTGAGACTGTGAGAGGCATTCACTCATTCTTTTCAAATCTTCGTCAACGAAACATCTTTGCAGTCATAACAAATACTTTACGTCAATTCAACACAGCACCTGCAATCTTATCCAAAATAATGGTCCTGGTGGACGGCGTAATGCAAATCTTTGCTCCGTAATGGCTGCGAGGATCCACAGGACCTGCGACTTAACATTTTGTAATTTTAACGCCGAAGGAGTCAAAAATAAGAAAACAGAACTCTGTGACTTTCTAACCCGCCACAAAGTGGACATCTTATTTCTGACAGAAACACATTTACGACGAACACAGACCTTCAAAATTCCGAACATGGTGGGGTATCGGACAGACCGACAGGGAAGGCGAGGGGGAGGCACCGCTATATATTTACGTGACTTCATTCCACATTCAGTCGAAACTTTACCGCCGCTTAACACACTCGAAGCCACTGCAGTCACCATAAACACCCAGTATGGAAATGTCACGCTGGTGGCTGGTTACATTCGTCCAGCTGATCCTATGGACGAAGAGGATCTTCTCACCATTTTCGATAGTTTTGACAAAATTATTTTATGCGGGGATCTCAATGCAAAGTATTTTGCGTGGAATTCTCGCGCAAATAATCCTAAGGGCCAACAACTCTACAATTTAGAAGAGCGCTTGCAAGCAATAACCTACGGACCCGTCGATGTTACACACTTTCCAAGGAACCGGAACCACAGACCGGATGTGCTGGACATCACTATACTTAAGAACTTGAGGTTTAATCCGAACTTAGTCACGATAAATGATCTCACCTCAGATCATAACCCTGTGATTGGTCACTTAAACAGGGCTATTGAACCTCCGAGACCTCCCTTGAAGTATATCACGAACTGGGACCAATATGCACATTATTTACAGAGACATATACGCCCCACAGCCGATGTCTCATCCACCGCTTTTATTGATAACTCTATCAATGAATTGTCCAGACACATAAAAGACGCATATAAACATGCTACAGTCTCGGTCCAGTTTGAAAGGAGGCCCACGGATGAATTTTCTCCTCTCATCCAAGATCTAAAATCGCTGAAAAATAGGGTTAGAAAGAGGTGGACAAGATTCAGAAATCCGGCAGACAAACGCGAACTGCGTAGACTTACCCGGGAACTACATAGGAGGGCCGTAGAGTGGCGACAAGAAATGTGGGGAGATCGAATGGAGTCTTTTCTGCTCCATGAACGTAAGGACTGGAACCTCCTTAAAGCGATGAAAACCCCTAAAGCGCCAAAAACAGCTTTACTTGGACCAGCAGGATTAGTCTTCGATCCCTTTCTGAAGGCAGAACTGTTTGCAGAAACCTATGAGCACCAAAATACATTACGGGCTGATGACTTCGATATACCACGTCGACACATTCGAGACGTAGAACGGCAACTTCAGGTCATACGACGAGCAAGAGATGACACGCACCCACAGTTGACAACACCGACAGAAATCCGTAAAATTATCAGAAACTTGGGAACGCATTCAGCTGCAGGACCAGACGGCATATCCAACGCCCACTTGAAACACCTTCCTAGGAAGCCACTTGTTCTTTTAACAAGAATCCTAAATAGCTGTCTGTTACAGTCTTATTTCCCCACTGACTGGAAGACGTCACGAATTGCGCCTATACCAAAACCTGAAAAGGACCCACGACAACCTGGCAATCATAGACCCATAAGCTTGTTACCGACTATGTCCAAGATCTTTGAAAGGATCATCCTTCACCGACTCAGAATTCCTTTACGAGAACACGATGTAATAAGACCAGATCAATACGCTTTCCAACCCCACCTTTCAGCCGAACTCCAACTGTTGCGAGTTACGGAGTTTCTGTCGTATAATATGAACCGGGCGTATTACACAGCTGCAGCGTTTTTAGACATTGAGACTGCGTATGACAAAGTCTGGAGGGCTAACTTAATAGTTAAACTGCATAATATTGGATTAATCCCACTACACCTGATCAAACTAGTGGACAATTTCCTAACAGACAGACGATTCTTTGTACGGCTGGAAAATCAACGGTCTGGTATTCGAACGCTCCAGGAAGGCATACCACAAGGTTCTGTTTTATCGCCGACACTGTTTATCCTATATGTTAACGACCTACCGACCGTCCGCCAAGTTACAATTGCTCAGTTCGCAGATGACACTGCATTCTTGGCTAGCAGTCGGCGTCTGACCGCCGCCATCATCAGACTCCAGCGTCAGCTTACGCTTACTGAAAGTTGGGCACATCAAAATATGATCACGATAAATGCCGACAAAACCAAGGCAGTAATGTTCACCAGGCGACGACCTGATCTACGCGATACTCTCCACATAAACAATACAAATATTCCTTGGTCTCAGCAAGTTCGATATCTCGGAGTGCAGCTCGATAATAAGTTAACATTTAAACACCACATTTTACTTAAGAAAGAAAGAATGGTTAAATTAATCCATAAACTGTTTCCGTTATGGTATAGTACCCAGATGGCCACACAGACCAAAGTTCGTTTATACAAATCCACGGTCCTCCCTGCCATGACACACGGATGCTCGTCTTGGGGAACGGCATGTCCCACCAATATAAAAATGTTACAAGTACTGCAAAACAAGTGCCTCCGACTCATTCTACGAGCCCCTAGATGGGCCAGAACGAGAGAGTTGCATGACGAGCTCCATATGGACACTGTGCAAGACTTTATAATCAAGCACACAAGGAACTTACTAAGCAAAGTAGAAATCCTGCGACCGACCACTAGGCACCTAGAATATACGGGCACAGTACACCCCGCGAGATGGCATCGTGTGAGAGTTCCACGTGCAATTATTGAAGATCCACCATAATAGCAGGTGCGGGACCTCCGATAATAAAGGTGACCACCATCTGAGTAGGGCAAAAGAGCGACTGCTCAAAAGTCCTGCTAACGTAGAACTGCTGTTAAAATGATCAGTTGACTTGGCACACATGAAGTCCAGCTTTCAAAGAAGGCAGCACTTCTGAGAAGACCCAAAAAAAAAAAAAAAAAAAAAAAAAAAAAAAAAAAAAAAAAAAAAAAAAAAAAAAAAAAAAAAACTAAGATCATTTACTAAATGAGTTTTCCACGATCTGTCTTTCTTTCTTGTTCCCATTTTGTGGACTGTTAGTGCCTGTTTAGTGGTAGGTGTTACTTGCCGTCTTAACGAGGAAGTAATTGTATTTTATATCCATTCCTCTTATCACTATCAAGCCCTGAAATACTTTGTCCGTCTTTTATATTGATATTAAACACACGATATTGATGTACACCCGTTAGGTTAGGTTTGTGCATCTCTCTCTGTTGTACCGCGTTAATACATATTCCCGTAGCATTTTGGCCCTGTTCGTGGTTGCTGTGCCTCTACCTTTTCCGAGTGAGTCCTTAACGGGTAGTTTTCCATTCATTCATTCATCCCCTACTGCCTCTGTCGTTTTTCTTATCTACATAATAAAGAGCGTATGCAAGCTTTTGTGCAATATATAGGATCCGCGCTTCCGTGTCAGGGTCATATGCCGGTCTGATGCTCATATAACTGTTTAAATCCTCCTATTCCAATTGTTTATTTTACACAACTGTACGAATTTATGTTGTTTCTGTTTCAGTAATATCTGTGTTATATTTATTTAGGGCTGTCTGAACAATGTCACCCGGGCGCACCAGCCAAAAGAATGAAGTGCATGTTTTCGGAATGGCTGGACTGTGAAATGCGGGAGGCGCAATCCACCAATAAGATGGACCTTTATTTAGCACTAATTGATGGTGATGACGACGATCCTCATGAATGGTAAAAACGCAACAGTACTCTCTTAAGCTAGCTGTATTGGCAAACAGAGTATTTTATGTGTCCTCAAATGCACCTAGTGAACGCACTTTCAGTGCAGCAGGGAACATGATCTCTGATAGAAGAACTCGACTCGATCTACAACGTGTCAATGATATTTTAACAGTACATTGCAATTACAGTGCCACCAACGAATAGTTTGGGGATAATGTTGTTACTTTTCGATGTATACTTTGTTGTATGGTAACATTCACTTTTGTGCATTGCAATAAAAACGTCGTTCGTTCCGTAGTTTCTCTTTGGATCCTTTACATTACTTCCAAATGTTGTAGTTGGTGAAAACAACCCTTTTTTCTCGTTTGCGGTATAATGATATTGCGCCTACATGCTACTATGCAGGAATGCACGTCTACAGCCCACACCTGAGCCACTGCCGCAGCAACTGACAAAGAGACCTACCCAAGTGTCACCCTCCGATTTTTATGAAATTTAGATATGTTGTAATACATGAAAAACTGTGGGACACGGTTTTTTTTTTTTCTTTTTTTTAGCGGCGCAAAAACATATTTAAGTGGGGAAACCGTCCCTCCAAAATTGTCGCTAAAATAGAAACATGGCGATAACTTAGAGACTAGTAAAACGATTTTAATAATTTTTGGTATGAAAGTATCTCTTGATAAGAGATCGGCCTAGATTCATTGCAGGGGAAGTGACAATTAGGGGGTCAGCTACCTACAAAGTAACCAATATTTTGCGCTCAAAAACTTACTTTGATTTAATCGAAGTTGAATCTATGAAATTTGTCTTTAATCAAAAGATACTTTCATACCAAAAATCATTAAAATCGCTTCACTAGTCTCTAAGTTATCGCCATGTTTCTATTTTAGCGTCAATTTTAGAGGGATCGTTTCACCACTTAAATATGTTTCTCCGCCACTAAAAAATACGTGTCCCATAGTTTTTCATGTATTATAACATATGCAAATTTCATAAAAATCGGAGAGTGACTTGGGTAGGTTTCCTTGTGAGTACAGCGGCAGCACTACACTGTGCGGCCTCTGACAGCACCACCTAGAGGATAAGGCCTTACAACAGGACTTGCCTACGTCACACGTAGAGGCCGCGGCCGCCACCTCACTGGCCGGCCGCTGCGTAGCGATGGGCGTGCCCCAGCGGCCAGCCAGTGAGGTGGCGGCCGCGGCCTCTAAGTGTGACGTACGCACGGCCTGTTGTAACGCCTTGTCTCTAGATGGTGTTGCCTCTGCCCGCCCCGCCCCACGTGCCTCGTTCGAGTGTCAACACGCTCGCTCCGAGCGTTAACACACTCGGCTCGCCACCGCCGAGCGTTGCGCACTCGAGCGAGTACGAGCGAGCGAAACCGGCGATTTGCAGACCTCTAATTCTAATTCTAATTTCTAATCTATCCATCTATATATATGGCTTGTGTGTGTACGTGCTGACAGACTTTTCTCCATGACCACATACTGCCACTCACTCGTGGTTTTGGTGGTAGATGGCCCTTGGTCTAATGATGTTAGTAAGGGAGTTTGGTCGCGGTGCGTGGCAGTGGGTGAGTGTGACGAGCAAAAATTCGCAAAATATGCAATAAATACTCTTAGGAAAAGCTATACACTCTGTGACTTACGGTACGAGTCAAAATCTGTTTATTCTTTCAATCGTCAGACAATGCGGTCCTTTCAGACTTTAATAACGACGAGGAATATCAAATACGCAATTTTTTAAAAAATAGATCACATGTTTCCGTCAACCACACATTACCGACTATGAACAGAGACACAAAACAAAGATAAAAATCCAGATAGACTCAAAGATAAAAATACTAGTGGAACATTGATTACTGTCGTGGAAGCGTGGTGGAAACAAAGACATACATTAATGAATGTCTCTCAGGCCATAGATATTGATATGACTGTGCCAGTAAGCTCACTTGTCTGTGCTAATCAGTGATCTCTGATACATATAGCCGTGACACTCTCTGCTGTGAAATGTATTATCGTTTGACAGCTGGGTCAAGAAAAACTATGCGACGTAGTCCTACTCATATCCCGGCGGCCTCCTGTGATAATGTTGGCAACATATGTTGAATAACGAGAATAATGTGACATCGTCATAAGCCAATCGCGTGACACGCAAATATTTTGTCGTGAAATCAAGCATACAGCAGGAACAGCAGTATTTATCTACACTCTATGTGGTTCGGTCATCTTTGCAACGATTTTATATCGTGTTATTGATATTGCCAACATAAAAACACGAGGCCGCCAGGTTAGAAAGTAAAATTTTACCGAATCAGATACATCCGTTGTTGTCACATCTCATTTTGACCATCACTTTCACGCGAAACTCTTTTTATAGAGTCTCATGATTCACACAGTCTTACAATTCATTCCAAATTGCTATTCAAGAAGCTATTTGTGAAAACTGTTACTAATCAATATTCGCACTTATCCAGTAACGTTTTCAGAAATGTAATTTGCCAGCCGCTTTCGGCGCTGCTGTTGCAATGTGTAACAAAATTGAGAATAACGACGCATAATATCAAATATATAAGTTTTTAACTTCTCTGTGCGTTATCTTCAATCACACTTTACCGAGGATCAACAGAGACAAAGATGAAAATGCAGATAGGCTAACAAATGAGTAATAGAGCGCTACAAAATCAAATCAAATGTTTGTATAGCTTATGGAACTTAACTACGGGGTCATCAGTCCCTAAACTTACAAACTACTTATGAACTAGCTAACACTAAGGACGGCACAAATATCCATGCCCGAGGGGGGATTCGAACCCCCGACCGTAGTGGCCGTGCAGACCGTGACTGGAGCGCCTCAGTCCCCTCGGACACCGCGGCCGGCAGAGCGCTACACTACAGTCACAGTCATACTTCTATTATTTGGCGTGGGTGATTTAATATTGTTCATCGCATAACTTCATCAAAATGCCAAAGCGTAAGACTGTGTTCACACAAACTTACGTGAATTCGAAACGAAGAAAACTAGCACGACGAAACGAAACGGAAGAGGAAAGAGAAGGGACACTTACAAACTTGCGCGAAGGGATGCAACGAATTAGAGACGGCAGAAGTGAACAAGAAAGAGGATTCCGAAGCAACGAGACTCAGAGTGTCTTCACTAAGAAACTGTGAATCTGATAATCAACGTCAAGAATCCGTGAATCTGATAACCAACGTCAAATCCGAAATGCACAACATAGAGACAGAATGGCCAATATACGTCATGATATACGCAGGAACTACAATTTACACCTTGAGGGGCTGCATTATGATGCCACGAAGAAATACAGTGAACATCCAAACATCGTCATCGGAAAAATGATCAAAACATGCAAGTACTGCTCTGCAAAAAAATTTAAAGGTGAAACACCAGGTATGTGCTGTATGAGTGGTAAAGTTAAATTACCAGCTTTAAAAGTGCCACCACCACAGCTATACTCTTATATGATCGGAACGGCACCAGATTCTAAGCACTTCCTACAAAAAATACGTCGTTACAATTCTTGCTTCCAGATGACATCGTTCGGGGCTACATCAGTATGCAATGACGACAATTTCGCACCAGTTTTTAAAATCCAAGGACAATTTTATCATCGATTAGGGTAATTAATACCTCCACTAAATGATACGCCAAAATTTCTGCAATTATATTTCGTTGGTGACGAGTAACAAGAATTAACATGTTCAAGACTTCTCTACAACAAATGGTTGCAGACAACTATAGAATTGTTATTCGGGTTGATGAACGACCATCCGGTGAGCATGAACGTAGATATAATACACCTCAGGTAAATGAAGTTGCAGTAGTAATTGTAGACAATGAATACAGTCATCGTGATATCATTATACAACGCCGCAACAACGAACTCCAACGCATTGTTGAAACGCATCATAGTTACGATGCTTTACAGTATCCGCTAATATTCTGGCAGGGTGAAGACAGATACCAATTCAACATCCACTAAGTCAATCTAACTACAGGTGCTGAAACCAACAAAAAGGTTTCATCAATGCAATTATATGCCTACCGACTTATGATTAGAGAAGGTGAATACAATCATATTCTAAATTGCAGGAAGCTATTCCAGGTATGTATGCCAAGATTGAGACAGAGAGACTGGATTTTATTCGCCATAACCAACGGAAGTTGCTCTCGGACGAATACATCCATTTACGCGACGCCATGATGAATGATGGAAACGTGGGCGACGTAGGAAAATTGGTCATCTTGTCATCTACATTTATCGGCAGTCCACGTCATCTGCATGAATATGCACAGGATGCGATGACCTACGTCAGAAAACACGGTCGACCTGATTTATTTATCACTTACTTGCAACTCTTCTTGGCATGAAATAAAAGATGAATTACAATATGGACAGGCGGCCAATTACCGACACGACATTATTGCTCGAGTATTTCGTCAAAAACAGATAAAATTTGTTGAAGCAATCGTCAAGCTTAAAACATCTGATGCAGTAACCTGCTTCATGTATTCCATTGAATGGCAAACAAGAGGACTCCCACATTCTCACACCTTAATCTGGCTTCAAGAGAAACTAAAACCGTATCAGATAGACACCATCATCAGGGTTGAATTTCCGAATCCTGAGGAGGATCCCGAACTCTTTGAAATAATTAAGAAACACATGATTCATGGTTCCTGTGGCGCTTTCAATAGAAACTCCCCGAGCATGAAACACAACTGCACAAAACATTACTTTTCCTGTTTGAAACGCAAACTGGTGAGGACGGCGGTCAAAAGAACAAGGCGGTTTCACGACGAAATTGAGGTTGGTAATCAATGGGTAGTTCCGCATAACCCGCTGTTATCTAAAATGTTCTCTGCCCACATCAATGTAGAATACTGTAGGTCTCTGAAATCAATCAAATACGTATGCAAGTATATCAACATGGCTGTATTTACATTAACTAAAGAAAACAAGCACAACGAAATATTACAGTATCAAATGGGTCGTTATATCAACACCAATGAGGCGATTTGGCGAATTTTAGGTTTTCCGATGCATGATCGAGATCCATCGGTTATTCATTTATCCGTGCACTTAGAAAATGATCAACGCATATATTTCACTCGAGAAACATTAGAAACAGTTGCGACGGGACCACCAGCACGCACAACTTTGACAGCCTTCTTCGAACTTTGCCAAGACGATCCATTTGCAAGAACTTTACTGTACTCGGAAGTACCAAGTTTCTGGGATACCTCGACCAAAAAATTTCGCCCACGAAAACGTGGAGTGCCAGTGCATGGACACGACGCTGTGTACAAGACTAACACATTATTCGGCGCGTCTACACGGTGCATCCAAAAAACGCTGAGTTCTTCTATTTGGGTCTGTTGCTTCACACTATCCGTGGCCCAACAAGTTTTTCGCATCTGAGAACTGTTAATGGCTCCATTTGTGAAACATATCGTGAAGCATGTCAGCGATTAGGTCTACTAGAAAACACCATCACTGGGATCTGGGTATGAACGAAACAGTACAAACGGCCACAGCGAACCAGATTAGGAGTTATTTGCAATTATTCTGACTACATGCAATCCATCAGATCCCAATCGACTCTGGCTGAAATATCGACAAAGTATGAGCGACGATGTCCTCGCGACGCGACAACCCGGAATTAAGATTAGATTTTAACGAGGAAATTTTCAACAATGCCTTGCTTTTACTAGAAGGATAAATGTTTAGCAATGACCAACCAAATGTTACTGCAACTTGGCGTTCAGTTAGTTCCACGACGCCATTTTGATGCTGACAACCGTGAAATATTCGGAGAAAAAAGTTGTGTTACCAACGATTTGCGATCTTACGTCCAACACAACATACCATTATTAAATCAAAGTCAAAATGATGCATATCAGACAATAATGAAATATTGTTACAACCACAACGGTGGCATAATATTTTTAGATGCACCTGGCGGGCCGGCCGCGGTGGCCGAGGGGACTGAGGCGCTCCAGTCACGGTCTGCACGGCCACTACGGTCGGGGGTTCGAATCCCCCCTCGGGCATGGATATTTGTGCCGTCCTAGTTCGTAAGTAGTTCATAAGTAGTTTGTAATTTTAGGGACTGATGACCCCGTAGTTAAGTCCCTTAAGCTTAACAAACATTTGAACATTTGCACCTGGCGGTACTGGCAAAACGTTTTTAATTAACTTACTCCTTGCAGAAATTCGTGCAACGAAAGAAATAGTACTCGCCCTTGCATCATCCGGGATAGCGGCTACACTTATGGATGGCGGACGAACAGCACACTGCGTTGAAATTACCTTTAAATGTAGCTGACCACGTACTGCCTATCTGTGACATAACAAAATCATCACCACGTGCACAACTGTTGAAAGAGTGCAAAGACATCATATGGGACGAATGCACAATGGCCCACAGAAGGTGTTTGGAGGCACTAAACAGAACACTGCAGGATATAAGGGATAACACCAGTTTAATGGAAGGCATTTTACTAATATTGTCAGGCGATTTTCGTCAAACGCTACCAGTAATTCTAAAATCTACACCAGCGGATGAAATAAATGTCTGCATAAAAAAGTCTTTCATATGGCAGTATGTAAAGGTACTCAGATTAGCAACCAATATGAGAGCCCAAATATCGGGCGATGAAAGAGCGCAAGAGTTTGGTCGCAATCTATTACGAATAGGAGAAGGCACGTAACCAACAGACTTAGACTCCGATCATATCATAGTTACAAATGAATTGTGCAATATTGTTCAAAATCCTGAACTGCTTATAACTCAGGTATACCCGGATATCGTCAACAATTACACCAACTCAGACTGGTTATGTGAGCGAATTATTCTGGCGCCGAAAAACGAAATTGTCAACGACATCAACAACATAGTACAACAACTAATCGATACAGTGACTGATGATAATGACAGTGCACTCTTTCCAACAGAATTTTTAAATTCGTTGATTATACCTGGAATGCCATTACCCTGCCTCAAATTGAAAGCTGGTTCGCCAGTCATTTTACTACATCATCTAAATTCGCCAAAACTGTGTAATGGCACCAGACTCTGCATCACACAACTTCACAGTAACATCATCGGAGCGAATATAATGACCGGCAACAAAAGAGACAGACGGTCTTTATACCACGAATACCCTTATTATCATTTGGGTTGTCCTTCACCTTAAGGCGACTGCAGTTTCCAGTTAAATTAGCATACAGTATGACCATCAACAAAGCTCAGGGGCAAACATTCAAATACCGCGGCGTTAATTTAATGGAATCGTCCTTTTCTCACGGACAATTGTACTTCGCGTGCTCACGAGTTGGATCTCCTACACATTTGTTCCTTTGCAATCCCAACAAGAAAACTGCAAATGTAGTCTATAAGCAAGTATTGTGAAGACAAAAATTATGTTATACTGACGTATATGAAATGGAAAATAAATGCCTTGAGAAATATAGTAACGTCCAATCTCTTCCAGCTTCATTTAAATACTATTATGTTAAAACAGTATTACTAAACTTGTATTGGCCCCATATATTTTCACATATACGGAGTTCGTGTATTATTTAGCTTCACCTAAGATTATTTATTACTCCATATTTCGTGGATTTTCGCCCACCACACTCACCCATTAATACACAACGCTGCTAGAATACCTTAAGCATGATAATTGCTTCACAATATCTCAATTAAACAGTCTGTATTCATCTCATATTTAGAATAATACTCAAGCTGTCTCTCATGCCATATATTCTAACCCAAGCAACGCTGGGTTTCTCAGCTAGTGACTTTATAAAGAGTAAGTGTTGAAATTCTGAATAATAATGTAATCACTATTGATTGTCTGATATGAGTTGAAGATAATTTCTGGTGACCTAGGTTCACATAATGTTTTGTCTGTACAGTTGGAACTAGTGTAACTGGCTCCTTCTGCATTGAATTTTTTTTTTTTTAAATCTTTATAGAATACATGAGCTCTGTAATTTAGCTGGGTTGTCTGCTGGAATGGTAGGTTGGTACTCCTGCTTATTATTTTGCATACTAAATTGCTTTCTTATATATTGGCACTAGAAACTGCACTGTCTTTAATCTTTATTTAGCTTGTTTTTGTAACATATTTTTCTGGATATCGAGCATGAAAATTCCTTAATCTCAGGGGCTTGATTTTATGGTGACACAACATACTTGATACTTACAGCGAACTATACTCAGAGAGAGCTAAACATAGAGAAAGCTGAACTTAGAGAGAGTGAGTAACCCAACTGCAAGTACTATGTATACTAATACGTACTCTGACAAATGACGGCTGTTATGTATAGTGTTTTGGCTATCTTTCTCAATGACTTTTTGAAACTCTGATTAACAAAGATGGTAATTAATTTCCCTTTTAAATGCCAAAAATATACAAATCTGCCTCCTAAAACTATATATATATATATATATATATATATATATATATATATATATATATATATATATATATATAATGTCTCACCTAACGCTGCCACCTTAAATATCTCTGAAACGGCAAAAGATATTCAAAAACGGGTTTCACCAGCATGAACGTAGGGCAGGGGCCTAAAAAACTAAATACTATGCGAAATTTTAAAACGTTTGCAAATACTATATTCAACACAAACTTGTGTTTTTTTAAATGGACAACCCCTATTTTTTCGTATGCAATCAATAGCATAAAAAATCAAACAATGGCCTTTATTGCATTGCAATACATCAATTACATCCCGAGATATTACGACGCGAAGTTGACGCTTGAAAAAAAAAAATTAAGCGCACAGCTAGCGCACGTCCTGAGACTCAAGCGTGAACCTCACTCTGCCTGTCAGGGGCTCACACAATGGGAAGGTAAGAACAATCCACAAAAATGAACAACAAACGCTTCCAACGCAAAGTTACGTTTTTCACATTGTAAATGTATGTTTATTGTAACGAAATTACAAGTAGAGCTACAATTAGAGATAACACACAGGGTTTCACTGTTCTAAACACATTTACTAATGCCCTATCACCCACAGAAACTGTATTGTTTTGCATTACATCCAGCATAGAAAATACACCCACATCTTGACCATTGAAACTGTGTTACGTCAACATATGTTCGAAGTGCCGTCGGTTTGCATCAATACACGTTTGGAGACGTTTAACGAGAGAGTGTTGCACAGATTGTAGAGTTTCTACAGATATTGCCACACAGGCCGCAGTAACACGATGTTGCATATCCTTTACTGTCCTTGGGGGTTCTTGATACACTCTGTCTCTCACTGCGCCCCGGAGAAAGAAGTCTCATGGCGTCAAGTCAGGGGACCGTGCTGGCCATCGCACAGTACCTCCCCGCCCAATCCACCTATTTGGAAATGTCGCATCTAGAACGTCTCTGGCAACTTTTTTGTCTCGTGCGGGACATCCATAATGTTGGAACCACATTGATAGTCGAGTTTACAATCCTAGATCCTCCATGAGGAGCGGTAGTGTGTGTTGAAGAAAAGATGCATATAGCTGTCGATTTAATGTCCCACGTTAAACATAGGGACCTACAGTACAGTCAGCAATGATGCCGCACCAAACATTGACACTCCACTGTCGTTGATGAGCAAATTGGCGAATCCAGTGGGGATTTTTCACGGACCAGTAGCGCATGTTCCGCAGATTCACATTACCATGATTTGTAAATGAAGTCTCGTCAGTAAACAAAGTATTGCTTAGGAATACTGAATTACCTTGCAATTGCTGAAGTGCAAAATTACAGAATGCAATGCGGGATGCAAAGTCATTCCCGTACAGTTCTTGGTGGAGTGAGATATGGAACGGATGAAACCGATGCCGATGCAAGGTTCTGCACACACTACTGTGGCTTATACCTGCATCTCTTGCAAACTCTCGTACACCCACCTGAGGATTGTGCGCTACAGCAGCCAGAACAGCAATTTCGTTTCCATTGCCAGTTGCTGGCGTTGTGCGTCGACGTTTTGTGGGATTCCAGCTTCCTGTTTCCGTGAGTGTCTTGCAGATGTTGCCAATGGTCCGACGTGACGGACACCGCCGATCTGGGTAGCGTTCAACATACAGTGCCACAGCTGCGGTTGCATTTCTCTGACATTCACCATAAATTAAAATAAAATCTAGTTTTTCTTCATTACTGAAGGTCGGATTATCGACTAGGTGAAGGCAAATGTAACAAGCCACACGAAATTGGTTTTAATGTGGCACCGTTACAGTTTGAGAACAGTTCAGCAGAGCGGATTAGGAGAGATCTGTACACTGAAGGTAGAGCGTGCCGTGGTGATATTGGTTTGTTTACAGCAGGATATAGGCACCAGTGCAGGCAACCCATGCTCTGAGCACAGTACTACATGCGATACATTACGTCAGAAACTGTGACACCGTTGCTGTCCATTACAAGCTACATATAGCAGAACGTATGAGGTTTAGAAACATGAAATCACGTCTGTTACCGCTAATTGTACCTCTAGTTGTCATTTCGAAACAATAAACATTATGCGCAGGACATCCATCATTCTGATACCGCATTATTTGACACATTATAATAGGTGGATCAGTTCAAGTAAGGTACAGCTCAAGAAGGGACTAAACTATCCCCCTTTAAGAGTGCCATCAATGAAATGGGTCAATGATGTGTTGTCATACAATACCACATCATACATTAACACTCCACTGGCGTAGTACGTCGTTCAGATCACGATTACCGGCAGCGTGAGGTTCACGCTTGAGTCTCAGGACATGCGCTTAATTTATTTCTAGCGTCAAATTCGCGTCGCAATATCTCGGGATGTAATTGGCGTATTTCGATGCAATAAACGCCATTGTTTATGTGATTTTTTTATGCTATTGATTGCATACGAAAACATAGGGGGTGTCCATTTAAAAAAACAAAAGTTTGTGTTGAAAATAGTATTTTTAAACGTTTTAAAATTTCGCATAGTATTTAGATTCTTAGGCGCCTGTTGTACGTTCATGCTGGTGAAAACCGTTTTTGAATATCTTTTGTAGTTCCAGAGATATTTGAGGTGGCAGCGTTAGGTGAGAAATGTGGCGATCCTAATGGTAGGATAGCGATGTGCTGTTACACTAGCTGTGGAACACCACTTGCGCTTTTAATTGGTATAACTTTCCTGTTCATCTTTGTGTAGCATGTATTCTCTTTCATAATCAGATAAACTCTTATTAATATGAAAGGTCAAAATTAAATTTCTTTACCACATTTTCGATCTTACATACGACACTTACAAGGGACATCTTTGACCTCGAACGCTTGAAATCGCACGAAACCATGCTTGGAATAACAGGAAATCATAAACAGGACACTGATGGGCGTCATTTCCGTCCAAAACCTTGCATTGTATCTCAAGTAACATTTTAAAATACAGAATCAAAGTAACAGGATATCAGTACTATAGGAAGGAAATTTTGTGTAATTTAATGGCGTCAGTGTATCATTAAATATTCAGTCATCAGTGTCAACATTCTCTGCTTAAAGTATTTATAATAGCGCAAAACACACATATGCAGCAGTACCACAAACCTGAAAGTGCGTATGTTAGTCCTCTAAGTGCAAATGTGGGTTTTCGATGAACAGTTAAAGCAAAGTGGGAGAGAACAATGTGCACACCTCACTAACGCCACGTTATCACATTCCAAATCACTTTCGCATTCATGCAGTCCAGTACAAAAAATCACACTAGTTACAGTTTCAAATGACGATGTTGGTGTGCCAATGTCTTACCCGAACTGTCGCCAAACATACTGCAACATAGTCTTATCTTCAGGGTGTGACGTTACTGCTGACCCCCTCATCTCAATGTTATCGTACGATACCGTCTGCGTTGGACCCGAAATAGTGTGGTTCAATAGTGATATAGTTTGCGTGTGAAGTTAAAAACGAAGTAGCCATCCTAGGAATCAGTATAGGACAGTGTCCCGGTAATACTGTGATTAAAACAAGGGATAGATTTCATTAATTAAGAGATTCGTTTAGATGCTTTCCAGACAGTTCTATAAACAATAGTTTTGTCATTGTATGTTATTTCAGTAAATAGACAGATGAATGGTAAAAACTTTTGTATCTACATAAAGACATTAAAATAAATAGCATTGTATATATGTTAGGCTCATAAACAAGTCGTGTAGACCAGCTAATTGTGTAATTAATGTAATAGTCGAGATTTGAATATTGTAATTATTTGTATGTATTGACTGACGTGAGATTTTGAACCTATTTTCAGATTTGCGACGATATTTGATAGTTCAATATATGTTAGAAACATGTATGATGTACTCATTAACAAATTAATTGACATTTAACATCGTACTTTGTTGTCAACAGAAAGATCGGAAATTTCGTCTTAAAAATACATGCTCCATCTAAAATTATTGTATGCATAGTTTTCATTTTATATTGTGATTACTTTTGTGTACATGAAATGTTTTCTTTATGTGTTTGTTAATTGTAAATTAGTATATTCAATTGTTATGAACAATACATAATGTAAGGTCATTATTGTCAATGTTATATATTTGCCTTGCTTGGGGGAGTTCGAGTTTTAGTCGTTTGGTAAGTGCACTGGAAGCTATGTCAGTCTGTGTTTTGAAATGGAAGTACTATCGTTCTGATGCTTTGTATATGTTTTGAATTTGTAAATGTTTTGGTGGAGAAGAAGTTTGATTCAAATTGTACCTACGAGTTTTTATTTCTACCACAACGCCCCAGGAGAATAATGTTGCAGCGAGCAGAACCTCCATACATCATAACGTTGAAAAGCTGAGTATTATGTTTGGAAGTGGTAGAATGGAACTGTAATTACTTATATAGCATGTAAATGTTTCAAGGGTAACATCTTTGTTGGGAAAACTTGCATCTTGGAAGGTACGATCCGCCCAGGAATCACAGAACAATAGGCTACACTATGCCACCATCTAGTGGTGCTAGCAGACAAGTGCGGCGTTTTCCATGGAAATGATGTACACGACTGTTTTGCTGATGATTGCTTGTTATGCTAAGTATAGTTTTGTGCGGTTCTGAGCGTTTAGGTGAAAGGTGTCCCTTGTTAGTGCAGTATGGTGACAGTGGTCTCATTGCTTAAATCAAAGTATTAATTAACTAAAAATTGTGAGGCAAATTGTCAATATATCTTTGTGAGCTATCATTTTGGAACACTTGCTATGTAGAATCAGATATATAGTTCAATATATTAATTATGTTATCATTTAAATTTCTCAGTTGCAAATTGATTGTATTGAATTTCATATGATGATATAATTTTGCTGCATTTTGTAATTTGAAATCTCGATAGGATGGCATGGTCGATTGCAGCACTATCTGGCAGCGATCACACAACTAACTTCTCAATACATATTGACTATCAGTCTTCTGTTCACCGCAATATTGACCATGCCTGTTTACACCATGCAGTTTGAAGCATACTGTTGAGGTATTGATATTTTATTAAAACTTGAAGATGATGTTGAGACATGAAAGTTTTACTACCCATTTATAATTTGTAATAGGTACCCAAGTTACTTTTAAATCTTGGCATCTATTGATAGATGATTGAGTGCATAGTACAGTTTAGCATTTTTATTGCTTTATTTTTTCAGTTTTATGACTTGGCCTGTTCCACAGCCAAATTTTTTTACCTCATATGGATAAAAAATGATTTAAAGATATAAGGGGAGAAACGTTTTAAGTCTATAATATAATATTTTATTGGTATGATGGTAATTATGGTTGTCTAAAACACTTGGTATGTACCATATTACCTTTACATATACTGTATATGTTTTGTTCTGTTATAAGTTGTATGTGTGTGTAGACTGTCATTTATTATAGGCTGTTATACAATGCTGTTTTCTGACAGAAATACATGCTATATTCGTAAATCTGAAGATGGCTCATTAAAGAGACAAAACTGGTTATCAGATAAAATAAAACTTTCATCCTGACTTAGAGGGTGTCATCCTTATTATAGCTATCATTATTGCCATACCATAATTGTTAGCTTTACTGAAGATTAGTCAGCACCACAAGCATCAAGGCTGCCATTAATTGAAATTGATTCCGATGAAAATGAAGGGCAGGATTTCTCTAACCAGTATATCAATGGAAGAATTGCCTGAAAATTCTATGAAGTTTATACATGGTGCTAAACAGACCAAATCCATGACAGAATAGATGAATTTGGTACACTGACTAACTGAAGTTTACAGGACAAGAAAACAGAAATGGAAACATGTAATTTTAAATAGTTTTATTACTCAATATTTTGACATACAATGCTTTTGTTTATGAAATTACAGCCCACAGCAGAGAGTGTTATCTTCTCCATAGTGAGGTAAGTAACTAGTTTCTTCAACCCCAGAAGGGATATCCCAGTCCATATCCTTAAAAGAGAGACAGAATTAATTAAAGCTTTAATACACAATAATTATTGTAGAAATGATTATAAGTACAAAGATACAGGAAAAAGAGATAGTTTAGACAGTAATAATTATGTTGTCACATAAGACAATGCTATGTAATTGTCGTGATCTCATTTTTATTAAACATGTAGGCAATACATGAACAAAAATCACTTTTATTACAATAAAAATATGGATATTAGTATTTTTACTAAGCCTCAACATATTGGGCACACTAGGCCTATTTTGTACCAATTTACTTGTTGTGAAAACTGATATGGTTAATATAAACAATAATGCCAATGTTCGTAAAGCTAATGGAACTTAACTGCGGGGTCAACAGTCCCTAAACTTACAAACTACTTATGAACTAACTTATACTAAAGATGGCACAAACATCCATACCCGAGGGGGGATTCAAACTCCCATCGTAGCACAGTGCCTCAATGCACTCGGCTGCTTCGCACTCGCAAAGAATAATGGGATAGGATTGGGCATCTGCTACACGATGACAAGTTTGGCTATAGGAAGAGTAAAGGTCCCAGAGACACAGTTATGATGATGAGCTTGATAATTAAACCAAAAACAGAGAAAATCGAGGACCCTTCTCTTTTAATTTAAACATCGAACAAGAAACATCGGAAATAATAGAACAACTCAAAAGTGTATTGATATACAGGGTGGAAGGATGTAAGTTTCATTGATGAGACTCTAATCAGCAGTGAAAGTAAAGAAGAATTGTTGGACATGTTAAATGGACTAAAACGTCTGATGAATACATACATGTGGATTGAGATGAAACTGAATCATGAAAAGTAATGAGGCATAAGATTAGACTTAATTTTAACAGAGATTGAGGCCTATGTGGGAGACAAAATGAAGGTATTCTGATACAATGAAAGCAAAATAATGTTACAGATGAAGTAAAGAGGACATAAGAAGCAGAGTAACACAGACAAAGAGGGTATTTTGTGGCCAAAGGAAGTCTACTAGTATCTGTATTAAGGATTAGGATTAGTGATTTTTCTGCATGACAGCCAGGTCTTTATTGACGAAACAAGATTAGTACGAGACAAGTGTCAGAAAATCACACCAGGCAGAAGTAGAAACCAGCAACATAAACAAAGATCAACAGAAATGAGGAGAGTCCTCTGTAAACCTACACTGAAGAACAGTAACAATGTTTCTTGTGAAGATTAAAGGTTTTACTAAACTGGATAAAATGGTAGAAGGAGTTAACGGAACAGATGACCGTGGCAGGTTAACTGTAGGAAAACAAAACTCTACTAGGCACTAAAACCTCCAGCTAAGAGTCCAGAAATATGAAATCTTAAAATTTGGTCAAATTCGAGAAGTTATCAGCTAAAATTGAGGCCTGATCCTCTCCAAGATTCGCTTCTGCACTTTCAGAACAATATAAAATTCACGGAGATAAAATGTGGCATACACACGCCACAGGCACCATAGAATGGGGGATTAAGAAGTTATGAATTGCCCTCTTTATGAATAGTGCCCTCTTTATAGGCGTGTGAAGGTCACTTCCATTCCATCTGAGTGCGAGATAATTACTCATTATGCCACTTCATGTTCCATGCAGGCCTTCTTGGCAGCCCCACCAGCTTGTTCATTTCCGCAAATCCCTGCATACCGTGTTACCCAGCAAAATGACACCAGATTTCCCCACTGTTCAGTAAGTTATGTATCTGTTGCGTTAACTTCCTAGTTGGTAACAAGTTCTACAATGATTGTACTACACTAAGTGAATTGGAGCAGCTGAGAAACCGTTTTATCTGAAGATGCCACATTCGCTCTAGTGCCTTCAGGAAAGATGAATTCTAAAAACGTGGTCAGAGAAAAATTTGAGTAGGTAATATAGTCCTCCTCTTTTGTGCCATCAGTGTTTTCCACTGTAAATGCCTATTTAAAATGGTAACAAAAATGCGGACAAAATTTCCAATTTGAGGCGAAATTATTCTCCAAATTCGTCAAATCTACAATAAGTTTCGGCCTCCAGATTTTGACAGTAGACTTAATTTGAGGAGACAGTTTTTGAGAATGTATATTTCGAGCAAATAATTGTATGTGAGTGAATCATGGACAGTGATCTCAGTTATTAACACTGCATCCACAACTGTAGTGGTTTGGATCTGTGAAAATCGTGATATTCTATTATAGTTGTGTTGGCAATTCCATGCGTATAGGTCGAGTTGTTGTTTTGAACCTTGCGTCTTCTGAAAATGAGTTACAAACGATTCAGTGCTTTAATAAATACACCATGATGAAGTTTATGCTGCTTATGGTTGTAGGAAAGTTAAAGGAAATAAGATGGAGTTCAGAACCATATATGAGTTATATTTTTTTAACTACTAGTGTTTCTATACATTTCATTTAATGAATAAATTGCACTATTATAGACGGCATTTCTAGTGTTCAGTAGCCTCTTGTCTATACTGATTTCTGTTTGAGGTTACGGATTGGATATACACTCTGTGTGGATAATCATGCTTGTATCATATGCTACAAATCTGGCGTTATTACACTTTATTTAGTTGTCTACAACAGTGTAATTTATTCATTAAAGGCAAAGTGGGAGAGACACTAGTTCTGATTCAAAATATAACCCAAGTATATGTTTTACACAACTCATGTCTTTTTCTACTGTTTTGATGTAGGAGTATGGTTAATTAAATATCTAGAATATTTTGTAAATAGGATTCAGATTTTTAGGATAGTGCCTCTTATATGTGACTTAGTTTCTACATAAGCAACTAGTAGAAACGATTAGAAATTTGAGAATGTTAATTTCTTCGTAAGCACATAATGGATAGTGTATGACAGATATATGTTCACCAATATGGTGTCGAGCATCATGACTTCAAGTACTAACTCCAAATTATCTTTGAGCCCACTCATCACGGACCAGAGTAGAAGAGAATCTAAGCGTGTCAGATGTGGTGTTATACAAGGATACTGAAAATTTGATGGACTGGTAAGTCATAAAGAGGTTCTCCACAGAATCAGAGAGAAGAGGAACAATTGGAATACACTAACAATAAGAAAGGAATCTTCAGTCATGGAATAATAGAACCTGTCACCTGTGTAACCTTACAATCATTCTGTATATGGAGTCACGTGATTCTCTTCACTACACAATTTTTCATTTACATGTTTGTCACACTTTTAGAAGGAAAAAAGCAAGAAATACTTCCAATGAATTAGTTATGTAAATTGGACACAAACTGATATTAACCCATATAGCACGGAATTATTTTTGGCTTATTTTTTATCAGTAACTTTTAATTACCACAAGATCATTGTAAGTGCTTTTTTTCACAATCACACCATTAGTTTTGTAACACCGCTGTTCTTTCTGGAATGATGTCAAAATGAATGTTTTATAACTTTAACCTGATGAATCATTATTATTAGAACAACATTTAAGATGTAATCTCTCTATATATAAAAGCGAAAGGACACTCATTCATACATTCACTCACTCATTCACTCACTCACTCATTCACTGACTAAACACGAAATCTCGAAAACTACTTCACCTATGAAGCTGAAATTTGGCAAAAATATAGTTTTTAGTTAGTAGACGTCAGATAAGAAACGATTTTGCGATAGGACCGATAGTTCAGGAGATATGACGTCATAAACAATGAAAACTTCCCCGTCTTGTGGCATGTGATACTGTGACTTCATCAGTCCATTATTTGAGAAGGACAGCACTTAGCATCTTGCAACAAACTTTAAACATAATTTCAAAACTTTAGGAAGCTTTTTATCACTGACAACCATAGCAAAATGATGAAAGGAAAAAAGTTTCTCACTTACTACTTTTCCACTGTTCACAGAGTAAAACTACGGCATTCGGTATAACGTTGAAATTTATTATTTCTATACTACATATTGTACCTGCAGGAAATTTTACAAACAGTATACAAACATATAGTTGAATGTACCTTCTACAGTACGATGTGTAGTTCATGAAGTATGAGCACATAAACAGTGACGTGCATGGAAAACCGTCTCATTATGCACCAAGTTTTAATCTATTATTTCTTTACTACTAATTAAATTTTCAACAGATTTTTCAGACATACAGAACTGATACAAATGAATATATACCTGAAAAATTATACAATTGTACAACATTTAACGTAGGAAATATGAGATCATATATACTACGATGGGGAAAAAAGTTTCACATCAGGCATCACGTTTTATTAGATTTCTTATTTACTGCTAAGACAGTCCTATATTCTGGTGAACTTAAGAAAATTCCTGAAAGATGACAGTGCCGTTGAAAACTTTGAAGCAACTTTGAACTGTGATGTGCATACCATTGTAGGAAGAAGGAATTGATATCTATGCAGCTACAAGGAAAGGAAGAGGATGAAACAGAGTACATCCGACGAATATCCATTATTTCCGACAGAACTGGCTTTTAACTCTAAGATACTGCAGTTTGCCAGTGGGACTTGCATCTTCTATTATGATTAACAAATCACAGAGCAATATATTCAATATTGCGAAGTCTATTTGAAATCTCCGTGTTTCTCACATGGACCCGGGTTCGATTCCCGGTCCGGGTCACATTTTCACTTGTCGCCATTGCTTAATATCAATGCCCAAATGCTGTCACTGTCAATCCTTTATTTCCTGGCCTTCTTCCTTCCCTTCCTTTAACAATTCGCAAAAAATTTCATTTTTTTTCCTTTCGATGGTTATGCCATAGAACAGCAACGCACCATTAAAGGTGCTGTTGTTTATGTAGTGCTGCAAACAAACACTACATGATCGGGTTATGCGTATTCCTTCACTAACAGAAGTATTTTGAATTAAGAGCCGCAATCTTATCTCTGCAAATACAAACTAACATTGAAAATCGAGTTGATGATTACACTTCGTACATTGACAGCTTAACATTCTTTGTTTCTTTTGACAGGAATATATAACTGTATTTGAATATAAAACATTCGTTCGCTTCTATCGCGGCTGTAATTTACATAAGATTTCATTGCAAGGAAAATCGAATTTGTGTTGTTCGTTTCTGATTTCGGTGTATCCTCATTACATTTTGAGTGCAATCCTTTTCAGGAATGCTTAGAAAACCTCATAGTAGAGGAAAGGGCAAAGTGGTGTGACGTTAATTACATAGTACACCAAATAGCTAATAATGACGTTGCTGCGTTTTTTTCCCATTCTCATAACTATGGCATAATAGACTACAAGAAGGGGTACAATTTTACTTATGGCGGCGGCGTTGTGCGCTGATGTTGGCAACGGTCATTGAATGCTTTTTTCGAAAATCAGTCACGTAGAATGAAGGGAATAATAATTCTTTATGTTCACAATGAAATAAATAAATGAATTAATCATCCTCCTAAAGCGAATAGTTCGTTGCCTACGATAGCAAACGAAACCACTGCAAGTAAAATTTAATCCAGGTAGGACACAATTTTTTTTTCTTCTTAGCTGTATCCTAAATGCTTTGAAATGTCGTGGAAAGAGAAGAAGTGCATCTTTTGATGGGTATATACCTTGGGTATAACCACTAAATTGTATATAGAGTAGAAATATCTATGGAGTGAGCTTTGTGCTCTCTGCATCTTCTCAACATTAAGCTAGAATTAACACGTGATATTGAGACAAAGCCACTATTTCCACACATTTATTTGCTATTACGATTGGTTTGTACCGCATTGTCTGCAAGGAAGCCCCACCTCCTTATCGCAGAGCAACCACATAACATGAAATACTATCTAAATAAATGTGTAACAGAAGCAAAAAGAAAGTTGAGGACGTGTTGCAAGAAGCCCATTTACACATAGTCATCCGTCTTAACCGAACAAAAAAGGACCAAGATATAGACAGCGATTAGTAGATTTTTCCTAATATCACATGACATTTCCATCTTAATGTTGATGACAGAAAATCTGTTCTGCGCATCTGAATGCTCATTCCAGTGATATTTCTGCCACTAGAGATAAAATACAAACGCGACGACTAACTCATCAGAAACCTCTCTCAAATGTTCAAATGTTTATATAGTCTATGGGACTTAACTACGGGGTCATCAGTCCCTAGAGAAACCTCTCTGCTTTCATAACTGTTCGGTACAATTTTGTGATTAAAATTTGTAATTACTTGCTTTTGTTGCGATCTACATTAAAAAACGTCTTTTTTTTTTAAGAGAGACAATTGTTATAATCCGACTTCTGAATATATAGCTGTATTACACAAGGTCGATTTCAACTTTGTGCTTCACGAAGTAATCGCTGCAGGACGTGGGGGCATGTATTAGCTGAAAGAGTGACCGATGCTGCTAACACAGTCAAGGCAGTTCACTGGAAATACTATATTTAATGGAAAGTTCTATACAGACGATCAGCTGACACCATTACTTCAACGATTAGCCAGACTTACTTTATCGCATCTTAACACCATTATGAGGTCTTATTAAACAGACGTGAACTGCTCTGTTGACTGAATTACCAGATTTTCAGCATTCGTCGTGTTTTCGTTAATAGGGAGCACTGCATACAGAATAACTACATTGTCCCCAGTGCTACACTGTAACATACTAATACTTCAGCATACACTTACTGTGAGAGATAAACAGTTTAGTACTACAGCATAGGACCAATACATGTTGCTGTTATTATTATTATTATTATTATTATTATTATTATTATTTCTCATCACAACGATAGAAATGTTATCAGCAGTTTAAGCAAAACAGACAATTACACACCGCAGTCTTAACTTTATGAATACAATCGTTCTGGAATACGGACTTTAATTAAATTCACTTTTTGTATGAAAAACGTTATGAATATTCATTGTTTTCGACAATGACTCCTACTTAAATTTGACATCTTGGCTATGAGAACTGAGTTTATTGATAGAGGGATCCAACAAGGACTCTGTATTTGCTGACCTAGGTCCCGAACCCTAAAAACCATGATATACACAGTTCCCTCTTTAACAAACGTTGTGAAGCACGGGTATATTCGCTGGTATAGACATATAAATTTCTCAAAAATTGAAGTAAGTTCAAGAAATACAATTCCAACTACTAGGAAGTCTTCAGTATCTTCTACATAAACCTCAACTTTGCAGCTGTATCCAACCAATTTGCAGTCACCAATACAAGCTAAAATTTATCTGCAAAGGGAGCAGGCGATTCAAAGAAATAAAATATGACTGTACACGAATTCTTACAGACAAGAATACACAAGTAAGCTGCCGTTGTCGTCCTTCTGGAAGGACATTAGCGCTATCTGGGTTAATAAAGGTATAGATGGAAAATGCAATTTGTAAATTTCGATGACTGATGGATGAATGTATGATGATGCAACGCAATTTCTCACACAGCGTGGACTATTAACAGAAGACATTCCATACCATGGCATACAGTCCCTTCAAATTTCACCCTTTGTATATTGTTGGAATATGACTCACAGATGGGTGAGTTAACAGTATATTACATAGTTCATAGATGGTCCACCTCCATAGTCCAATGGCCAGCGTGGGAGTTGTTAATATGTGTATCTTTGGATAAACCACATGGTGGGCGTAAAAGAGAAAAGTGAAATAAAGTAATTGGATGGAAGTGTCATATAATACACTAATCTTAGAAGAAAACTGAATTTTGAGTACACAAAACCAGCACACTAACTGGCCAACAGACTCATAAACCGGTCTACTAACCATTTAGAGGAGTCACGTATTACTGTACATATATGTCGCCAAGAGACCGTGAGGATAAAATCAGAGAGATTAGAGCCCACACAGGGGCATACCGACAATCCTTCATTCCGCAAACAATACGTGACTGGAATAGGAGGGAAAATCGATAGTGAGGACAAGGTACCCTCCGCCACACACCGTCAGGTGGCTTGCGGAGTATGATTGTAGATGTAGATATCAATGACAGGTGGCACCATGGAACGAAATAGTTTGGTATTAATAGCTAGCACAGAAATATTAAGGTTAGTAGGGAGGAAGCCGATGTAATAAAGTACCTATCTTAGCATACCAAACAGTAAAGTAGTTAATTAGGTGCAGCTAATATTACTTTATTATATGACCCTTACATCCTATTACTTTATGACCCTTGTCTCTTTTACACCCACTATATGATTAATCAAAAATGCACATATTAACAATTTAGTTTACGAATTCTAGCATAATCTCTGCACTTGATGTTCAGTGTTATTACACAATGATCAGAGTAAACATATAGTGCACAACCAAGGAGGTTAGAGTACAGGGAAACGCCGTTACGTTGAAAAAGTGAAGCCTGCCTCTACCATATTGCTAAGTTTTGGTGAGGTGTTCGTATTGAAGCGCTAATATTTTACGTCACTTAAAACAGGAATAAAACGTCCGACGATTTTGCAGCGATGTACAATGTGTTAAAAGAGTGCAAATTATCCATTAAAAATTAAGTTTTCAAATATATTATGATGAGTACTTAATGCTATTTATTCAAGAAACTATATTGTTTCAAAATACATACAGTCACTAGTGTCAGTTCAATGCATTAAGCCGACCGCGGTGGCTGAGCGGTCTGCAGCGTGCCAACCACGGTCTGCACGACCACTGCGGTCGGGGGTTCGATTCCCCCCTTGGGGATGGATGTTTGTGCCGTGTTTACTATAAGCTAGTTCAGAAGTAGTTTGTAAGTTTAGGGACTGATGACCTCGTAGTTAAGTCCCATAAGGTCTACAAACATTTGAACATTTCAATGCTTTTAGAGTAAGAGCGTCTACTTAACACATAGTTTTAACGGAGAAATAGCATTCTAAAACTGACCAAGATAGCGGACATACTTCAACTGACGTATGTGCTCGGCATAGATAATGTCAGCTACCGTTATTCGAACCTCCTTGGGTACAACTAATGAAAGTAACTAAATTTTTTTCGTTTATATGAAGTTAATGCTTTGTATAGTTCCTTATTTTATTAAAATACAGCAGAATAGCGTATTAATATTTCACATTTTGTCACTTCAAGAAAGCTTTATGTATGTTGTACTTCTTGCCCCTTTAATTCTGTGATTCTACTTCGAATTTTCGTAATATTTCTACTAATATATTATTCTGTATCCGTTTCCTGTACAAATACCCGAAGAAGGGCAATAATTGCCCAAAACCGTTTGTGGATATATTTGCAACCCTGCAACTGGTGGCTGTTCGCTTTCTAACCAATAAATATTGTGTCTATGTCATGTGTTCATTTCGTTTTGTTCATCCCCTATAAACCACATTTATCGATTTTCCGTGCCATTATTGTAATTCTTTAGTGGTGCTTCTATTATTTTATTGTAATTATTAGTTTTCATAAGAGTTTATATTGACCCATTTGCTGCACTGCAACGTAATAAGGTGTTGAATGGATCTCATTATGTAGCGTGACCGTTATTCTGGGACTGCAGAGTGTACTTTAGTAAGGAGTGTGGGTGAGTTACCAGGCCATGCTCGCCAGCCCCAGGGTCCCCATCCAAAGCCGAAGGCGAAGCTCTCTGCTGGCGTCAGTGACTCCCTACTGGCGCCACGAGCTCCAACAGTGGCGGGCACAGCGGACGCGCAGCACGCCAGCGCCACCAACAGCACCACCAGCATCTGAAACAGCACATCAGGCTGACAATGGGGGAGTCCACAACGCTTTTCCACTTGTCAAATGCTTAGCACATTCACATGCAACAATAGGTGTTTCAGAAACAGGCAGACATGTTAACTGGCAGTGAACAATATTATCAAGTGCGGTAATGAAGGATAAATAAGAAAAATGTTGAACTATGTCCGGCAATGTCAAATTTAACAGTTGTCCTTCTGAGATAGAAAACACACTCTTGATTGAAGTACTATATTTTCATCAAATCTTAATAACGCTTTTCGACAGTAATGATCAAATTATAGGCAGTGGTCCTGGTATGGACCATTCATAGGGAACTGAATACTACTGCGGTGCGAAAGCATCAGCGGATGAAATTTACTAGCAGATTAAAATAGTGCGCCGTACCGGGATTCGAAACTGGGACCTTTACCTTTCTGGGCAAGGGCTCGACTGTCTGAGCTATCCTGACATACTTCATGGTCCATCCTCGACTCGGCTTTACTTCTGCCAGTACTTTGCTTCCTACTTTCCAAACTACACAGAAATTCTCGTAGGAAATTTGCCACAGTCTAAAGCCGTCTGCACACGGAGCAAGTATCTGAACGAGTGTAGCCAACGTGGCAAGTTTCTGACGTCACAACATGCACGTTGGAGAGGCTTTCCCAGCGTGTGGTGGGGCAATATCAAGTATATTAGATATTCTCAACCATAGACCAAAGATGGTCTATGTTCTCAACGAGCGTCTGAACTATCACCAATTAGGTGGGAGAACGCCACCGATGTCACACCACGTGGCTGACCGGGAAGGGGGCAGCTCTTTTCGGTAGAAAGACGAAGACGCCATGTTGGCCGTCGTATTTCGTGGTTTTTATGTATATAACTTGGGTCTTAGGAATGTATGACGTTTCAAAGCAAGTAAAAGTAGCTGAGTAAATTGAGAATCTCTCGGAAACAGGCCATTAATGTACTATTTATTGGAATAAATGACTGGAAACGTCTTATACGTGGTTCAAAAATTTCCGTATTACAGTAATCTGCAGTGAGGATACATTTGTGATGTAACTGGCTGTAGCGTAGGGGGTAAGTCGTGGACTATGAAGGTAGCAAACATTTTTTATTCTTTTATTCGGTTTTTGTGATAGACACAAAGTCTTTCCCATAAATGTTTTAGAAGTATACTGCATAATATTCGATGCTATGTAAAAATAAGTGCGCGCCCTCTGAGGAGTGAGTTTGTTGGATTCGTTTTATGAACAAGACAGTTTGCACCTCACTTAGAGTAATATACGAACTTATTGTTTCACGTATTGCATTTTGCACGTTCTTAAAATTCTTCTACTGAATAGTAACAATGACCGTGGAAGCATGACCTTTTAAGACTCACTAAAAAGCGAGACTCTTGCAATAAGCTTTGTGTTGTGAAGGCCTATTTTTATTTTATATCGTACAGTTTGTCATGAAAATTTTATAATTCGCTTCACTTATTGACATAACATGCAACTTTCATAAGAGTCTTATGTTCATAGGTATGTTGTTGTTACTTATTTAGACCTATCACAGAACATAACGAACATAAGCACAAGCGCGGAAATAAGCGGTTCAATAGAGGTGAAGCAGGAATTGCACTGATTTGGTAAATAGCGTGATTCCAGCAACTGATACCCCCGAGAACTGTCGCTAGAGTGCGTTGCGGTCGCGTGTAGCTTGTTGGAGGCTAAGGTTGAGGCACTCGTCTCGTATGCTCAATTTGCGCCGGCTCCGAGCGTTCAGTCTGACGACGGCTTAAGGGATGTTTCCAGAATAAAATTTTCACTCTGCGAACTAGAATCAATCCCGGTTCCGGCACACAATTTTAATCTGTCAGGAAGTCTGATAATACCGTACACTCCGCTGCAGAGTAAAAACTCCATTCATTGGTGGGTGGTTGGTATATCAGATATTAAATGTTCGCCGTATCTGTTTGTGGCTTTCTAACCTGAAGAAACTAAAACGTAGCGGTAAAAATTGTGAGATTTAAAGCTCGAGCAACTGAACCTAAAAGACTAAAGGATTGGAAAAGTAAAGGTAAAAGCATTTACCCTGCCCTACTGACAGGCGAGCGTGTCGCCGCACTAGCTAGGACCAGCACCCCGTGCGCGTGCCAACAGGACAATAAAGCCACCGACAAATTTGGGAAAGGTATAATATCCATAAAAAAATAGTAGACCAGCCATCTACCGCTAGTTTCTCATCGCGGTAATCTTCAGTTTCCTACGATAGTTCTGTGCCGGGACTACTACCAAAAGTCACCAACAAAAGCAGCGAATGTTTCATATCTAACAGACCAAACATCGACTGATGCTTTCGCACTGCAGTATCCAGTTTCCTACGTATGGCGTATGCCGTGACTACTGCCTATGATCAGTTGCTGCTTAATACAATTGAAACGCGTCATTTTCTTATGACAATAAAGTATTGCAGGGGCAGATGTAGACTCTGACCAAAACTTATTGCTCATGAACTGTAGGCTGAAACTGAAAAAACTGCAGAAAGGTAGGAAAATAAGAAGATGGGACTTGGATAAATTGAGGGAACCTGAAGTTCTTAAGAATTTCAGAGGCTGCTTTAGGCAACAATTGACAGAAACGGAGGCAAATAAAACAGTAGAAGGGAAATGGGTAGCATTGAGAGATGAAATTGTGAAGGCAGCAGAGGACAAAAGAGGTAGAAAGGCAAGACCTACGAAAAATCCTTGGATACCAGAGGAAATACTAAATTTATTGGTGAAAGGAGAAAATATAAAAATGCAGTAAATGAAACAGGCAAAATGGAGTAAAGACGACTAAGAAATGAAATTGACAGGAAGTGCAAAATGGCTAAGGAGGAGTGGCTAGAAGCCAAATTCAAATCTGTAGAAGAATCTATAACAAGGGGAAAAGTGGATACTGCCTACAGGAAAATAAAAGAGACATTTGGGGACAAGAAGGACAGCTCTACGAATATCAAGAACTCAGATGGAAAACCAGTTCTCAGCAAAGAAGGGAAAGCTGAAAGGTGGAAAGATTGCATAGAGGAGCTCTACAAAGGAAATGAAGTTAGAGACAATGTTGTAGGAAGGGAAGAGGATGTAGATGAAGATGAAATAGGAGATACTGTACTGAGAGAAGAATTTGACAGAGCCCTGAATGAAGAGTCGAAACAAGGCCCCTGGAGTAGATGATATTCCCTCAGAGCTACTGAAGTCTCTGGGAGAGTCAGCCATGATAAAACTGTTTGACCTGGTGTGTAAGATGTATGAGACAGGCGAAATACCCTCAGACTTTAAGAAAAATGTAATAATCCCCATTCCAAAGAAATCAGGCGCAGACATGTGTAAAAATTACAGAACCATTAGTTTGATAAGTCTTGGTTGCAAAATTTTAACACGAATTATCTACAGGAAAATGTAAAAGGTGGTAAAAGCTGACCTGGGGGAAGATCAGTTTGGGTTCAGGAGGAACGTAGGGACGCAGGGGGAAATATTACTTAACGACTTATCTTGGAAGATAGATTAAGGAAAGACAAACCTACATTTTTACCTTATGTAGGTTTGGAGAACGATTTTGACAATATCGAGCAGGCGGTGAAAGAAAACAAGGAAAAATTTGGGATAGGAACTAAAGTTCAGGGTGAAGAATTAAAAACATTGCATTATGTGATGACATTGTAATTCTGTCAGAGACAGCAAAGGACCTGGAAGAGCAGTTGAATGGAATGGACGGTGTGTTGAAGAGAGCGTATAAAATGAACATTAACAAGAGCAAAACAAAGATAATGGAATACAGACTTAGAAAATCAGGCGATGCTGAACGAATTAGATTAGGTAACGAAACAATGCAGGTGGTAGTTGAGTTTTGTTACTTGGGTAGTAAAATATCATATGGCGGTCGCAGTACAGAGGATATAAAATGCAGAAGGGCAATGGGAAGAAAACCATTTTTGAAAAAGAGATATTTGCTAACATCGAATATTAATTTAAGTGTATGAAAGTCTTTTCTGAAGGTATTTTTGTGGAGTGTTGCCTTGTACGGGAGTGAAACATGGACGTTAAACAGTACGGTCAGGAAGAGAATAGAGGCTTTTGAAATGTAGTGCTGAAGAAGAATGCTGAAGATTAGGTGAGTAGATCGCGTAACTAATGAAGAGGTACTGAACAGAATTGGTGAGAAAAGGAATTTTGGCAAACCTTGACTAAAAGAAGGGATCGCTTGGTAGGACACATTCTTAGACATCGAGGAATCGTAAATTTACCATTGGAGGGAAGCGTGTGGGGTAAAAATCTTAGAGGGAGACCAAGAGACGCATATAATAAGCAGATTCAAATGGATGTGGGTTGCCGTTCTTATGAGGAGATGAAGAGGCTTTCTCAGGATAGAGGAGGGTGGAGAGCTGCATCAAACCAGTCTCCTGATAGAAGACCATAACAACAACAAAGTACTGTAGGCAATGATCTGTTTTCTATCTTTCTTAAAACTGGTTGTTACATCAGCCGTTGATATGGAATTGAAAATTTTTTTAGCTGTAGGTCTGTTAATAAAATAAAATAAAAAGGCATACGCGTATCAGCCTGATTGGATTGCTATTTTTCTTCACAATGAATGGCTTTTTACTTGCCAAAGCGTGACTGTTCAAATGTTTGTAGAGATTATGGGACTTAACTACGGTGTCATCAGTCCCTAAACTTACAAACTGCTTATGAACTACCTAATACGAAGGACGGCACAAATATCCATGCCCGAGGGGGGATTCGAACCCCCGACCGTAGTGGCCGTGCAGACCGTGACTGACGCGGCTAAGTCCCCTCGGCCACCGCGGCCAGCAAGCGTGATTGTATTGCTGAATGAGAGAAATGGTGTAGAGTCCCATTTTGTCAACTCTCAAGTTCAACATTGTGTCTTTAATCTGATTAAAGGGGATGCTGTGCTGGTTCCTTTAGAAAAATACCGAACCATTAACTTTCCTATGGTTTTTTTTCCTCTATGAGCTTCTACACCGTCTCTATTGTCAATGCTAACGGTACTCCAATGCAGCTGTTTAGTCACCAAAAGGCAAACAAAACGATTCATTTTACTGGCAAAACACTTTGACGATGAAAGAGAGTTACGAAAGAGACTGCCTACACATTTCTTGCCCATCCCCTTTTGGAGTATTGCTGCACCGTGAGTGATCCTTATAAGGTAGCATTGACGGAGGACACGGTACAGGGTAAAAGAGTGTTATGGAGATGAAACAGACTCATTTTCGTTGTGGCGAGATCTCCTTACGAAATTTCAATCGCTGACTTTCCCCTGTGAATGCGAAAATATATGTTTGACTCCCACCAATATATGGAGAAATGATCAGAAAAACAAAATACGGGAGATTAGAGCTCTAACGGAGAGTTTTAGGTGTTCTCCCCCCTCGCGAGCTATTTGAGAACGGAATGGTAAGTAAATAGTAAGAAAGTGGCACATCAATGTGATTTGCTGAGTAACCATCTAGATATAGGGTAATTGGTAATATTCTAGATATAGTAACTACCTGGATGTCGATGTGTTAAAATCTGCTCTATGTGCACAGCCTCAGTCGATAGAGTACTAAGTGTCTTAATTGTTTCTGGAACATCGTGTTCTCTCTTTCAGACATTTCATACGGTGACATTTTGGAGCGTCGTATTAGAAGGTAGGCACTAATGGCACAGATTCTTCACTGTTACAACATGTACAAACCACGCCATAAATTTGCTCGTCAGTCGACGGTGGAATAGTGTTCGGTGGTAAACAGATTAACCCACGAGGATCTGCACTGGCAGAAATAGATAGAATGCTACAGCCAGTGGAATTTCCACCAAGCTGCCGCAGACTATTAAAACATAGAATTATGCACAATGTGTAGGGTGACCATACGTTCGGATTAATCCTGACATGTCCTCTTTTTTAGCTCTTTGTCCGGGAACCGGGCGGATTTTTACTGTGTCCTCCTTTTTAGCAAAGTTGAGGGGAATAAAACTATGTTTACAATTAGTCCCGTTCTACTGCTCTTTTCTTAAATACCCGTACTTTATCTGTAGGAACTGCCTACGTAATGCACAAGCACGAAGCCTGTGTTACATGTGGCAGCAGGATTGTCAATTTTATCATGGATCGACCCATAGCAAATATCAAAAATGTTCAAATATTTGTAGAGTTTATGGGACTTAACTGCGGGGTCATCAGTCCCTAAATTTACAAACTACTTATGAACTAGCTTATACTAAAGACGCCACAAACATCCATGCCCGAGGGGGACTCGAACCCGCGACCGCAGCGGCCGTGCAGACCGTGACTGGCACGCCGCAGACCGCTCGGCCACCGCGACCGGCTGAGAGCAAATATAGAGTAATTAAATTTTCCTTTGGTATTTCAGTTCCGGATTTAAATTATCGTGGCTTGGCAGTTGTCATTATAAGGTTTCATGTCGTGCACGTATGACTTGTGAGTGTAAATTGCTGTTCATCAGTTAATTGTAACCGATTAAGTTTAATGAAAAAACTGACAGTGCCTAAAAGGATGTGTACATTCTCAGGTGTTCTTTCTTTCCTGCAAATGTCTTGCCTTAAAATAAATAAATTAATTAAATTAAAAAAAATCAACAGTAGAGGGAGAGGGAAACGAATTCGTAGCAGAATATTAAATAAGTGGAGCTGGAACTAATGTGTCAGTGGCCAATAAAAGTAAGACATAGATTGTTATACTGTGATGGTTTAAAAATTTTTTCAAATGTCTGTAAACGTATGGGAGGAAACTGCTATCGTCATCAGGCCCTAGACTTACAAACTAGTAGTTTGCGAACGAACTAGTTCGGAAGAGCGCTCACACAGGCGAACTACGCAAACTAGTTCGCAGATCCTTCGCCTCTTAGTTCGTCCGTTCCTTTTCCGAAGACTGACGGGGAACAGCGAGAGGACGCGAGAGCGCACAGAATCGCGTGATTTCCTTCTGCCAGTTACCTTCATTTCGAGCTGAGATGCAGCTCAGCTGTAGTTTCATAGTTCACTGCCACAAGAAATCTATTTTAAAAATAAAGTATGCAAAGTATGCAAAGTAATTGAATACCATTGTATCGCCCATTCGTGTAAATAACTGGTTTATTTGATGTCAAATTGCCCAAAAATACGGGTAATAGCACACGCTTTGGCAACACATAAAAAGAGTTCTTTTAGAAGCGGTAGCAAAATCCAAAAAGAGCGGGTGAACTAGAAGGAGCGGACGAAATAGGAGCAGCGGACGAACTAGGAGCAGCGGACGATTATGCCAAACGTATCTCGCTTCATAGTTCGTTGGATTCTTTTCCGAAGACCTACGGGCAATAGCAAGAGGGCGCGTAGCAGAATTAAAAATCACGTGTTTGCCTTCTCCTGATGAGTCGTTTCGAGGTGAGCGTCTGCCTGCTAGATTACATAGTCCAGTGCTACAAAATTTCTGTTTTGATGTGTTCTGCACTCTGCAATATCTGACTAATAAATTCCGTAATGCCAAGATATAGAGATAGCTCTCGGCTCAAGCAGCAAGCGCATGAAGCAGCTAGGTGGGGGAACTTCCCCCTCCACCTGCACGCGCAGACCACGCCGCTCAGCCGTCACTGGGAGCGGACGAACTAAAAGAGCGAACTAGTTCGCGACAGAGCCGCGAACTAAAGTGAGCGCTCCCGATCGCGAACTATTATGCGCACGTCTATTACAAACTAACTTAGACTGAGAACAACACACACATCCAGGACTAGAAGCGCAGTGGTTTTATTTGATGGTTTCTTAGTTATTCATTTTATATTTATTCGGAGGGTTAAAGTGCAGTTTCCATGCTTGCAACTGCATTTTTGTTTGCAGTTTCTGGTTGCGGGAGGTGAATGGCGTTTTCATTTTTCGCTTTGTAAACAGTTCAGTTTTGTGACAATTATTTTTTACGAGTAATATTGGAAAACGGCTAAGAAATCGTGAATTGAAAAAGTACACCGAGAACCAATGTAACGGTTTGTTCGATGTACAAATACTTCTTTAAGAAGCCGTATCTTCGATACGTTTCGTTGCCAACATTACAACACGAAGCAGCCGTCATAAGTAAAATTTAACCCCGAATTATTTACAAGCGAAAAAACGGAAAGTTGGCTGTGAGAACGTGCCGCTAAGTGTGTCTAATGTATTAATAATAAACATGTGCATTAAATTTCATCATATGTTTTGCGCGGCCAGATTTTTCTTCCTTTTTGAAGCTGTTTATCCTCTTTTTTTACACGATTGCTTCTGGTCACCCCAACAGTGCGTAAATTATGGATAAAGCAATATGTTTTCTGTAGTGATTAGTGGACAAAGAACAACTAATAAAAAAATGAAACGTACGAACTGATCAGCGTATCAGAAGAGTTGCGAACTGGACTAGACCATTAGTCTAAGTGCTAAGTATTGTGGCTGCTTACCTTGGAGACGGCTGCCCTCATGTCGACTGTGAGTGCAACGGCGCGACAATGCTCGTGTACCCTGGCGCTCGGTTTATATAGGAGAGGAGACAGCCACTAATTAGCTACCAGAGTCATTGATAACCGCCGTCCTTGTAGCTTTCATACACGACGTGAGCTGGTGTCTCGTATCCCTAAACATTGAGAAACTCCCCAGATTTCGCTAACCCCAGAGAGTCACTGAAAGTTGAAGCTGCTCGTATCGAAACGTTTGCAGTTTACTGTTGATCGAATTGCGATGAGCTGGACGTGATCAGTGTAATAAAAAGACAGAATACGTAGGCTTAAACAGTGCTTCAGTAAAAATTAAAAACTCTGAAGAAATGGAAACATATATTTGTAGAATCATGCTGTGTTTGGAGACAGTCTCAAAAGGAATTGTCAATTTAATGCAAAGCTGTCCATCGCAAAAATAAACAACTATATTGCCACTTAGCTCACCCAGTACTCCTGAGCATTGTCATAAGGAAATACGTATGCAACAGCGCGAAATTTGTCTTACCGGGGCTACAAAGAACACACAGATACTGTCAGGTTTTAGCTTTAGAAAAAGTTATCTCTAGGTAAACATATGTGTCACGAATCATGCTGAGATATCCAAGACAGATTTATTGCACATCATTTATAAATAACACAGAGAAAGAAAACTTTGACTGTTACGGCACCTGGAAATACTTTTTCACAAAATAAAACCCTCAGTCCTTCACCTGAAGGGACCACAAGGAGCCGTGTGCATTGGGGCGCCATGCTGCGGTGCGCGCGGCGGTTCCCCGTCGGGGGTTCGCATCCCCCATCGGGCATGGATGTTTGTTCTGTCTTTAGTATAAGATAGTTAATAAGTAGTTTGTAAGTTTAGGGACTGATGACCACGCAGTTAAGTCCCAAAAGCTTAAGAAACATTTGAATTTGGACCACAAGGGACACGGTATCTTGATTTTCTTCAAAATCTGTTACCAAAATATGTCGAGGATTTCCCTTTGGCAACACGAGCTCGTATATACTTTAAGCAAGACGAAACTCGTACACATTCCTTACGGCTATTGACTCAGTATTTCAACATGACGTATCCTGCTTGTTGGATCAGTCCCTATAGAGTCGTTGTTAAGCCAGCATGGTCACCCGATTTTACCCCATTGGATTACTGTTTGTAGGGTTGGCTGTAGAGCGAAGTGTACAAACAAGTGCAGATTGGACGCTCATATTTTACATGCTTGTGCTCAAGCAATGAAATGCAGAAGTGTACTCCAATCGGTAACACATCTGCCTTCAAGAACAGTAAATTGCATGAAAGTTGACGGTGGACTGTGAGGAAACTTACAAAATTAAACAAACCATAACAGTATGTTCATTTATTGTCACCTGCACTTTTGCCCTTCCTAGTTGCTTTCATTGATTTACGCAGAAACGGTTAATAAAATGGCATATGTTTGTTAGAAGTCTGTTCTTCATAATCACCAGTAGTATCACTCCTCAAAGCTTTTCCACCTGACTCAATCTGCATATCCTGACGTAATTTCACTAGAGAAACTGAATTTGTGGAAATTAGATTGGATGGAAATCGAATGTATTGAAATGCAACTTATTAATGTCCAATCTAGTTCAATGTGGACTCAAAATTTCATCGAAATGAAAGATGAATTGAAATATATTTATTACAAAGACAATATGAGCAAAAATATCGATAATACTAAAAACATGGAAACGTGGAATTCAATTGCAGACATAGCAGGGTTTAGGAACGTATCCTGTATTCAAGTATTATGAATTAACTCTATTGAACCAAGATTTAGAAAATATCGTTCATGCGAAACACAACTAGTCCTTTACTCGCACGAAGTGATGAGCGCTATCGACAAGGGATCTCATATTGATTCCGTATTTCTAAATTTGCAGAATTCTTTTCACACAGTACTACACAAAACGCCTTTTAACTAAATTGCGTTCTTATGGAATATCACCCCAGATTTGTGACTGGATAGGGTATTTCCTGTCAGAGAGGACACAGTTTGCAGTAATTGATGGTAAGGCATCGACTAGAACAAAGGTGATATCCAGTGTTCCGCAGGGTAGTGTTATCGGTCCCACATTGTTCCTTATCCATATAACGATCTGGGAGAAAATCTGAGCAGCTCTCTTAGGTTGTTTGCATTTATCGTCTAGTAAAGTCATCTGAAGATCAAAACCAACTGCAGAACGATCTAAATAAGGTCTCAGTATGGTGTAAAAATTGACAATTGACTCTATATAATGAAAGTGTGAAGTCGTCCACACGAGTACGAAAAGAAATCCTTTAAACTTTGTTTGCGAGATAATCAAATGTGAAGGTCGTAAACTCCACTAAATACCTAAGAATTAATATTACATCAGACTTAAACTGGAAAGAACACGTAGATAATGTCGTAAAAAAGGCGAACCAGAGACTGCGTTTTATTGGCAGAATACTTAAAACATGCAAAATGTTCAAATGTTTGTAGAGCTTATGAGACTTAACTACGGGTCATCAGTCCCTAAACTTACAAACTACCTATGAACTAGCTTATACTAAAGACGGCACAAACATCCATGCCCGAATGGGGGATTCGAACCCCCGACAGGAAGCGGCCACGCGAATCGTAGCATTGCGCCTCAATGCGCTCGGCCGCTCCTTAAAAGATGCAACAGAACTATTAAAGTGACTGCATACACCACGCTTGTCCGTCCTCATTTGGATTATTGCTGCACAGTGTGGGATCCTTATCAAGTGGGTTTGACGGAAGCCATCGAAAGAGTCCAAAGAAGGGCAGCCTGTTTTGTATTGTCAGGATACAGGGAAGACAGCGCCACGGAAATGATATAGGATCTGGGATGGGAATCATTACAAGAACGACGTTTTTCGCTGTGTCATGGTCTACTTATGAAACTCCAATCGCCAACATTCTCCTCCTAATGCAAAGCTATATTGTTGAATCCCACATATAGAGGTAGAAATTATCATCAGAATGAAATACAAGAAATCAGAGCTCGAACGGAGAGATTCAGATTTTCTTCCTTCCCGCGCGCTATTCGACAATGGAATGGTAAATGAATAGTATAAACGTGGTTCGATGAACCATCTATCAGGCACTTAAATGTGATTTGCAGAGTATCCCATGTAGATGTAGATAGCTGTCTAAAGAAGCTGGTGTTTTGCTGTCTTAACAATATTTTCATCTACGTATGCCTGTGAATCATTATTTTCGGAGACGAACAATATTAAAGTATCAATAAGAAAATGTTCGTCAGAATTTCAGCTCGGCTTGTATTCTGTTAAAAGTTGCAAAAATTATTTGGCTTTGAACTTGCAACAGAAAAGGTTACATTAATCTGTTTTATTCGTTAGATGAACTAAAATGTGTTCATTTCATTACTGCTATATACCTCCAGGCAAATGCCGGGATGGTTTCTTTGAAACGGCATTGCCTATTTCCTTCCCCATTCTTACCCAAAAATCTTTGACTTACAACACCTGAAAATACTATTTCGCAAAATAAACTGTTGAAGAAACTGTGAGATTAGATGTACTTCTCGTTCGAATTGATCCACAGTGAGGAGATCCTCTTGGATGTAGAACATATTAGAAAACAACAATACTCGATATGTACATCTACATAAATACTCTGCAAGCCACATTGAAGTGCATGGCAGAGGGTTCATCGAACCACTTTTATGGTGTTTCTCTACGGTTCCATTCTCTAACAGGCTGGCGGAAAAAAAAAACACCTAAATGTTTCAGTTTTAATGATCATGTCTTCCTATGTGGGTGGGTGCTAACGAAATATGTTCGCATTCGGAAGAGAATGTTGGTGAAAGAAATTTCGCAACTAGATCTCGTCGTTACAAATAACGCCTTTCTTTTAATCATATCCACCCCAAATCGTGCATCATTTCTGTGACAGTCTCTCCCCTATATCGCGATAGTACAAAACGAGCTGTCCTTCTCTGAACTTTATCTAAATCGACTAATCCCACAATGCCAAGTAATACTCCAAAATAGGACGCACAGGTGTAGTGTAGGCAGTTTCTTTAGTAGAACTGTTACATCTTCTAAGTGTTCTGCCTACGAAATGTGGTCTTTGGTTCGCTTTGCCAACAATATTTTCTATGCCTCTTTCCAAATTAGTTGAATTTACGCCCTGTATGTTTGACTGGTTTATCGTGTAAATGAAGTTTAATAGGCTTCTTTTAGTGGTCATATTGATGACTTCACACTTGTCATTATTAAGGGGGGACTGATGACCTAGCTGTTTAGTCCCCTTAAAACAACAACAACAACATTATTAAGGGTCAATTGCCATTTTTTGCACCATGCAGATATCTTATCTAAATCATTTTGCTTTTGATTTTCTGGTGACTTTATTAACCAATAAGTGACAGCATCATCCGCGAACAATCTAAGAGAGCTACTCTTATTGTCTCCTAAATCGTTCATAAAAATAAGAAACAGTTGGAGCCCTATAAAACTTCCGGGGGGAACGCCAGATGTCACTTCAGTTCTACTCGATGGCTTTCCGTCAGTTAAAACTTAAAAAAATAAAAACGGGTAAGCTAGCGTACCTTCAACAGATCCCCAATGAAATTGCCCTTTTGGATGTGTAATTAACCATAAATAAAAAATTAAGGAACAAAAATAAAATTAAAACATCCAATGAATATAAATTTTTAAATGTTTTTCCTACCTACCCAAAAATCATGGTTTTTGTTTCTTTTATAAGACTTTATAAGTCCACCCTAGTCCACAAGTAATGTAAAAAAAAGTAACCTATTTACTCTGTTTGCCTGACCTACAGGATCTGTGTAATGTTTAAATTTTGATCCTGAACTATAGGAGCGGAAAATTTTCCTGGCGTCTTTTATATGTTGCAAGCAAAAATGCGATATTGGCCCAGGAACTTTACATGTTCACTGCTTGGCCCATTCCTTCTACTTTGTGACCCAAGAGGAGGGAAAATGAAGAGACCATAGTGAGAGACTACCTTTCATATGTGAAATTGATCAATTCTGCACGCAGGTTTCTCCAAAACGAGTAGCCATATTTGAGTCTCTACACGTTGCTTTATTCATCTTGTAGCACTTAAGCCTTTTCATCCTGCCAGGTAGTGTTATAGAATAAGTTCGTCAAAAACTTCTGCCCATAACGAGGAAAAGTTAATTTTCTTCTTTGAAAAACTCGAGCTGGAAAAATACTATGGTGGCACAAAGATAAAGGTTTCTCAAATTTTCTATCTTCTTTTTAATTATGTTTGTGACGTCACTTGTTATTAAAATTTTTGAACCGGAAAAAGTTTTGACTTGTTTATTGAAAAGTCCCGTTTACAGCTCCAAAAAACCATGGACAATATTAATAGTATCCGAGAAGTTGTACAGTTTTCTCAAGCTGTTTAAAGTTTCGTTGAAGTATGGAGCGTTTGCTTGGAACTAAGAAAATAAGTTTGATCTGAAACTGTTGTCTAGAGCGCCCACAATGAAGTGTTACTTTGGATTTTTACCACGAAAAAACCAGTTAACTGGGGTGACAGGCGATAGAAATTTAATTTTTATGTTTTTTTAATGTGATTTTATGAAAGGATATTTTATTAATAAACTCACAATATGTACTATGAACAAAGGCTATGTTCTGTGGAAAAATAATATTAAATGTGAAAATGGAAAAGTTAAATGAAAATTTGTGTTTCACTTGTCATACCGCAAAGCTGCTGGGACACTCTCTTCTGGTCTCGTGGAATGTAGACGTAAGTGTAGTTGCTTCTATAAAATTTGTATGGATGTTCCTTACTTTGATTTCTTAAATGGAAGTTTTATTGACGTTCATTCCGTACTACTTTCATTCAAATGATGGTCATTCCTTTACCTAATCTATTTTGGTAAATGTTCTTAACGTTTTAACTCTACGCTTACACAATGTGTGCGGGATCGGACGTGATTGTTGGTGGTCACAATGACCAACTTCCTCATTTAATTCAGTAAAGTGAGCCATGCTTGTTTAGCGACCTTGAGTTCGATTTAATTGAATTCATTCCATCTTTCCAAGCTAGCCATTTTCATTTTAAAATGCTGTTACACTAATGACAATCGCGGCTTTCGAGCACCGCAGTATTGTGTTAACCGACGAATATTCCCGTAACAGATAGATATTTATTTTACTTGGCTCTCGCAGTTGATTTTTTTAAGTATAGCCTGGTGACGACTATACTGTGCACGTTGTAAATTTTGAAATAACCTTAGCAGACATTTTACACGTCAAACATACGAGATCGAGTTTAATGACAACCTGGTCATTAACAGTGTTGCTTTCACTCACAATGATATCCGTTGCTTTCCAAACAATCATACACACGCAATTTTGCAGGGTTTAATGTCAGATGCGATTAATTTCACTAAGAAATAGGAAGACACTAATTTTCATAGCTAATTTAGATTTTTTCATACACAGGGCCATCACATAATTTTGTTGGAAACTTTAATCAGTAATGGTCACGTGAAATATGACCGCTGACACATTCCTGTTAAAATATAGACAGAATTTCACGTTTCAACATCCAGCAGTCTAGTGTCACTGCGACGCTCTTTCTACCATCTCAAGTGTCGCTTAGCAATGGCCACAAAATTCTGTGCCCCATTCTTTCAACTCCCTGTGCACATTCACTGTCCTAGCTGGACTGCCGGCATCAGCTTGCGACTTTCCATTGATTTCAATACACCGTCGGACGAGAGCCTGTACAGGGAGAAAGTGGCCATGTGTGAGACCGCTGCTGATTGACTGAGGGTCCAGGACGCCATGTTTTTACCAGATTTGGTGGGCTTCACATGTGAGTGAGTAGATAAAGTCTACGTTTCTGTACTGTGGTGTGCCTTAAAAGCTTCTGACAGCGATTTCAATGTACAGTTACGTACAGGTTGTATTACGGTAGGCAATGCTCCACTTTTGCTCGTCTTTTGTTGGTTCTATTTACGTAAATTACCGTGTTGTTCGGTGGTCGTTGACGATAACCTTAGAACTTCGTGGCACTTTTTAAGATTATATGAGGGTTTGAAGTGATTTACTGAAACAATGGGCAGTGAAAGTTAACTGAAAAAGCAGGAACTGTAAACGAGACTTACGGAAACCAACGAAATATTCCGGCCTGTGTGAAGTAAATATTTTCTGCAAAAAAGGCATTCAGTAATAAAAGTGCTGCCTACGAAATTCACGCGTGGTGTAGTGGTTGCTTAATGAATTGATAATGTGAAGGTCGCGAGTTCGAATACGGTAAGCGATAATTTTTTGTTTTTTAAACAGCGTTTTATAGCTTCTTGTAAGTTCATAGTTATGGTTTTTGACATATCGTACTACAACGTATGTTTTAACATGTCTACGGTACCTCCCTCTTGGCTGTGTATTATCGGCTATTCACAATCCTATAATTGGTTACAGGATTTGACGTGAGAAAGGGAGGGGAGCGAGACTCTTGACTCGTTGTAGATATTGTTACCTATTATGAGTCACTTTCTGCTGTTACACTAGAGATAGTATCGGTATTTTTGTGGTGTCGCACAAGTCTAAAGTGCGCGCTACCTACTTTCGCCGCGCGCCGCCATGCACGCACGGCGCGGCGTTCTTACGACGTCAGCCACGAGCGCCCTCTGCTGCAACTCCGCTCGTGGCCACCACTGAACGACATCGTTCACTTGGGACTGAGATAGGAAATAGTTAACACTTCGGAATCAGAAAGGCACCAGTTAAGACTTGGCTATCGGATAGGCACTAGAAATCAACAGTAGGCAGGCCTCCATATAATCTATGTATCAGCATTCTGCAGTACTGAGCTATATAAAAGTTAAGTATTACTAAGTCTCTAAGAAATATATATCTCGTTCTAATTTACTCTAGTGTTTCTAGTTTCTGCTGCCCCACTGGCTGGTCACCTCCTACCTGCACAAGCGTGCAACCTTTATTCCTGTGTCGGTGTTTCTACTCGGCCACCGACACCTACGACGGAAACGAGACAAAAATTTTTCCGATTTTCTGTGATGCAGTTTCCCTGAAAGTATCTACAGAATGACGTTTTTGGTATTTCCTAGTTTAGGAAAATGTTGTAAGACGTCAGCACACTTAAAATGCATTATATTGGGGCGGAAAACGATAATAATGTACTAATTTCAGTGATGGATATTCAGACAGAAAATTCTGTAATAGCGTTATTTTCTTTGAGATACATAACATGAAATGACCTCTCTTTCTTATTAATTAACTTCCAACTGTCGAAATTGCCAGAAAATCGTAAAATAGGGCATTAAAATCGACAATCATAAACTGTTTCATGAGACTAATTTGCTTACAAATTTATTAGGCCTATGTGAACATAGATGAATGGCATTTCTTTAACCACGTGCTGATTAGAAGCTAGAAGATGTGTTTTGGTGTCATGGCTGGAAGTGATGCCTAATTTCAATCGTCAAGAGGCTGCACTTCTGCCAGGGGCGCTATGTAAATGCACGACCTGCGCGCAGTCTGGTAAAAACATAGCGGACATAGGCCGGTTGCCCACTCCCTCCCTATATAGGCTCTCTAACCGTCGTCACTCAAATGTTCAAATATTTGTAAATCTATGGGACTTTTGTGGTTATCAGTTCCTAGGCTTACAAATTACTTAAACTAACCCAACACACACAACACCCATGGCCGAGGGGCGACAGGAACCTCCGACGGGAGCAACAGCGCGCTCCGCAGCGTGGCGCCTTAGAGCGCTCGGCCACTCCACTGCTGCCCGGCATCATTGTCCGCCATACATGAGGCCTACCTAGTCTTTGTTTAACTGTGATTGATCCTTCAGTTTTGAAATTCATAGTGACATCACCACAGGCAACTTGGGCATGTTCAAAAACATTGGAATTTCTCCGATGAATTTGCTAGTTACATTTAGTGGCTATCTAAGAGGAACATCCATAAAGAAAATTCCCTATTTTTTAAACAAAGACAACATAGTTACATAAAAAGCTTTATTGGTAGCAGGTACAGCAATATTTGAGCTATTTTTCGACATTGTCACCAATATCGTGGGATCAACGTTTGTGTGCCTGTGTCTAGAAGTATGCTTGCGCCTGTGATTGGAACCAGCGCGTAACAGTCGTCTTTATATCTTCGTAGATGTTAGAATGCTGGACAGAGAACAGGAAATTCTTGAGGCTCAAAGAAAGATGGACCTCGTTGGGAGCTAGATCAGGACTGTATGCTGGATGATCAGACAGCTCGAAACCGATCTTCTGCAAATCAGTTGCAGTCCGCCGAGCCGTGTGGGGACGAGCGTTGTCATGGAGCAGCACAGCACCTGCAGTAAACACTCCAAGCTTCTTGTTCTGGATGGCGCGCGTCAGTTGCTGCATTGTTTCACAGTAACGGTCAGCGTTCACTATTTCATCTCTGGGCAGGAAGTCAAACAGCAGAATGCCCTTCTCGTCCCAGAACACAGTGCATGCATATCACTTTCTGTACCGACACTGTTTGAATTTCGTCATGAGCGGAGATTCACTGTCACGCCAATGGGCCGTATGAATAAAACGGAGTATCTACTTTATACTCTGAATTCAAGAGAACATACACAGGTTCGCATGAATAAAGGTAGTCGGAGAATATACGTCGGTCGAATAAGTTCTCGGCGTGAGTAACAGGGTGGGAGAAGTTGCTCATAGCAGAGAACATTCTCCAATTTCATATGAATAAAACTACAGAAGTTTCTCACGACCGGAGAACATTCTCAGATTTCTGAAGTGAGCTCCCTGGTATATACCGTGCTGAGTAACGTCTATTAAAGTTACATTTTACTGTGGTTTATAATAAAAATGACACCAATTTTGTTACTTAGAAGGCCAAAACAAGTTCCTTTATACGTAGTCTTTAAGAAATACGAGGGGGTCTAAAAAGTTAACAAAAATAAAAACATTATGTTGACGAGTATCTTCCTTCAGAAAAATCGTGTGACACTTCCAGCATTTTATATAGTGACGAAAGTGATGTAAGAGGTATGTTTTCATTACCGACGTAAAAGTGACACACAAATGGATTCAGCTGCGTGTTTTACCCATTTGTTTGCAGTGTATATTTACAGTTGTAAACAGCTACATAGCAAAATAATATTGTCTTTTTAAATAGGGTCTGTTAGTAAGACCTTATACTGTTAGTTCCAAATAAAGTGTATCCCAGGACTTCACAGTTTCTATTACAAAATAAATATTGCTGCAATACCAGGTAGGCGTACTGAAGTACTGTTTCTATCCAAACCGGTTGGCCTATTTATGATGCGTTTTCTGACTTCGTAATCGTAACTTCTGTTATGTTAGAAAACACGATAGGAAAATTAATAACTGATTAATTACATACCTAGCAGCCTGTTTCTTGTTCAAAATCGCATGGCCTAACGCTTATGAGCAAACCATTGGGTGTCATATTTAACACCAAGTAACGCCTATCTCATGTTAGAACACTCCGACAGCATTCCACGTTGTAACAGATGAATATGTGAAGCATTCTTAAAATTTCGTTCGTAAAATGTACTAACTCTACTTCATTAACAAAAGAGTTTCTCGCGTGACGAAAATTTCGTATCGTCAGGAGAATACATTTTCGTAAAGGTGCACATTTAGTCTTAATAATATGCTCCTTCACAACAAACTAATATCTGAACATAGTACAGTTCTTCCTGAACACATAGATGCCTACTCTATATTTGTACACTTAATAATTTTCCTGACTGGGCTAGTTTAAAGAAATACACGATTGGACAGCTGATCTGTGGCGGACATGACACGCCGAGAACTTACTCGAGAAGGAGGGGAAGTAGCGAGAATGAACTACCTGCTCAGAGCATATGCTTCGAAGTTTTTATTCATACGAAATTGAGGACTTACTCAGAGAACGTTCTTTTGCTCTGAGAATCTTCTGTGGAGCATTTGCTCTTTTTTATTCATACGACCCAATGGAGTGACTGTTGCTTGCTCTCTGGTGTAAAGTGAGAAATCAACGTCTCATCGCCATTGACGATCATGGGAGCACTGCACAGCTGTTGCTGTTCCAGAGCGTTTCATTTTGGGATAAGGTGCTTACATCCAACCCTCCATATGTTAGACAGTTAGGTCGATACCAAAACGTTGTATATCGATAGAGTATAAACCAAAACTCCAATATAATTCGTGCTCTGTATTTTATTTTTTTAGCGTATGGCACGTCTACAGAATCACTTTTACAGATATATTAAATACAGTTAGTTACAGATTTGTAAACTGTGTAGGTATACTTTCCAATTAGTTGTTTAATATTTGGAAAACATTAAATTTTTCTGTCAAATATAAAATGTAGTTAATTACAATAAAGTCACATTACACTCTAAACATACATAGTTATTAGATTACAGAGCAATGATAGGATAAAGCAGATTAAATATTTACATTAAGTGGTTTAAGCTTGTCATTACAGTTGAATGTCTAGTGACGTTAACTAGTTTATTACCTCGGGTGTAGCATCGATGAAATCCTTTGTGGTTCCTCCGAACTTTCTCGTTGGGCATTCATACACTATTTGATTTAGAGTCTGTTCTTGGCCTCCACAGTCGCATTGGGGATTGTCGGCCATTTTCCACTTATAAAGTTCTTCCTTGGTTCGGACGTGTCCGGTTCTGATACGATTTAGGGCACTCCATACGTTTCTCGGGAGGTTCATTCCTGTAAGGAGTGCCGTGGAATCTCTTTGCCCCATTTTCTCATGCGCTTGATAGCTATTCCATTGTTTTCTCCATTGGTCTTGGAGGTTGAAGATTGCCGGCTGTGATCCATTTGTCTCTGCCCACACTGGTTTCCGTGATGTTAATCGAGTTTGTGGTGTGTTATGTAATATTTCGTGGATTGGTAAGATTTTCGGGGAAGGATGGATCGTTTAATTTGTCTAGTTCATGAAATGTACCCTGTTGGCGTCGGAGTGATGGAGCTACTATGTTTGTGAGAACTGGAAGCCAAAGGTAAGGGTGTTGATTTCAGAGTCCCAGATACCAGTCTCATTGTGACGTTCTAATGAACGTCGATCTCGTTTAAGTTGTTGCTTCTTCCCCACATAGGACAGCAGTACTCAGCAACTGGGTAAACAAGTGATTGTGCGACTGTTCGTAGTGTGTCGGTACAGGCTCCCCAATATGTCCCAACTAGCTTCCTAATTATGTTCTTCTTACTTTTTAATTTTTGCTATGTATTGTTATCCACGAGAACGTGCCTATAAAAATAATAAAACATTAATTATAAGTAATACCTGAACTACGGAGTAAAAGAAAAGCATAACTCAAATGTTTCAAATGTTTGTATAGCTTATGGGACTTAACTACTGGGCCATCCGTCCCTAAACTTACAAACTACTTATGAACTAGCTAATACTAAGGACGGCACAAATAACCATGCCCTAGGGGGGGATTCGAACCCCCGACCGTAGTGGCCATGCAGACGCAAGCATAACTACGAGAGCAGTGGGCAAATTGGTAGAGCTTTAGTTTGTTGTACCAAAGTCACTGGGTTCAAGCCTTGCTCATGGCATCGATATTTGCTGCAATACATTAGCAATTCTTACATGGGACAACGTGTTCCTGATTTGTAAAAGAACTGTTCGGATTTTATAGCAGTGTGTTATTGGCGGTTGTAGTGGGACGGATTATTGTCTCCGCTACATATCTCATGTCAGCTCAGTTTGTGCAGGATAACTTGCTTATATTTGTGTTCTTAAATGATTTTTATGTAAATGTTTAATGTTATATAATTCTTAAAGAAGTTTTTAATATGTTTTTTATGTTCCCTAGGCGCAAGAATCTGATTTTGAAATATTGCAACGTATAAAGATTTTACATGAACATATATTTTTTATTTTATTTTATTTAAATTTTTATAGGCGAGTGGACACCTCAGATTACGAAGTCTGACACGGCCACATTCAACTCTAATCATACAAGACGAGTGCTTTTGAAGATTTTTAGCACACGTTTCGCCGTACGAAGAGGTCGTTCCGCCGCACGTGGCGACCGATGATAAAGGACTTGTATGCCATTCGAAGAAGAAATTTGGCACACAGACGCGGGGGAAGAAGCAGCCTGTGTCACTCCATTAACGAGAGGTCCAGTCCAGCAGCTGTGAGCAGTCATCTCTGCGGCATCGCTACGATGCTGTCGTGTTTGATTACGGTGCGCAGTGCAGTCGAGAAGGGCCGCTGGTGACAAAGCAGTTGGGGTCGTTGGTAGCGTCTGCGAGAGAGAGCAGACACACCGGCATCGGCATCATACGGTGCAACGCAGACGGCAGTTTGTGTGGCTGCGAGTAACAGCTCACCTATCACGGAGCTGCATAAATTTAAATTAAAACATCCGGTGAGTCAATTTCACGTAGGCAATATTGGAGTGTGACAGTGAACAGTGTTCAAAAGGTTATTTTATGTGTGTAGACAGTGCATATCTAGCCAATATGTCAGAAGGTGAAATATCGGGTGACGAACAAGTAGGATTACCTCCACTTAGTAGGGAAGGACGGTTTCTCAATAGGAAAATAGACAAATCCATAAATAGAATTCAGAATAAAATAAGTGACAATAATAATGAAATTAAGGACATGTTTAGACAGATAGCAGCTACGCTAACCAAAACCCAGGAACAAATGGCTAGAATGGAATCGGTTCAAACTAAAATAGAATCTTCTCAAAACAAAACCCAGGAACAAATAGCTAAAATAGAATCTTCTCAAAACAAAACCCAGGAACAAATGGCTAGGGTAGAATCGGCTCAAACTGAAACACAGGGACAAATATTAGGTCTCAATAATAGGCTCGAGGAACATATCAAAGAGTCACGTGAAGAAAAAAATTCAAATGCGCCAAGATATCGCTGAGCTAACACATAGATTAGATAATATTCATGTTTTAGTATCTACTGAAATAGAAAAGAGTAATGTTATGTTACGTGAGGAGATAGAAACAAATAATATTAAGATACGTGACGAGATAGAAGTTAATAATACTAAGATCCATGAAGAGATAAGGCTCGAGGAACATATCAAAGAGTCACGTGAAGAAAAAAATTCAAATGCGCCAAGATATCGCTGAGCTAACACATAGATTAGATAATATTAATGTTTTAGTATCTACTGAAATAGAAAAGAGTAATGTTATGTTACGTGAGGAGATAGAAACAAATAATATTAAGATACGTGACGAGATAGAAGTTAATAATACTAAGATTCATGAAGAGATTATATTACAAACCGAAAATATTCGGAAAGAGTTACAAGAATCTATCCAAGAAATTTCTACCAGGAACGTAGAAAATTCTTCGATAGAAAATCCTGCTTTAAACCAGCTATCACAGCAAGTGGAAAAAGATCATGCTGAGATAGTGAATATTAAAACTTTAATCTCTGATATCTATAATAATATTGAGACCGTCAGAGATAGTGACAATCATCAGCCGGCAGAATGTTCAAACTGTGGTGACAGTCGAAACGCGGAACTGTTAAACCGTGTGTCCAATACTGCGCTCCAGTTGCGCGAAATTAATAAACAGTTAGCAGAGTTCATTGCCAAAGATGATATGACTAACAGTAAAAGCAGTTCTACCAACATTGGTAGGAACGATAGTGAAATTTTAAGCGCTGACAATATAATTGTAGCACGCATGTCAGCAGATAATAAAAACGATGCGACTACTTCCTCGCATTGTGAAGTGAACAAAACAAGACCAGTTAATGATTGTGGAGGAAATTATCATTCAATAGTGACCTCAGAAACAGCAAATAAATTTCCGACATTCAACCCAGAGGGTGGCTTGCATCCTATTATATTTGTAAAACCCATAGAGAGTTCATTTCCTGTTAACTGGGATGATAGACGAAAAATACAATTTATAATCGGACAATTAGAAGCTAGTGCTACTGAATGGGCTATTCTAAACCGTAGTGAATTTAAGACATGGGATGATTTTATCAACCAATTTAAAGAAAAATATTGGTCAAAAGGTGAGCAACAACATCTTACTCTTGAATTATTAGACCCACCCTATTATTCAAAACGTTGGGGAGGATTCAGAAAGTATTTTGAATGGCATTTAAATCGGGTAAAACTGATAGAGCATCCCATAATGGAAGAATATCTAATCAGGGTATAGATTAGTAGACTACCTTATTATGTTAAGGAAAAAATGATAGAAAGGGAATGGTCACGTCCGAGAGATTTATTAAATTACCTAGAACAGCTCGACAACTTAAACAAAGAAAAGGAGGACGAGCAACTTAGGAATAACCGAGAAAATAATATTCGGAACAACGGCAATAATCGATTTGAGCTTCGTAAAGGCAACAACGCAAATCAAAGTCGTTTTTGTCAAGTTAAGAGACCCTATAAAGATATTGGTAGTATAGGGAATAATGAAGGTGGTTCTAAGGTACGTAAAATAAGTGGTCAAGGTAATCAATAGAACACAAAACAAATAACGGATAATGGCGAGATCATAGGTGACATCATCATAGAAAATTCGGGAAACTAAAACCGTCCCTTAGTGCGGGTCTACTAAAGCGGACCGTAGATTTATGTTCTATACGACCCACTTGTAATTTTTCTTTCAATCGATCGGATAAAGATAGTATACAAGATGATCTCCTGTTTCAAGAGAATAACATAAAGAAAGTAAGGAATTTTAAACCAGTCATCAATGGTTTCATCAAAGATACAGAAGTAAATATCATTATTGATTCTGGTAGTGAGGTTAGTATACTATCTAAAGAATTATTTAAAATCAAGAAGAAATATTGGAAATTTCCAACGTTGCCAGTAAGTAATGTAAGAATTGTAGGGGTTTCTGGCAAGAAAAGTCAAAACATGAATGAAGAAGTTTTTCTATCTTTTACAATTAACCAGCAAGCTTTCTCGCATTCATTTCTTGTAGTGGATAAATTAAATGTAGCCTTAATCTTAGGTGTTGATTGGTTATATAAGCATGAGGCTCTCTTAGATTTTAAGAATTCCACTCTTACAGTTTATGTAGAAAACCGTATAGTAAGATTTAAGTTTGACCACCTCCAAGATGTGGATACTAATTATGAGTCTCTGCATCTTAAATATGTGGATGCCATGAACTTATCATTAGATTGTGAGGAGGCACCAGAGGAAGGTTTTCATTCTGATTTCAATGATAGTATCTATAATGAAATAAAAGATAAGTGTTATTCAAATACATTCCTCTCTCAGCCGGAGAAAGAAGGGCTTGAATTAGTATTATTAAAATTTACGTCAGTTTTTTCAGACAAACCTGGATGTATTAAAGACTATGTATGTAAGCTTAAGATTAAGAACCCAAAACCATTCTTTAAGAAACCTTATAAAATTTCTGTGGAACTAAAGGAAGCTGCCACAAGAGAGGTAAATAACATGTTGGAACAAGGTGTCATTGAGAGATCATGTAGTCCTTCAACAGTCCATTGTGGGCGGTGAAGAAGATTGGAGGTGGAGTTCGCCTAGTATTAGATGCTAGGGAATTAAATAAAATCATTGAGATGGAAAGGGATAGACCTTTACCTATGGAGGAAGTACTTTTAAGAATTGCAGGATCTCGTTATATGAGTACTATGGATTTAACAGCTGGATATCATCAAGTTACTTTACATCCTGACTCAAGAGAATATACAGCTTTTCTCTTTGAAGGTAAGTCTTACCAGTTTAAGGTGTTACCATTTGGACTTAACATATCTGTGGCAACTTTTATAAGAGCGTTAGACTCTGCATTAGATCCACAACTGTCCCGTAAGATAATTGTGTACGTTGATGACATCCTTGTTGTTACAAGAACATGGGAAGAACATCTCTCTGTTTTACAGGAGTTGTTCGAAAGGTTGATTGCTAACGGTATCACTTTCAAATTGTCTAAATCATATTTCGCGAGAGAAGAAGTGAGGTTTTTAGGGCATATAGTGAATAGTAAGGGAGTAAGACCGGATCCTCAACATATTGAAGCTATTGCTAAATGCCCTAGTCCTAGGAATAAGAAGCAGTTAAAATCCTTCTTAGGAATGGTAAGTTTCCTGAGAAGATTTATTCCAGGAACTGATATTACAAATCCTAAGCTTTTAGATTTGCTTAAACAAAAGTCTGTATGGACTTGGGGACAGGAAGAAGAATTAGTTTTCAGTAGAATAAAGAATGTTTTAATAAACATAGCGAAAATGCTATACCATCCAAAGTTTGAAGAAGAATTTTGTATGTATACAGATGCCTCCGATTATGGAATTTCGTGTGAGATCTTTCAGGGCGAATTAACTGACGAAAATGGATTACTTCGTCCTATAGCATTTTGCTACCAGAACTTTGAATAAACACGAAAGAAATTACTTCATAACGGAAAAAGAAGCTCTTGCAGTTGTTTGGAGCTTCCAAAGGTTTCGTGGATTACTTAGCGGAAGGAAAACTATTGTATATACCGACCACCACCGTAGGTTAATGAGATGGGTCTTGTATTTACAGGAGTTTCATTATGAAATACGTTATATAAAAGGTTCACAGAATGTAGTGTCAGATGCATTAAGCAGGCTTCCTCTAGGGATGGAAAATATTTCGATCACTGAGGAACCAGGGACTAACTATCATGTGTATTTCCTGACCAATAAAGAAAGTGAACAGAAAATGAAGCAAATAGTAACAGCTATTAAAGTTAACCAACGACTTAACCCTATCTTTGGTAAAATATTGCAAACCTTTGACAACAACGAGGACACTTATGTAGTTAAAGATAATTGGTTGTACTTTAATAATTTATTGTATTGGAAAGCCAAACCTGAACATAACTATTGGAAGATTTGTGTACCTGAAGCCGTCGTACATGACTTGGTAGTATACATACATGAAGGATATGGTCACTTTGGTATCCACAAATGTGTCAAACATCTCATGAAGTTTTACTATTTTAGGAATATGACACGTATAGTTAGAATTATTATTCGAACATGCGAATTGTGTCAGAAGGTAAAAATAGGAAATAGTCCCCATAATTATAAATTATATTCTATAATTCCTCTTGGGTTGTGGGATATTCTCTCAATAGACTTTTTCGGCCCTTTACCACGCAGCTCAGGTGGTTTTAGTTATATCTTTGTAATACTGGAATGCTGGTCGAAATATGTGAAGTTGTACATGTTAAAAAGAGCAACAACTGAAAGTGTAATACGTTGTCTTAGTAGAGATTATTTTGTTAATTGGGGCACACCTAAGAGAATATTATCTGATAATGGTAGTGCTTTTATCAGCAACAAATTTAAAGAGTTGTTAAGGTCATATAATATAAAACATATTCTCATTTCCAAATATCATCCACAAGGAAATCCGGTGGAACGAGTAATGAAAGAGCTAGGTAGACTTTGTAGGACATATTGTGCTTCCAGACATACACGATGGGCTAAGTTAATTCCAGAATTTGAAAATATATTAAATGAATTGCCTCACTTAAGTACTGGTTTAGCACCACTTGAGATCTTAGGTAAAGGTATCATAGGAGAACCTTTATTAACTGCTATTCCTTGGCCTCCATTAAATAAAATTAATCCTATACAGGAAAATGATATTAAAGAACAACTGATTAAAAACGCTGAACAACGAATCAGGAAGTAAAACGAGCAAACTAAGGTACCCTGTTACCAGATTGGAGATTTGGAACTTGCTTTGTCTCATCCTAAGGATCGTAAAGAAAACAAAGAATGCAAGAAGTTTTTCTTTTTATATGAAGGCCCTTATGTAGTATACAAAGTTCCTCATCCGAAGGCTGTAGTGTTGCAAGAGCTTTCAACAGGAATAATAAAGGGACTTTATAATGTAAGTCAAATTAAGCCTTTCTTGCCGAAAGAGGGGTGACAAAGCGTAACATAGTAACACGATCATCCAACTGACTGACGAAAATTAGATTTTGACACAAGACGATGACTAAATTTTAAAAGAAGTCTGTTAAGTATAAGTAAGTTTTTATACAGCTCACCGAAGAGAGATCTTTCATTGTGTATACAAAGGCTACATATATAGTACACTGTACTCCTCAGCGAATACACATAATGAGTATGATGTGACTTATGTCGAAGGGTAGAGAGTCTATCCATATTAGGAGATATTCTCTATAAAATGAATTTATTAAATTTTTCTTTTAGTCTTAAGCTATAATAAGACTACAGAGGTACATATGAGATTTTAGCAGTAAATGGCAAAGGAAACTCGGATTGTAGTCGTAATAGGAATGGATGTTAGTTTATATTAAATGAAATGTGGACCATGAGGCGTCCGAAGCTACGGCTTGAGAGAACTTAGTGATGTGTCTTATATATAAGTTTGCATGGGCCAAACTTGACACTGTCGCAGTTCTCATAGTTAGGTAATACTGCATCTATTATCTTAAAATACGTCCGAAGGCCGAAAGGAAAGCGCCGTGCCGATGTTTCAACGACAATGCAAATTAATCTTCTTATGACCTCATGTAATTAATAAATATAGAGAATAATTCTATTCAGAAGAAAATATTTATTTATTTATATATTTCTTTTTTCATATACGTATGGTGAGGTATGTACAAAGAGTTTACAAAGATACATTGGTATAGCTTAGTGAGGGTCTCAACGGGTGACTGGAAAAATTTTACTTGAGGCGACGAAATGTCGAAAGCTTTATGGTAGTGTTTTAATCATATCTACCGATTATATAAGGAAGCAAATTAAGAATTGTTAAAGTATATGATATCTTATTAAGACTAGTTCACTATTATTGTGAATTTAAAGTACGAAAATAATAGAAGCAGGTGTAATTTCGAGCAGTTGGCAACACGTCAGAGACGTTATGTTGACACAGCAAATGGTCGTATTATTTCGATAACGTCCATGATGAAGGCGATTATTTATCGTTTTATCGATAGATATATATTACGAGGATTATTAAACTGATCAGACTTATAGTTTTATCGGTCAAATAATTTATTTACGAGATAGTTATAGGAGACATAGGGTTTATGTACGGTGTGTTCACTATAATAATATGTGGTTGATCCTTTTCTGACCTAACCATATTTCAACAATAAGAAAGATTTTCCTACATTTGTTTAGGGAATAAATTGTATTTTTCGTATTTGAATTGAAATTAATTTAAACAAGCGCATTCTGATATGAAGGGAAGGAATTTATTCCATAGAATATCTAGGTAATAACGTCATGAGAAATTATTTGACACTGATTTATTACCGTTTGGATATTCTTTCAGACAATTATCATATGCACATAATGTTTCATATATATATATATATATATATATATATATATATATATATATATATATAGAATACACAAACATTCAGAGTCTACACATAAACTTTTCTGTTAAGAGAACAATAAACTATTTTCTTTCTTAAGATAAAGTTATGTGACATTCAGAATATTACATGGACCATAAGAGCCATGACTAACTAAACTTGTTTGAAGTGACTCTCGTAGTGTTTGTGTGGAAACTGTTTAATGAATTAAAGTATGGCCAGAGTCTAACATAAAGAGTCACGAAACTCCCGGTAGTTTTCTGCAACCTGGCGACTGCAGCGCTGCCAAGCGGCTGGGTCGTAAGAACATACCGAGAGGCGGGAAACCATTGTGGATTAAATGGAGTCGAACGTCACGTTTAAAATGCGTCTGCATTTCGGAGTTTATTGCGGCACGATAAATTGTAGTTAGACGAAAACTAAGAAAATGTACATTTTCTTAAATTTGAAAATCTCTTACAATGTAGGATAAAATAAAGTTGGTTAAATTTTAAGGGTGTATTTTTTTCAGTAATAGAGAGAGAGGTAACTAACCCAGCATTTTTCTTCAAAGTTATTTTTGATAGTCTACTGATAGGTTTGTGAAGTGAAAACAAATTTTTGCACAGTAGTCTACTATTGGTGATGCAGCAATGATAGTCGAAAGTTAACAGGGATTTGTTTGTACAAAATGTAAAATAAAACGTAACTAACTGTAGATTAACGTGTACAGAAAAACTGAGATTTTAGCAGGGAAATATTCTTAAAGATTTACAGTACCCTTACATTCGTGGGAGGAGGTACGATGAAGCCATGACAGGAATGGCACATGCAAGCCATCTGAGCAAGAATAAATCGAAAAGGGCTTTTATAAAACGAAACACTTAGTCTCTAAGAATGTAATAATCGTGTCTAGTACCAGTACAAAATGTATTAAGACGTTCAAAATCTGAAGAAAAAATACACATGGAACGTGTATCTACGTACCAGTACATTATGTAACAATAAACTTTAACACACCAGCTTACAATTCGCTTGTCTTATAACGTTTTTGGGTGTTATGATTACGACCGTGCTAGTGTGAGCCGTATGTATTACAATGAACTGGCATGTTATTACAAACTGACATCAACAGGAAACGGGATTTTCGTTTAATAATGTTTTCGTATTTGTGTCACGAAATACAGTACCGTACCACGTTTAATGCCTAGGAAATATATAAATAACACCAATAATAAATTCTTCGTTTCGGTAGTGCCATTTTCTGCTACTGAACTTGCTACCCAGTCGCTCGGAGCGCTAGTATCGCTTCAGCTGTCAAATGGTTGCATTTGTTTCCCTACTGAGTTTCGCGACTGTCTGTTTTAGACTGTGGTATGGCTCTGATAATTATAACGCATAGATTATGAAACAGGACTTCTTAACTATTCTGAAAGATTAACTAAAAGAATTTTATTTCATTCTGATTACCGGCTAAACTGAGCTTGCGGGTGGGGTATGTAGTGGGACGGATTATTGTCTCCGCTACATATCTCATGTCAGCTCAGTTTGTGCAGGATAACTTGCTTATGTTCTTAAATGATTTTTATGTAAATGTTTAATGTTATATAATTCTTAAAGAAGTGTTTTATATGTTTTTTATGTTTCATGTGCTGTGAGGCGATTCAACCTACGAGTGCAACATCTTCGACGCCGATTCCAAGGAGTAAATATCCGGCCATATCAAGTCGCGGGTCGACAGCCATGAGGCAAGAAGATGTTGATCTCTGCGGTTGTCGTCGCAAGAGTTGACATTATTATCGAAGTTCCATGTTAAAACAACAAATTTTAAAAGTCAGTTCCCTTTTGTCTGTCAATGACTACATGTGTAAAGTCATAGAAAGCAATAAATGTCATTGTGTTTAAACTTGACGAAAGTGTCAGAGTACATCATTTATGAAGAATTATTTTACGATGAATAATATATTAATGAAATGAGCAGATGATTTAATTTAAATATTCTTCAATCTGAAGGAAGATTTTTACGAATTTTCATTGGTGGGAAAGTTACGTCAAGAAGACTTCGATAAATGTTTTTTTTTATAACTTTGGTTAATCAATCATACACATTGATCGATAATCATTGAAGAAATATTATTTTTTATCTGTGGCTATAGCAACGACCACAAACTGAAGAATTTCTTTTGACCGTCTTATCTATGAGAGAACTTAGAAATATTTTAACAAAAGTGACAAAGATTTCTTCCCTCGGCGCAAGAATCTGATTTTGAAATATTGCAACGTATAAAGATTTTACATGAACATATTTTTTATTTTTTTTATTTTATATACATTTTTATGGGCAAGTGGACACCTCAAGGATTACGAAGTCTGACACGGCCACATTCAACCCTAATCATAGAAGACGAGTGCTTTTGAAGATAAGGTTTTAGCACACGTTCCGCCGCATGAAGAGGTCATTCCGCCGCACGGTTTGCTTTTGTTTCGTTTATTTGAAAGTAGCAAACCTGTAGGGTTTATTCGCAGTTTCACAGAATAATAATAATAATAATAAAAAACTAAGTTCCAACAAACAAAACCTCTTTCTGGCAAACGCTTGATCTAAATTTTTCCAGAATGTACAACCATATGTTTCGCAAAATCTTCGATACTGCTCGGATTCTTCCGAATAGATTAGTCTTCAACAACCGAATAATCTCTTTAAGCTGCAGTCGCTCACATACAATCGTGTTCTCTGCGTTTCTATACCTCTCATCGTCACAGATGGATGCTGGCTAACCTCGTTCATGAACCCAGACCCTCTGAAACGTCGACACAGTTCTTTCTACAACACAAGCTTCCATTCTGCAATCTACAGGTTAGATGCTACAATATGGGATTCATCAAATGTGCTGGGTGCACGAAAGTAATTTGCTTCACACACTTGTTTGTACACCCTCACTATTGTCAAACCTTCGTTCCTGAATGGATCGATGGACGGTTTGATTCTTAAAGGGACTAAACGACTACGGTTACCAGTTCCAATTTCCTGAATGAACGACACTACGAGTCTGGTGGTGTTCGTGTTCATGCTAGAACTTTATGTGCTTATTATTATTTTCATTATTACTAGTATTATTAATTTAAATGTGCTTATTTCTTTGTTATTAACATTATTATTGTTACTATTATTACTATTAACACTGCTGCACGTGTGATGCAGTTGTTAATTCGAATGTTCAGATTGCGTTTATTTATTCTGTGAAACTATTAATAAACCCTACAGGTTTGCTACTTTCAGATAAACAAAGCAAAAGCAAACTGCCGATAACACATTGCTTTGAAATCCGAACAGTCATTTTACATGTTAGGAAGACGTTGCCCCATATAACAGTTGCCAGCATACTGCCGTAAAAATAGATGCTATGAACAGATCTTAAACCCCAGTGACGTAGGTAGGGCTATAACAAACTAACGCTCTACCAACTTTTTTTCTTGTTCGTGGGATTGTTCGATTCGTTGCGGACGTTTGTTCCTTTGTGTTCTATGATGATCGTTCAGTTATGGGCTCAATTGTGTGTTATAGAAAACATTTAGCCCTCTTGCCGAACGCTCTGAGCCACCGTGCCGGCATCTTCTGGTAGATCAACGCTTTGCAGTCCTTTGTTAATGTTCGTTCTGGGTTGTTCGTCGAGTATTTGGCTCAGTTTATTTATTTATTTATTTATTTTTTTATTCAGAGAGCGTTAAGCCCTCTGACCAAGCGCGCTGAGCCACCGTGATGGCATCCAATTCGGCCACAGGAGCTCGACATGACACAATGTCGCAGTTAGTCTTTTCCTCTACTCCGTTGGTCACGTGTTACGTATTACCATAGTTCATGCACGTTCTCCTGAATGACAGCACATAGTACGAATTATATCGAAGTTTTGGTTAATATGCCATCGGTATATTCCGCATGGGGATGGGCAACACAACATGTGGATGCACACAGAAAGATGTCTCCCCAGAACACATGGTCTTTTTCTGTGTATGATACGTACATGCCAGAAACACCATACAACCACACTACACATATAAAAAGAATCATGATATCTGCGGAAATGGTCGCTGAACTCCATAATCGTGACTTGACAGTTCTGCAAGAAGCGCTGCCGCAGCAGCTCAACTAGGTGACCGTTGAGGACGGTCGCCCACCGCGCTCTTCATCATTGACACTTTGACGAAGCCTACACCAGCGATGCACTATCTGATTGCACATTATATTCTGCCCGTAGACCTGACAGAGCTGACGATGAAGTTCGATGGGCGCCATATTTGGCATATTTAGCGCGTGAAGAAAGAGCGGCGTCAGGAGAATGATTGAGAGACGCCATTTCGGGGCACGGCTGCCATGGAACAGGCCATAGCTTTGTTGCGCATGCACTATCTTCCTGGCTAAATACGTCTACTTTAAGGGCAACGACATTGGGAAACTTACTCTCTCGTCACGAGGACCCTCCTCAGTGTCAATATGGTGAGCATTTGACAGTCGCCCTCATCTTAATGGAATGCCCTTCTTTCGCCGCTGCAAAGCAGACTTTTTAATCTCCCTGACTCCCTAAACCTTGCTTGAGGTGATAATGACGCTGTGGCTGGTTCTGTTTTAAATTTTATTCGTATCAGTGGTCTATACAACTCCATCTGATTTTCTTGTCTGTCATTTCTCTATTTGCTCTGCAACTGCTTAATTTTTTAAGGCAGGTGATTTTAATGTGTTACAGAGTGGCTGGACATTCTTTTATTTCTGTGATCTCGCAGCCTAGACACACTAGTATTTTCTTTTAAATCTCTCTTCTTTCTTCCCCTTTTATTTGCTTTTATTTCTGACATCTACCACCAGCGGTTTGATGTAGTTTAACACTTTATGTCTCCTTTTGCGATATTTAATTCATCTCTGTGACTGGAAAAGGGACCGATGACAACAGTAGTTTGGTCCCTTTAAAACCCCAACCCAACCAAACTTAGTCTCTGGATGCGCCTCATACGTTCAAACTCACTGAGATCTTATGACCGAGCCACTTTCGTGTTACTTGTAATGCTCTTTAGTCCCCCAACTTTGTGATAATTTCAACATAATAATCGGTGCTAGTGTCATAGATAACTATGAAAATGGCGACAGAGTTAAGTCCTGGAAACTGAAGGTACAAATAATTCAAGAGGTGGATTCCAAAAAGTACTAAGTCACAAAACGTTAATTTACAGGAAACGATTTTTTTTTAGTTTTTTGTCATATGTTTTTACAATTATTGTATTAACAGCACTGGCACGTAAAGCCTATTAGACTTGAGATATTTTGTTGTATATATCAATAACGTTTGTATTTAAAAATACAAAACTAAGATTTTTTTCCAAAAGCGCCAAGTCTATGACTTGGTGCTATTTGAAAAAGAAAATAAACCATTTATATCTATTGTATGTAGGTTTGAATGAAACTGATATCTACAAGTTCAAGTGTACATTCAACAAAGTGCAACCATACATGGGTCAAATATTATTCTTTATTGTAGAATAAGCATATTAGTACAAAAATAGTAACAGAAGTACTGTTTTTATTGTACTTATAAAACGGCTATTCATCATCATACACTCTTACATTATTTTCTGTATCTTCATAAATGTTATTTGTCAATGCTTTCCTATACAATTTTTTGTGGACTGTCACTTAAAGTAACGAACTTTGACAATTTCTCAACATCTTGCTTATTCTTTGCTCTTATATGGTTTTCTTCTGCCAGTGGTTGCACATTAGCATATGCATCTTTCGTCAAAAAAGTTGATTTCGCAACCTAAAGTAACTATAACCTTTTAGACTGGTACATCAATGAATGTTACTTTTTCCAAGTTAAAATAGTAATATATAAGATGAGAAGTCACATGAATGTATTTATTTAATCTTACCTTAAAGGTGAATGCAGGACCACCATAGGTATTTTGTATTGTGCTCTCTCACAGTTTTTGTAGCCATGTGCAGGTGAATTTGGTCGCGCATTTTGAATGGGAGCTTTCCTTTAGAATAGCTCTCCTTTGAAGCACCCATGTAGTCAGGAATCTGCTAGTCAGTTCCTAATACATAGACAGTGGCAGAAGTAGACTTTATGATATCCTCGAACCTCAGTTACAGTCTTTGTTCCTTAAAATAATTTCATACCTTTAAAGCACGATCAGGAGGCATGAAACTGTGTCCTCTTATAGGAAAGACGTGTTCAACGTCTCTAAAAACCCTAGAGTTTGTAAGAAAGTTCATCAAATACATCATGACGATTGTTTTCTTATTTTGCTCGCTGCATGCATCTGAAAATAGCTTCAGAGTAAGGGATCTTTCAGAATAACTCTCGAACTTCTAAATTAGATAAAAATGATTCAATTCAGAAATTATTTCATTACGTCCTCTACCACTTCGGTTTTTTGTCCAAGTATAAACAAAAGTATTGGATGCATTTTGGGTATTCAAATGTTCAAATGTTTGTAAAGTCTATGGGACTTAACTACGGGGTCATCAGTCCCTAAACTTACAAACTACATATGAACTAGCTAATCCTAAGAACGGCACAAATATCCATGCCCGAGGGGGGATTCGAACCCCCGACCGTAGTGGCCGTGCAGACCGTGACTGGAGCGCCTTAGTCCCCTCGGCCACCGCGGCCGGCTTTTGGGTATTTTCTAGCAAAACAGAGGTCAGGTTGTATACCCAAATCTACCTGGCATAGAAAAGGAAGTGGTTGGTTTTGTTGCATATCGAATGATCAATTTATAACGTTTTCTTCTGCTTTTTTTAAGAGTTCAGTTTTTTTTATCGCAGTTTATGAAACTGTATTCTGCCAACAAACGACGTTTTTCTCTGAGGTCTTTTGAAGCCCTGGACATTTTTTTTTAAATCACAAAACGAACAAATGTATTTTGGACTGCCAAATGTTTGATTAAACTTTGAGTACGAAGAAATAGCCTTATCGTCTGTTTTACGAGTTTCTTTCCACATCTGCCATGAAGATATACCTGACTTAGCGCGCTTTGGAAAAAAAAAAGTTTTCCATTGAATAACCAACCGTGTGCGTTTTGGAATAAACGCCTCGTTATGAGATGGAGACCATCCTGAGGAATCGAATTCAGTAAATACCTAACAAAGGTCAAAAAAGTACTTAGCCTCTTTTGAAATTCACTTTTTCAGTTATGATCGATGTTGAGAATCGAAGTTCTTGTAAAAATTTTATAGTGTTGATGGTCTCATGTTCTAGGTAGTTGACTTTCACATTGAAAGAAAGTCCAGATTTTTTTAACAGGTTAATAATAAAATTTTTCAGCACTCAGGTGTATTGACACTTAAATTTATTTTCAATCACAGGTTACGAAACCAATACATGTCCGCCATTTTGCACAATATCACATAACCAAAATGGTTATTCTTTACATCAAGTTCTTTGACACAGACTCGACTGTAGACAAACACAAGCTTGACTGAAATTAAAGTGACTTCAGAGCGCTTGTCGAAATTTCTTTTAAAGAATGCCCAAAATTGAACGTAGCATCTCTGAGATTTTAACCTACTAGTTATATATAATTACTCGATTTAAACGTAAAATTTTAAGGTAGATATAGGTTTGTAATGCTTATGGGACTTAACTGCGTGGTCATCAGTCCCTAAATATTATGCAAGATGGCGGCCGCGAGTGTGTACTAACTATTCATGCGTTCTATTTAATGGGATAAAGGCAAATTAATGTGTTGAATAAGCGAAAATATTAGTGTAAAATGCTGAAAGAGTTGTGTTCTTTGTGATTTATGTGTAAGTCAAGCATAAACAGTGAAATATCGTTGAAAATTGCAATCAACAAATTCGAGTGCAGAAATGGCTGCTGTTTCAGTTACGAAATCGAGTGATATGACAATAAGAAAAAGAAGTGATGTAATCTCGTGCTTGGAAAACGTCCTAGCAACGATCTGTGATAAAATAAGTTACCTGCAGAAAGAACAGTGGGAACTTGATCTTGCAAAAAGCGATTTGTTAATAAGGAAAAGAAGCAGTGAAATTTCGTGTTTGAAAACTGTCCTAGCAATCATCAGTGATAAAATAAGTGATCTACAGAAAGAACAGTGTTAACTTGATCCTGCAGTGGAGACTACAGTGCATTCCAAGAAAATAGAAAAAACTCTTATTATTACAAAAAAAAAAAAAAAACGGAGAGAGTGATAGGTCTAGGCCTAAATGAAGCCCAGGGTTATATAACTCCTGAATATGAATTAGGCCTAATGACCAACCAGCAAAATTGTTCATCTTGCAAAAATAACAAGATATACTGTGAAAATATGTGTATAGGATGTTTTATTATCGAAAAAGTAGCAGAGAGGTCTAGCAGTAAAAGTGGACATGGCGATAAAAGGAACACAGATACATCCAGTAGGTCTACATCATCCTACAACGGATTGCAGAAAACATTAAACACTGATAGCTACCTTTGCAAGAAACGTGCTATCAAGGGTGTAATGTGCTTCAATTGTAAAACTGTATATCACTTTACCTGTGTTGACATAAACCCGAAAACAAAAGTGTGGTTTTGCACAAGATGTGATAATCTAGGCCATAAATTGAAGGAAAATGACACAAAAGATGTTACTATTGCAGTACTGTTGCAAGAGATATATACCTTAAAACATAACAATCAATCATACAGATATTACAATACCAATAGTGAATCATATGCTGGTACCAGTAGTAGAAAGTCAAAAAGTGTGAATTGTTTCTCTCATCTCAACAAGTTGAAAGTGTATAGAGATAAAAATGTGCCAGTTAACCACCATGAACTAACTTCAAAATAACACTGGAGCAAAACACCAAATAATAAAAGCAAAGTGTTAGTGTGTCTGACAGTCATGGTCGTGGGATTGGTCAAATTATCAATCAGTCAACACAGCTGCAAGCAACAAGTATAGTGAAACCAAGTGCCCCATTGTCTGAAGTAGGAAAACCAGTAAAGTCTCCAGACTGTACCAGTTTAAATCAAAATGATTTTGTTGTCTTAATTGGAGGGTCAAATGACACATATAAAAATGAAACCCATATAGCAACACAATATTTGAAAAGATATTTGGCTCAACTCACACACACAAATGTCATTTTCTGCAATATACCACACAGGTTTCATACTGCTCATGGCTTGCACCTTAATGAACTGGGCAAGCAACTTGTAGCCAATCACATTGCCAGTATGGTCACAAAAATAAAAGCAATTGCATCAAGGAAAATATTGACAGCAACAATGTCAGCTACATACCAGTTTCCTGCAGAAGCAACAGAATCACCATCTGAATCAAATAAGAACCAATACCCTCTAAATCCTGTAGAAGATACACCACTGTCAACATTAGAAACAAATGGAGAAATAGCTGAGGAAAGACCAGAGATGCCATTGGGTACACCATCAACTTTCATAAAAACAACTATTACAGAGCCATCAAGCCCTGCATCGTCTGCAGAAACTCTCGTAAATCCACTGATATCCGCAGCAGAAAGAAGAGTGGCAGAAGCAGTAGCAGAAGCAGTAAAGTCACCAACAACTATGAGACAAACAACAGCACTTGAAACAGTAGCAGCAGATTCAGAAGTACAACCACAAACTGTAACAAAAGAAGCACCTACAGGAGAGGCAGCCACAGTAACTACAGCAACAGTACCATCAAAAGCAAAGCAAAAAGCCACAGCAGAAGAAGCAGTGTCAAGTGCCGTAACAAACCTAGCACCTACTGGAGTGACAGCAACAGTAACTTCAACAACAAGAGGGAAAGAAGCCACAGCAGAGGAAGTAGTGCCAAGTGTTTTGAGTAAGAGGAAAACATTGCCTCCCCTCTACCTACAAGAGTTTTTAGTCGAAAGCATCAGGAAGAAGAAAGCTATAAGATAAGAAATGATAGACTGGACAGCACAATTGTACGTATTACTGAACATTGGTGTAAGGAAAATGAAATCATGCTTTATCATCATATGTCCTAGGCTGTTCTTATAGCAGAAATTCTATGAAAGGAGGGGGTTCCTGCATTTATGTAAAAAAAAAGAATTTCATTTAAGATTAGGAAAGATCTTATGGATTTAAGTGAAAACAAACACTTTGAATTGTCAGCAGTGGAAATCATAGATAAATACATGCAAAAAAAATTAATTATATTTTGTATATACAGATCACCAATTGGCAACATTGAAATTTTTTTCTCAAAACTCTCTCAGAGTCTTGACAAGATATCCAGCCAAAAAATTAACATTCTAATCTGTGGGGATATAAACATCAACACAATGGAATCATAAAATGATAGCAATATGTACATCAACATTCTATGCAGCTATGGTATATCTTCACTTGTAAATTGTCCAACTAGGGTGACTAAAACATCTTCCTCAGCTATAGACCACATAGCAACAGACATAAATAGAAGGCAATGCCAACTACTTGTACAAAAGCTGGGCATATCAGATCATTACTGTCAAACATTAAAAACAAATATATATATCTAGAAAAGCCTACTATGAATATGTACAGAAGGGTGTTCTCAGAGTCAAATTTATGCCAGCTCTCATCTCAACTGCAGCACGAAAGTTGGAATGAAGTTTATGCTGAAACAGATGTCAACAACATGTTTAAGAAGTTCATGACAATATTTAAACTAAAATTCAAGGAAGCATTCCCCCAAATACTGCAGTCCATAAGTGCTACAGGTAAAACTAGATGGGTAACCAGAGGAATCAAAAGATCTGCTGAAACGCTTAGGTATCTTACATCCATTAAAAATAATCAGACTGACAGAGCTTTCTTAGAGTATTACAAAAACTACAAGAGAACCTATAGAAAGTTATTGCTAGCTGCAAAAAAACTTCCAAATAACAGAACAATAATGCAGACAGACAATAAAAGCAAAACTGTCTGGAGAATAGTTAAACAGGAGACTGCAAATGCCAGACAAGTGCAGCTGAAAACGCAGATTAAATGCAAAAATCTCCAAACTAGCAACCCAAAGGAGGTAGCAAACTATGTAAATGAATACTTCAGCAGGATAGCCAAGAAATTGCAGGAGAAATTCCCTGACACATACGTTCTGCACAACCAGGAGCAGGTAGCACACTCAATGGTACTCTTTCGAACAACAGAAAAAGAAGTGGCACAAGTAGTGCGTGAACTTAAAAACAAGAAATCTGCAGGGCTAGACGAAATTCCAGCTTGTGTCCTTAAGAAGCATAAAAGCCCCATTAATGGTAATTAAGAGGTACACAGTCAGCTATAGAATAGTTTACTAAGGTTGTACTCAAAGCTCTAGACAAGGGTGAGAGTGTAACAGGCATTTTTTTGGACTTATCAAAGGCATTTGATACAGTTGACCATAAAATCTTACTGCACAAACTAGAGCTATTAGGTATAATGGGTGTAGCGAATAATTGGTTTAAGTCATACTTAGAGAACAGGTTACAGAGAGGTGAAATCACAGACATTTCCAACAGACTGGTGGTAAATTACTTATCAGATCCAAAATACACTAATATAGGCGTACCCCAAGGAAGCGTATTAGGCCCCATCCTCTTTATTGTTTATGTAAATGATTTCCCGAAGAGTGTCAAATACGGTGAAAAAATTGCCGACGATAGCACTACAGTCATATCAGATAAAAATCAAGCACAGTTAAGACAAAAATCCAATGAAGCACTCAGGCTTGTCCACAACTGGTCATTAAAAAACAAAGTAACTTTAAATGTAAAAAAGACAAACTGGATAAACTTTCAACTAAATAAAAAAAACCAATGATACTATATTAAAGGTAAACAATGATCGAATAAACTGTGTAACCAATTCCAAGTTCTTAGGAATGAATGTGGATTCACAGCTAAAATGGACAGAATATGTGAGATTGCTGGCAAAGAAACTGTCCTCAGCATGTTATGCCCTTGGAGTTCTTGTACCAGTGAGCAATATTTCTTGCCTCAAAGTTGTTTATTATGGAAATATGCACTCATTAATCACATATGGTATAATGTTCTGGGGAACAAGTGCAGGGAACTTACAGACTATTTTCAAGATACAAAAAAGAGCAGTGCGGATAATAACAAATAGCAGGAGCAAAGCACATTGTAAAGAACTATTTAAAAGGCTAGGAATCCTGACAGTACCAAGCGAATACATGTACCAAAACATAATGTACATCAAGAAAAACCTTCATGTGTATGCCACAAACAGCACAGTACATAACCACAAAACTAGAACCAGACACTGTTTACATCTTACTAGATTGAATAAGGCAAAATCACAAAATAGCCTAATTTACCTTGGAGTGAAACTGTATAACAAGCTGCCACATGAAATAAAAGATGCAAAAGATTACCACACCTTTAATCAAATGATAAAACTGTATCTACTAAAGAACTGTTATTACACAGTAGATGAATATTTAGAGTAGCAGTAGACAGTACCTAAATTAGCATGAACGTGTAAATAGCTGATGTATTGTAAATGAATGTATAAAAATACTGTATATAGCCAGTGTCTGTGTGTTAACGTGTAATAACTCAGTACAAAAATTGAATACTTAGGGTCGTGTGTGTGTATTAACATATAATAACTTAGCATAATAATACCTAGGCTATAAATGTGTTTGTAAATCAATATTCCATTCCTGTAAATGAAAGTTGTAAACTATTGTATGTAGTTACCTATGTTAATTTATAAGTAATAATGTACAAACATTGACAACATCCACACAATGTATATTGTCTATGAATGAATGAATGAATCAATCAATAAACTTACAAACTCTTTATGAAATAACTTATACTAAAGACAACACAAACATCCATGCCCGAGGGAGGATTCGAACCTCCGATGTGGGAGCCGACATTGCTTGTTTAGATAGTACGACATAAACAAATATATAAATAGTGCAGTGAAACTTGTGTTTTGAAAAGTATGAACTGACATATCGCGGAAGTATTTGTTTTGAATTTTATGGTGTGTTTTTGTAACACATTACTTGAGTGGTAGGGCTGGGTGGAGGAGGTGGGAGTAATACATCAGTTACAAACATAGTCTTTATGAGTACAAAGTCTTTCACGGCGACACTTCTGTATAAAACTTTCTCGGACTTCTTGCCGCGTCAATTCCTGATAAAACCTCAAGCTTTCGAAGATATCCTCCATGTTCTTCTTAGGAGCCGCTGGCTGACAGTACAGGTGCTGTGGTGGCCTTAAATAGCCCACGAAAGTTGGAAAAGGACCAGTTTTTGCTTTAGGGTGTTGGAAATAATAAATGTGACCGGTGGTTACAGATTTTTTTAAATTTAGATGACCTGTACGTTAATGCAATATTTTCATTAACTGTCATTCCAATCAATTTCGTTTAGTGGTGCGTCACAAAAATTATCTTAGTTCATATGAACAAAAATAAACTGTGTCATGTACCATTTAGTTTCAACTATCATGTACAGTATGGATGAAATCTTCGGTATTTTAAAATCGTATTTTTTCCATATTCCTGGAAGATGGTTTAAGACGGAAACCAGTCAGAATGAAATAAAATACCGCAAACATTCTTGTAACTGTTGTTGATACATTTACCAAGTTACTGAAAAATATTTTGTTTGGTATATATTTGCTATATTTTGATCTCTGTTGGAAAAACTTTTGACTGTACTACGTTCCAACACTGGAACTTATTTTAAAGACAATACAGAAGTTTAATCCATCAGTTCCAGATAAACACACTCCTGTTCTCATAAATAGCGCCCAGCTGCACTGATTTATTTGTTCAAGCAGTCGAAGGATTTTCTCTGTATGACACTTTCTATAAGTTCCAATTTATGTGCAAACTGGCTGACATTTAATCTAAAGTATGAATTTCATCTCGTTATTTGAAAGGTTCCTGTTAATAAAAATGTTTTTAACAGTGTTCATGGTTATGTGTCACAAAAATAGAATGAATCTAAAGGAAACCCTAACAGCTAAAGTCTGCAATGTTGCTGTGTGAAAATAAAGTACCAACTCTTCCATCGGCCTGGAGAATACACACACAGCTCCATGAAGTCACATATGGAATGAACACCAAACAACCGCCACTGATGATACTTTACAAATAAAGAAGCGAAACGCATATGGCACGAAAAACGCCTTTCATTTAGTTGAAAATAGGCGAAAATAAACCTCCACAAATATTAAATACTGTTTAATAAATACCTCGTTTCATCGCAAAAAGTATAGTTATTTCTATATACATGTAGTTAAAAAAAGCTTTGAGAGTTAATGATTGTGTAAAACATGAATTCGTTCACAGGCTATCATTTCAAAAGAGGGTTCAATATTTTTAACAGTATATAAGATGTGATGGTTGTCACCATAGAATTCACATTGCACGTGGAGAGAAATGGCGTGCTAGTAGCGACGCTCCTGTACTGTAGATATACGAGCCACAATCTCGAAAACGGCGACAGGTATCGTCCTGCTCTCAACTTTAAATATAATTTCGATTTATTAGCTACATTTCATCTGCAACGATGTATAGCCTAAAATGAACCATACACAAAGTAGCCAGCGACTACATTTTTCGATGTAAACAATTCAAATTTAATGCAATAGGTTACTTAACAAATAAGTATCTGAATAACTATGAGGAATTTTGAGAAAATAGACACTTCGTTATCAAACTGGGGTAAGAAACTACAAGACATGCAAAAACCAAACTTTTTGCGTGTTAGTTTACTCAAACTGGACAGAGATGTAACAAAGAGTAAATAAAACACACGCAACCGAAAGTAGTGCTTTTTAATTTTTTTAATGGAAAACGAGAAACTGTAACGAAAAACTAAATATAGGAACTGATGTAGCTTTGCTCCCTTAACATGCAGTATTTTTAGCAAGCTGCCGTTTACCAAGGCGCGGCTGTGGTCGGCGACTGAGGAAATTCATGACGAAAATAAAATTTAAGATTTTCTTGCTGTAAAATATACTTCATGTTAAGGGAGCAAAGCTACATCAGTTCCTATATTTAGATTTTCGTTACAGGTTCTCGTTTTCCATTAAAAAAATTAAAAAGCACTATTTTCGGTTGCGCGTGTTTTTTTTCTCTCATTATTACATCTCTGTCGAGTCAGACAAAAAAAAAATTGGTTTTTGCATAACTTGTAGTTTCATACCCCAGATTGATAACGAAGTGTCTATTTTCTCAAAATTCCTCATAGCTTTTCAGATACTTAATTTTTAAGTAACCTATTGCATTGAAGTAATTACATCGAAAAATGTAGTCGCTGCCTATTTTGCGTTTGGTTCATTTTAGGTCGTACATCGTTGCGGATGAAATGAAGCTAATAATTCGAAATTATTTTTAAAGTTGGGAGCAGGACAATACCTGTCTCCGTTTTCGAGATTTAGGCTCGTACATCTACGATAGGAGAGCGTCGCGACTAGCACGCCAGTTCTCTCCACATGCAGCGTGAATTGTGCGGTGACAACCATCACATCTTATAAACTGTTAAAGATATTGAACCATTTTTGAAAGGAATTCATGTTTTACACAACCATTAATACTCAAAACTTTTTTTTATCTACTGGTATATAGAAATAACTATACTTTTTTGCGATGAAACTAGGTATTAATTAAACAGTATTTAATATTTGTGGAGGTTTATTTCCGTCTATTGCAACTAAGTGAAAGGCGTTTCGCTTCTTTATTTGTGAAACATCATCAATTGCTGTTTTGTAAGTGTTAATTCCATGTGCGACTTCACGGAGTTGTGAGTGCATTCTCTAGAGGGATGGAAGTTTTCGTTCTTTATTTCATCACTTCGCCCTGTACTTCTCTATGACATTGCAGATTTTAACTGTTAGGGTTTTCTATACATTAATTCTATTTTTGTGACACATGACCATGAACGCCGTTAAAAAATTTCTATTAACATGCACCTTTTAAATGCGAGACGAAATTCATACTTTAGATTAAATGTCAGCTACTTTGCACATGAAATGTAACTTATAGAGTGTGAGATACCGAGAAAATCCTTCCGGTTCAACAAATCCATCAATGCACTGAAAAACTAAATAAATAAAAATAAACCGCAGTGAAGCTAAGGTAATTGTTCTTTTATTTTCTTATTTACGATTGCGGCGCTGTTTATGAGACCAGGAGCGTGTTTATCTGAAACTCCTGATGCAGCTTGCATCTCTCTCGTCTCAAGCTTTTTTTCATTTTAACTGATGGATTCACCTTGTGTATTGCCTTTGAAATAAGTCCCAGTGCTCGAAAACGTACAGCTGAAATTTTTTCCAAAGGAGATCAAAATATAGCAAACACATACCAAGCAAATGATTTTTCTGTAGCTCTTTGAATGTATCAACAACAGTTGTAAGAATGTTTGCTGTATTGTTATAATTTATTTCATTATGACCGGTTTCTTGTGTCTGCCTATGTATCTCCTAAATACAGATTCATCCTTCCCGAGCACTGCAACGTTTTTGTCAATAGATTGTGTCAAAATTTTGCATATTAGGTTTTTAAAAAGTCTGAGGCTATTTCAGCTGAATACCTTTGCACAAAAACTGTGTAATAATGCTGTAATTGCCTGCCCCAAGCACATAGTTATCTCTGAGGTAATGCGTCTTCTCCAGTGCCTTGTTTGGACTTTGGTCTTGAAATTATCTCTCAAATTGTTATCCCAATATCGTATTCCTATCTCCATCTACTTCCTCTTCATTTTGTACATCACTGCCTTAAATTTCTCACCCCTTGTGTAGCCACTCTGTACTCTCCTTCCATATTTTAGCTTTCCTTGCTTTGCTTAGTACTGTTTTTCAGTCAGACAAAAGTACCCGATATCATTCTGTATGCGATTATGCGGTTGAATTAGTCAGTGTACAGCTGATAGAATTAGGTCAAAATTCAATTCTACGGCACTGCGCTCCCTCGTGTCACTTCCCCAGACGTCTGGGAATTTAATTGCCAAAATTCTCAAGTGTTTCAAAAGATTCCTAAAAGGATTTTGACAATTTGAAGTTAGTTCGATTTCGTGGAACGAGTTTCATCAACATCTAATTTTATCGAAACCAAGCCTCTTGTACTTTACTTTTACTTTGTCTCACCAAACGCGGATTTTATAACTCATGACCATATTCAGATTAGTTTATTCTTTAGAAGTATATTTAGGGAAATGTGGAAGCCACATGTGCATGGTGTATTAAGTACCATAACGTCATGGGACCAAGGAGCACTTTAGCAGGATATTCAGAAGTCAATTAACCTGAAACGTGAAAATATTTTTATGAACAAAAATTTTAAGCTGTAATTTTCAGCTGTCAGCATTATGACGATATTTTAAGGATGAAGGATAGGTGCAAACCAATTGGTCTTTGGTCTATTTCAAAATTCCATCTTAAGGGCGAATGTATGGCAAAATATCGCACTTCAAGTAAATGTGAGTTACATTCACTTGACTGTTGCGTTCATTTTCTTACCTTGCATTAGTCAAATAAACAGCTTGCTTATCGTTACAGTAAGATACTTTGAAATCCGAAATACTGATTTTGGTGTAGGAATTGATCTCACTGTGTCTATTTTTCTTTTAAAAGTAGTTGGTCGCAACTATATCTTAATAAATTTTGTTAAATAACTTCACAATTAAAGTTTCCTTTACTTTTGATGTCCACTCAAATAAAACAAATTGCTGTTTAATAAACACGTTATTCGATAATAGACTGAAATAAGTTTCTGGTGAGGTTTGTTATAGCCTTTTTCTTGTCAAGAGCTCCTCTAAAGCAGCCTAGGATTCTCTATATGCTAAATAAAAGCGGCCCCATCTTTTGTGGATCGCATACCTTGGAAGATTGATTTTGTTATATTGACTGTCAAGGGCAGTTATTTTGAAACAATTTATTTTATTTCATTACCAGTTTCAGAAGAACTGGCTGACAACCTCAGATGTTATCATTCTGGGTTGTCATAATAATAAAATTGCTGACGATCCTGTATGGTTACATTTTATAACTTGAAAACACTCCCATTTGAACCTAATTCTATGAAGTAACAGCATCTAATGATGACAGCTAGTTCTGTTGAAACTGATAATGAAATAAAATAAATTATTTCAACATAAATGGTCTTGGCAATCAATGTAACAAGTTACATCGGATCGCCACAACAGAATGTGAAAGTTTTATAGAAAGAATAAATCTCTCTCTTCAGTATCTTCTAGAATGCTGTTGTACATTGATTCGTCATCAGTATGATACGAAACAGCTCCAACCGTGATTCTGATAATTAATTAAGAGGTTACCTGTTGGCTAGACTTGGCTGTGTGTGGATGCAGTATTTGTTTACAGGTTTAAATGTTCACAAACTCTCTTATTATAAACACAAATAACTAAAATATAATATGACAGGCTTTAAACATCTTTTATTATTATTATTACTCAGTGCTTTAAATTACAATATTTGGACTTATGAAACTGCTGTTAGCGAATTCCAAAGCAGACATTGCCATCTTTTCTAACTTGAAATAACTGGACATGGTCTTCACCCCCAGTAAGGATAGCCCAGTCCATAACCTGAAAAGAAAAAGAAATGTATATTGATGAATAAATGAATAAAATGACAGTAATTACTATGGTAAGAAGTAGGGTAGGGAAAACAAGAGAAATATTCATGACAAAAAATATCCGTCAGTTTGAGAGTACATTAAATAGTTGTAATGTAAGGTGGCACAATATTTTACCACCTCACGTGTGATTCACCACATCATCCCGATTCGAATGGTATGTCATATAACTCGGATGTAATTGACTTAATTTGCGGATCAATTAGGAGTGCGCAGGCACAAATGTTATTTCCTTAACTTATATTAATACAGTGGAGCCATAATGGCATCATGGCAGAATAATGTGATGATACCATGATGACAAGCTATGAAGGTGGACCTCACGCTCTGATTTTTTGGGTAAGGAGGGGGAATCATCCTAGCATACGCCTAGAGTGATTTAGGGAAGTCACGGTAAATCTAAATCGGGATGGCCAGAGCTGGATTCGAACCACCTTCCTCCCGAATGCGAGTCCAGTGTTACCGCAGCATCACCTCGCTGGGTATGCTATGGAAATAACAGACATGCTCTATTCACTTATATTAATGTCAAGTGGACAGAGATGGTGATCATGCATGCTTCAATTATGTCTGAGTTCAGTGGAGTGATTGTGTAAATTGTATGTGTTAAGTTTTCTGATTAAGACCATGGCCAAATACTTGAGTTAGGTGAATGTGATCATCTATCTTAAGTGCCTGCCTGCGCTTCAGCCATCGCCTTTACTGCGAGATGCTATCTATCCTCTATTAATTTAAATTCCAACCTTGATTTCCATTGTTGGGTACGCTCTATTGTATTTTAAGGCAATTTTTATATATGTTTAACTACAATAGTTTCAGTTATGTATTTCCAATATTTTTGAAGATTCGGCCTGCCTACCAGTGTATCCGTTTTTTAATCATTTCCTGCTGCAGATCTGAAGATGGTCATAATTGACCGAAACCAATTGTCTAATGATTAAAAATTGTGACCATTGACATTGTAATGGATTTAGCCCTAGGGGATCCATTTATCTTGTTTAATGAAGTATTCGGTACCATTTATGACAATCTTATAACTTTAACCGAGCAATGTGAGTAAAAAATTAATTTCGAATTTTTCGGATTACTGAAGATATGTTAGCGCCGTAAACGTGCCCAGTAGCACTATCGTCCCTGGGACACCATAGTAAATGTTAGACACGGTTTTATTCGGCTACACTGACGAACTGAAACAGTTTCTGTATTTGTAGCCAACTTGTGCACTTCGAAATATCTAGGAAATTTTGGACAAAAATATTCACTGTGACACTGAACTAGGTAGATTTATGGTTATTTTCGTTTACAGATTGCAAATCCTGCGTAGGTAGTATTGGAAAATATTTATATAACAATACTACTATATAACAGAAAAAAAATCCCGAGCAATGCTCGATAATGTATGTAAAAGTAGAAGGGATGCCAATCTGTAGTCATTTTCTAAAACCACAGGCTACAAGTACTCAGATACTATAATTTTGTGTATACCGTAATTACTGAGACAATTATTTATCTGTCAGTACTTTATTTTCATTCGAATTTAACCGCAAAATATATAACAATACAGAAATTAGCCAGATTAATTTTCGCAATATTAATGGAGGAAGCATTGCCAAAAGCATTGTTCAGAAATAAAAGTCTTTTGACACTGCATAAATATATTGTAATGCAAATAATATTATAAACACTTTGTCATACCTCGAAGTTTACAGCCCTCACCATTCTCTGTTAAATTATTTTTGCTTAATTACAGTTTATAGAAATATTGTAATAGTGGTAACATTGTTATCTTGTAACAAGATATATTTGTTCGTATTACTACAAGAATATAATTACCAACATTTTCTGAAGTTATGTAATATATCCTAAACAGTTTGACAGAATCAGCTTGTAACCAAACTAAATGGGTGTTTTATTGTTTAACAACTTCGAGTATGTATACAACCAACGTTGCAATAATCATATTTTGCATATATTTTTTTATATAATTTATCCGATCTATAAATATTTGTTAAATTGTCTATAGTTTATGCTGATTAATCTAATGTATATATTATTTGTGAAGGTCCCCTAATTTAATAACGGAAGCATAATTCAGGAATGTGACTGTACCAACATTTTTGTGGAACTTTCTAGAAGCTAGCATTATCTATAAATACGAGTGCGACGAATCACGGTCAGTCTTAGTTTGGCTCAATCGTAGTGACTGTAACACCATCTTGTACTTCTTGTTTTATTTTTGGAGCGTCCTTGACCGCGCCTTTGTCGTGGGCGTCGGTGGCTGAGCAGAGAGAGACCGACAAAGGGAAATAGGATGCTCGCGTGTGCAGGTACGGGGGTGACCAGCCAGTGGGACAGCAGAAACTAGAAACACTAGAGTAAATTAGAACGAGATATGTATTTCATAGAGACTTAGTAATACTTAACTTTTACATAGTTCTTGACTGCAGAATGCTGATACATAGATTATATAGAGGCCTGCCTACTGATAATTCCTAGTGCCTATCCGATAGCCAAGTCTTAACTGGTGCCTGTCTGATTCCCAAGTGACCGATGCAGGTCAGTGGTGGCCACGAGCGGGGTTGCAGCAGAGGGCGCTCGTGGCTGACGTCGTAAGAACGCCGCGCCGTGCGTGCATGGCGGCGCGCGGCGGAAGTACGTGGCGCGCACTTTAGACTTGTGCGACACCACACTCCAGATTTCGAAATCTATTTTTCGTTTTTTATACTGTTTCGTGCTTCTCGCCCTGGGGGGCTCCAAATCTCAAAAGCTACTGTTTTTTACAGTAATATATGTATTTCTAAGTGGACGGGGGGCCTCATTTTGTTTTGCCGCCGCCCCGGGTCTCCTGCAGCCTTAGTCCGCCACTGGATACATTTTTTTTAAGATAATAAATATAAGTCAAACATGCAGCAATGTACTTCCATTTACTAAGAAGAACACAGGCTGCCAGATTAAATAGTTTCAGGAGAACATTGATACTGGGAAAAGCTGATCAACACAGGAGTTTTGTTTATATCAGCAAAGCAGGGGATGAAATAAAATAAATAAATAAATAAATAACAATACAATTATTAGAAATTGCGTATTCTAACTAACAGCGTCATTACTGGAGCAGGCAAGAAAAGAGGGCATTGAAGAAGAGTGGGAGAGGAGAGAATGATTGAAATAGCTCTTTGAGAAGAAGAACTTATAGTTTGTCAAGGGATTCATAAACAAGCCAAGAAGGAAAGAAATAAGAAATGAGATCAGTTACCTGGCCAGCCCCATGGCCCCCATCCGAAACCGAAGCCGAAGCTCTCTGCTGGCGCCAGAGACTCCCTGCTTGCACCAGGAGCTCCAACAGCGGCGGGCAGGGCGGTCGTGCAGGACGCCACCAGCACCACTACCACCAGCAGCAGCTTCTGCAACAGTACACCAGTCGTTCACTGATGGAGTCAGAGCCGACGTGAGCTTCAGGGGCAGTGGGGCTTCACCAGAAATCTTGTGATGCAATTTCATTGCATGTATTTTTTCAACACTTGCTGAAAACCCGGCGTTGACCGGGTACTTTATTTATTCCACACTCTGGTTAGTCCATATCGTTTCCCTTCCTCTCTGTTTGCCCACCCCCTCGCTCTGTTCATCTTCCCCTCCTCCCCCCCACACACACTCTTTCGCTCCATCTCTTCATCCCGCCCTCTGTTCATCTCTTCGACTCGTTTAACTCAACCTCCTATCTCCTCTCCTCTTATTTTCTTCATTTTCTTGCGCCGTTTTCAGCTTGCGAAGTGTTGGCGTGGTTGCCTATGGAATTATCATGGTTAATTTTAATACATGGCCGGATGAACTACCTGCATCATCACTTACTAATCCTCTCCATGAAAAATGGCATTCTCCTATCAACTTTCGTGGTTGAACAGCGAAAGTGTATAAAATGTACTGCAAAGTTCCCTCTGCCAAGCACCATTCGGTAGCTTGCTCAGGATCAAGTATACAAAATGTTATCAACATCGGGGCAAAACTGTAGATTTTGTCGAAGTTCATAAGTATCTTCCACCATGGACTATGCGAAATGTTATGCATGTTGTTACCTTCCTTTTGTTTTGAAGCTCAAGTGTGCAAAATTTCAAGAACGGAGCAAAACTTTCGATTTTGTCTAAGTCCGTACGTAGCCTCCGCCATGAACAACACGAAATTTTATATAGACAGTGCACCTTCGTCTTGCTTTCAAGGTGAACTGTACAAAATTTTATCAAGATTGAAATAAAACTATAGATTTTGTCGAGGTCCTTGGGCACAATACCCTCCGCCATGCGTCATTTCTCTCTACTGTATGTTGTAAGTGGTCCTTACCCCTACAGAAGCGGTACCTCTTGGTAAGGAATAATGTGTACCAAATTTGGTTGAAACTGGTCCACTGATTGAGGAGGAGGTGTACAACATTGTCATCCGCGGAACGGTCACGTGATCACGTGATCTAATAGGACGTCGTGCTGCGGACTGGGCGGCCGTTCCCACCGGAGGTTCGAGTCCTCCTTCGGACATGTGTGTTCATGTTGTCCTTGATGTAAGTTAGTTTAAGTAGTGTACGGCTAGGGACTGATGACCATAGCATTTTGATCCAAAAGGTTTATAAACATGAACTTTTTGCAACAATGTCACATGATCCAACAGTTCTTCCGCGCATTTCATTGTTTGTGACGTCATATCACCTGCCCTATATAACTGTAACCTTCGCCAAGGAACAAGAAATATTTTGACAAAGTTTCATCGCAATCTGATGAACGGTATGGCAGCGATTAAAATAGGGACAAACATTCATTATTATATGTTAGATTACATCTAACATTAATATGTCCATCTCTATGAAAGACGCTGAGGGATATCGGATATACTGTTAAAAGAATGGGTCACCTTGAGCCGTTAAGTTACTTCATTGTGACTTTTTTTATTTTATTTTATTTTATTTTATTTTATTTTATTTTATTTTATTTTATTTTATTTATTTATTTATTTTTTTTTTTTTTTTTTGCCTGTTTCAGTGTGCTATGTCATCATCTTCAGAAAAAGTTACAATGTTCTCTTTTTCTGAATATGATGACATGGCTCATTCAAACCGGTAAAAAACCAGCAAATAAAATAAATTAGCGACCTTGGCGGAAGTAGGTGTACTTTGTATAAATTTTCGACAGGCGTAATATGCTACTCAACTATATCATTTGCAGATTTCCTGGGCAGTTTTCACAGAGTTGACGTATTTTAGCTGCAATCTATATCAGTACTAGCCGCCATTTTTACTACACTACATTTTACGAAGGTCTGGAAACCTGAAGGTGACAGAATGATGTATTTAAACTGGTATCAATACCATTCACAACGGCTGAAGGTGCCTCATTATTTTAACATTACATCAAACAGTTGAGTATAACAGGGTTTTGGCGTAGAACAAGTGACAGAGACACGTTCTGTTAATCTGAGTTTGTGGTAACTCTCAGAGGCCCTGCCATGACTCCCCATTCCATCACTCCTCAGTACATCCGGCCAGAGTGACAATCCTGTTTTCCCACCCACCATCCAGCGCTGAGGGCCAGCAGCAGGTGGCCTGTAGATCCTTGACAGCCCTAGATCTGAAAACTTCAGTTGTCGTGAAGTCACCAAGCTTTTTCCATTGCGCCACTTCGACCATAACCTAAGCGTGGCTTGGGGCCACCTCAGACTGTTCCTACTCACTCATAACCATCCTTTCCTGCAACCACTGAACTCGGATGTCTCTTACCCCTCCTTGCCAACCGACCCGTTTGCCAACACAAGGTTTGGGGGGCCAACAGTCTTGGGCCTCCAAGCTTGCATTTGGTAGTATTTGACTACAGTTTTGTGACTGGTTTTACTCTGATATTCCTTATTCTGCAATCGAGTAATTATTTCCTGTACACGTTCCTACACATTGGACTGTTTGCCAGTATCCTATGTAAGCGCCTACCTCGTACCGTGCTCTATCATGCTATGATCCAATATGAAGATGCGCGACGAGCGTGAAACGCGTCATTGAGAAATAAAATTTTATTAAATGCAACAGTGACGCGTATTTTTGTTTTCATTAATTATTCCTTGTTGTGAGCTTTTGTATGGCAATAACTTTTCAAAAACAATGTATACAATTCAGCATTTTCTTCAGGGCAGTATTTAATTTGACTGTAATGTGATGTTTCCCCTTTAAACGTATAAAGTGGGTTATATATAAGCTGCCTGCTAACATGTCGGATACACAATATCATCCTCAGGCTATCTGTACGATTTTTATGGACACCTCTCAAGTACTTAACACGTACGTGGGTTATATAAGTATCTATATTCCTCCGGAAAAGGAAGTCCACGGAAGGAAGAATCATTATTGTCCTTATACCTAATTTAGGGCAAAGGAGATAAGAGGAAATCCACCAGGAATAGATTATTTAGGAAATAAATATTTTGTGAAACCAGTCGATCTAAGCATTTCAGTGACACTTTTTCAATGTATTTCAGGCTTTTCGTTCAGTGCTGATTGTAATAAGTAAGGTGTGAAATGAGTAGAGCGAAAGGTGTGGTATAAGCAAAGAAAAACGTTAGTGTTACAATAGTTCGAACTAGCTATGAAATGTCACTTCTGTGTGTTTGTGTGTGTGTGTGTATAATTGGGCTCGGGAGTCCACTAGCTTCGACTGATTTCCTTGTACTTTTGTAGGTGTGTGAGGTTATGTTGTAGTGACACTTGATTTTATATAAGCTGCTTGCTAACATGTCGGATACACAATATCATACTCAGGCTATCTTCGGGTGTACGGTCATTATGGACACCTCTCAAGTACTTAACACACATGCTTTGGGAAAGGGAGCATGACGAGGATATCCCAGGTGTTGGCATATGACCGTTCTGTGTAACTATTATTGGCATAAATACAAACAGTTACGATAGACTAAAACACATAATTTTCTAATCCTATAGCTAGCTATTTCAACCGGTACTACGTTTAAAATATGTAACATTTTAGTAAATAACTTATGCGTTCCGAGCTTCCGACTCTGACCTACGGTTACTAGTAGGCGATAGACTTCAGCTTATTACGAGGATACCAGAAAATGTAACAATCGTACAAAGGAGATTGTTTACAAAGGTTTTGGTATTAATTGTGTTATAACATTACTAAATTGTAGAGGAAACATGCCTAATATTTGTAGAAGCTGTTGAACGTGTAAAAAAGGGCAGCAAGAATGGTTACAGGTTTCTCTCAACCGCGTATGAGCGTGAAGGTGGGTCAAAAAACAAATACTCTTGACCAACAACGCGCTTGAAGATAGACGACAATTACACAATGAAACGCTTTTAGAAATCTCAAGAAACATCTTTAAGAGACGAATATAACCCAAACTTTTCGAATCGCTGCCGTATGGTCCTCAAAGACATAATCAGTACAGCTGTAACATGCTCATCTGTTACTAGTGCCTACGTGCATCTCCAGGTACGTTTATTAAGAATAAAAGGGTTGCCACCAGCCCAAACTCTACACACTAAAGTTCGGCCGAAATGGAAAGATTTTTATGTTTGCATCGTAGAAAAAATTAAATGGTTAAAATTAATTAATATGAATCAAATTAACGAATCACGAAAAAAATATACTTTGAGTGAAGAAAGAACATGAGCAAATAGACTACAATAGGGAAATAGCTTTGTAGTAAGTCATATTAACAAGAACCAAAAGAGTTCACTTTCAATTAGAGCACAGCGTGTCCGTGTCTTTGTCTGCACGTATTGCATACAAATCTACAGTTTTGTTCCAATCTATATGAAATTTTGCACACGTAAGCTCAAATCCACGAGGACGGTCGCCGTAACTGTAAGAATCGCGTACAACATATATTTCATCAGATGTGTCGATATAAACAATGACATGCAATGACAATAAATAAATACCAAGCAACGCCGGGTTTTCAGCTAGTTCATAAATGAACTTTAAATAAAAGGATAAATGGGACGTTCTATTACATAACCGGCTGCTGGGTGAATAAAAGTGATTCGGCGGACAAATTAAGCCGTGCGAAAATGGCTGCGCGGTCTGGAGCGTCATGTTACGAATTCCGCGGCCGTTCCCTCAGAGATTCAAGTCCTCCCTTAGGCATGGGTGTTTGTATTGTCTTTAGAATAGATTAGTTTTAGTTAGTTTGTAAGTATAGCGACCTATGACCGTGGCACTTAGGTCCCTAAGGATTACAAATAATTGACAAACTAGCAAAATTTATGGACAAATAATCGTATGGAAGGTAAGAGAGAAACGGAGGAGGAATGTAATAATTCAGTCAGTCACATTCGATTCACACCATTAGATAAAATTGAAGAAGGCCTATCACCACTCGCATGCAACCCGGACTAATTAGGTTCGTACCCACTGAAATAAAGTTACAGTGTGCGAAATTTGGCGGAGTGGGGATGTGTGGAATACCGGCTGTGGTTCCCCTTTTATTTTTTTTTAGAATTAAAATAGGTGTCAGTTGTGCTAGTGTTATTCCTAAGGAACTAATGGGGACTTCGAATAGTCCAAGAGCATGGGGGAGAGATGTCTGGTTGGCAATGGAGCGGGGCTTCCGACGTTAGCCCTCTATTCCTCGTAAATTTACTATCGTCACGTGGCAGATTATTTATACGACACAGCATTCTGGTAGCGTTATATTGTCGGCAACGCTTCATGTTGGCGTGACCGGTGATAGAGGATGTGAACCTGTGGTGGTTCCAAAATTAAGGTCTGATAGCGACCCGACTATGGCTCGGAAGAAAATTTAGCAAGTCCCAGTAACACTGTCAAAAATTTAGAAAAGGAAAAAGATATTTTCTGTAAATCTGTAATTACATCTTGCACAACAGAGTATAGATTTAGATGTAGTTAGTTTGGTTAGTAACGTCGAAAATATGTCAATAATCTCCTCGGGGAGACGCAACAGAAAACAATGTATCGTTACATACTTGCATATTTCTTCGAGGATGCATTAGAAGCTGTGGCGAAACAATGATGACGGTGTAGAAGAAGTTGCAGCGATCACACTAATCCGTCCCTTATTGAAGACCCTGAAACAGCTACCTATTCATCTTGTTCCAAGGGAGTTGCAAGCGAGGATGTATATTCTTCCAACTGTTTATTATGACATTTAATTCTAGGGGGGAAGGGAAGATTGTGAAACTTATCTTTGATTAGCCTTGTTTAAAAGACGTTTTCATATTTGCGACTGCATGCGTGTCAGACTTCCTCGATGATAATTTTTGTTTCCTACAACTTACAGCCAGGAACGTCCGCAAGTTTTCATGACAGTAAGGTTAACATTTTCCCCTTGCCTCCGCGATAAAAATCTTTAGAACGTTGGTTAGAAGAAGGTTTGTTAAGCTTATGGGACTTAACTGCGGTGTCATCAGTTCCTAAACTTACAAACTAGTTATAAACTAACTTATACTAAAGACAGCACAAACATCTATGCCAGAGGGAGGATTCGAACCCCCGATGGGGAACGGCCTGAGAACATTGGTATCTGCTCATCATTTTCTCCTACTGGTACCTACAGTGCACTTTTAGCACCTGTTGTTATAAACATAAAGAAGCGAACAGTTTAAATACAATGACATCTAGTTTTACATTACCGGATATTACGTTTTCCGTCATTTAAGTAATTTTGTTGATTCCAACGGTCACCCTTTTCTCTTATTACTTTCTTTTCTGCCACTAACAATTTCGTAAAGAAAACCTTTTCCACGCATCATGCTTTTGAATCACTATCAAAAGCTTCAACTTTGACTTACAAACTACATCGTGTTCTCGCTCAAACACACTCTCTGTTGATTCCTGACATCTGGTAGTGCCGTTGCGAGCCTTCAAGTATGCCTTGGTATTGTCGCAGATACATTTACAATATTGCATATATAACGACTGGCAAAAGTAGGTTCTTGAATCCGCTGTGACGTAATTACTAAAACTGTCAGTGATCAACTTACAGCAACTCGACTATAGGACTATGCATAGCACTAAAACTTTGGCTTGCTACTCACTCTATAGGTACCATTTTAGGTACACTTTGATGGTGTGCTATCACTGTTTTTGTTTTTATTAATGCATATAAATCCTGATTTTATCATTTGGGCTTCGTTTTACTGCTTACCTTTGACATAGTTTTTCTTTGTGTCACATTACGTAATTTTTTGCTGCTATATACTGTTGTAGTTCTGACAGCTTGAAGTGACAGAGCATCCAGCGAAACATTACGTAATCTGAAGGAAAACTATATTAAACATAAATAAGAGAAATAAAAACTAAATCATAAAACCAGGCTGCATTTAACGTAGCAATAAAACGAAGAACAGTGACAGCACACCACGACTTACATTTGTTGTAATTAGAGACAAATTATTAACCAAAATTTTAATTAATCAAATTAGAGTCAATGAAAAATAGTTACCCGGAAATAGTCTGATAATGGCCATAGTGCAAAAATTGACCTATTAAAAATATATTAAAATCAATAAATAACAGCTATTCTAGGAGCAATGTGTTACTACATCTATTACTATTACGTCATCAAAAGCCATACATCACGATTCAAAGAGAAACGAAAATTTTCCTGGTATTTTAGTTAATAAAAATCCTGACCTTTTCCTCATATTTGTAAAATAATTGCTACTAGTTGCATGTATTCTCTATATCAACCTCCTTGTTTGGCCATTCTTACATCAGGTGCAACGACCACGAGACAAGAAAAATAGAAATTCAGGAACGTGTAACGGTGTTCTGGGGGGTCAGCCTACCTGCGAAGTATTCGCAAAAGGAGCGGTCAGTTTGTAACATTATTATGGAACACTAGCTGAAAATCCAGCGTTGCCGGGTATTTATTTATTTAATCAAGCCTTGAGTTAGTTCTTGTCCTATTTCTTCTCTCAATGTCTATCCTCTTTTGCCGAAAACATGCTAGTTTTATAAAAGGGACAATCCATTTTTAAAAGTTAATTATAACTTCCGAAAAATATTTAAGAAATCAAAGAGTAATTGGCTTTTCCAGAGAGTAATTATTGTTCGATATTTCTCTTTATATACTTCAAATAAAAAATATCTTGAATTACACACTTTGTGAAGTATCTTATCCGGTACTTCAGACTCAAGCTATCTCCACATCAGGTTTCATCACAATAGATTCAGTGGTTTATGTAATGATATACAGCCAAATCGGTTCAGCCGTTCTCGAGTTTTAGCGAGACTAACGAACAACAATTCATTCTTATCTTTGACAGTTCATATACGGGTTCAGATTGTGTGAAGCGAACGTTCCTCTTTCAAAGTATACTTCTGAACGCATCCAAAACAACTAAGTTATTATTTTATATGTTTTAATTCTAAATTTTCCTCGCAATTTTTCCATATTTTATCACCGATTAAACGTTCCCCGAACTTCCACGAATGTGACATGAACGTTATCCTGGACATGTGTGCGTGACCTTCCCACTATTTCCGCCCACTATCGAGCCGATACTTCGACTATCTGATGACGCCGTTATAAAGCTACTGGGTCTACAATACATATGATTTGAATAAATATGCTAAAGTACGAATGATATTGATATCCCAAAGAGCTCCTTCAGTTTTCCACAAATTTTCCTATTTTCTGGCCAACTGTTCCAAGCTTATACTTCATTCAAACCTTCCTCTCGCTTGAACGTCGAATGTGCAAAATTTTATTGCAATCAGATAAATGGCATTGATATTTCAAGAAAAAGCTCTTTCTATTTTTTCTGAATTTTCCAGTTTTCCGGGAGACTTTTCCAAATTTTTATTTGACGCGAACCTTCGTCTTGCTTTCAACATGTAACGTATAATATTTTATCGCAATTGGACAAACGGTATTGATAGCTCACTGGAAAAATCTGTTTCAGTTTTTCCCGATTTTCCTCTTTTCCGGACAACTTTTCCATATTTCATCACCGTTTAAATCTTCCCTGGACTTACACGAATATTTCAAGACTAAAATTAGCCAAATCGGTTCAGCCGTTCTCGAGTTTTAGCGAGACTACGAACAGCTATTCATATATATATATATATTGTGTTCTCTGCCATACAATGTACGGCGGCATAAAGAGAGTGAATATACTAATGCACAGATACTTCGCTACTGCATCTCGAAAGTCCTGCCTTCGCTGCAAAATTTCGCTGATATTAGACCGCGGTATAAGCAGTTATGTCGAAATTAACTACACGTAATGAAATACGTAGAGTGCTACAGGTGAAATTCCTCTCCGTCAGTAAATACTGCATCAACTTTAACGCAGCAAGAACGTCAAGCATGTAACAAACCAAAATAGTTCGTAGCTTAAGAATTCAAATACTCTGTCAATTGGAACTTACCATCATCCCGGCACATCCCATGTTGGTGGTTCTGCGAGTGCGATGGTGGGATTGTGCTTGTTGATCGCAGCGCACACATTATATAGGCAAGGAGACACCCACTAATTAGCTACCATCGCATCGCAACTGATAGCTGCGTCCTTGGTAGCTTTCGTGCAGACGTCTCGTTTCCCCACACATTGAGCAATTCCGCAGACAGCGATAGCCGTCCAGCCATCACTAGGGGTTGTGTGGTTCGAAATGATTTCATTACTTGTCTTTAATACGAGCAATTAATCTTCATATTTCGTTGATAGAATGTTCCGTTGCTTCTTGTTAGAATTTTGATACATGATCACTAATAAACAAAACACGACAATGTTGCAATATTCCACAATATTTATTGTTTTACAAACTAGCTTTCGGCTGTTACGCCATCATCAGGTACAAAGGTATAAAGAAACGTCAAGGCAAAGATTTTACGACATGTGCATCAAAGAATCACATAGATGAGCAAAAGATAAACGTTGTTAGTAAGGTATAATAAGAAGTGGTCCAAAATTATTAATTAATGACTAAGTAGCTAAGAAAGGTAAGGGACAAATTTGAAAAATAAATAAATTACATGGTATTTGTTACAAAAATAAGCGATAATTTGGAAACGTTAATAACATGACAATAGGCCTACAATGAATTATTCACAGTTAGGTAACTTATCATAACAGTTTGGTAGGCCTACTGGTAAACTATATGTGTGTCAAATTATTATTTGTAATAGGTTTACAATGACACACATGTCTTTTATCACCTTTTCGAAAAGTTAACAAAGGGACTATAGCCCTAATTGTTCCATGTAACCTTCTTTTACAATCACACAACCCTGTACCCATTGTCATGTTATCAACATTTCGAAATTATCGCTCTTTTTCTAACAAATATCATGTAATTTTTCAAGCTGTCACTTACTTTTCTTAGCTACTTAGTAAATAATTAATAATTTTAGAGCACGTCTTAATACACCTTCCTAACAACGTTTATCTTTTGCTTAACTACGTGATTCTTTGATGCACATGTCGTAAAATCTTTGCCTTGACGTTTGTTTATAGTAACCTTTTGTATCTGATGATGGCGTAACAGCCGAAAACTAGTTTGTACTAAACAATAAATACAGTGAAATATTGAAACATTGTCGTGTCTTTATTAGTGATCATGTAATCTTTTTATATAAAGCAGAGGGTCCTTGTGTTTGAATTTGTGTGTACAGTTTTGTTTCAATACCTATAAAATTTTGCACACATGACCTTCAAACCAGAAGGACGGTTGCAGAGGGTCCTTGTGTTTGAATTTGTGTGTACAGTTTTGTTTCAATACCTATAAAATTTTGCACACATGACCTTCAAACCAGAAGGACGGTTGCTGTAAGTGTAAGGATCACGTATAACACAGAGTTGAGATATGTCGTCATAAACAATAAGATGCGCGAAAAAACTGCTACATCACGCGAAAATGTTGCACATTTCCTCCTAAACCACTGCACCGATTTCAACGAAATTTGGTACACATATTCCTTACCGTGAGGCAACAATTGCTGCCGAGGTAAGAATGACATACAACACATTCTTCAGGAGATATGACGTCATAAACAATATGAGCCACAACATTTGACGAGTTCGTACACTGTATGAGAGTACTTAGCGACTTGAAATAAATTTTAGAGATAATTTAAAAACTTTATTATACTTTTTCTCGCTGACAACCACAGCAAAATGATGAAAGGAAACAGGTTTATCGCTTACTATTTTTCAGCTGTCCATAGAGTAAAATTCGGTAATTCGGAATGACGTTACAATTTACAATTACTACACTTCAAATTGTACTCGCAGGAAATTTTACAGGCAGTATATAAATATACAGATGTATGTACCTTCGAAATTTTATACATTACATGTAGTTCGTGAGATATGCGGACATAAACAGTAACGTTCATGGAAAACGGCCCCATCACTCATCGGGTTTTAATCTATTACTTCTTTACTACAAACTGTATTCGCAATAGTTTTTACAGACATACAGCAAGTGAATATATAAATGCAAAATTACACATTTGTACAACACATAATTAAATAAATATGAGATCATAATTATATGCTACGATGGATAAAAATATGTCACAACATGCACAACATTTTAATACATTACGTATCTACTACCAAGACACACCTGTATTCCAGTCAGCTTAAGGAAATTCCTGAAATGCGGACAGTACTGTTGACAACTTTGAACTGTGGAGCGCAGATGGCTGCAGGAATTAGCAGTAGCAGGAAAAGAAGAGAAAGAAACAGAGTATATTCAACGAATTAATTCCTACAGCCGGTAGCGGTGGCCTAGCGGTCTGCAGCGTGGCAGTCACGGTGTGCACGGCCGCTGCGATCGGGGGTTCGAATCCCCCCTCGGGCATGGATGTTTGTGCCGACTTTAGTATAAGCTAGTTCATAAGTAGTTTGTAAGTTTAGGGACTGATAACCCCGTAGTTAAGTCCCATAATCTCTACAAACATAATTCCGACAGACCTACCTTTTTAACTAAAAGATACTGACATTACCAGAGAGACTTGCATTTTCTGTTACAATCACAGGGCAATCTATTAAATACTGCTGAGTGGATTTAACGTCTCCATGTTTCAAATGTTCAAATGTCCGTAAATCTAACGGACCAAACTGCGTGGTCATCAGTCCGTAGCTTACAAACTACTTAAAGCTAGGTAAACTAACCCATGCCTCAGGGAGGACTCGAACCTCCACGACGAGCAACCGTCTCCATGTTTCTCACACTGACAACTTCATATCTCTCGCTAAAGGACGGGCTCACAATATATATATTCATACTAACTCTCGGGCAAATAACAAGAAGTATTGTTTATAATCAAGTCTTAGATTAAATGGATGTATGAATGATACATAACATTTGAATTTTGATTACTAACTTTCTTTGTTTGGATACTGCAGTTATAATTTAGTACGTTATGCAAGACAGCCTTATTTTTATATATTCTGCGATAAACATTAAACGTTTTTATAAAAAAAGGAGATGTACAGAGAGAGGACGGATGGGAGATGTATTAATTCAAGGCTTGAAAAAGTAAATAAATACCAGGCAACGTCGGATGTTCAGCTACTATTAGATTACATGGTCAGGGATGAACAATTTTCGCGTACCGAATAGGAAGAATGAAAAAAGTAAATATCTTTTTATAATCTATGATCTTTCAAGAGATTTATTTTGGGTTAAATGGGTGGCGATAGAAGCGATCTGTGAAACCGCAAGACGGCAAGACTGAAAGAAAGAAAGTGTCCTCTTTGCTTTTTATATTGAAGTTGGTTGGTCGTTTGGTTTCCTGCAAGGTCAAAAGCAAAAACAATATCTCAGAGCAGGTGGTGATTCCGAAGCCAGACTAGAATAGTAACTAATTTAGCGCTCAACACCGTGTCTGAAATAATACCATTCCGATCGCATTATGTAATGACGGTTAATGCAACAGAACCGGACATCGAAAATGACAAAGGGAGATGTAATTTGCCTGTTAAATTGGAAAGGGAATAATAACTAATGTAAAGATTTTGATTATGATAAATAACAGTGGCACTAAATCAGTATAATCAACAATGGTATCCGAATCACAACAACGAACCTTCAGGGGATTTACTGAAAAGTGCACTGGAAAAAAGTTTGGGAAATGATAAGGCAACGTTTAAGAAGTATTTCAATCGATTTAATTCAGATAGTCATGCGAACTTTCATTATATACAACGTAGTTCCGGAGCCTAGAGGGACGCGTCTGCTAAGCTACTTAGAAAAGAGAAGAACCTCAAAGTTATTCTCTTTTCCTCTCTCTGAACAAATCAATCCTTGCATCATTCATCTTTCTCCTTACAGATATTAAGTAGAGACACATATATTACAAGACTGGCAATGCCGTATACTGTATCATTGGTGTCACTGAAGTCTCGCCGCCATATTTCTATACTTCAAACGTGTGAGCAGTCGTGTGTCTAATTACAGAAGACAGTACTTAAAATACGGATAAACTGACGTAACTACGCCGTCTTTACTGTATTGACGTAATGGTCAATTAGTGGGTTGTATGTGGCCATAATTTGTCGTACAGTAACCGGAAGATACATACAGTAGTATGGTCATACTGAAAGTGCTGTTTGTTATGGATAACACGTATCTTTATTCCTTTGAGTGTTCTTACAAAATCTACATTGTGTTTTGACACATACATTAATGAGTCGCGCTAACTGCTGTTTCTATTAATCTATTACCAGTTTCGATTAACTTCGGCTTTTCTTTCAATAGTATGACTGATGCAGTGTTCTAGTTGTCGTGGTTCACACGCATCTTAATTATTCTGACAGTTTTCACGATAACTACAGTCTGCTTCGACTGTATGTGACACAGTGGCGTAACTAGGACTTGGCTTTGGGGGGGGGGGGGGGGGGGGATAGATCTGCTTGACGAACAAAATACAAAATTTTTGTCGGTTTCCAGACAGACTATTATCTACTACTCCAGTTGAAGAAACTAATTCACTCCCATCCAATGAAAGATTATGGTAAAACACCCCAAGTTTTCAATCTTTACCTTTACCAAATTGCTATAGTACGATTTCTTTTCTTCTCTCTCTCTCTCTCTCTCTCTTTTTTTTTTTTTTTTTTTTTTTTTTTTTTTGAGGGGGGGGGTTTCTGGGGGGGGTTTCTATCCCCCTCATCCCCCCCATGGTTACGCCACTGATGTGACATGTTTTTCTCGTAACTGATTTAACGATAAATGTGTTAAATACATCTACTACGGAAGTATTAGATCAAACGTAGAGCATGTTTAAACCAAGTGGTAAAGCTGACAACGTCATTGCGCGTTAGAAGATCATAGTAGTATTATACGCAAACTTTTGAACGGGAGGAGATGCAAGATGGCGGCGTCAGACTTCAGTCACAGAGGTAAGCTTGCACTGCCGTGCGCGGTATTAATATGTTCGTAATCGGCGCGTGCAAGTGTAGGATTCTTTAGGGGCCCATATCTCATGTTCTATTCATCTCAGAGTGAAGGGGTAAAGTGTTCTGGATAGATCTTGGCCTAGTGATCATTTGTGTACATATTAGAAGAATGGGTATACTATAGCTATCATACAGCACATCGTCAAAATTTTCAAAGTTACACACTTCCTGGAGCTCATCCAAATTGAGCAAACCAGTTGGCTTTTGTATATGATGTCTAGTCTATGGTGGGCTTTAAACGGCTTACAAAAGCACCAGTCATTCATGGGCGGTTCCTGAGAAAATTTCAAAAAACCATGATTTTTGGGTACCAGAAAAAGCGAATTGTGAGGATGGTCACTTCGATACTTTCTATTCATTGAAAATCTTCGACATTTTTACCATATGTTCTTATGATGATATTCTCGAGGCCGTTTTTAAATTTTTTCGATATCGTTATCCGTTACCGAGACCCAGAGGTTGAAACTTATCATAGTTTTGCACAAAATCACAAAACACGATTTTTGGCCGTTTTAGCACCGTGAATCGCAAATACCTAAATAACTAACCATAGAACATTCTTCAAATATTTACAATGCATCCTGCAGACATTTTTCTATAAACGGCATTTTTCATTTTTCGTAAATCTTAGTCCGTTAGCAAGATACGTCCGAAAAACCACGATATTTTGCTAGAAAAAGTGCGTATTGTGCTGAAAGACGGCGTTCTGACAGCTCTGAAACTTTCCATGTGATTTAAAGAAAGGTACTCGGCGAAAAAAATTGACTTTTGTACATCATAAGAATTGAAATCTTCGGTCGATAAAGGAGTAATTTTTGTTTCCATTTACTTTACAGTTAATATGCAGCATCCGGTTTAGTGAACTATTGCAACATATTTTAAAGAGTTTGCAGACGTAAAAACACATTGCTTAGACTTCTGTCATGGTTGATTTTAGGTTACACATAGCTGTGTATGAAATGTAGATAACATATAGAAATTTTATTTAAAGTTTAGAGCAGAATGATATCTTATGTGGTTCTTGAGATATCGGTCCATGAATGATAACATGAGACATTAATAGGTTCGAAAACGCTATTTCTGATTGTGAGGTAACTTATCTTGAGGAATAGGAAATGACTAAAATGTTGTGTGTATGTTGTTTAGGTATTTATCTGAAATAAAATACTATCCCAATTTTACTCACCATTGATTTCATGTTGTATAAGCTGTACCCTCTGATGTAACAGGAAAAATACGGAAACCAGCGAAAAAATGCTCCTGCCGGAGCACAGAAAGGCGAATATGTCCTCTGACACAAAAGTGTGGAAGCAGCTGCCTCAATCCTCATTCCGACTTCCTCACAAAAATTTTTGGCATGCGAACATATTCGTGCTTTTTTCGGCTGAATGTGAGTAGGACAGAGACAGTGCAACAGGCAGAGAGAGACATATATGAGAAAGAAAGTGAGAAAGGATACTGGCAACAGGACAGGAAGTGAATGGAACAACGTCAGCGGGGCACAGAGACGATAAAGTGGCAGAAACAGACCGCGGTAAGGAATCGCGAGGGAAAGGTATGAAGACACTGAAAGTTTGACACAGAAAGCGGTAATGGGAGAGACAGCAAACAAACGGAGAGAGACATATATAGACACTGACAGTGAGACGACATTGCTGATTAAGACGGCTTAACTGGGCAAAAGTATTTACAAAGTTATGCCCTACAAGTGCGCGAATATGTTCGCATGCTAACATTTTTGGTGAGGAAGTCGGAATCAGGTTTGAGGCAGCTGGTTCCACACTTTTGTGTCAGAGAACATATTCGCCTTTTCTGTGCTCCGGGAGGAGCATTTTTCCGCTGGTAATGTATGTCTGTGACTAGAGAGAGAGAGAATGAGACAAAAAATGTTTCTTTGTCGTGGGTGTCTTGTACATAAAGTGCAAGGCGCAACATTGTAAGTAACTAACTGAAAACCCGGCGTTGCTCGAATATTTACTAATTTGTTTCTCTTGTTGATCCTCTTTCTCTTCCCTCTTTTATCTGTCCATCACCTCCTCTCCCTGTCTTTGTTCAATTCCTCCTCCGTCTCTCTCACTTCAGCTCTCCTCCACTTACCTATGAAAATCTGCATGTACTCGTATCTATGAATTGTTATGCAGATCGGTGAAACGGCGTCGACAGTTGTTAGGTATTCTCCGATGACATTGTGATTCTGTTAGAGACAGCAAAGGACCTGGAAGTGCAACTGAACGGAATGGACAGTGTCTTGAAAGGAGGTTATAAGATGAAAATGTAACGGAATGTAGTCCAATGAAATCAGGCGACGCTGAAGGAATTACAGTAGGTAATCAGATAATAAAAGTAGTAGAAAAGTTTTGTTATTCGGGTGGCAAAAAAACTTCTGATGGCCGAACTAAAGAAGATACAAAATGCAGACTGGATAGGTGAAGAAAAGCACTTTTGAAAAAAAACAAAATTTATTTACATCCAATATTAATTTAAATGTAGAAAGCCATTTCTGAAAGCATTTGTCTGGATTGTTGCATTATACGGAAGTAAAATGTAGACCATAAGGTGTTCAGACAGAAAGATGATAGAGCATTTTCTATGTTTTGCTACACACGAATGCTGAAGATTGGATGGGTGTATCACTTAACACGCAGTAGGTGCTGAACATTATTAGGGAGAAAAGAAATTTCTGGCTTATCTTGCCTAAGATAGGGCATAGATTGGTGGGACACATTCTGCAACATCAGGTAGCCGTCAATTTAGCATTGGAGGAAAGTGTGTGGAGTAAAATCGTAAAGGGAGACCAAGAGAGGAATACAGTAAGCAGGTTCAGAAAGATGTAGGTTGCCGTTCTTGAGATAAAGAGGGTTGGACTAGACAAGGTATCATGAAGAGCTGCATCAAACTAGTCTTTGTACTGAAATCACAATAACAGTCTGTTCGCCTCTTCGTCAATAAGAGAACGTAATATTACAACATTTGGTTTGTTTACATTAGACACATATTAAAATTAATTTAAAATCAGTCTGTATCACATATATTCCTTGGCTGGTTTCTGTTTCGACCTTTTATAAGACCATCTTCAGACCATGTTGGAGTAGGCAATGCTGGAAATGCAATGATCAACAACAAATAAATAAATGCAATCCATACTGGTTTTACATTAATTTTAATTATTCATCAATATCGCTGAATCCCCGGGAATATTTTCAAAAATAGTCAAATTGGAGATTATCGTAAAGAAATTTGTTTGAAAAATTATACAGTGCTGTACCCTTCTAGTGGAGCCCTGTCATCTTAGATGTATGGATAATGCTAACTACTACTGCAACAAGGTTGAATGCAGTCAATGAATATCTTGGAAAAAGCTAGATTTTTAACTGGCCCGGACGAAAGCGTCACATTGTCCATTCCGCTGTACTTAAAGTGAGTTTATTGATGTATTATTTTTGTAATGAATTTGTACTGGCTGCAGGGTATAATTTGCTTAGGTTATTGGCGCGCCGTAACATTGGAGCGTCTATCGAATGAAGCTCACTTTTAGACACTGAAACGTATATCGAATGATTACGAACTTAGAGATACTAGACGTACAGAAATTAATATACTGTACTAAGACAATTATTAATTTACTTTTATTTATCTATTTTTTAAATTCAAATAAGTGTTTATAATGCTGGTGGGATGAAGAATCGCACTTTGTGATATATTGACATAAATTATGGAAAACGGATGACTTAGTGGTTGATACTGTTCAGCGGTTTCTCATCAATACAGTATATCTCAACGCAAGGTGTAAACTGCATTCTTAGAATTATGGTATTTAGTTGTGAGGTTACCTACTGGCTGACATACATATTACATATTTAGTCATACGTGGAAATTTATGAAATGTGAATTTAATTTATTCATATGCCCTCAAAGAAAATATAATCTGTTCATATAGTTTTTATTACTATTCATTGTTTTAAAATACAATGTTTGCGCTCTTTCGATTCCTTTCAGTGAATTCCAGAGTTAATGTTGCATTGTTTCGAACTCGAGGCACGTGGAAGTTCTCGTCAGCCCCAGAAAGGATACCCATATCCATAACCTAAAAAGAAAACAAATCGAATTAATAAACAATAATAAAGGTAGGCTTATAATAGTAACAGTAAGGTCATAAAAATATTGAAGACAAATAATAAATTGTAGAATAAACTTTGAACTGTGCGGCGGAGTGTACCCTGTTATGGAACTTCCTCGCAGATTAAAATGTGTGCCAGATCGCGTTGGAATACAGGACCTTTGCCTTTCACGAACAGACGTAAAGATTTTGGATTCATTTCCAGCCTGGAACACACTTTTTATCTCCCAGTAAGTTTTAAATAAATAATTACATGGTGCTTTGAGAGCTATTTAAATATGGCAAAATACAGTATTTATATTAAAAAATTGTTATAATTTTGAAATTTAAGATAAGCCACTAGTTTTTCTAGTAATCGTCATGCTATCGTACGTTTTTCGGTTAATCTTTTCTTCTTCGCCAGCTCAGAAATGTATTTTACTTGATATAAAGCCACAACATATAAAGAAGGGAATAATACTTAGACAGTATTAAGAGGAATGTAAATTTTTAATTAATGACGATATTCGGAATAAAATGCAAGGAGAAGGAGAGGGAAGCAGATGAAAGGAACGAAATAGTTGAGAGGGAGGCGAGACAGGGTTGTAGGCTCATACCGATGCTGTTCAATGTGTTTATATGGACACTAAAATAACTTGGCAGATCAAGTGAAGCCAGATGATAGTGTATTGATAAAAGTTTATTTGAGGAATACCAACACGAATAAAATGAGGGTAATGGAATATAATCGAATTAAGTCAGGTGATGATTAGGGAATTAGGAAATTAAAAATTTCTTATTTGGATTGCAAGATAAGTAATGGCGGCGGAAGTAGAGAAGAAGCTAAAAGCATTGGTTTTTGGGTGATAAGTTTCAGTTATCTGTCCTATGTATGAAACAACCAGCAGAATTGTGAATAAAAGGGTAAATACTAACAGCCTAGAAGAAACGACGCATTTGTATGTCTCACAAGTGGAAGACCTCAGACACGGCTAACTGATTAGGCTCAAATTTGTCAGGTTGTTTATTTTCAACCTAGACTGAAAGACGCTATGATTTTTTTGGCTCAATAGCTCCTCCTCCCCTCCCCCGATTTGAGAAAATGACCCCCAAACATAATGACAAGCAATAGACTCAAATTTAACGGTATCGACAGATAATTGTAAATAGAGGATTTTTCATCGTCATGTAGGTGGTCCACAAACGCATACTTTTCCAGGAATCGAGAAAATATTTTACAACTGCCGCCTTTGTACCCACATGGAAAAAGCTTTTCGCCGAAAGCACCGATAGTGAAGCGGTGACGGTAGCTGCCGGGGTCGCAAGATTGGCCGCGTGGTCTAAGACATCATGCTACGGACTGGGCGACCGTTCCTGTCGGAGTTTTGAGTCCTCTCTCGGTCATGGGTGTATGTGTAGGTGTTGACCGCAGTAGTTTGGCCCGAAACATTTGAACATTTGATTTGGCTGGGAAGCGGAGATCCCGGGCTCGAATCTCGCGGAAAATTAAAAGCTAATTATTAGATAAAGTACAAGCCGTATGTTGCTTACGCCAGATCACTGATTTTTTTCACATAGTTTATTCGCCGGATTAACAATGAGAAATCAGTAGACGTGTCTTCGAGATTCGCGGCAGCATATCGACGGAAAACAACTTCTTCCGATTGACCTCTGTAAGGTTCGCGCTGGAAACCTTCACTCTTCGAGGTTTACAACTATGGTATGACGAACGGCAGTCGGGGCAACATAGCTGTCCCAACCGTGTATTCCGTCCTCAGCCTCGCTGTAAGCAAGCTTTGCGCGGTTGCCTGTCTGAGGTACCTAGTGAGGAATTCTCAGCACTCTTAATCGGAACTGTTTTCATTTGACGAGATTTAAAAGTTTAATAACTTTACTAATTCACGTCGTTTGGAAATCCCATTGCCTACCTAAGTACTATTACGTATTGAGTTGCGAACCTTATTAACCCTCATATCTCTAAGAATTATCATACGATAAACTACAATTTAAAGAAATGAAAACCGTACAGTTTCCTCGAGATTCGACCCTGGGTTCTCTGCTTCCCAGACAGTTATCGTGGCCGTTGTGCTATTTTTTCCCTTCTACTTTTCCTGGATTAAATCGGTTTCTTGCGGACTTGGTAACGTGCTTGTTCCATGGGACCCTTCAATAACGGGCTCAGTTTTTTTTAAATTATTAGAGAGGGAGAGTATCCAGCCCTCTCACCGAACGCACTGAGCTTTCGGTGCTCTCGGCGAAAAGCGTTGACCACAAGGGTACATACCGGGTGATGAAAAGGTCAGTATAAATTTGAAAACTTAATAAATCACGGAGTAATGTAGATGGAGAGGTAAAAATTGACTCACGTGCTTGGAATGACATGGGGTTTTATTAGAACCAAATATAAAACAATGTTCAAAAAATGTCCTACAGATGGCACTTTATCTGATTAGAAAAGCAATAATTAGCATAACAAATTAAGACAAAGCGAAGATGATGTTCTTTACAGGAAATGCTCAATATGTTCACCATCATTCCTCAAAAATAGCTGTAGTCGAGGAATAATGTTGTGAACAGCACTGTAAAGCATGTCCGGAGTTATGGTGAGGCATTGGCGTCGGAAGTTGTCTTTCAGCATCCGTAGAGATGTCGGTCGATCACGATACACTTGCGACTTCAGGTAACCACATCGCACGGCCTGAGGCCTGGGGACATGGGAGGCCAAGGATGACGAAAATCGCGGCTGAGCAAACGATCATCACCAAACGACGCACGCAAGAAATCTTTCACGCGACATGCAACACTTTTTTTTTTTTTTTTTTTTTTTTTTTTTTTTTTTTTTTTTTTTTTTTTTTGTCATTTCGAGCATGTGTGTCAATTTTTACCTCTGTATCCACATTATTCCGTGATTTATTAAGTTTTCAAATTTATATTGACTTTTTGATTACCTGGTACTATATCATCGGCAATTGTAAAAGTTTTTCTCCTCGATTTTTCGAAAAATATGCGTTTCCGGCCTCCATTCTTGTTGATGAAAATTGTTCCATTTACAATCATCTATCGATTCTGTCATTACTGAGTCCATTGGTTTCGGAGTGACTTTTCTCCAAACGGTAGTGGAGGGGGGGATGTCCCAGTCCTGCCAAATTAGAGTCTAATCGGTAGGCCGTGTGTGAGACCTTCCCATTGGTACTTCTACCAAGTGGTTATTACCTGAGAGCTACCACACTGAAGTAGACAGATTAGTAACCGCGAGGCGGCTATTCGACAGCTCGTCTCCTCCCTGCCGCCTTTTCCACTGCTATTGTTTCTGCAGGATGACGTTAACGCTCTCTACCAGTGATGCCAACCTCTAAAACTCTAAAGTCTCACCCGGGAACTCAAAATATCCCTTTTCTGCATAAAGTGTCCCACGGCAAAAAAGAAACAAGTGATGCAAAAGAAAAAAAAGAGGTATAATTTTACTTTCGGCAGCATAGTATGCTGATGTTGGGAACGACCGTGGGATACTATTTGAAAACCCATTCACTCAAAATGTGAAACTAGATTTCGGATCTCATTGATCCTACCAACAATAGAGCACGTTCACGTCTGTTACTGTTTCGTAAGCAAAATTATTGTGCCTGTAGTAAGAATGCTGATTCCTGATTGTACAAAAGGCAGTTGGCGGGTGTCATGTTCTTCACTTGCGTGAAGTGTTTATCTTAGCCGTTCTACGTACCACAACAATTAATACACAGTGTTATAGGCGGCAATTAAATACCCTATATTCATCTCACTTTTAGCACTCAAAAAATCATTTTATCGCTTTCTGAATAATATTTGTCAAAAGTCCCACAATATTGAACAAATGCCACGGGTTATCAACAATGCTCCGTACGCCACAGAGGACTTGACAGCATCTGATAGATTATTTTCTGCCACGAATTGTTCTAGTATCTATATAGCTATGAATGCAATCTTACACAAATGCGAGTTTCAGAGATTAAACTGTTGTACGACTCTTCCGCTGGTGGCTGTATGTAGTTTTTTTATTTTATTTTTATTTTTTAAAGGTGTGGAGAATGCTTGTGAAGAGGCAGAAAGTAGTAAAAGAACAGAACAAAATAGTGCACTTTACTAGTGTGTGAGAGGCTTAATATGGGGCAGGGGATGCCAATGAGGTGCAAACTGGTGCTATACAAGACCTTCTTCACACCCTTACTAATATGTGGATCAGAGACATGGGCTATGAGTAGAAGAGAGGAGAGTAGGATACAAGCCAATGAAATGAACTTGAGAAGTGTGTTAGGGAAGACGAGAATAAACAGAGTGAAAAAAGTAGATGTCAGGAAGGAAATTGGAGTGGAGAAGTCAAATGAGAGAGTGGAAAAGAACAGGTTAAAATGGTTTGTACATGTGAAGAGCATGGGAGAGGGTAGAATACGTAGGAGAATGATGTAGTTCAAGACTGAGAGGAAGAGGGAGAACAAGAAGGATCAACACAATAAAAAGGTTAAGGAGGAGAAACATGGTATGGAACCAAATAGTGGAAGAAAAATGGTGGACAGGCCGAGGAAAGTGGAGAAGTACCATTGATACCCTAACCCGATCAGATGCTGGATAGAGGGGTAACGAAGATGGCGATTATGATGAAGGAGTGTGGAAGCGTTACCAGGCCAAGGGCGCCAGCCCCAGGGTCCCCATCCGAAGCCGAAGGCGAAGCTCTCTGCTGGCGCCAGTGACTCCCTACTGGCGCCACGAGCTCCAACAGTGGCGGGCACAGCGGACGCGCAGCACGCCAGCGCCACCACCAGCACCACCAGCATCTGAAACAGCACAGCAGGCTCTCAGTGGGGGAGTCCACAACGCTTTTCCGCATGCCCATTGTTCATCACTATCAAAAGCAGCAGTAGATAACAGGCCTATAACACTGACGTCAGATTAGAACATATACTTTCCGCATATATTATGAACTACCTTGAAGAGAACCACCTATTGACCCATAGTCAAAGTGGATTCAGAAAGTATCGTTCTTGTGAAACACAGCTGGCTCTTTACTCACAAGATGTGTGATGAGTGTCACGGAAATGCTCCGGCAACTCATTTGGGGATCGCTGGAGGAAAGACGACGTTCTTTTCGTGAATTTCCGTTGAGGAAATTTAGAGGGCCGGAATTTGAAGCTGAGTGTAGTACGATCTTGCTGCCGCCTACTTACATTTCGCGTAGTGATCACAAAGACAAGATAAGAGAAATTAGGGCTCATATGGAGGCATATAGGCACTCTTTTTTTCCTCGTTCTATTTGGGAGTGGAATAGCAAAGGAAATGCCTAGTACTGGTACAGTGTACCCTCCGCCACGCACATTAAGGTAGATTGCGGAGTATGTATGTAGATGTAGAGTGATATCGACAAAGGATGTCAAATAGATTCCATATTTCTATATTTGCGGAAGGCTTTTGACACTGTACCTTACAAGAGTCTTCTAATCAAACTGTGTGCTTAGGGAATATCGCCACAGATGTGGATTCGTGATTTCCTGTCAGAAAGCATACAGTACTTTGTAAGTGACGATAAGCCATCGAGTAGAACAGAAGTGATGTCTACCGTTCCCCAGGAGGTATAGGGCCCCCTCCGTTCCTTATTTTTATAAACGATTTAGAAAACAATCTGAGGACTCTCTTTGACTGCTGGCGGATGATGCTGTCAATAATCGGTTAGTTAAGTCACTAGAAGATCAAAAGCAACTGCAAAATGATTTAGATAAAATATCTGCATGGTCCAAAAATTGGCAATTGACCCTTACTAAAGAAAAGTTTGAGGTCATCCTTATGGCCATTAAAAGAAATCCGTTATACTTCAGTTACACGATAAATCAGTCAAACCTACTGGCCGTCAATTATATTAAATACCTAGAAGTAACAATTACGAACGACTTAAACTGGAAACAACACAAAAATATTGTTGGGAAGGTGAACCGAAAACTACGTTTCATTGGTAGAACGCTTAGATGATGGAACAGTTCTACTAAAGAAACTGCCTACACTACACTTGTGCGTCCTATTTTGGACTATTGTGGGATCTGCACCAGTTCGGACTGACTGACAATTTAGACAAAGTTAAGATATCGCGATATAGGTAAAAAAGCGTCACGGAAATGACGCACGAGTTGTGGTGGAAATTATACAAAGAAAGGCGTTATTTGTTCCGGCTAGACCTATTCGCGAAATTTCAAAAAATGTTCAAATGTTTGTTAGGCTTAAGGGACTTAACTGCGGGGTCATCAGTCCCTAAACTTACAAACTACTTATGAACTACCTTATACTAAAGACGACACAAACATCCATGCCCGAGGGGGGATTCGAACCTCCGACCGAGGCGGCCGTGCAGACCATGACTGGCGCGCCGTAGACCGCTCGGCCGGCTGCGAAATTTCTTTGACCAACTTTCTCTTCCGAATGCGAACATATATTGTTAGCAACCGCCTACATATGGAGACATGATCATCACAATAAAATAAGAGAAATGAGATCGAAAACGGAAAGATTTAGGTGTTCCTTTTTTCCGTGAGCTATTAGAGAATGGAACTATAGAGAAACATCATAAAAGTGGTTTGATGAACCCTTTTCGTGCACTTCAATGTGACTTGCAGAGTGTCGATGTAGATGTAGAACCCATTGACAATTACTGGCATATATACCAGTGGTCGCGTATGTCCGTAATTACAAAATAATTAATAGTAGTAGTATTAAAATATTCGCAATAGTTCCTCGAATTCGATTTATATGTTTCTAAATAGGTAGACTTGAGGAATCGCCGAAAAAATAAGTAAAGATAAAAGTCTTTATCGATAGTCTTTGATACACCTGCATCCATACCTGGTCTTTGGCTAGCGTTTTTCAACCTTGAACTTACTGTCCCGATACATTCAGATCGAACCCTTTCATACCAAATTGTACCAGAAACATTTTTCTCATTGTAAACATGCTTAGGTATTGCAACCTATGGTAGGCACTATAAAAATAGTAACAAGTCGCTGTTGCACTGCGCAGCAGTTCATGAACTTCTAAATACACGGAAATTATGGGTTACCTGTATTTCTGAAAGTAGTAGTTGTTACTTTGCGTGCTATTTATTGAATGATCAGTTTCTTTAGTATAACAGTTAATACTACGAAATTAATTGTTTTATTCCGTAGAAAGAAGCCTTATTATTCAGACACACAGCTATGTAGTATGAAAACGGATGCATAAAATTGTATGAATCTTACTTCTAAAATCATTACAAATAAAACTTAAGAGGATTAGAGCAGGTCTGAAAGAGATAAGAGACAGTAAATTTGATCCCCAGTAATATTTCCTATATTACAATACGGAAAGTCGATACGGTCGTCATATACTATTTGTGTGCCCTGAGAGAATCTCTTTTAAATGCAAGGTCACACTCATGATCAGTCAAAAGCGCGTCATTTTGATACTATGTGATATAGTTAAATATCAAATAATGACATATATAGTTACAATCTTTGGAAAATAATACATGGAGTGGACGAAATATTGCGAATACCATGCAGTATATCATTTTGCAACTTGGCACCGTTGCCTATGAGTAAACATTGCCAAGTAAAACTACTTGAAGTGTCACTCTCCGATTTTTCTGAAATTTGGATTTGTTATAATAAATTGCAAACTAAGGGACACGTATCTTTTTAGCAGTGGTAAAACATACTGAAGGGGTGAAACAGTCCCTCGAAAATGTAGGCTAAAATGTAAAAATTGCGATAACTTAGAGATTAGTGAAGCGATTTAAGTGACTTTTATTGTGAAAGTATCTCTTGATAAAAGGCGAAAATCGACCAAGGTACATTGGAGGGAGGGAAAATTACGGGGCCAATATCCCCCGAAAGCGACCATTTTGTTGGTACAAAAAATAGTTGTGATGCTAAGAACAAAAAACACACACAGACACATACACAGACACACACACACACACACACACACACACACCCATGCCAGAGGGAGAACTTGAACATCTGACGGGGAGCAGATGCGCACTCCACATCAAGGTGCCTTAGAGCGCACGGCCTGTCCCGCGCGGCTAACAGGCACTGCACTATTGCAAAATGATAATGAGCCCCCAGACACAGCCAAAATGATGAGGGGTGCTTTGCACGACATCAAAAATTATCAAAATGCTCACATTTCTACATAATTTAACCTTTATGAGGAGTTTCAGAGCAGAGAGTGAGGACCATATTTACAGCTCATACATCAATTGCGGAGGTTTTCCTACAAGAATTTATAACATTCTTTTCGAAATTTGCAACTGTTTTGAAAGCCAGTTTTGTGCTAACTCCTTAAATAGGGTTTCATATTATTTTTTCAGCCCCCTGCATATAATATGTAACGAAAAATGCGAATTCAAAGGTTTAGTGCAGTTGATAGCTTCGTGTGCAATGAAACCTGTACAAGTGTGCTTATTTCCAATTTTTCCTCGTTTTTTGTTTTAAAAGTTTCGCCACGAAAAATTCCTTTTCCGATGGAGGAAGAACTTTCTCAAAATATATATCTCCACAGCATACTCAACTCAAGAAGCCCGTCATGCTCAGTTTAAGGTAAGTTTGGAAGTACAGATATATTCGTAAGTAATTTAGGAAAGTTAACTTGTTTGGGAACGTGCATTACAGAATGCTGTAATTATAGTGGCTCCTATTTATTTTAACCATCGGTTGTCACGGAAAGCCCGTATTCTTTTTTATGCTGCCACATCGACATCGTCTGTTACCATTGATTTTGGAGACGACAATATCACGACTGAAACGTAGAGCAACAGAACCTATCGCTTGTCGGATGATACACGTTTCTTCTTACAGGATTTCGAAAACCAGTCCGTAATTTTAGGGCAATAATGGATTGTACTGAAAGAAATATGCAGATTGCTATACGAAATGAAATGTAAGGATATACCAAAAGAGTTTCAAACAAGATTTTTTTCATCAGCTGCAGTGGCGCCTATGTGCGAAGTAGTTAGTTTTCTTACCTTGAGTACGATTCCTTCCATGTTGATCTCTCGTGAGTGCGACAATACGACGATGTCTCTGTAACGGGGCGCACAGTTTATATAGGAAAGGAGACACTAAGTAATTAGCTACCAGGGCCATTGGTAACTGACGGCCTTGGTAACTTTCATACACGAAGTGCCTGGTCTGGTGTCGCTAAAACATTGAGAAACTCTCCAGATTGCGCTAACTTTGCAGGAGTCGCTGCAAGCTCAACAAGCTCGTATCGAAAGCACTGATATTTGGTATTTATCTTATCAACCCCAACAAATTATGAAGAAATCGACCGACGGGATTTGCAGCATTGTACACTGAGAGGCAAAAAGAATGCACTGGCCGACTAATTGACAGTGCAGAAACGGAGATTTGCGTTTTTCCGAGTTAAGAACTGCAAGTGTTCCCAAATGGCTGTTGAGCTTCAGCTTGATATTTAAGTTGTTAAATAGAAGCTGTGTAATAGTTAGGACGCAATATATATATATATATATATATATATATATATATATATATATATATATATAGGGTGTCCAGAAGGCTCCCTGATTTCAAAGTAAAATATCTCGAAAACAGGTATGTTTATTGTGAAAGCTGTAAGTAGTTTATACAGCGGTTTGAAATAATAGTTACAAAAGCTGCTAACAGATGGCGCTGTTCGCTGTACAGCTCATATCAGCATACATGAAATAATGGTATGAAAACACTCATTGCAAACAATCACATCACAATGCTTTCAAAATGTTCACCATTGGCACTACAGAGGTGGCACAAACGAAGAATGAAATTCGCCATCACATTTCGTAGTGTCTCAACCGAAATGGATTCACATGCCACAGAGGTTGCCGATTCAAGCTCGTCCAGCGTGGCGGGATGCTTCGGGTAGACCATGTCTTTCGCTGTGCCCCACAAAAAAAAAAAAAAAAGTCACAGGGAGTCAAATCCGGAGAATATGAAGGCCAATCTATACCTGCACCAGTAAATTTGGGATATTCCAAAGCAATGACTCGATTCCCGAAGTATTCCTCAAGAAAGCGAAACACTTGTTCGGTCCGATGTGGTTGCATAAACCATTCAGTACCTGGTCGATCCTCTAACGCTTGCTGTGTGGCGACAAATTGTTCCAAAATTGCCACGTAACGTGCACCAGTGACCGTTCCTCGACTGAAAAAAGGCCAATAATGCCTCTGCTGCATACTGCAGCCCACACAGTAACTTTAGGAGAATACAGGGTTTTCGTTTCACACCAATATGGTTTCCGGAACCCCAAAATCGCCAGTTCTGCTTATTCACGTACCCATTCAGGTGGAAGTGTGCTTCATCTGTAAAACAGATGCAGCCAACATCAAATCCTTCACTATCAATCATTGTGAGCATCTGATTAGCAAAGGCAACCCTTTGTTGCACAGCTCGTACGGGTATGGCTTGGTGCGTTTGAATTTTGAATGGAAACATGTGTAGGCTCTTTCAAACCAGTCTCAGATGCAATTCTACCGTCGGATGACATTGGATTGCGCTGAATAATTCCAGAAACTGTGGCGATATTTTCAGGGGTAATTGCGGTTTGCTTGCGCCCAACATGCTGCCTGTTCGTTGAAATTTTGCCAGTGCGTACGAATGGTTTTCGCATTGGGTCCTTTTGAAACATTAAATCGTACTTGAAAACTTCGGTACGCTAACCTCATTTCACGTTTCATTAGAGGAACTGATCGCTCTGGGCTTCGGATCACTATTTATATTAGGCATTACGTATGGCGATTTCAGCGCCAACTGTTTGCAGCTTTTTAACTATTATTTCAAACTGCTCTATAAACTTCTTACAGCTTTCACAATAAACATACCGTTTACTGCATTCCTCTATCGATCTTTGTTTTCGAGATATTTAATTTTGAACTCAGGGAGTCCTTTTCTGGACACCCTGTATGATTCATTGCAACTTAACTCATCCTATCATTTCTTTTTAAAATCACTAATCTACATCTACATAGATACTCTGCAAATCACATTCAAAAGCCTGGCAGAGGGTTCATTAACCACTTTCATAACTTTTCTCTACCGTTCCATTCTCTAAGAAGAAGAAGAAAGAACACCTACATCGTTCCGTTTTCGATCTGATTTCTCTTATTTTATTGGGATGGTCATGTCTCCCTAAGTAGGTGGGTACTAGCAAAATATTTTCACATTCAGAACTAAAAGTTGGTGATTGAAACTTCGCAAACAGATCACGCCGCAATGAATAACGTCTTTCTTTTAATGATTTCCACCCTAATCCGTGCAACATTTCCGTGACGCTCCCCCCCCCCCCCCCCCGTAACGTGATAAAACAAAACGAGCTGCCCTTCTCTGAACCTTCTCAATGTCTTCTGTCAGTCCCGCCTGGTGAGGGTTTCACAAGGGGCAACAGTACTCCAGGAGAGGACGCACAAGTGTGATGTAGGCAGTCTCTTTGGTGGAGCTGGTGCATCTTCGAAGCGTTCTTCCGATGAAACGTAACCTCTCTCCAGTCAAAGTTGTTCGTAATTGTAACTCCTAGGTATTTGGTAGAATTTACGACCTTAATGTTTGACTGATATATCGCGTAATTAAAGTTCAGCGGATCTCTTTTAGTGGTCATGTGTATTACTTCACACTTTTCTTTATGTAGTGTCAATTGCCAATTTTCGCACCATGCAGAAATTTTGTCTAAATCACTTTGCAGTTGCTTTTGATCGTCTGTTGACTTCACTAACCGATAAACGACAGCATCATCCGCGAACAATATGAGGGAGCTACTGTGAGATTACCGCCAAATAGAAATACTGGTAATTAATAGCATTTGATAATTAAACAGTATGAAGTTCACTGCAAACATTGACCATGCCAATGCACTAAATGTTACACAATTTTAATCTTATTAATTATGGTAGCAATGTATGTACACAGTTGGGTGAAAACATTTATAGTTAGGCCATAGGTAGAAATTCTCCACGTTGAGATTTGCTGTGTGCTTGTAGCTGACGGGAGGCCAGCGAGCAGGCCGACGTTGGTGGCTTGTTCCAACTTAGGATTTTTCAGTTCGTTTCCGATGAGGGGAGAGAGGGACAATAGCGAGTGCCAGGCACAGTGCAATGCACAAATATTGTAATACTACTGGCATTTGAAGTAATGCGATGCAGTTAGGAACCTTTAAGGCCCTCATTACAAAATAGCCTGTTGACAAATAAACAATACATTAGCTGATATAGTCACATCTGACGTAATATGTTTAATTGACAATGAAAAGTAATAAATTACCAATAAATACAAGACAGTTACACAACTAGCATGGCAATGTTTGTTTATAAAAATAATATATTAACTATTTTTCATTTTATTTTCAATCAATCTTTTGTATTTTATCTTGAAGTATTCAGTTAAATCACTTATCTGTGATATAAGAAATTGCACGATTATGATAAACAGTACAAAGGATGTTTATACCAATATAAAAACCTAAGAAGAAATTTGTTTAATGTGTAGTGTAATTATTTTGATTTTAAGGAAAGTTTTAGAAATGTATTGGCTGAGCACTGTACGTTGGCAAATCGGTTAGAACAGCTCACATGGGGAAGTTGATGACGTAGGGGAAAAAACCCCGGCAGTTGAGCTTTTGGCGCGCGCGCGCGTGCGCGCGAGGGCAGGAAGTGACGGGACGGTAGAGCACGTGGGGTGGCTGGCCGGGCGGCGTCGCTCTGCATTCAGTCGGCATGTGGATCTCGAGGTGGTGACTTTAGATTTGTGTGTGGCAATCGCCACGTGTGGTTGCTTGTCGTAGACTGCACCAAGTTAAATCGAGTGCTACTGTGTGTTTGTGAATATTTAGCCGGTGGAACAAGGTGTGCATCGCATTGAATTAAAGTGACTGTGATTTGTTAATGTAACACGTGTCGTCGCATAGGCATGAACATAAACGGCGTTTGAGACAGCCACGTGGTGTGAAAACAATTCGCGACAAATATTCATTTTGTCTGGGGGCTCACGAGCTATAACTTTATTTGATAAATGTGCCGACGTACAGACGTATCAGCCACAGGGTTCTAAGATTGTGAAATAAACAACATAAAGTGAACTTTCACGTGTTTTCAAAAATAGTAGTTAGTACACCCTTTTCTCTCATGTAGTTGATTTTATTATGAATTTGTTTTGTTAATCATATGCAGGAAAGGAAAGCTGCGAACGTGTGATATCATCCCCTAGAAAACGAGTCAAACAGTCACAATCACAGTTCCAGTGTTTTTGCATGTTTAGGAATTTGGTTCGCGGCTGGTGGTTGTGAGTTTTGAAAATTAATCATTCCCAATATTAAACTCTCACCCCGACCTTCACCCTCGCATTTGGAGGCTCGTTACAGGATAAGTTCACGTTGGACTTGCTCGGACGGACAGATTAGGGTGTGTATAGGACAGTGAACAGTTACGAACAGTTGCAAACAAGTGCGCGGACGCGACGGACAATTTCAAGTGTGTGTGGCGGCTGGCAGCAGAGAGCGGGATAAATTCACACTGGTCTTGCTCGGACAGAGAGGTAGGATGTGCTTAGGACAGTGATAGTGGACAAAACAGTTAGTATAATCGGACGATACGTAAACGCGTCGCGCGGTTGGTGACTGGCAGAGTTCGGGCGCGGGCATCCGTAACAGGCGATCGACGGCGCATCGGCCCGGCAGCAGTGAGCGGCGGCGCGCGGGATCCATGCACTCAAATTTCATCTTCTGCAACGGACGGCAGTGATCGTGGGGACTTCGCAAGTCGCCAACGCAGCGTCGTGGCCCAGCAGCTTCGATTCTACAAAGGATAAGGGATGCAGTGAGGACATATTCCAGCCACAACTTCTTCAACAGACGGCAGCGAGCGTTGGGGACGTCGCAGCTCGTTACAGCAACTTCTGGATTAAAAGATAAGTAAAGCAGCTGGCGCTATAAATTCTTGTGTGTTAATCAAGCTTTCTTGTGATACCGATAATGGATAGGGTTGTTAAAAAGTCGCCAAGCGACGTAATTTCAGAGAGTAGCATACCAGAAAGTCCAGAGAGGGTAAATACTGGGGGAATGTTGTTGACACCGGAGATGTTCGCAGCCATGTTAGCGAGTTTTAGCTCAAATTTAGAATCAAAAATAGAAAACTCACACTCAAATTTAGAATCAAAAATAGAAAATTCAAACTCAAATTTAAAATCAGAAATAGGAACTGTAAAATCAGAAATAGGAACTGTAAAATCAGAATTGAAAGCAGACTTTAAGGCAGACATTGGGGCACTACAAAATTCAATGTTTGCATGAAAGGTAGAAATAATGACAGACATTGACAAAAAGATAGGAAGTCTAACAGAACGGTTTGATAATAGGGAAAAGGAGATACATGCCAGAATTGGTGCTATTGAGACTGAGGTAGGAGGCAAGTTAGATGCTGTGAAACAAATATATGATCACAGAAATGAGGGCACTATGCAAGCGTTGGCTGAGGTTGACAAGAGGATGGTGGCAGGTATTGAGGAAACAAAAACTTTGTTGTCAGGAAAATTAGAGAATACAGAATGTAACTTTAGGAAAAAGATAGAACAAGTAGTGACAGTAAACAATACTGAGATTGAGAAGGTGAACACTAGAATAAATAATCTAGAATTGTATACTGCATCAGGAAACACTAATTGGTCCATGGTGCAGACACCTAATGGCAAAAAGTTTTCAGGAGTGGGTAATTATCATCCAGTAGATTTTTTGGCTGCATGCAAGGACCAATTTGTGCCTGGTATGTCAGACCAGTGTAAAGTGAAGTTAGCAAAGAGAATGCTTGACTGTTCTGCTCAAACTTGGGCAAATCAGTGTGCTGATAAATTTGTTACTTTTGAGGCGTTTGAAAAATTGTTTTTAAATAAGTATTGGGGGGAGGCCAAGCAAGCTAAGATACAAAATGAATTCTTGAATGGGCCAAACTATGTGAAAGGTAAACAGAGCATGAAGGAATTTTGTCAGGAGGAACTTGAGAAACTAGTGCATTTAGATACACCTTTGAGTCTTTTAGCAGTAATTTCCACTTTGTGTAGGAGGTTACCTGCAGATTTGCATTGGCAGTTAATTCACCATCCCACAGATTCAGCTGAGAATTTCATTGAATTTGTAGAGAAGATAGACCAGGGTTTAGTTATGGAACGACAGCTCAGGGGGACACAGCATGTGAACCACAATGAAAACAGAGGCAGTAGAAATGGGGGTCACAACCAGGGAAACCACAATAGAGAGAGGAATTTAAATGAAAATTGGAGAGGTAACAATAACAGAGGAGACAACTGGGATAATAGAAGCCAGAGGGAAACATGGGAAAATGATTGGAGAAATCAAAGGCAGGAAGGTGGAAATAGGAATGGGGATAACAGTAGGAGAGAAAATCAGAGACAGAATCAGGGAAACTAAGATTTGTTCCAAATGAGGTCCGTTTTGGGACAAGGAACTATTCTAATAATAGGACCAGAAGATGGGATAACAGGGGATCTAATGACCATAATTACAGTAGGAATAGAGATGGGGAGAGAAGGGAGGAAAATTATGTCACATGGACAGAGATAATGATAGGAAAGAGGAAGTAGGAGTTCACAAGGGCAAGGATAAAGAAAAGAGGGAAGATACCATAAATAGAGTAAACAAGGAAAGGGAGAAAAGAGAGGAAAGTATGTGTCAGATGGATGCTGTTATAGGTAGTGAGGAAATTTTTGGGGCCTTGGTTTAGGCAACATGACAAAAGAAATGCAAACAGGAGGAGGAATGATAGAAACAACGACAATAAAGGAGAGTATGATGTGGGAAGTTTATTTGATAACAAAATTAAAGAGGATAAAAACAGTGTAGGGTTAGCCATAATTTTGGATATGTCAGAGGCACAAGTGTTGACTGAATGTGAAAGTAGGAATGTAAATATTGATGATAATCTAGCCAGCATAGATGTTGTGGAATGTATGAATGAGAGTGAATGTTTTTCTAAATTAAATGTAAATAAATGTGGTCCAGTAGGGACAATAAATGACAATGGACCTACTGTAAATGAAGGCCAAGTTGACAGTGTAGATGCACAAACCAGAAATTTAATTGGGAAAATAAACTGGATTAGGAAATGGGCACCAGATGATTGGCTATTGCTAAAATATGATTACTTGGACAGACTAGGCAAACAATATAATAGGGACCAGACTTATTACAATGTGTTGAAAGAGTTTTGGGACAATGAGCATGATCAATTAAGGGGGTTAGGCATGTGTACCCTAGATCATGATGAGATAAGTGAGGGACAGAGAGTTGTACAGTAGGGGTTAGGTGATGATGAGGAGAAAATACAAGTTTTTATGATTCATAATAATGAACAGTGTCATGAAATAGATATTGATGGGTTAAAGTCAGGTTGGGTTAATAAAGAAGTACATGAGTATGGGCAAGATGATTGGATCCAATTCCTCATACATTTAAAAACAGTAGAGCCAGTGGCATGGGAAAAAGAAAATTATGCTTTTGAAAGAAAAATATGGGTGTTAAATTCAGGGAACTCAGAATTTGAAATAATCATTGAGGAGGAGCTGTTTATTCAACATTTATTGGTGATGAAAGGTCTATGTTTAAATCTAGTGTTAGGAAGTGATTTTCTGTGCAAATATGAAGCTCAGTTGGAATATAAGGATAAAGTGCTAGAATTAAGTCTGGAGGGATGCATGAGGGGGGTGAAATTCAAAAATGTTGTAAGTGATAAAGATTTAATGGCATGTTTACACAAGTAACTGCCATAAACCAGTGTAAATCATGAAGTATGAGATTCAATGCATTGTAGATAGTAGGTTAAGAATTTGTGTATATTTATTCTGTGGTCTGTGTTAGTATTTATGTATGTGTTTAGATTTAAGCATTGGGGTCACGTTTACATGCTTTCTGTATATATTCCTTTTCTTGTTGTTGATATATATGCTAACATCAGATTTTGCAGTTCAACAGTGGTACCTGAAGTAAAGACTGTACATATGTGTATGTGTGTATGCTAACACTAAAGGATAAAGTGGGAGTGTACTGTTTATATGTGTGTATATGTGAGCAGGGATGGCTATGCGGTGTGAGTTGTGGGGTGACTGAAAGTGGTGGTCATTGAGGCAGGCAGTGGGGTCTGTGGCTTAGATAAATTATGATGAAAATGTCAGCTGACAGTGTTGCATATATGGGTGTGACTGACTATATGGGATCAGTATTGTTATATTAAACTGACTCTGATAACACATTTTGGTTTCTTTAATGGTGCTCAACTGTTGACTGAACAATTTCTGCAACAACAGTTGACGAGAACTATTTTTCTGTCTAGCCTGAGTATCAATAGGGTTTGGTGATATTTTATTTTTTAAAAAATGTATGTTTTGTGAGAAACTAATTTTGAAATTAGACTTTAAACTTAGATATTTTATTGTGGGGAGTACACATGAGACTGATGACAGGGATCCAAATTTAATCTCACACCATCAAAAATAAATTTTTTTGGTGCGAGGGGGTAGGATTTGTATTTATGCTTGTAGGTGTCATTTTGATAGAAGAGAAAATTCTCTATGATAACATTCTTTTGGTAGCATTATTTGAACTTTAAGATATATTTTGACATAGGCAGGTTGTTTTTTTATTGGATGGAGTAATACTCCAAGTAGGGCACATATTCTCTTGTCTGTTTCATCTGAAGCTATGGCTGATGAGAGTGCAGGTATGGTGGTTTGGGTTAATCTGATAATGACTAACACCAGCCACTTTCAGTTCTTAATTCTGTTGATTTACATGTTACTGTACATGTCTCAATGCTTAGTTTCAATTGCACCAAGTCTGGATGGCAGGGGGGTGGGATACAAATCCTACCGAATCCTGGTGTCCAGACAAACTTTTGTCTATATTGACTCATGAGTACCATCTGCTCTTCCTGTTCCATGTAGGGTGCATATGACGTGTGTGAACAAGAACGTTTGATCCAGTGCCATGAATCTAAGCTGCAACAGCATGTTGGTTGAAATGACGGAGACATAGGACCGTACACCATGGACCAGAGTTGCTGCAACGATGACTCTGGGGTTCTCAGTGTCAAAGTGGTGAGAGATTTCCTTTAAACAAGTGGAGTGTACACCGTCAAAAGTTTTTATAGTGAGAATTCTAGTTTTTCTATGTAGGACAAAGTTCTCTAAAGACTAAAGTTTAAAAATATTATAAATTTGGTGCCAATTCTGTATATAAACAACAGGCACACTTAAATTGCATGGATGTAATTAGTTATAAGGATTCTTTTCTTAAAAATATGCACACACTATAAGTGGTCTTAATGGTACAAATATTGGGAAATTATCTCACTGCCCTGTTTATTTTTGTTTATTTATTTATTTATTTTGCATTAGTTGAGGTCATAATTGGTATAGTGTTTGAGTCAATCCGATTCAATAATTCTGTAATTTTAAATTTTGCTCATTTGAAAGTATTACTTTTGGTGCTACTTGCGCCATCCTGCACATGGTTTGGATGCCACAAGTGGGGGTATTGTGAGATTACCGCCAAATAGAAATACTGGTAATTAATAGCATTTGATAATTAAACAGTATGAAGTTCACTGCAAACATTGACCATGCCAATGCACTAAATGTTACACAATTTTAATCTTATTAATTATGGTAGCAATGTATGTACACAGTTGGGTGAAAACATTTATAGTTAGGCCATAGGTAGAAATTCTCCACGTTGAGATTTGCTGTGTGCTTGTAGCTGACGGGAGGCCAGCGAGCAGGCCGACGTTGGTGGCTTGTTCCAACTTAGGATTTTCCAGTTCGTTTCCGGTGAGGGGAGAGAGGGACAATGGCTAGTGCCAGGCACAGTGCAATGCACAAATATTGTAATACTACTGGCATTTGAAGTAATACGATGCAGTTAGGAACCTTTAAGGCCCTCATTACAAAATAGCCTGTTGACAAATAAACAATACATTAGCTGATATAGTCACATCTGACGTAATATGTTTAATTGACAATGAAAAGTAATAAATTACCAATAAATACAAGACAGTTACACAACTAGCATGGCAATGTTTGTTTATAAAAATAATATATTAACTATTTTTCATTTTATTTTCAATCAATCTTTTGTATTTTATCTTGAAGTATTCAGTTAAATCACTTATCTGTGATATAAGAAATTGCACGATTATGATAAACAGTACAAAGGATGTTTATACCAATATAAAAACCTAAGAAGAAATTTGTTTAATGTGTAGTGTAATTATTTTGATTTTAAGGAAAGTTTTAGAAATGTACTGGCTGAGCACTGTACGTTGGCAAATCGGTTAGAACAGCTCACATGGGGAAGTTGATGACGTAGGGGAAAAAACCCCGGCAGTTGAGCTATTGGCGCGCGCGAGCGTGCGCGCGAGGGCAGGAAGTGACGAGACGGTAGAGCGCGTGGGGTGGCTGGCCGGGCGGCGTCGCTCTGCATTCAGTCGGCATGTGGATCTCGAGGTGGTGACTTTAGATTTGTGTGTGGCAATCGCCACGTGTGGTTGCTCGTCGTAGACTGCACCAAGTTAAATCGAGTGCTACTGTGTGTTTGTGAATATTTAGCCGGTGGAACAAGGTGTGCATCGCATTGAATTAAAGTGACTGTGATTTGTTAATGTAACACGTGTCGTCACATAGGCATGAACATAAACGGCGTTTGAGACAGCCACGTGGTGTGAAAACAATTCGCGACAAATATTCATTTTGTCTGGGGGCTCACGAGCTATAACTTTATTTGATAAATGTGCCGACGTACAGACGTATCAGCCACAGGGTTCTAAGATTGTGAAATAAACAACATAAAGTGAACTTTCACGTGTTTTCAAAAATAGTAGTTAGTACACCCTTTTCTCTCATGTAGTTGATTTTATTATGAATTTGTTTTGTTAATCATATGCAGGAAAGGAAAGCTGCGAACGTGTGATATCATCCCCTAGAAAACGAGTCAAACAGTCACAATCACAGTTCCAGTGTTTTTGCATGTTTAGGAATTTGGTTCGCGGCTGGTGGTTGTGAGTTTTGAAAATTAATCATTCCCAATATTAAACTCTCACCCCGACCTTCACCCTCGCATTTGGAGGCTCGTTACAGGATAAGTTCACGTTGGACTTGCTCGGACGGACAGATTAGGGTGTGTATAGGACAGTGAACAGTTACGAACAGTTGCAAACAAGTGCGCGGACGCGACGGACAATTTCAAGTGTGTGTGGCGGCTGGCAGCAGAGAGCGGGATAAATTCACACTGGTCTTGCTCGGACAGAGAGGTAGGATGTGCTTAGGACAGTGATAGTGGACAAAACAGTTAGTATAATCGGACGATACGTAAACGCGTCGCGCGGTTGGTGACTGGCAGAGTTCGGGCGCGGGCATCCGTAACAGGCGATCGACGGCGCATCGGCCCGGCAGCAGTGAGCGGCGGCGCGCGGGATCCATGCACTCAAATTTCATCTTCTGCAACGGACGGCAGTGATCGTGGGGACTTCGCAAGTCGCCAACGCAGCGTCGGGGCCCAGCAGCTTCGATTCTACAAAGGATAAGGGATGCAGTGAGGACATATTCCAGCCACAACTTCTTCAACAGACGGCAGCGAGCGTTGGGGACGTCGCAGCTCGTTACAGCAACTTCTGGATTAAAAGATAAGTAAAGCAGCTGGCGCTATAAATTCTTGTGTGTTAATCAAGCTTTCTTGTGATACCGATAATGGATAGGGTTGTTAAAAAGTCGCCAAGCGACGTAATTTCAGAGAGTAGCATACCAGAAAGTCCAGAGAGGGTAAATACTGGGGGAATGTTGTTGACACCGGAGATGTTCGCAGCCATGTTAGCGAGTTTTAGCTCAAATTTAGAATCAAAAATAGAAAACTCACACTCAAATTTAGAATCAAAAATAGAAAATTCAAACTCAAATTTAAAATCAGAAATAGGAACTGTAAAATCAGAAATAGGAACTGTAAAATCAGAATTGAAAGCAGACTTTAAGGCAGACATTGGGGCACTACAAAATTCAATGTTTGCATGAAAGGTAGAAATAATGACAGACATTGACAAAAAGATAGGAAGTCTAACAGAACGGTTTGATAATAGGGAAAAGGAGATACATGCCAGAATTGGTGCTATTGAGACTGAGGTAGGAGGCAAGTTAGATGCTGTGAAACAAATATATGATCACAGAAATGAGGGCACTATGCAAGCGTTGGCTGAGGTTGACAAGAGGATGGTGGCAGGTATTGAGGAAACAAAAACTTTGTTGTCAGGAAAATTAGAGAATACAGAATGTAACTTTAGGAAAAAGATAGAACAAGTAGTGACAGTAAACATTACTGAGATTGAGAAGGTGAACACTACAATAAATAATCTAGAATTGTATACTGCATCAGGAAACACTAATTGGTCCATGGTGCAGACACCTAATGGCAAAAAGTTTTCAGGAGTGGGTAATTATCATCCAGTAGATTTTTTGGCTGCATGCAAGGACCAATTTGTGCCTGGTATGTCAGACCAGTGTAAAGTGAAGTTAGCAAAGAGAATGCTTGACTGTTCTGCTCAAACTTGGGCAAATCAGTGTGCTGATAAATTTGTTACTTTTGAGGCGTTTGAAAAATTGTTTTTAAATAAGTATTGGGGGGAGGCCAAGCAAGCTAAGATACAAAATGAATTCTTGAATGGGCCAAACTATGTGAAACAGAGCATGAAGGAATTTTGTCAGGAGGAACTTGAGAAACTAGTGCATTTAGATACACCTTTGAGTCTTTTAGCAGTAATTTCCACTTTGTGTAGGAGGTTACCTGCAGATTTGCATTGGCAGTTAATTCACCATCCCACAGATTCAGCTGAGAATTTCATTGAATTTGTAGAGAAGATAGACCAGGGTTTAGTTATGGAACGACAGCTCAGGGGGACACAGCATGTGAACCACAATGAAAACAGAGGCAGTAGAAATGGGGGTCACAACCAGGGAAACCACAATAGAGAGAGGAATTTAAATGAAAATTGGAGAGGTAACAATAACAGAGGAGACAACTGGGATAATAGAAGCCAGAGGGAAACATGGGAAAATGATTGGAGAAATCAAAGGCAGGAAGGTGGAAATAGGAATGGGGATAACAGTAGGAGAGAAAATCAGAGACAGAATCAGGGAAACTAAGATTTGTTCCAAATGAGGTCCGTTTTGGCACAAGGAACTATTCTAATAATAGGACCAGAAGATGGGATAACAGGGGATCTAATGACCATAATTACAGTAGGAATAGAGATGGGGAGAGAAGGGAGGAAAATTATGTCACATGGACAGAGATAATGATAGGAAAGAGGAAGTAGGAGTTCACAAGGGCAAGGATAAAGAAAAGAGGGAAGAAACCATAAATAGAGTAAACAAGGAAAGGGAGAAAAGAGAGGAAAGTATGTGTCAGATGGATGCTGTTATAGGTAGTGAGGAAATTTTTGGGGCCTTGGTTTAGGCAACATGACAAAAGAAATGCAAACAGGAGGAGGAATGATAGAAACAACGACAATAAAGGAGAGTATGATGTGGGAAGTTTATTTGATAACAAAATTAAAGAGGATAAAAACAGTGTAGGGTTAGCCATAATTTTGGATATGTCAGAGGCACAAGTGTTGACTGAATGTGAAAGTAGGAATGTAAATATTGATGATACTCTAGCCAGCATAGATGTTGTGGAATGTATGAATGAGAGTGAATGTTTTTCTAAATTAAATGTAAATAAATGTGGTCCAGTAGGGACAATAAATGACAATGGACCTACTGTAAATGAAGGCCAAGTTGACAGTGTAGATGCACAAACCAGAAATTTAATTGGGAAAATAAACTGGATTAGGAAATGGGCACCAGATGATTGGCTATTGCTAAAATATGATTACTTGGACAGACTAGGCAAACAATATAATAGGGACCAGACTTATTACAATGTGTTGAAAGAGTTTTGGGACAATGAGCATGATCAATTAAGGGGGTTAGGCATGTGTACCCTAGATCATGATGAGATAAGTGAGGGACAGAGAGTTGTACAGTAGGGGTTAGGTGATGATGAGGAGAAAATACAAGTTTTTATGATTCATAATAATGAACAGTGTCATGAAATAGATATTGATGGGTTAAAGTCAGGTTGGGTTAATAAAGAAGTACATGAGTATGGGCAAGATGATTGGATCCAATTCCTCATACATTTAAAAACAGTAGAGCCAGTGGCATGGGAAAAAGAAAATTATGCTTTTGAAAGAAAAATATGGGTGTTAAATTCAGGGAACTCAGAATTTGAAATAATCATTGAGGAGGAGCTGTTTATTCAACATTTATTGGTGATGAAAGGTCTATGTTTAAATCTAGTGTTAGGAAGTGATTTTCTGTGCAAATATGAAGCTCAGTTGGAATATAAGGATAAAGTGCTAGAATTAAGTCTGGAGGGATGCATGAAGAGGGTGAAATTCAAAAATGTTGTAAGTGATAAAGATTTAATGGCATGTTTACACAAGTAACTGCCATAAACCAGTGTAAATCATGAAGTATGAGATTCAATGCATTGTAGATAGTAGGTTAAGAATTTGTGTATATTTATTCTGTGGTCTGTGTTAGTATTTATGTATGTGTTTAGATTTAAGCATTGGGGTCACGTTTACATGCTTTCTGTATATATTCCTTTTCTTGTTGTTGATATATATGCTAACATCAGATTTTGCAGTTCAACAGTGGTACCTGAAGTAAAGACTGTACATATGTGTATGTGTGTATGCTAACACTAAAGGATAAAGTGGGAGTGTACTGTTTATATGTGTGTATATGTGAGCAGGGATGGCTATACGGTGTGAGTTGTGGGGTGACTTGGAGAATGAGAAAGTGGTGGTCATTGAGGCAGGCAGTGGGGTCTGTGGCTTAGATAAATTATGATGAAAATGTCAGCTGACAGTGTTGCATATATGGGTGTGACTGACCATATGGGATCAGTATTGTTATATTAAACTGACTCTGATAACACATTTTGGTTTCTTTAATGGTGCTCAACTGTTGACTGAACAATTTCTGCAACAACAGTTGACGAGAACTATTTTTCTGTCTAGCCTGAGTATCAATAGGGTTTGGTGATATTTTATTTTTTAAAAAATGTATGTTTTGTGAGAAACTAATTTTGAAATTAGACTTTAAACTTAGATATTTTATTGTGGGGAGTACACATGAGACTGATGACAGGGATCCAAATTTAATCTCACACCATCAAAAATAAATTTTTTTGGTGCGAGGGGGTAGGATTTGTATTTATGCTTGTAGGTGTCATTTTGATAGAAGAGAAAATTCTCTATGATAACATTCTTTTGGTAGCATTATTTGAACTTTAAGATATATTTTGACATAGGCAGGTTGTTTTTTTATTGGATGGAGTAATACTCCAAGTAGGGCACATATTCTCTTGTCTGTTTCATCTGAAGCTATGGCTGATGAGAGTGCAGGTATGGTGGTTTGGGTTAATCTGATAATGACTAACACCAGCCACTTTCAGTTCTTAATTCTGTTGATTTACATGTTACTGTACATGTCTCAATGCTTAGTTTCAATTGCACCAAGTCTGGATGGCAGGGGGGTGGGATACAAATCCTACCGAATCCTGGTGTCCAGACAAACTTTTGTCTATATTGACTCATGAGTACCATCTGCTCTTCCTGTTCCATGTGGGGTGCATATGACGTGTGTGAACAAGAACGTTTGATCCAGTGCCATGAATCTAAGCTGCAACAGCATGTTGGTTGAAATGACGGAGACATAGGACCGTACACCATGGACCAGAGTTGCTGCAACGATGACTCTGGGGTTCTCAGTGTCAAAGTGGTGAGAGATTTCCTTTAAACAAGTGGAGTGTACACCGTCAAAAGTTTTTATAGTGAGAATTCTAGTTTTTCTATGTAGGACAAAGTTCTCTAAAGACTAAAGTTTAAAAATATTATAAATTTGGTGCCAATTCTGTATATAAACAACAGGCACACTTAAATTGCATGGATGTAATTAGTTATAAGGATTCTTTTCTTAAAAATATGCACACACTATAAGTGGTCTTAATGGTACAAATATTGGGAAATTATCTCACTGCCCTGTTTATTTTTGTTTATTTATTTATTTATTTTGCATTAGTTGAGGTCATAATTGGTATAGTGTTTGAGTCAATCCGATTCAATAATTCTGTAATTTTAAATTTTGCTCATTTGAAAGTATTACTTTTGGTGCTACTTGCGCCATCCTGCACATGGTTTGGATGCCACAAGTGGGGGTATTGTGAGATTACCGCCAAATAGAAATACTGGTAATTAATAGCATTTGATAATTAAACAGTATGAAGTTCACTGCAAACATTGACCATGCCAATGCACTAAATGTTACACAATTTTAATCTTATTAATTATGGTAGCAATGTATGTACACAGTTGGGTGAAAACATTTATAGTTAGGCCATAGGTAGAAATTCTCCACGTTGAGATTTGCTGTGTGCTTGTAGCTGACGGGAGGTCAGCGAGCAGGCCGACGTTGGTGGCTTGTTCCAACTTAGGATTTTCCAGTTCGTTTCCGGTGAGGGGAGAGAGGGACAATGGCTAGTGCCAGGCACAGTGCAATGCACAAATATTGTAATACTACTGGCATTTGAAGTAATACGATGCAGTTAGGAACCTTTAAGGCCCTCATTACAAAATAGCCTGTTGACAAATAAACAATACATTAGCTGATATAGTCACATCTGACGTAATATGTTTAATTGACAATGAAAAGTAATAAATTACCAATAAATACAAGACAGTTACACAACTAGCATGGCAATGTTTGTTTATAAAAATAATATATTAACTATTTTTCATTTTATTTTCAATCAATCTTTTGTATTTTATCTTGAAGTATTCAGTTAAATCACTTATCTGTGATATAAGAAATTGCACGATTATGATAAACAGTACAAAGGATGTTTATACCAATATAAAAACCTAAGAAGAAATTTGTTTAATGTGTAGTGTAATTATTTTGATTTTAAGGAAAGTTTTAGAAATGTACTGGCTGAGCACTGTACGTTGGCAAATCGGTTAGAACAGCTCACATGGGGAAGTTGATGACGTAGGGGAAAAAACCCCGGCAGTTGAGCTATTGGCGCGCGCGAGCGTGCGCGCGAGGGCAGGAAGTGACGAGACGGTAGAGCGCGTGGGGTGGCTGGCCGGGCGGCGTCGCTCTGCATTCAGTCGGCATGTGGATCTCGAGGTGGTGACTTTAGATTTGTGTGTGGCAATCGCCACGTGTGGTTGCTCGTCGTAGACTGCACCAAGTTAAATCGAGTGCTACTGTGTGTTTGTGAATATTTAGCCGGTGGAACAAGGTGTGCATCGCATTGAATTAAAGTGACTGTGATTTGTTAATGTAACACGTGTCGTCGCATAGGCATGAACATAAACGGCGTTTGAGACAGCCACGTGGTGTGAAAACAATTCGCGACAAATATTCATTTTGTCTGGGGGCTCACGAGCTATAACTTTATTTGATAAATGTGCCGACGTACAGACGTATCAGCCACAGGGTTCTAAGATTGTGAAATAAACAACATAAAGTGAACTTTCACGTGTTTTCAAAAATAGTAGTTAGTACACCCTTTTCTCTCATGTAGTTGATTTTATTATGAATTTGTTTTGTTAATCATATGCAGGAAAGGAAAGCTGCGAACGTGTGATATCATCCCCTAGAAAACGAGTCAAACAGTCACAATCACAGTTCCAGTGTTTTTGCATGTTTAGGAATTTGGTTCGCGGCTGGTGGTTGTGAGTTTTGAAAATTAATCATTCCCAATATTAAACTCTCACCCCGACCTTCACCCTCGCATTTGGAGGCTCGTTACAGGATAAGTTCACGTTGGACTTGCTCGGACGGACAGATTAGGGTGTGTATAGGACAGTGAACAGTTACGAACAGTTGCAAACAAGTGCGCGGACGCGACGGACAATTTCAAGTGTGTGTGGCGGCTGGCAGCAGAGAGCGGGATAAATTCACACTGGTCTTGCTCGGACAGAGAGGTAGGATGTGCTTAGGACAGTGATAGTGGACAAAACAGTTAGTATAATCGGACGATACGTAAACGCGTCGCGCGGTTGGTGACTGGCAGAGTTCGGGCGCGGGCATCCGTAACAGGCGATCGACGGCGCATCGGCCCGGCAGCAGTGAGCGGCGGCGCGCGGGATCCATGCACTCAAATTTCATCTTCTGCAACGGACGGCAGTGATCGTGGGGACTTCGCAAGTCGCCAACGCAGCGTCGGGGCCCAGCAGCTTCGATTCTACAAAGGATAAGGGATGCAGTGAGGACATATTCCAGCCACAACTTCTTCAACAGACGGCAGCGAGCGTTGGGGACGTCGCAGCTCGTTACAGCAACTTCTGGATTAAAAGATAAGTAAAGCAGCTGGCGCTATAAATTCTTGTGTGTTAATCAAGCTTTCTTGTGATACCGATAATGGATAGGGTTGTTAAAAAGTCGCCAAGCGACGTAATTTCAAAGAGTAGCATACCAGAAAGTCCAGAGAGGGTAAATACTGGGGGAATGTTGTTGACACCGGAGATGTTCGCAGCCATGTTAGCGAGTTTTAGCTCAAATTTAGAATCAAAAATAGAAAACTCACACTCAAATTTAGAATCAAAAATAGAAAATTCAAACTCAAATTTAAAATCAGAAATAGGAACTGTAAAATCAGAAATAGGAACTGTAAAATCAGAATTGAAAGCAGACTTTAAGGCAGACACTGGGGCACTACAAAATTCAATGTTTGCATGAAAGGTAGAAATAATGACAGACATTGACAAAAAGATAGGAAGTCTAACAGAACGGTTTGATAATAGGGAAAAGGAGATACATGCCAGAATTGGTGCTATTGAGACTGAGGTAGGAGGCAAGTTAGATGCTGTGAAACAAATATATGATCACAGAAATGAGGGCACTATGCAAGCGTTGGCTGAGGTTGACAAGAGGATGGTGGCAGGTATTGAGGAAACAAAAACTTTGTTGTCAGGAAAATTAGAGAATACAGAATGTAACTTTAGGAAAAAGATAGAACAAGTAGTGACAGTAAACATTACTGAGATTGAGAAGGTGAACACTACAATAAATAATCTAGAATTGTATACTGCATCAGGAAACACTAATTGGTCCATGGTGCAGACACCTAATGGCAAAAAGTTTTCAGGAGTGGGTAATTATCATCCAGTAGATTTTTTGGCTGCATGCAAGGACCAATTTGTGCCTGGTATGTCAGACCAGTGTAAAGTGAAGTTAGCAAAGAGAATGCTTGACTGTTCTGCTCAAACTTGGGCAAATCAGTGTGCTGATAAATTTGTTACTTTTGAGGCGTTTGAAAAATTGTTTTTAAATAAGTATTGGGGGGAGGCCAAGCAAGCTAAGATACAAAATGAATTCTTGAATGGGCCAAACTATGTGAAACAGAGCATGAAGGAATTTTGTCAGGAGGAACTTGAGAAACTAGTGCATTTAGATACACCTTTGAGTCTTTTAGCAGTAATTTCCACTTTGTGTAGGAGGTTACCTGCAGATTTGCATTGGCAGTTAATTCACCATCCCACAGATTCAGCTGAGAATTTCATTGAATTTGTAGAGAAGATAGACCAGGGTTTAGTTATGGAACGACAGCTCAGGGGGACACAGCATGTGAACCACAATGAAAACAGAGGCAGTAGAAATGGGGGTCACAACCAGGGAAACCACAATAGAGAGAGGAATTTAAATGAAAATTGGAGAGGTAACAATAACAGAGGAGACAACTGGGATAATAGAAGCCAGAGGGAAACATGGGAAAATGATTGGAGAAATCAAAGGCAGGAAGGTGGAAATAGGAATGGGGATAACAGTAGGAGAGAAAATCAGAGACAGAATCAGGGAAACTAAGATTTGTTCCAAATGAGGTCCGTTTTGGCACAAGGAACTATTCTAATAATAGGACCAGAAGATGGGATAACAGGGGATCTAATGACCATAATTACAGTAGGAATAGAGATGGGGAGAGAAGGGAGGAAAATTATGTCACATGGACAGAGATAATGATAGGAAAGAGGAAGTAGGAGTTCACAAGGGCAAGGATAAAGAAAAGAGGGAAGAAACCATAAATAGAGTAAACAAGGAAAGGGAGAAAAGAGAGGAAAGTATGTGTCAGATGGATGCTGTTATAGGTAGTGAGGAAATTTTTGGGGCCTTGGTTTAGGCAACATGACAAAAGAAATGCAAACAGGAGGAGGAATGATAGAAACAACGACAATAAAGGAGAGTATGATGTGGGAAGTTTATTTGATAACAAAATTAAAGAGGATAAAAACAGTGTAGGGTTAGCCATAATTTTGGATATGTCAGAGGCACAAGTGTTGACTGAATGTGAAAGTAGGAATGTAAATATTGATGATACTCTAGCCAGCATAGATGTTGTGGAATGTATGAATGAGAGTGAATGTTTTTCTAAATTAAATGTAAATAAATGTGGTCCAGTAGGGACAATAAATGACAATGGACCTACTGTAAATGAAGGCCAAGTTGACAGTGTAGATGCACAAACCAGAAATTTAATTGGGAAAATAAACTGGATTAGGAAATGGGCACCAGATGATTGGCTATTGCTAAAATATGATTACTTGGACAGACTAGGCAAACAATATAATAGGGACCAGACTTATTACAATGTGTTGAAAGAGTTTTGGGACAATGAGCATGATCAATTAAGGGGGTTAGGCATGTGTACCCTAGATCATGATGAGATAAGTGAGGGACAGAGAGTTGTACAGTAGGGGTTAGGTGATGATGAGGAGAAAATACAAGTTTTTATGATTCATAATAATGAACAGTGTCATGAAATAGATATTGATGGGTTAAAGTCAGGTTGGGTTAATAAAGAAGTACATGAGTATGGGCAAGATGATTGGATCCAATTCCTCATACATTTAAAAACAGTAGAGCCAGTGGCATGGGAAAAAGAAAATTATGCTTTTGAAAGAAAAATATGGGTGTTAAATTCAGGGAACTCAGAATTTGAAATAATCATTGAGGAGGAGCTGTTTATTCAACATTTATTGGTGATGAAAGGTCTATGTTTAAATCTAGTGTTAGGAAGTGATTTTCTGTGCAAATATGAAGCTCAGTTGGAATATAAGGATAAAGTGCTAGAATTAAGTCTGGAGGGATGCATGAAGAGGGTGAAATTCAAAAATGTTGTAAGTGATAAAGATTTAATGGCATGTTTACACAAGTAACTGCCATAAACCAGTGTAAATCATGAAGTATGAGATTCAATGCATTGTAGATAGTAGGTTAAGAATTTGTGTATATTTATTCTGTGGTCTGTGTTAGTATTTATGTATGTGTTTAGATTTAAGCATTGGGGTCACGTTTACATGCTTTCTGTATATATTCCTTTTCTTGTTGTTGATATATATGCTAACATCAGATTTTGCAGTTCAACAGTGGTACCTGAAGTAAAGACTGTACATATGTGTATGTGTGTATGCTAACACTAAAGGATAAAGTGGGAGTGTACTGTTTATATGTGTGTATATGTGAGCAGGGATGGCTATGCGGTGTGAGTTGTGGGGTGACTTGGAGAATGAGAAAGTGGTGGTCATTGAGGCAGGCAGTGGGGTCTGTGGCTTAGATAAATTATGATGAAAATGTCAGCTGACAGTGTTGCATATATGGGTGTGACTGACCATATGGGATCAGTATTGTTATATTAAACTGACTCTGATAACACATTTTGGTTTCTTTAATGGTGCTCAACTGTTGACTGAACAATTTCTGCAACAACAGTTGACGAGAACTATTTTTCTGTCTAGCCTGAGTATCAATAGGGTTTGGTGATATTTTATTTTTTAAAAAATGTATGTTTTGTGAGAAACTAATTTTGAAATTAGACTTTAAACTTAGATATTTTATTGTGGGGAGTACACATGAGACTGATGACAGGGATCCAAATTTAATCTCACACCATCAAAAATAATTTTTTTTGGTGCGAGGGGGTAGGATTTGTATTTATGCTTGTAGGTGTCATTTTGATAGAAGAGAAAATTCTCTATGATAACATTCTTTTGGTAGCATTATTTGAACTTTAAGATATATTTTGACATAGGCAGGTTGTTTTTTTATTGGATGGAGTAATACTCCAAGTAGGGCACATATTCTCTTGTCTGTTTCATCTGAAGCTATGGCTGATGAGAGTGCAGGTATGGTGGTTTGGGTTAATCTGATAATGACTAACACCAGCCACTTTCAGTTCTTAATTCTGTTGATTTACATGTTACTGTACATGTCTCAATGCTTAGTTTCAATTGCACCAAGTCTGGATGGCAGGGGGGTGGGATACAAATCCTACCGAATCCTGGTGTCCAGACAAACTTTTGTCTATATTGACTCATGAGTACCATCTGCTCTTCCTGTTCCATGTAGGGTGCATATGACGTGTGTGAACAAGAACGTTTGATCCAGTGCCATGAATCTAAGCTGCAACAGCATGTTGGTTGAAATGACGGAGACATAGGACCGTACACCATGGACCAGAGTTGCTGCAACGATGACTCTGGGGTTCTCAGTGTCAAAGTGGTGAGAGATTTCCTTTAAACAAGTGGAGTGTACACCGTCAAAAGTTTTTATAGTGAGAATTCTAGTTTTTCTATGTAGGACAAAGTTCTCTAAAGACTAAAGTTTAAAAATATTATAAATTTGGTGCCAATTCTGTATATAAACAACAGGCACACTTAAATTGCATGGATGTAATTAGTTATAAGGATTCTTTTCTTAAAAATATGCACACACTATAAGTGGTCTTAATGGTACAAATATTGGGAAATTATCTCACTGCCCTGTTTATTTTTGTTTATTTATTTATTTATTTTGCATTAGTTGAGGTCATAATTGGTATAGTGTTTGAGTCAATCCGATTCAATAATTCTGTAATTTTAAATTTTGCTCATTTGAAAGTATTACTTTTGGTGCTACTTGCGCCATCCTGCACATGGTTTGGATGCCACAAGTGGGGGTATTGTGAGATTACCGCCAAATAGAAATACTGGTAATTAATAGCATTTGATAATTAAACAGTATGAAGTTCACTGCAAACATTGACCATGCCAATGCACTAAATGTTACACAATTTTAATCTTATTAATTATGGTAGCAATGTATGTACACAGTTGGGTGAAAACATTTATAGTTAGGCCATAGGTAGAAATTCTCCACGTTGAGATTTGCTGTGTGCTTGTAGCTGACGGGAGGCCAGCGAGCAGGCCGACGTTGGTGGCTTGTTCCAACTTAGGATTTTCCAGTTCGTTTCCGGTGAGGGGAGAGAGGGACAATGGCTAGTGCCAGGCACAGTGCAATGCACAAATATTGTAATACTACTGGCATTTGAAGTAATACGATGCAGTTAGGAACCTTTAAGGCCCTCATTACAAAATAGCCTGTTGACAAATAAACAATACATTAGCTGATATAGTCACATCTGACGTAATATGTTTAATTGACAATGAAAAGTAATAAATTACCAATAAATACAAGACAGTTACACAACTAGCATGGCAATGTTTGTTTATAAAAATAATATATTAACTATTTTTCATTTTATTTTCAATCAATCTTTTGTATTTTATCTTGAAGTATTCAGTTAAATCACTTATCTGTGATATAAGAAATTGCACGATTATGATAAACAGTACAAAGGATGTTTATACCAATATAAAAACCTAAGAAGAAATTTGTTTAATGTGTAGTGTAATTATTTTGATTTTAAGGAAAGTTTTAGAAATGTACTGGCTGAGCACTGTACGTTGGCAAATCGGTTAGAACAGCTCACATGGGGAAGTTGATGACGTAGGGGAAAAAACCCCGGCAGTTGAGCTATTGGCGCGCGCGAGCGTGCGCGCGAGGGCAGGAAGTGACGAGACGGTAGAGCGCGTGGGGTGGCTGGCCGGGCGGCGTCGCTCTGCATTCAGTCGGCATGTGGATCTCGAGGTGGTGACTTTAGATTTGTGTGTGGCAATCGCCACGTGTGGTTGCTCGTCGTAGACTGCACCAAGTTAAATCGAGTGCTACTGTGTGTTTGTGAATATTTAGCCGGTGGAACAAGGTGTGCATCGCATTGAATTAAAGTGACTGTGATTTGTTAATGTAACACGTGTCGTCGCATAGGCATGAACATAAACGGCGTTTGAGACAGCCACGTGGTGTGAAAACAATTCGCGACAAATATTCATTTTGTCTGGGGGCTCACGAGCTATAACTTTATTTGATAAATGTGCCGACGTACAGACGTATCAGCCACAGGGTTCTAAGATTGTGAAATAAACAACATAAAGTGAACTTTCACGTGTTTTCAAAAATAGTAGTTAGTACACCCTTTTCTCTCATGTAGTTGATTTTATTATGAATTTGTTTTGTTAATCATATGCAGGAAAGGAAAGCTGCGAACGTGTGATATCATCCCCTAGAAAACGAGTCAAACAGTCACAATCACAGTTCCAGTGTTTTTGCATGTTTAGGAATTTGGTTCGCAGCTGGTGGTTGTGAGTTTTGAAAATTAATCATTCCCAATTTTAAACTCTCACCCCGACCTTCACCCTCGCACTATTCAGATTGTCTCCTAGATCGTTTATAAACACGAGGAAGAGTAGGGGACCTATTACGCTTCCCTGTGGAACGCCAGATATCACTTCTGTTTTACTCGATGATTTACCGTCAATTACAACGAACTGTGTTCTTTCTGATAGAAAATCTTGAATCCAATCGCACAATTGGGGAGATATTCCATAAACGCGCAATTTCATAAGAAGCCGCTTGCGGGGTACAGTGTCAAAAGCCTTCCTGAAATCCAAAAATATGGAATCGATTTGAGATCCCTTGTCGATGGCACTTAACACTTCATGTGAATAAAGGGCAAGCTGTGTTTCACAAATGTGATACTCTCTGAATCCGTGTTGACTACTGGTTAATAGGTCGTTCTCTTCGAGGTAGTTCATAATATTCGAACAAAGTATATGTTCCAAAATCCTACTGCAAGTCGACGTCAATGAGATAGGTCTGTTATTTTGGAGATCACTCGTATTGCCTTTCTTGAATATTGGAGTAACTTGGGCAACTTTGCAGTCTTTGGGTACGAATCTTTCGCTGAATGATCGATTGTAAATTATAGCTAAGTACGGAGCTATTGCATCAGCATACTCTGAGAGGAATCTGGTTGGTATACAGTCTGGCCTGGAAGATTTATTTTTGTTTAGTGACTTAAGTTGTTTTACTACTCCAGGAACATCTACTGCTAAGTTTCGCATTCTGGCAGCCGTTCTTGGATTTAATACTGGAGTATTCACTTCGTCTTCTGTGGTGAAAGAATTTCGGAAAGCTGTGTTGAGTAATTCTGCCTTAGCAGTACTGTCATCGGTAGAATTACCATTGCTATCGCGTATTGAAGGTATTTTTTGTATTTTGCTGCTAGTGTACTTCACATATGAGCAGAATTTCTTCGGATTTTCTGCAAGACTACGAGACAGGATTTCGTTGTGGTAACTACTATAGGCTTCTCGCATTGAAATACGCGCTAGGTTGGGAGTTTCAGTAAAAGATTGCCAGTCTTGTGGATTCTATGTCTCTTTAAATTTTGTTACAAATTACGATATCTCTTCTTCCCCTGATGCGATTTTGATGAAATGAAGCTTATATGTTGCCCCAAGGTACCTATGAAACCCCAAGAAAGATGGTTAAATTATGATATCTTCATTTTCTCTGATCCCATTTTAATTATTGAAGCCCTTATGTAACCGCACGATATGCTCAAGTTACGTGTGAAAACTCCATGAAAATTCGTCATGTAGTTTTGGATATAAACGTGTTCAAAGAGGCAGACAAACATGTCGGTTATAGATAAAAAATTTCAAATTACGATTTTCTTTTTTTCCGTGATCCGATTTTTATGAATCGAAGTCTATATGTTAACCCGAGTTACGCTCTAGTAACTTGTGAAAACCCCATGCAAATTGGTGAAGTAGTTTTCGAGATAAGATGTTTTTAATAGTTGAACAAACAGACATGGCGGTTACTGAAAACACTTAAATTTACGATATCTTTTTTCTCCGTGATCTGATTTTCATAAAATTATGCCTATACGTTGACCCAAACTTTTCCCATGCTTCCTGTGAAAACCGCAAGATTCGTCCAGTAGTTTTGAAGATTGAAGGGAACAGCGAAATGCCTACATTTACAGATTTATTATTAGTATAGATTCCATCCAGTGGTAACTGCTGTCAAGTGAGTAGTTGTCATATGTTTAGCTCAACATCTGGTTTATACAAAACCATTCGTCACAGGAATGACGTTTGACAGTTGTGAGAAAACGATTCCCATAGCACCTGACCAGTACGCAAGGCAGAAGTTGGTACCACCTCAATTTTCGACACTGGAGAATTTAAAGCGTGATCAGAGATATAGATTTCTTCTTTTAATGGGTACGTATACACATGAATTTCATCTTGCATGCATCTATGGGAAAGCGCGTTTTAAATTGTGTATGTTTTATTGGCCTCCTTGTAAAATTATAATCGAAATTACGTCATTTTTCATGTTGATATATTTGTATAATTTAAGTAAAATTTACTTGCGGCAGCGGCTGATGTTGCCAAAATCTCTTGATCGCTCTTTGAAAACTCAGTTACATACAATGAGGCTCATAATGTCCCACGTTTACCATGAAATATTACATTAGCACGTAATGCCGCAGCTGCCGTAAGTAACAATAACCCCTTCATTTCCAATTAATTCTACGATGGTAAATGTCCATTTTTTGTCGGCAGGGATTTAGAAGCGCAAATTCGATATATAACTTTTTTTTTTTTTTTAATTACGCTGTTATCCAGTCAATTTAGATGCTACTCGTACATAAATTGGTATACGGATTCTTGGTTAGAGTTTAAAAAAGGCGTCTTTCAGCTTTCTCTGAAAATCAGCCTTTAAGGGGGTGAAATAGGGGATGAAACGATTTTTGAAAAACCTGCTATTAAGCTAGTTTTGGAGCCTGAACTACAAAAAATGGTATTTGGAGTTTTGGTTACAATTAAAAAGTACGTGAATATCCCCCGTCCCCTATTCGTCATTGTCTACCCTTCCTGTATCTCGTCTTAGAAATCTAACTTAGAACGATGTTTAGTCTGATGTTCAAAATCTTATATCTCCGCAAGTTCTTGACTGAATGCTTTGAAATATTGTTACAACGTACTACTTGATTACACGGAAGTTTTTACATACCTATTATATAAATATATATCACATACAAATTTATATAAATTTTACAATGTGGAAACGTTGACGCCAAAAATCGCAAAAGTGCCATATATATATATATATATATATATATATATATATATATAGTTTATGAGTAATATATTAAACAAATAGGTGTCTAAGAACCTTTCCGTATTACAGTGTAAGGTTGATGCAAATTTGGAGCTCAGTCAGTGAAAAACAATTTGAGATTTTCAAACACATACAAAAAACTAAAACAACATTTTTATATATGGAGATAAGCATTTCAACTGGTTTCATGAGGTCCATCATCTTTTCCTCTCATTACTACGTACCTGCTTTACGTATCTATATTCTTTTTCGCGTATTATAGTCTTAATCCAAACCAAACAGTTTTTCCACGCTGAACCTTCCAGCATAAACGAACTATTCTTGAATGCCGCGAGAAATGTTCCACAAACAGGACTATTCTTCTGGTAAATACTTATAAAGATCTGTCATCTCCTGTTCAGTTTCAGACTTGTTCTTATCGTTCAGATAATCTATGGAACGATACTTAAGAAAATGTGATGTTGTCCGTCTGTTGCAAGCTATAGATTTGACGGAAATTCGGAGGCTTGTGTGTTGGTTAGTCGATTGCCGTTTATCAATTAGTTTCTAAATTGGCACCACCAGACAGAGTGGACCTCGTTTCAAAGCTTCCCACCACATAATAAAGTGGGTCCTAAGAACTGTTACCGAAGTTCTGCCAATTTAATCAGTAATGCAACTATTCAAGTATAAAGGGGCCCATAATAACATAATTATCAGTAAAATGAAAAGTTCCCTAAGAATTAGCTTCTGACTAATCATCATTATAAAGCACTGGAAAAATTTTAATTTACTGTGCAAATTATGCGAATTTACCTGCGGCTGTTTGTAAATATTTCTAAAATATTGTCATTTATGTTGATACAATAATTTATTTTAGCCTTTAAAGGCGACACCTATGTTGTGCATATTTTGACTCTTTTATGCAAGTATAACTCTTCAAGCTGGATGAGTTAACAGCAGTTTCATTTCAAAATATCCTCTTTGCATTTTACGATGATCCGGAGAATTACAAGAATAAAATTTATGAAATACGCAACATCGCCATATTTTACTTCTTTATTCCTCCTAGGACGGACGGTTCAGTAAACAGTCTCCGTCAATGTCAGTGACGTAGCACCCTCTCCTGCCGTTTGCGACCTCAGTTCCTATGTAATTACTGACCCTTGTTGTATGACTGATGTCCCATGTCAATTTGTAAACGTTTTGTTGAACTACCCTATGTCCGTTCGAATATCCATTTGTGTATCGTGCAAAAGCCTGAAGTAAATCGGTCGAAAATTTTGCTAACAACATTCAACAACTTTTCTATAACATAAAGTAATGTAGATTCCATATTTCCTAACCAGAGAGGAAAAATGGCATCTTAAAGTTAAAGTCTCTTAGGAAATAATTAGTCAGTATCTTCTATGAGTTTTAAAAAACCTATTTTTCTATATCTACATCTACATACTCCGCAATCCACCCAAAGGTGCGTGGCGGAGGTATATTCAGTACTACTACTTGTTACTTGCTTTCCTGTTCCACTCCCATATAGAGCGATGGAAAATTGAATGCTTGTATTCATCCGTTCGAGCCCTGATCTCTCTGATCTTATCTTTGTGGTCTTTACGCGAAATGTAGGTTGGCGGCAGTAGAATCGTTTTGCAGTTCGCTTCAAATACTGGACCTCTAAATTTCTTCAACAGTGTTTCTCGAAAACGACGTCGCCTTCCCTCCAGCCACTCCCATTTGAGTTCCCCAAGCATTGCAGTAACACTTTGTGACATAACAGATATTGGGTAAAGCTGATTGTTTCCATGTGAAGGGCGGGTTTTACCAGGCTGTTGGGTTCCCCAGCCGACCGGCTAACAGTTTGGACGTGTCGTTAGGAAAACCCTAATTTGCTCGAAAACAGGAAACGGTGGTCTAGGATGAGCCAGGGCGGCTATTCCAGATTGCAACTAAAATACAATATAGCCTCACGCTTTATTATAAAAATCCATATAAAATCAGGGAATGATCATACGGCAAATATAATTATATGATTGGATTCAGGAGACTTGGGAAAATCAAACACCGTAATTACAATTTCAGTATTCCTTACAGTTAAAAAGCCGATACATTTCAGTACTATAATAATCATATTATAAGACTTATATTTAAAATTATTGATACGTAGTATTTATCAGTAAGAAGCAAATGGGCAGCATTGCACCACACTACCTATTTTAAAAGACGCACCAAGTTATTTCCGTATTCTTTCAATAAACTTTGTTTTACTCTCTTGTTCTGCTTTTCGTTGAGGTAATAATATCCTTGTGTCAGAAGATAGATTCCACCACAGAAACACAAAACACGAACCCAGCATTTTATTATATTTAGTATTATTCTTAGTAACGTTCGTTTTATGTTGTAGACTGCCTCTTAAATATTTCATGGCCGACTAAAAATAGTAGATATGCAGCAGATAATTTATACATAAACAATTATATGTATTAATTGTGGACAAGAACTGAATATATTTGCATAAAAAGCCATGATAAATTAAATATTAATTGCGTAACTGTATTTCGACGGCGGCAGTATATTTGAACAGTGAAACGCCACACTTAATAGCTACCTGGGTAAAGAGGTTCAGTCTCAACCGATTTTAATGTTGTTAAATATGTATTTGTTTGTTAAATGTAAACAATATTTCTGGGGAGGTGGTCAAAGTATTTAATTCTGTGATATTCAAATGTATAATATTTTGGAAGGGAAATTTTATTTTAAAGATGAGGCGTTAGGATGCGCAGAAGGATACAATTTTGGGAACAGGTAGAGCACGCTTTCGAACGCTTGGGAGATGACTCGTAAATTGGACACGGTGGTGAAAGGTTGTGACGGTGGGCGGCCTGGAACCGCGTTACGAAAGTGTGGTTTGAAGAGATAGGCATGTGTGGACATTTACGGGAATGTGACTAAAGAACTTAGTCTCTGGTTGCCAGTGGAACTGTGATAATTCAGCAATCGTGCAGTCGTGTGATGACAAACTGTGTTTTATAACAAATACTGTAATTAATCGCGGATTAATTTGGAACTACAATGTTCGATGGACTTCACTAATTTACGAGTGGTAATTTGGAACTTTTATTCTCGAGTGCGTGTGATACTTATTGTGGCTCTCAGGAATGATAGTTGGAAAAATATTCAGTTATTTACCAATGTGCAAAGAAGGACCAACTCGGCATTTTTATGTCCAAAAAGAGTAATAAATTTCATTTATAAAAATTACTTCTTGAATGACTCTCTTATAAACATTATCTTAGAATCCATTTTGTTAGTTATTCAGAGCTTTAATTTATATTTGAATTGATAAGTAGTCTCTGTTGCAAATTATAACATTTATTTCTTTTTAAACGCGTTTCGCGCTTTTGGCGCATCATCAGAACACTGTAACAGGGAAAATATACAAATGTCAGTTTCATGCCGCGGAACTATCCACTACAATATTAGGAAACGCTGCTGATGTGGTAAGTTATACATCTTCACACTCGCTCTGCTTACCACTGTCCATTCACGATTGATTTATAAATTCTCTAACTTCCATTTTAGGAACTTTTTGTCCCAACTCTTATAACTCTTTACGATGTTTTTGATTAAATACTCAGATTTTATTCAGTCCAAAATGCTGAGCATCGTGTGCTTTTACGCCAACTAATGCCATCCATTTGTTTCTGAGGTATGTTCACGCTCCCAATTCATTGTTTCCTAATAATGTAATGGGTAGGTCCGCGGCATGAAACTGACATTTGTATATTTTCCCTGTTACAGTGTTCTGATGATGCGCCAAAAGCGCGAAACGCGTTAAAATATTATAATTTGCAACACAGACTACGTTTCAATTCAAATATGGATTCACGGTTGCTCCACCAGGCCAAAAAACTTGGGAGTAACGTATATAGCTTTAATTCATGTTTGTTTAAATATATTTTTCGCGTCACTATCTGCAGATTGCTACACTGGCTAAACTACAGATTAATTATCCATGTTATTTAAACAGTTTTGGTAGCTGTTTAGGCCATAGAAGCTGACATACATATCTCACTCCTATGAACAAAGATAACGAGCCATAAACCTTTTACTACCGTGAGTTATGTATTGCCCTATTCTTATTGGTGAGTACCGATGGAACTTCGCAGCTCATATGGATGCAGTGGCTGAGCGGTCATTGGTGGCGTTACATCAAGCCATACCACAACAGCATTCTGACATCCACCATGGGCTATGGGTCTAGAAGCTGGGCTCACAGGCTCACCCGGGTGGCGCCCGCCATGGCTGTGAGGAAATTACAGGAAAGCAACCTGTTACACTCAGTATGGGCTTAAAGAATCACGCCAGTGGAACTCTCCTTGTCCTGATGGGGCTCTGTCCCCTGGATATCAAGATTAGAGAGCAGGCCGCACGGTACTGGGCCAAACAAAGGGAACCAAGATAAGGTCATCGAAATCTTGAGGACCCCTCTTGGGGACCGGGCCTCCGCCAGGCGGAGAGGGGAAGAACTGCGGGAGGATCAATAGGAAGTCGAGGAAACTGGCAGAAGGACTTACGATCTGCTACCGAGTGTGCGGGAAAGGTTAACTATGAAGCACTTTGAGCCTAGACGTGGGCTGATACACTTCCTGATACACTTCCTCACAGGCCACGGTGCCTATCCGGCTTACTTGTGTCGTCGGTTTAGGAGAAGGGCGACACCTCGATGTGACTTTGGAGCCGAAATAGGAACACACGAGCATGTCGTGTATGAGTGCCCCACATACGACGATATAGCAAACAGTCTAAATAGACAACTACCCGATCATGACTCTTACACTCTGATTCGACAAGCTGACACCTACAATGTTCTTAATAGTCTTGCAGAGGTAATCTCTAACAAAGTCCGAGAAGACTATGTGAATGCTGGCGCAATCCGCTGCTCTCCTGGACCATGGGGATCCGGGCGACAACAAATGAAGACGTAGGCTAAATTAGAATAAGTACTGTAGTAACCCTCTTGCACACCAACTTTTGCACCTGCAGTGAGAAAAGGCCAGCCCAGTGCCAGGGGCACGTCTGCTGGTGTTCGTTCGGCAGACACGTGGCTGCAAAGTAGGACTGTACAGCACTGGCACACCTGTGACACTGCAGCAATTAGTAGATTAGCTTATACTGCCTGTAGGTATTTAGGAAACTGTAGAATGTGTAACACTTACAACATGGGCATAACATCTCACAAAAAAGTAGTGGCATAAATTGCCCTTTTAATTTATCGGGTGATGGGTTATATTGATTATTGTTAATAACACTCGCACATTGATCGAATCTACCAGTTACAAAATTAGCCGTCCGCAGCTGAACTTCTATATCTTCCTTTAAACCCATCTGGTGGAGATCCCAAACACTTGAGCAATACTCAAGACGGGATTGTACAAGCGTTTTATATGCGGTCTCCTTTACAGACGAATCACACCTTCCCTAAACTCTCCTACTAAGCCGAAGTCAACCATTCGTTCCCCCCCCCCCCCCCCCCGATTGTCTTTATATGCTCGTTCCATTTCATATCGCTGTGCAGCGTTACACCCAGATATTTAATTGACTCGACTATCTCAAGCAGCACATTACTAATGCTGTAATTCATACGGGATTCATTCTCTTACTCATCTGCATCATCTTAAATTTTTCTACATTTAGCGCAAGTTGCCATTCCTCCCACCACCTAGAAATTTGGTCCAAGTGCATGCAAAAAAGTCGTAGTTGATTGAGAACGTGGAAAACGGCTGTCTCAACGTAAATTATAAGGTGGGAAATAGTCAGTTTTGTCTCATCCATGGTATAAAATGAAATGCTCATTTAAATGAATGGAAATCGGTTCCAGTGAAAAAAAAAAAAAAAAAAAAAAAAAAAAAAAAAAAAAAAAAAAAAAAAAAAAAAAAAAACAACAATATAAAAATGTTATGCAGAAGAAAAAACGTCAACTTTTTATTTTTTTTCGTTGGATAAGAATATCAGTATAACTGTTTTGGACTTTTTACTATTGGTGCTTTTGTTTGCATTTTCGACGGAGTAAACAGTCCCCACGCGGCAATGTCCGCGCGGTCACGGAATTTGCGGGGTTTCCCGCCGGATTTTCGAGTCCTCCAACGGGCATGGGTGTTTGTGTGTGTGTTTTTTTCTTTTTCTTCTTTTTTTTTTAATTGTATTTTTTAATTTTTTTTAGAGTAAATCGGTTTAAGTGGTTTGTAAGTTTAGGGACCGATAACCCAAGCAGTTTGCTCCCTTAGGTTTACAAACATTTGAAGTAAACGTTTCGAGGATGGACACAGTGATGACGGCGAAGAAGAAGTTGCAGCGATCACAGCTAATCCATCCTTTATTGAAGACCCTTAAGCAGCTACCTATTCAACTTGTCCGGAGTGCGTCGCCATCCAAGATGAGAAAGAGAACACGGAAACTGAGAAATAATGATACAATAAACGAGGAAGGAAAACTGTTTAGTGCTAAGAAAAGTTATAAGCAATTGAAATATCTTAGTAAAATTTACAGAAATTTAGTTGAAACAAAGATATCTTTCGATTATTTGTAAATCCTTTCAACAGTTTATTAATATATAATTAAGGCATATTACGCGTATGGAGAGCGATCGAAAATTATGTAAAGAACATTTACTTCAGCCAAGATCGCTAATATATTTTATTTGCTGGTTTTTTACCGGTTTCAGTGAGCTATGTCATCATTTTCAGAAAAAGGTTGCAATGTTCTCTTATTTTCAGTAAAATAACGAGCTACTGTTTCTTATATTCCATTTTCATGAGTAACTCGCTATTTTACTGAAATTAGGAGAATATTGTAATCTTTTCTGAAGATAATGACATAGCTCATTGACATAAAATAAAATAAATTAGCGATCTTAGCTGAAGTAAGTGTTGTTTATTATGACTTTTAATAGTTAGGGGGGAAGGGAAGATTAAGAAACTTATCTTTGATTACCCTTGCTTAAGGGATGTCTGCTTAAAATAGTCTCAGATGCATGTCTTCCCACTGTCACGCTTTGTGATTCTCTTCCTTTCGTTAAGATAGGAGTTTGGACCGTTTTTACCCTAGAGTGCCAAACTGAGCAACACGTAACGCGGATAAATTCTCTACCGCCAGTGCTACTCAGGCACGACTCAGCTACAATTCTTACAGCTTTGTAATATTGACTGCCAAGAGCGCATGTGTTGAAACAATTTATTTTATGTCATGATCAGTTTCGGCTGAACTGGATGTCATCCTTAGATTCAGCAATAACAGTTCTAAAGTAGTTATGTGATGATACAGTACGGTAACCTATTTAATAACTTGAATACATCCCCATTTCAACGATGACGATAACACCTAGTTTTATGTAGTGAGAGCCTCTAAGGGTGGCAAGTAGTTCTGCTGGAACTGGTGATTAATTAAAATACGAGTGTTTGAAATATTGGCAACACTGCTGTGGAGATACTATGCAATGGAATGTACTATTGTCGCTGATATCACTCGTTGTTGACGTACCTGCCTACCGTACCTCTGAGCAAATGGACACGCCCGTCCCACGTTAATGGCGTACGCACAATCGAGGGAGACACAGTCACTTGTGAGCGAGTGGTCAAACGTAACGGTGTCACTATGTTTTCGAGACAGAAACTACGGAGTTGGATCGAGACTGAATGTGCCAGAGGTCGTACGGCAGGACAGTGCCATCAAGCTCTTCATGAGCTTCAGAGCCCCAGCAAGTTGCGATTCTAGTGTACGACTGTGATGGTGTCATCCTGACGCATTATGTTCCCCCACGGCAGACTGTCAATGTACAGTATTACAGTTCGTGTTTGGAGCATCACCTGCGATGCGACCAGCTTTGCGAAAGAAGCGGCAACACTTTCTACGCAACCCACCCATCATTTTGCACGCGCATACAGCGTAAGCTGTGGCTGTTCAGTTCGGTCGATGGACTGGGAAGTACTGTCCTATTTACCACATTCCGCGGACTTTAGTCCTTGTGACTTCGATTTGATTCTGAAGATGAAGGAACCACTTCGTGGAATTCGCTTCAGAACTGTTCCACAGATTCGACAGGCAACAGACCGCTTCATTCGCACCATCAACAGAACAGGCTCTGCATACGGTATACTACGCCTTCCACATCGCTGGCAACGGGTTCTGCACAACGCTGGTAACTACTCTGAAGAACAGTATCAAGCGCAACCTTATAACGCTTTTATATCGGTTGTGAATAAGTAGTTGCCACTATGTAAGTTCCAATCCTCGTAAATAGTTTCAGCAAAAGCGGTCTTTGCAGTCAATATAACAAGTCACATCCGATTGTTCCAACAGGATGTATGAACCTTATAGCTTTATTTCCAATAGTACTGCCTTCGAAGCATCACAGAAGCTCCCCTTGCTGATGTAGCACAAAAGAAACGGCATTACACAATCTGCAAGTTACGCAGGAGAACGTCTGTGAAGTTTGGAAGGTATTAGGCGAAATAATGCCGAAAGTAAAGCTGTGAAGAGGGATTGTGAGAAACGATCGTTAGAGAAGTTGCCAGCAAAAAGAAATGTTCCTGGGTTCGAATCCTGGATGGGCATTGTTTTCTTCAGCTACATCTATCATCTGAAACTCATACTTAAGTGCATGACCGAAGATTCATGTATCAACCAAATAGCACGCAGGAAGAAAGAACACGTAAAAATCTCTTTCGAGCTCTGTATTCTCTTATTATGATGGTAATTTCTCTCTATGTAGGTGGGAGTCAACAATATTATTTTATCCATTTTCGCTTGAGAACAACTCAGATATTTTCGTAATAATACTTTAATAAATAGCTACTGAAACCAGCCGCACGATTTATATCAATCCATATATGTTGCACGAATACGTAGCCCATTTTCAGAAGGTATTGTTGATTCAGACGAGTTTTACACTGGTATCCTCAAATAACAAAATTTTGTGAATATAAAAATTACAAAGTTTTAGCGATTATGTCCTAAATATAACAAAGTTTAATACTTGCATTGTTTACTTATGACTTAACATCGTTATCTATGACCTATACATTGCATTTACTTCAGAGAAAGCTCTCCTTTAGATATTATAAGAGAGATATAATTGAAATTGTGTGCCGGAACCGAGACTCGAACCTGGGACCTTTGCCTTTCGCGGGCAAGCGCTCTAATGACTGAGCTATCCCGACACGACTCACGATGCCGCCTCACAACTTTACTTCCCCCAGTACCTCGCCTCCTACTTTCCAAAGTTCACAGAAGCTCTCCTGCGAAACGTGCAAGACTAGCAGTCCTGGAAGAAAGGTTATGGTGGAGTCATGGCTTAGCCACAGCCCAAGGGATGTTTCCAGAATGAAACTTTCACTCTGCAGCGGAGTGTGCGCTGATATCAGGAGATTCTAGAGATATACTCTTTTGTATGTTGCTCAGTGCTAGTTTGTGATCTGCACGAAATTCAAGGAGGCGGCGTTTATTTACATCACCTACTGATGCGATGCGTCAAAGAAAGAACATACATGGTTACAAAGTTGCAACGACTACAATTGTAAAGATAATTCTGACATTTTTAAGGAAATCCATTAATTTTTTACACTAGACGAAGGATGTTAATGGCCAATGAAGAAACTTTTCCCTGTCCGTTAAATTTTTAAAATTTTTTATTCATGAAATACTAATAGCTGTGTGAAATTTTGGTGGTACAATTGCTTTCTTAATTCTAGCTGATCATTCAGGATACAATCATGTTTATTGTGAATGCGGCTCTATATTACTATTTTTTCCAACAAATTCATTTGGCCAAGACATTACAGATAAAGCATAAGCAATACATTAAAATTTGTGATCTGGCCGGGAATCGAAACTGGACGTCCAGGCTTACTAAGCAGACGTCTTACCGTTTGACCACCGCATCACTAACGATTAAGGCACCTTTGATTAGTCTAAGTACGACTTCCCTCCACGTCACAAACTTTAATTCAGCTTCTGTGTTCCATAGATAATTGCCACTACTGCCAAGGCGCTCCATGCAGTGGAATAGCACCTCGGCAATGGACATGGTGGAAAATTCCTGCTAAGTTTACATAAATATCAATTTAAATATGAATTCCGTAACCGTGAGACGGTTTTTCGTTTCGAATATGTCCAAGACATTACAGATAAGGGAACGTAGAAGGTGAATTAAAGTTTGTGACGTGGAGGGAAGTCGTACTTAGACTATTCCGAGGCGCTTTAGTCGTTGGTGATGCGGTGGTCTAACATTCCGCTTTCGGCGGGCGAACGGTACGGACGTGCGGTCGCAGTTCACCAGTGTTTGTGTTGTTTTGAAGACCTTGGAAGCACCGGCAACATGCGGTCTCAGTGTCGTTTACGTCGCTGGGGCTTGTAAGTACCGCTTATTGTTGATTTTGGTGGCGAGGCGGTGCATCCGCTTTCCGCTTGTTCATCATGTCGGATTCTCTCAGGAAAAACACGTTAAGATTCTCGTTTGACAAGAATACTCGTCATGTTCAGCCTACTGCTTGAGAAATACATGACTGGTTATATGAAACATTTGGAATTTCAGGAGATAATGCTGAATTTACTCAGCTTGACAGAGAAAAGTACTGTGTTTTTGTCAAGTTCTATAATTCGGTTTTGTGTGACAAGATTTTACTGCAAACTAAGGGACAGGTTCAGTTTCGCCACCGCGATGATTCTGTTAGTTTGGTTGATGTTAGCAATGCCAACTGTGAACTGAAGACTGTTAGAATTCTGAATCTTCCCCCGGAACTTGAGAGTACTGACTTAGAACAGGTTCTTTCGAAGTATGGCCAGGTGAAACGCATCGAGTTTGGAAAATGGTCCAGCAGATATAAAATACAGTGCTATCATGTACAGATGTGTGTAAAATCTGACATCCCCTCCCACATTATGGTTTCGGGATACAAGGCTCATGTTATCTACTCTGGGCAGCAAGCAACATGTCATGTTTGTAAAGAGCCGGGAAATCTAAAATGTTTAAATGTTTGTTAAGCTTATGGGACTTAACTACGGGGTCATCAGTCCCTAAACTTACAAACTACTTATGAACTACTTACGAACTAGGACGGCACAAATATCCATGCCCGAGGGGGGATTCGAACCCCCGACCGTAGTGGCCGTGCTGACCGTGACTGGAGCGCCTCAGTCACCTCGGCCACCGCGGCCGGCCCGGGAAATCTCCGCGAAAATTGTCCACAGCGGATATTTGTTCTGAAGAACACCCTGCAAAAACGTTCCAGATTACAGTTACAGGATTTAACACCCACAGCCACTTTACGCGGACCCGTTACTGTTGCCGCAAAGGAAGATACCGAACCACCTCTTATAACCTTTGATGACTTCCCTCCGTTGCAGACAGGAAAAATAAATGTATCACTCGCTCCGAAGACAGGGGGCGAGAACGGTGCGAGTCGAACCAACGATAACCCCGTAAGTTTATTGCAAGAAACCGGCATAAAAGTAAATGACACTGCACTTCTTCGAGGAGAATCCGTCGCTGAAATGAGCGTGGATGTTCATCTGCCTACCAGTGAGCCTCAGAAAACCAAAAAACGACCCTTGGAACCGGAAGCCGTGGACTCGGAAGAAGGCGACTATGGTGGTAATTCAATTCAAACACCGAGGAAACAGAAACCGGAAACGGTATTGGCCGTGATGCCTGTCACACTTAATATGGAACCACCCCCAGATGTGCCCATGGAAGAAGCTACGGTATATCAGACGCCGGCAGCAGATGTACCTGCCCCCTGAGTGACGTCACTTGTGCAAGTAAACAGCCGGCTACGGAGGCAGAGGCACAGCGGGCCACGGCGCAGCGTCAACAGCGCGCGGCCCCAGTAGCCGATGCAGAGCTCCCACCAGGAGGCGGAGTGCAACACGCCTCGGCATCACGTGTTGCTCTCGCTGACCTCCCAGCCGAGGGCAGCGTTCGGGACCCCGAAAATATTACCGGCAGTCAGAAATCTCTTAAACCACAAAGTACCACAAAATCTACACGTGTGAAACCAAAACCAAACATGAATGCGGCACGCAATAAAATGAGGAGTGAAGGCGTAAAAGATCAGCACGTAGACAACAGAACGCACGACCCACAAACTGAGACAACAGAACATGATCCTGGACCAAAACACAAACCTCGTGACTAGGTGGTCTCAATAAATTACCCGCCACATGGACAGTAGAAGGGTACTCACGTTTTTGACTCTAAATATTTGTGGGATAAGTAATGCTAAAAGATTAAAATTTTAGACAAATTTCTTAGAACTAATGATATTGATATCATGTTGCTGTTTGCAATGTACGCAGTAGATTTGCCGGCAGCCTTCTGTCACCTCTATTGCCTGTTACGAGACCCCACCCAGCCTTTAGCAAGTCTGACTGACTAGCCGGTAATTTTAGGGTATGTATGAGATTTTTCACAATCAGGGCTGAACATTTTGCCTCACAATCAGTTAAAGATAAGCCTCCTTCAGCAAATGGTTGTGTCAAATGATCCCTGGCCACCCGGAATAGTTTACCTTTCCACACAAACCAACCTATGTACTTCTTTATTTGCGCAATACATTGTCTATCGATAGGGATGACTTGTGCAACATACCACTTTTTAGAAAGAGCCAGTGTATTTACACATTCGATCCTCTGAATGATGTTCAGTTTTCTCGTACTGTTTGCAATAAGAGCTCCCCGTACTTTGTCCACTATGCTTTTAGAATTATTGGAAAGGAGCTCATTTACGTCCTTACGGAGTTTTAGTCCTAGCACTTCCATTTCAACAGATTCAGTGAAAGTATGTGCGAAGGGTTGGGCACCTTCATTGAACCACAGGAGATGTGTTTTACTGTGGTTAATGGTTGCCCCTGCTGCATTTTTATAGTCGTTCAGTATTGCTGCCACTTCTACAGTATCTTGGGGTTCTGTAATTATAATGGTAACATCATCAGCATAGGCATTCAAGGTAAACCGTTGGGTACCAACCTGCAGCCCTGATAGGGAGCTGCTAACTGTGCGGATTAATGGCTCCAAGGATATGACGAACAAAATCATGGCCAAAGGGCAACCCTGTCTAACAGAACGTTGGATTGGGAACTTTTCCGTAAAGTTCCCGTTGATTTGAACTTTGGCAAACATTTGGTATCTTGTCGGTAACAGTAAGTCTATCGTTGCCTGCGGAAATTGGAAATGCCGTAGAACTGTCCTTAGGTATTGGTGACTGACGTTATCAAAGGCTCTCTCGAAATCGATGTTCAGAAGCCCAACCGTTTCCATGCGTAGAATGTTGTATCCCTTAGCAAAGTCCATCTATAATCCTTTTCTTAGGTACGCTACACGTCTGTTCCTGTCCTATGATCTCTGGAAGTGTGCGCTTTAGTGTGTCCGCCATGACACGAGAGATGATTTTCGAGTCGGCGCATAACAAAGTTATTGGTCGAAAATCCGTAATTCTATGTGACACCGTTTTCTTTGGAACGAGTACAATAATTCCAGGTTCAGTTTCGGAATAGAGACGTCCATACCTTTGTTTCTCTCTCGTCACCTCCATAAACTCTTCCTTGATAACCGACCAGAAGGATTTATAAAATTCATAGGGGATACCGTCTACTCCTGGACTTTTACGTTTCGGCAACTTTTTGATAACATCCTCAATTTCTTCCTCAGATATCGGATCCAACAGCATAGTGACACTTTCGTTGGTTAATTGCGACGCACAGTTTTGCAGCAGTGTGGCTGTTGTAAGAGCATCAGATGGTTGTGATCGGTACAACCTTTCGAAGTATTCTTTAATGCCTTCCCGGTTAATATATTCAGAGCCATCTGCAGACAGTATGGAACTTACATATCTCTGTTGGCACCTTCTCCTTTCTCTTGCGAGATGATAAATACTCCACTTCTCGTCTGGCAAATGCCCGTGGTCTTTGCAGGTGATGATTTTGCCATCCAGTTCTCTTTCCTGCAGTTCTAAAATTTATGTTTTATTTTTTTCAAATCACTTGCTTAATCTTCCCCATTGTCGATTTTAGTTTGCAGTTCACGGGCAATAAGATAATAGTACTCCATGTTTTCCCTCCTGGTTTCGTTTATCCTGTAGGCAGCATTGGTAAATAGTTTCCGATTACCTGGTTTTACAAGATTCTCCCACCACTCAATGGAATTCCGGAAGAAGCGTTTACGGCGAACCCACGATGTGTAACGGGCATTGAACTCCATCTTTACCCATGGTTCGTGGAGCAGGTTGCAGTTTAACTTCTAGTATCCCCTGCCAAATATTTTAGGACGAGGGAAACCCTTTATTCGAAGAATCACGCCGTGATGATCGGAAAAGGTCACAGGGATAACGTCGTAATCTTGCACGGCCATACCCGTTGTAATGTAGATTATGTCAATCCGGGACGATGTGACAGTCGAAACATATGTGTAGTGTGGACGCGTGATACCAAGTCGCTCAATCACATCTTTCAAGTTCAGTGCGTCAATCAGGTTTTGCAGGAGACCACAAAAGGGTGTTGCTCCCGTAGAGTCTATCGTCCTTAATATGCAATTGAAGTCTCCTGACATGATGATGTTATCTTTCGCTTGCCGAAGAAAATATGGCACATCTTCGGTAAAAAACGTTTCTCTTGCAGCCCTATTATGCGTTCCGGAGGGAGCATAAAGATTTAAGTCACCCCATTCAGAACACCTTTGACTATACGTCCTCCAGATTCTTTTCCTACGTCCTGCAACTCCATTCCGTGCCTGGTTAAAATACAGCAACCCCTCCCTGCCGAGCCAACATTGTTGTACGCGTTGTATGATGAAAAGGAACCCACCTCTTCACATACCACTTTCTTTAGAAATATCCCAACGTAACGTTCTATACGACGAAGAAAATACTCGAGACCATTGATGTAAAAGCTCCATATCCTCCAGCAATCCAAAATAAACACAAAGACTTAAATTGGAAATATGTCTGGTCCAATCTTGCAGATAAACCGTTATGTTCAACGTTGCGCTCATCAGCTTACATGTTTATAAATCATTTAATCCCGACTGCTGCCCGTCGCCACAGAATAAAGCTCACCGGTCACCCGTATTACCAGCACTGCGGATTGATCGATACTGCCATCCACTGTGTAGTAGGCTGCTCCAAAATAGCGGATCTGTGGAAATTCAGCAACATGTAATATTTCTAGGTTTTCTTCAATGCTTATATTTGTATTAGGTCAAGTGAGCAGCAAAAGCTGATATATTAAAGTCGTGTTCTCGATATCCTTCCAATTTGGCAAATGTAAAATTTGGGAAACACAAAATAATTTATTTTCTGAATGCAAGATTTTATGCACTTCTTTCTGTAAGTGTATGTTATCAATTACTTTGTCTTTCAAGTTAATGTTTTGGAAAAATCTAATTTTGACGTTTTTGGCACGGAACAAATTTGCGATTTGATATGACACTTTACCAGTGAATGGTATACAGATATATTTTATAGAGTTTCCAAAAGCTATTAGAGTTAAAGTGCTGTCTGATGTAGAGTTTTCGTTGTTACTTTACTTCTTTTTGATGATATAGTGGAATATATGATGTAAGAAGTGTAACCATTATTATGTGCTATTAGCTCGATTTTTTTTCGTTCTAGTTTTTTTTCTATAGTGTACAGTGTTATTTTTTCCATGTCAAACACTGTTCTATTATATGCCATCTCATGTTGCTCAGGCTTACATGAAGAAATGTTGATTGAAACATCAGTAATAGTACGTTTTCTTTGTATTTGAAATTTTATTTTTAGCATTGTGTTTCTTAGTTTTGAAATCCACGACGTATATGCTATTTTCAGTTTCATGCTCAACAGTAAATTTGATATTCATGTTACATGCAGAAGTCTACAGTTCCTGAAAAATGTCTAGAATACTTCCTGTTGACCTGAGATCATTAAATTTCGCGAAAAAAGATCTTACAGTGTATGTAAAGGAAATTATCGTCCACATTTCACTCCTGAATAATACAACACTCCGGATAAATGCTTTCAGAAAGGACTTCCTACATTTAAATTAATATTGGATGTCAACAAATTGGTTAACTATATAATAATCCAGTTCCTTGAGACATAAATTATTATACCAAAGGTATTGAAGATAAGGAGAGCCGCTGAATTAAAATTTGCGCTGTGGCTGGGGTTCGGACGCAGGCACATACTTTAAACCGTTCAGAAATCAGAACGTTACAGATAAGGTGGCTACAGCCTGTCATCGGGATGCTAAAACAGGTTGTATTTTGCACTTCTAATTATTTTTCTTTTACACAGCATAATTTCTTCTTATATCTAGTTCAGTTCAACAACATACAGATAAATCAAATTATAAAATAAAACTATAAATAACAACTAGAAAAATTAATTAAATAATATATATATTCGTTTAAGAAGGAGAAGTAAAGAATAATGACAAGTACAGCCGTTTATGTTGAAAAAGATAGTGAAAAAATAATATGAATTTATATTTGATAGAAGAAGATGATAGGGGAGAGAAATTATTAGAAGATGGAGTCCGACACCTTGTGATACTTGAAGGTCGAATAATTTTCTATTTCTATATTTCTTTGTTATTTATTAACACAATGGATTTTCTGACGATCGCTTCTTTTATTAGGACAACCGGGATCGATGCTCACAGGGCATCATCATCTGATCTCATGATAATGTTTCACTAAATACATGTCATGTTTTTGTTATTGTGTCGGTATTATTTGCTTATTACCAGTAGAATCATCTACCCAAATGAGTGTTCATAATGCTTAGTTTTAGGAATTAAATTTACCTAAGGCGCTAGGACTAGGTTATATTCAACTTGTAAAATAATAATAAAACCGGACATCAGTTATAAGAGTCGAATAGGACGATATTTGGAGAAGTAATTAAAGTTTAGGGAAAAGAAATAAAAGCTTTGCGGTTTGCCACAAACAGCAAAGGACCTGGGAGTGCAACTGAACGAAATGGACAGTGTCTTGAAAGGAGGTTATAAGATGAAAATGTAACGGAATGTAGTCGAATTAAATCAGGTGACGCTGAAGGAATTACATTAGGTAATCAGATAATAAAAGTAGTAGAAAAGTTTTGTTATTTGGGTGGCAAAATAACATCTAATGGCCGAAGTAAAGAAGATACAAACTGCAGACTGGATAGGTGAAGAAAAGCACTTTTGAAAAAAAAATAAAAAAAAAAATAAATTATCCAATATTAATTTAAATGTAGAAAGCCATTCCTGAAAGCATTTGTCTCGAGTGTTGCATTATACGAGAGTGAAATGTAGACCATAAGGCGTTCAGGCAGAAAGATGATAGAGCATTTTCTATGTTTTTCTACATACAAATACTGAAGATTGGATGGGTGTATCACTTAACTAATGATCAGAAGTGGGGAGAAAAGAAATTTATGGCTTATCTTGACTAAGATAGGGCATAGATTGGTGGGACACATTCTGCAACACCTGGTAGCCGTCAGTTTAGCATTGGGGGAAAGTGTGTGGGGTAAAATCGTAAAGGGAGACCGAGAGAGGAATACAGTAAGCAGGTTCTACATCTACATAGATACTCTGCAAATCACATTCAAGTGCCTGACAGAGGGTTCATTAACCACTTTCATAAGTTTTCTCTACCGTTCCATTCTCTAATAGCACGTGGGAAGAAAGAACACCTAAATCGTTCCGTTTTCGATCTGATTTCTCTTATTTTTTTTGGGATGGTCATATCTCCCTAAGTAGGTTGGTGCTAGCAAAATATTTTCACATTCAGAACTAAAAGGCGGTGATTGAAACTTCGCAAACAGACCCCGCCGCATTGAATAACGTCTTTCTTTTAATGATTTCCATCCCAATTCGTGCAACATTTCCGTGACGCTTTCCCCCCCGTAACGTGATAGAACAAAACGAACTGCCCTTCTCTGAACCTTCTCAATGTCTTCCGTCAGTCCCACCTGGTGAGGGTCCCACAACGGGCAACAGTACTCCAGGAGAGGACGCACAAGTGAGATGTAGCCAGTCTCTTTGGTGGAGCTGGTGCATCTTCGAAGCGTTCTGCCGATGAAACGTAGCCTTTGGTTCGCCTTCCCCACAATATTTTCTATGTGTTCTCTCCAGTCAAAGTTGTTCGTAATTGTAACTCCTAGGTATTTGGTAGAATCCACGACCTTAAGGTTTGACTGATTTATCGCGTAATTGAAGTTCAGCGGATTTCTTTTAGTGGTCATGTGTATTACTTCACACTTTTCTTTATTTAGTGTCAATTGCCAATCTTCGCACCATGCAGAAATTTTGTCTAAATCGCTTTGCAGTTGCTTTTGATCCTCTGTTAACTTCGCTAACCGATGAACGACAGCATCATCCGCGAACAATCTGAGGGAGCTATTCAGATTGTCTCCTAAATCGTTTATAAACACGAGGAAGAGTAGGGGACCTATAACGCTTCCCTGTGGAACGCCAGATATCACTTCTGTTTTACACGATGACTTACCGTCAATTACAACGAACTGTGTTCTTTCTGATAGGAAATGGTGAATCCAACCGCACAATTGGGGAGATATTCCATAAACACGCAATTTCATAAGAAGCCGCTTGCGGGGTACAGTGTCAAAAGCCTTCCTGAAATCCAGAAATGTGGAATCGATTTGAGATCCCTTGTCGATGGCACTTAACACTTCATGTGAATAAAGAGCAAGCTGTGTTTCCCAAGAGCGATACTTTCTGAATCCGTGGTGACTACTGGTTAATAGGTCGTTCTCTTCGAGATAGTTCATAATATTCGAACAAAGTATATGTTCCAAAATCCTACTGCAAATCGACGTCAATGAGATAGGCCTGTAATTTTGGGGATCACTCCTATTGCCTTTCTGGAATATTGGAGTAACGTGGGCAACTTTCCAGTCTTTGGGTACGGATCTTTCGCTGAGTGATCGGTTGTAAATTATAGCTAAGTACGGAGCTATTGCATCAGCATACTCTGAGAGGAATCTAGTTGGTATACAATCTGGCCCGGAAGATTTATTTTTGTTTAGTGACTTAAGTTGTTTTATTACTCCAGGAACATCTACTTCTAAGTTTCGCATGCTGGCAGCTGTTCTTGGATTGAATACTGGAGTGTTCACTTCGTCTTCTTTGGTGAACGAATTTCGGAAAGCTGTGTTTAGTAATCCTGCCTTAGCAGTACTGTCATCGGTAGAATTACCATTGCTATCGCATAGTGAAGGTATTGTTTGTGTTTTGCCGCTAGTGTTCTTCACATATGATCAGAATTTCTTTGGATTTTCTGCAAGATTACGAGACAGGATTTCTCGCATTGAAATACGCGCTAGGTTGGGAGTTTCAGTAAAAGATTGCCAGTCTTGTGGATTCTATGTCTCTTTAAATTTTGTTACAAATTACGATATCTCTTCTTCCCCTGATGCGATTTTGATGAAATGAAGCTTATATGTTGCCCCAAGGTACCTATGAAACTCCAAAAAAGATGGTTAAATTATGATATCTTCATTTTCTCTGATCCCATTTTAATTATTGAAGCCCTTATGTAACCGCACGATATGCTCAAGTTACGTGTGAAAACTCCATGAAAATTCGTCATGTAGTTTTGGATATAAACGTGTTCAAAGAGGCAGACAAACATGTCGGTTATAGATAAAAAAATTCAAATTACGATTTTCTTTTTTTCCGTGATCCGATTTTTATGAATCGAAGTCTATATGTTAACCCGAGTTACGCTCTAGTAACTTGTGAAAACCCCATGCAAATTGGTGAAGTAGTTTTCGAGATAAGATGTTTTTAATAGTTGAACAAACAGACATGGCGGTTACTGAAAACACTTAAATTTACGATATCTTTTTTCTCCGTGATCTGATTTTCATAAAATTATGCCTATACGTTGACCCAAACTCTTCCCATGCTTCCTGTGAAAACCGCAAGATTCGTCCAATAGTTTTGAAGATTGAAGGGAACAGCGACATGCCTACATTTACAGATTTATTATTAGTATAGATTCCATCCAGTGGTAACTGCTGTCAAGTGAGTAGTTGTCATATGTTTAGCTCAACATCTGGTTTATACAAAACCATTCGTCACAGGAATGACGTTTCACAGTTGTGAGAAAACGATTCCCATAGCACCTGACCAGTACGCAAGGCAGAAGTTGGTACCACCTCAATTTTCGACACTGGAGAATTTAAAGCGTGATCAGAGATATAGATTTCTTCTTTTAATGGGTACGTATACACATGATTTTCATCTTGCATGCATCTATGGGAAAGCGCGTTTTTAATTGTGTAAGTTTTATTGGCCTGACCACGGGGTGTCAGCCCTCTCTTTTATTAATTTATTTGGTATAAATCTCTCGATTGCTACTGATATTATGACTTTGAAAGTGCCACTACTGATCTACACTCGCATTTTTAGTTTTGAAAGACTGGAGACTATCACTCAGGAAAGCGTGAAGCGAATTTTTATCTGCTTTATTGAATAGATATATTTTTCGTTTATTTTTGGTGCATTTGGGCATTTCGATATTCAGTCTCGTTACTACAACTCGATGTTCGCTAATCCCTGTATCTGTTTTTATGTTCTTTACTAGCTCAGGATTATTTGTTGCTAGGAGATCAAGGGTATTTTCGCAACCACTTACTATTCCAGTGGGTTCATGAACTAATTGTTCGAAGTAGTTTTCAGAAAAAGCATTTAGAACTAGTTCGGACGACGTTTTATATTTGCCGCCGGTTTTGAATACGTAATTATGCCAACATATCGAGGGTAAATTAAAGGCGCCACCGATTATAACAGAATGCTTCGGATACCTATTTGAAATCTGATTCAAGCTTTCTTTGAACATTTCGTCAACCGCATCGTCTGAGTCAGGGAGCCGATAAAAAGATCCAATTATTAATTTATTCCGGTTGTCAGGAATAACCTCTACCGAGACCAAGTCACAGGAAGTATCTGTCTCAATTTCGCTGCAGGATAAACCGTTCGTAACAGCAATAAACACGCCACCCCCTTTTTTATTTATTCTATCCTTCCTGAAGACCATTTGGCCTTTTGAAAAAATTTCGGCCAAACTTATCTCAGGCGTCAGCCAGCTTTCAGAACCTATAACGATATGTGCCTCAGTACTTTCTATCAGCGCTGGGAGCTCTGGAACTTTCCCAATACAGCTACGACAATTTACAACTGTTATACCAATTGTTTCTAGATCTGCTTTCTTCCTATGTCTGACCTGCCCCCTTTGAGACTGAAACCCATTTTGTGTATTCCCGAGGCCCTCTAACTTAAAAAACCGCCGAGGTTCAAAAGGATGTAGGTTGCCGTTCTTGAGATAAAAAAGCTTGGACTGGATATGGTATCATGGAGAGCTGCATCAAACTAGTCTTTGTACTGAAATCGCAATAACAGTCTGTTCCCCTCTTCGTTAATAAGAGAACGTAATATTACCACATTTGTTCTGTTTATATTAGACACATACTTAGTGACTTAAAATTAATTTAAAATCAGTCTGAATCACATATATTTCTTGGCTGGTTTCCGTTTCGACCTTGTATAAGACCATCTTCAGGCCATGCTGTGGTAGGCAATGCTGAAAATGCAATGATCAACAACAAAGAAATAAATGCAATCCATACTGGTTTTACATTATTTTTAATTATTCATCAATATCGCTGAGCGGAGATTATCGTAAAGAAATTTGATTGAAAAATTATACAGTACTGTTCCCTTCTAGTGGAGCCCTGTTATCTTAGAAGTCTGGATAGTGCTAACTACCAGTGCAACAAAGCTGAATGCAGTCAATGAATATCTTTTAACTGGCCCGGTCGAAAGCGTGACATTGTCCATTCTGCTGCAATTAAAGTGGGTTTATTAATGCATTATTTTTGTAATGAATTTCTACTGGCTGCAAGGTATAATTTCCTTAGGTTATTGCCGCGCCGTAACATTGGAGCCTCTATCGAATGAAGCTCATTTTAGGCACTGACACGTATATCGAAAGATTTGGAACTTAGAGATACTAGACATACAGAAATTAATATACTGTACTAAGACAATTATTAATTTAATTTTTATTTATTTATCTATTTTTTAATTCAAATACGTGTTTATAACGCTGGTGGGATGAAGAATCGCACGTTGTGATATATTGACGTGAATTATGGAAAACGGATGACTTAGTGGTTGCTGTTGTTCAGCGGTTTCTCTTCAATGCAGTATATTGCAACGCCAGATGTAGACTGCATTCTTAGAATTATGGTATTTAGTTGTGAGGTTACCTACTGGCTGACATACATATTACATATTTAGTCATACGTGGAAATTTATGAAATGTGAATTTAATTTATTCATATGCCCTCAAAGAAAATATAATCTGTTCATATAGTTTTTATTACTATTCATTGTTTTAAAATACAATGTTTGCGCTCTTTCGATTCCTTTTAGTGAATTCCAGAGTTAATGTTGCATTGTTTCGAACTCGAGGCACGTGGAAGTTCTCGTCAGCCCCAGAAAGGATACCCATATCCATAACCTAAAAAGAAAACAAATCGAATTAATAAACAATAATAAAGGTAGGCTTATAATAGTAACAGTAAGGTCATAAAATATTTAAGACAAATAATAGATTTTAGAATAAACTTTGAACTGTGCGGCGGAGTGTACCCTGTTATGGAACTTCCTCGCAGATTAAAAGTGTGTGCCAGATCGCGGTTGGAATACAGGACCTTTACCTTTCACAAACAGACAAAGATTTTGGATTCAGTTTCAGTCTGGAACACACTTTTTATCTCCCAGTAAGTTTTAAATAAATAATTACATGGTGCTTTGAGAGCTGTTTAAATATGGCAAAATACAGTATTTATATAAAAAATATAATAATTTTGAAATTTAAGATAAGCAACTAGTTTTTCTAGTAATCGCCATGCTATCGTACGTTTTTCGGTTAATCTTTGCTTTTTTTACCAGCTCACAGATGTATTTTACTTGATATAAAGCCACAAGATATAAAGAAGGGAATAATACTGAGAGAGTATTAGGTGGAATCTAAAATTTTAAGTAATGACGAAATTCGGAGTAAAATGCAAGGAGAGGAGAGGGAAGCATATGAAAGGAACGAAATAGTTGAGAGGGAGGCGAGACAGGGTTGTAGGCTAATCCCGATGCTGTTCAATGTGTTTATATGGATACTAAAAAAATTGGCAGATCAAGTGAAGCCAAATAGTGTATTGATAAAAGTTTATTTGAGAAATACCAACGTGACTAAAATGACGGTAATGGAATAGTCGAATTAAATCAGGCGATGATTAGGGAATTAGGAAATTTAAAATTTCTTATTTGGACTGCAAGATAAGTAATGGCGGCTGAAGTAAAGAAGAAGCCTTGGTTTTTGGGTGATAAGTTTCAGTTATCTGTTCTATGTATGAAACAACCAGCAGAATTGTGAATAAAAGGATAGATATTAACAGCCTAGACGAAACGACGCATTTGTATGTCTCACAAGAGTAAGACCTCAGACACGGCCAACCGATTAGGCTAAAATTTGGCAGCTTGTTTATGTTCAACCTAGATTGAAATATGCTATGATTTTTTGCTCAATAGCTCCCTCCCCCCTCCCCCGGTCTGAGAAAATAGCCACCAAACTTAATGACAAGCAATCGACTCAAAGTTAACGGGATCGACAGATAATTGTAAATAGAGCATTTTTCATCGTCATGTATGTGGTACGCAAACGCATACTTCTCCAGGAATCGAAGAAAGAAATTTTTAAAACTGCCGCTTTTGTTCCCACATGGTAAACGCTTTTCGCCGAAAGCACCGATAGCGAAGCGGTCACGGGGTCGCGAGATTGGCCACGTGGTCTAAGGCATCATGCTACGAACTGGGCGACCGTTCCTGTCGGAGGTTCGAGACCTTTCTAGGTCATGGGTGTATGCATAAGTTAAGTAGTTTGTGAGACTAGGGACTGATGACCGCAGCAGTTTGGCCCAAAAGGTTTACAAACATTTGAACATTTTATTTGGCTGCGAAGCGGAGATCCCAGGCTCGAATCTCGAGGAAACAGAAAAACTAATTACTATATAATGTACAAACCGTATGTTGCTTACGCCAGATCACTGATTCTTTTACGTATTTTATTTGCCGGATTAACAGTGAAAAATCAGTACATGTGTCTTCGAGATTCGCGGCAGCATAACGACGGAAAACAACTTCTTCCGACTGACCTCTGTAAGGTTCGTGCTGGAAAATTTCACTCTTCGAGGTTTACAACTGTGATATGACGAACGGCAGTCGGGACAACATAGCTGTCCCAGCGTGTTTTCTGTCCCCTGCCTCGCTGTAAGCAAGCGTTGCGCGGTTGCCTGTCTGAGGTACCTTGTGAGGAATTCTCAGCACTGTTACTCGGAATTGTTTTCATTTGACGAGGTTTGTTGTTGTTGTTGTGGTCTTCAGTCCAGAGACTGGTTTGATGCAGCTCTCCACCCTACTCTATCCTGAGCAAGCCTTTTCATCTCCTCATAAGATCGACAACCCACATCCACTTGAATCTGCTTACTATACGCGTCTCTTGGTCTCCCTCTGCGATTTTTACCTCACACACTTCCCTCCAACGCTAAATTCACAATTCCTTGATGTCTAAGAATGTGTCCTACCAGTCTATCCCTTCTTTTAGTCAAGGTATGCCAGAAATTTCTTTTCTCCCCAATTCGGTTCAGTACCTCCTCATTAGTTACACGATCCACCCATCTAATCTTCAACATTCTTCTGTAGCACCACATTTCAAAAGCCTCTATCCTCTTTCTGTCCACACTGCTTATCTTCCATGTTTCACTCCCATACAAGGCAACACTCCATACAAATGCCTTCAGAAAGGACTTCCTTAGGCGTAAATCAATATTCGATGTTAACAAATTTCTCTTTTTCAAAAACGCCTTTCTACCCATTGCCATTCTGCATTTTATATCATCTGTACTGCGACCATCATTTGTTATTTTACTGCCCAAGTAACAAAACTCATCTACCTCCTTTATTGTTTCGTTACCTAATCTAATTCCTTCAGCATCACCTGATTTTCTTACACTGCACTCCATTACCCTAGTTTTACTCTTGTTAATGTTCATCTTATATGCACCTTTCAGCACACTGTCCATTCCGTTCAATTGCTCTTTCAGGTCCTTTGCTGTATCTGACAGAATTACTATGTCGTCGGCAAAAAGCAAGGTTTTTAATTCTTCACCCTGAACTTTAATTCCTTCTCCAAATTTCTCCTTGCTTTCCTTTATAGCTTGCTCAGTGTACAAATTGAACAACATTGGGGAAAGGCTACAACCCTGTCTTACTCCCTTTCCAACCACTGCATCCCTTTCAGGCCCTTCAACTCTGACAACCGCTGTCTGGTTTTTGTACAAGTTGTAAATAACCTTACGCTCCCTATATTTTACTCCTGCTTGCTTCAGAACTTGAAAGAGTTTATTCCAATCAACATTGTCAAAAGCCTTCTCCAAATCTACAAAAGCTAGAAATGTTGGTTTGCCTTTTCTTAATCTATCTTCTAGGATAAGCCGTAAAGTGAGTATTGCCTCCCGTGTTCCTACATTTCTCCTGAACCCAAACTGATCTTCCCCGAGTTCGGCTTCTACCAGCTTTTCCATCCTTCTGCATATAATTCGTGTTAATATTTTGCAACCATGACTTATTAAACTGATGGTTCTGTAGTTTTCACACCTGTCTGCACCCGCTTTCTTTGGAATGGGGATTATAACATTTTTCTTAAAGTCTGAGGGTACTTCACCTGTCTCATACATCTTACACACAATGTGAAACAATTTTGTCATGGCTGGTTCTCCCAGAGACTTCAGTAGCTCTGACGGGATATCATCTACTCCAGGGGCCTTGTTTCGACTTAGATCTTTCAGTGCTCTGTCAAATTCATCTCTCAGTATACTATCTCCTATTTCATCATCATCTACATCCTCTTCCCTTCCTACAATATTGTCTCGAAGTTCATTTCCTTTGTAGAGCCCCTCTATATACTCTTTCCACCTTTCAGCTTTCCCTTCTTTGCTGAGAACTGGTTTCCATCAGTGTCCTGGATATTCATAGAGCTGTTTTTCTTATCGCCAAATCTTTCTTTTATTTTCCGGTAGGCTGTATCTATTTTCCCCCTATTTATACATTCTTCTACATCCTTGCATTTGCCTTCTAGTCATTCCTGCTTAGCCATTTTGCACTTCCTGTCAATCTCATTTCTTAGTCGTCTGTACTCCATTTTGCCTGTTTCATTTACTGCATTTTTATTCTTTCTCCTTTCATCGATTAAATTTAGTATCTCCTGTGATATCCAAGGATTCTTTGTAGGTCTTGCCTTCCTACCTATTTTGTCCTCTGCTGCCTTCACTATTTCATCTCTCAATTTTACCCATTCTTCCTCAAATGTTTTATTTTCCCCTGTTTCTGTCAATTGTTGCCTGAAGCCCCCTCTGAAATTCTTAAGAACTTCACTTTCCTTCAATTTATCTAGGTCCCATCTCCTTATTTTCCTACCTTTCTGTAGTTTCTTCAGTTTCAGCCTACGGTTCATAACCAACAAGTTATGGTCAGAGTCTATGTCTGCCCCTGGGTATGTCCTACACTTCAAAACCTGGTTCCGAAATCTATGTCTTACCATTATAAAATCTATCTGGTATCTCCCGGTGTCTCCTGGTCTCTTCCACGTATACAACCTTCTTTTGTAATTCTTAAACCAGGTGTTTGTTATAACTAAATTATGTTCCGTGCAAAATTCTACCAGGCGGCTTCCTCTTTCATTCCTTTTGCGCAGACCATATTCACCCACTATCTTCCCTTCCCTTCCTTGTCCTACTACCGAATTCCAGTCTCCCATAACAATTAAGTTTTCCTCTACCTTAATTGTCTGAATAATTTCCTTTAGCTCCTCATATATTTCTTCGATCTCCTCATCATCGGCAGAGCTAGTTGGCATATAAACCTGTACTACTGTTGTCGGTGTTGGCTTCGTATCTATCTTGACTATGATAATTCGATCACTGTGCTGCTCATAGTAGTTTACCCGCATTCTTATTTTCTTATTCATTATCCATCCTACTCCTGTGATACCCCCAACTGATTTTGTATTTATAATCCTGTACTCACCTGACCAGAAATCCTGTTCATCCTGCCACGGAACTTCACTAATCCCCACTATATCTAACTTCAACCTATCCATTTCCCTTTTTAAATTTTCTAATTTTCCTACTCGATTAAGGGATCTAACATTCCACGCTCCGACCCGTAGAATACCAGTATTGTCTTTCCTGATGATCACATCCTCCTGAGTACTCCCCGCCCGGAGATCCGAATGGGGGACTATTTTACCTCCGGAATATTTTACCCGAGAGGATGCCATTATCATATGTTCATACAGTAGAGCTGCATGTCCTCAGGAAAAATAACGGCTGTAGTTTCCCCTTGCTTTCAGCCGTTCGCAGTAGCTGTGTGGCAAAGCCACATTAGCTGATGTTACAAGGCCAGCTCAGTCAATCATCCAGACTGTTGCCCCTGTAACTACTGAAAAGGCTGCTGCCCCTCTTCAGGAACCACGCGTTTGTCTGGCCTCTCCACAGATACCCCTCCGCTGTGGTTGCACCTACGGTACGGCTATCTGTATCGTTGAGGCACGCAAGCCACCCCACCTCGGCAATGTCTGTGGTTCATGGGAGCGGTGACGAGGTTTAAAAACTTTAATTCTTTACTAATTCACGTAGTTTCGAAATCCCATTGCCTACCTAAGTACTATTGCGTATTGAATTGCGAACCTTATTAACCCTCATATCCCTAAGTATGATGATACGAAAAACTACATTTTAAAGAAATGAAAACCGTACAGTTTCCTCGAGACACGAACCTGGGTCCTCTGCTTCCCAGACAGTTATCGTGGCCTTTGTGCTATTTTTTCCCTTCTTCTTTTCCTTAGTTAGATCGATTTCTTGCGGACTTGGTAACGTGCTTATTCCATGGGATCCTTCAACAGTGGGGTCAGTTTTTTTATTAGAGAGAGAGAGAGAGAGAGAGAGAGAGAGAGAGAGAGAGAGAGAGAGAGAGAGAGAGAGAGAGAGTATCCAGCCCTCTCACCGAACGCACTGAGCCTTCAGTGCTCTCGGCGAAAAGAGTTCGCCACAAGGATACATACCAGGTGATCAAAAGTTCAGTATAAATTTGAAAACTTAATAAATCACGGAATAATGTAGATAGCGAGGTAAAAATTGACACACGTGCTTGAAATGACATGGGGTTTTATTAGAACCAAATATAAAACAATGTTCAAAAAATGTCTAACAGATAGCGCTTCATCTGATCAGAAAAGCAATAATTAGCATAACAAATTAAGACAAAGCAAAGATGATGTTCTTTACAGGAAATGCTCAATATGTTCACCATCATTCCTCAACAATAGCTGTAGTCGAGGAATGATGATGTGAACAGCACTGTAAAGCATGTCCTTAGTTATGTTGAGGCAGTGGCGTCGTATGTTGTCTTTCAGCATCCCCAGAGATGTCGGTCGATCACGATACACTTGCGACATCAGGTAAACCCAAAGCCAATAATCGCACGGACTGAGCTCTGCGGACCTGCAAGGCCAAGCATGACGAAAGTCGCGGCTGAGCACACGATCACCAAACGACGCGCGCAAGAGATGTTTCACGAGTCATGCAATACTTTCTTTTTTTTTTTTTTTTTTTTTTTTGTTCATGTCATTTCAAGCGTATGTCAATATTTACCTCTGTATCTACGTTATTCCGTGATTTATTAAGTTTTCAAATTTATATTGACTTTTTGATTACCTGGTACTATATCAGCGGCAATTGTAAAAGTTTTTTTCCTCGATTTTTCGAAAACTATGCGTTTCCGGCCTCCATTCTTGATTATGAAAATTGTTCCATTTACAATCATCTATCGATTCTGTCATTACTGAGTCGATTACTTTAGGAGTGACTCCAAACGGGTGTGGAGGGGGGGGGGGGAGAACTGTCCCAGTCCTGCCAAATTTGAGTCTAATCGGTAGGCCGTGAGTGAGACCTTCCCATTGGTACTTCTACCAATTACTCCCCACGCACTTTAGACACGAAATAACATTAGAAACAACAAAGTGATGTGTTTATTACATGACAGCTACCACACTGAGGTTTCAGACAGATTAGTAACCGCGAGGCGGCAATTCGACAGCTCGTCTCCTCCCTGCCGCCTTTTCCACTGCTATTGTTTCTGCAGGATGACTTTAGCGCCTCTTTACCAGTGATGCCAACCTCTAAAACTCCGAAGTCTCGCCCGAGAACTCAAAATATCTCATTCCTGCATAAATTGTCCCACGGCAAAAAGAAACAAGTGATGCAAAAGATAAAAAAAGGGGTATAATTTTACTTTCGGCGGCGTAGTGTGATGACGTTGGCAACGGCTTTGGAATACTATTTGAAAACCCAATCACTCAAAATGTGAAAGTAGATTTCGGATCTAATTGATCCTACCTACAATAGAGCACGTCCACGTGAGTTACTGTTTCATAAACAAACTTATTGTGCCCGTAGTAAGAATGCTGATTCCTGATTGTACAAATGGCAGTTGGCGGGTGTCATGTACTTCACTTCCGTGAAATGTTTGTCTTAGCCGTTCTACGTACAACAACAATTACTACAAGTGTTATAGGCAGTGATTAAATGCCCCATATTCATATCACTTTTAGCACTCAGAAGAAAAACAATAATAATAAATAAAAATAAAATAAAAAACCCTTTTATCCCTTTCTGAATAATCTTTGTCAAAATGTCTCACAATATTGGACGGGTTGGCAACACTGCTACGTACCCCAAAGAGGACTTGAGCGCATCTGATAGATTATTTTCTGCCACAAATTGTTCTAGTATCTATATATGAATGCAATTTTACGCACATGTGAGTTTCAGAAATTAAACTGTTGTACGACTCTTCCATTGGGATGCGACCAGACGTTGGTGGCTCTATGTAGTTTTTTTATTTTTATTTTTTAAAGGTGTGGGGAATGCTTGCAGAAATTAGTAAAAGAACATAACAAAATAGTGCACTTTACTAGTGTATGAGAGGCTTAATATGGGTTGGGGATGCCAATGAGGTGCAAATTGGTGCTATACAAGACCTTCTTCACACCCTTACTAATATGTGGATCAGAGACATGGGCTATGAGTAGAAAAGAGGAGATTAGGATACAAGCCAATGACATGAACTTTAGAAGTATGTTAGGGAAGACGAGAAGAAACAGAGTGAAAAAAGAGGATGTCAGGAAGGAAATTCGAGTGGAGAAATCAAATGAGAAAACGGAAAAGAACAGGTTAAAATGGTTTGTACATGTGAAGAGGATGGGAGAGGGTAGAATACGTAGAAGAATGATGTAGTTAAGGATTGAGAGAAAGAGGGCAAGAGGAAGACTGAGAACAACATGGATCGACACAATAAAATGTTTAAGGAGGAGAAACATGGTATGGAACCAAATCGTGGAAGAAGAATGGTGGAAAGATCGAGGAAAGCGGAGAAGTACCATTGATACCCTAAACCGATCAGATGCTGGATAGAGGGGTAACGAAGATGGCGATTATGATGAAGGAGTGTGGAAGCGTTACCAGGCCAAGGGCGCCAGCCTCAGGGTCCCCATCCGAAGCCGAAGGCGAAGCTCTCTGCTGGCGCCAGTGACTCCCTACTGGCGCCACGACCTCCAGCAGTGGCGGGCACAGCGGACGCGCAGCACGCCAGCGTCACCACCAGCACCACCAGCATCTGAAACAGCACAGAAGGCTCTCAGTGGGGGAGTCCAGAACGCTTTCCCGCATGCCCATTGTTTATCACCATCAAAAGCAGCAGTAGGTAGCAGGCTTATATCACTGACGTCAGATTAGAACATGTACTTTTTTAGATTATATACTTTCCACAAATATTATGGACTACCTCGAAGAGAACCGCCTATAGACACTGTACCTTACAAGCGTCTTCTAATGAAACTGGTTTTTTTTTTTTTTTTTTTTTTTTTTTTTTTTTTTTTTTTTCATTTTAAACATGCTTAGGTATTGCAACCTACGGTAGGCACTATAAAAATAGTAACAAGTCGCTGTTGCACTGCGCAGCAGTTCATGAACTTCTAAGTACATGGAAATTATGGGTTACCTGTATATCTGAAAGTAGTAGTTGTTACTTAACGTGTTATTTATTGAATGAACAGTTTCTTTAGTATAACAGTTTATACTACGAAATTGATTGTTTTATTCCGTAGAAAGAAGCCGTACTATTCAGACACACAGCTATGTAGTATGAAAATGGGTGCTTAAAATTGTATGAATCTTATTTCTACAATCATTACAAATAAAACTTAAGAGGATTAGAGCAGGTCTGAAAGAGATAAGAGACAGTAAATTTGATTCCCAGTAATATTTCCTATATTATAATGCAGAAAGTCGATACGGTCGTCATATACTATTTGTGTGTCCTGAGAGGATATCTTTTAAATGCAAGGTCACACTCATGATCAGTCAAAAGCGCGTCATTTTGATACTATGTGATATAGTTAAATATCAAATAATGACATATATAGTTACAATCTTTGGAAAATAATACATGGAGTGGACGAAATATTGCGAATACCATGCAGTATATCATTTTGCAACTTGGCACCGTTGCCTATGAGTAAACATTGCCAAGTAAAACTACTTGAAGTATCACTCTCCGATTTTTCTGAAATTTGGATTTTTTATAATAAATTGCAAACTACGGGACACGTATCTTTTTAGCAGTGGTAAAACATACTGAAGGAGTGAAACGGTCCCTCGAAAATGTAGGCTAAAATGTAAAAATTGCGATAATTTAGAGATTAGTGAAGCGATTTAAGTGACTTTCATAGTGAAAGTATCTCTTGATAAAAGGCGAAAATCGACCAAGTTATATTGGAGGGAGGGAAAATTACGGGGCCAATATCCCCCGAAAGCGACAATTTTGTTGCTACAAAAAATAGTTTTGATGCTAAGAACAAAAAACACGCACAGACACACACAAACACACACACACACACACACACACACACACCCATGCCAGAGGGAGAACTCGAACCTCCGACGGGGAGCAGATGCGCACTCCACAGCAAGGTGCCTTAGAGCGCACGGCCTCTCCCGCGCGGCAAACAAACACTGCAATATTTCAGAATGATAATGAGCCCCCAATCACAGCCAAAATGTTGAGGGGTGCTTTGCACGACATCAAAAATTATCAAAATGCCCACATTTCTACATAATTTAACCGTTATGAGGAGTATCAGAGCAGAGAGTGAGGACCTTATTTAATAAGCTCAGACATCAATTGCGGAGGTTTTCCTACAAGAATTTATAACATTCTTTTCGAAAGTTGCAACTGTTTTGAAAGCCAATTTTGTACCAACTCCTTAAATAAAGTTTCATATTATTTTTTCAGCTCCCTGCATATAATATGTAATAATGCGAATTCAAAGGTTTAGTGCAGTTGATAGTGTCGTGTGCAATGAAACCTGTGCATAGCGTACAAGTGTGCTTATTTACAATTTTTCCTCCTTTTTTTCTTTTAAAAGTTTCGGCACGAAAAATTCCTTTTCCGCTGGAGAAAGAACTTTCTCAAAAGATATACCTCCGCAGCAGATTCAACCCAAGAAGGCCGTCATTCTCAGTTTAAGGTAAGTTTAGAGGTACAGATAGATTTATAAGTAATTTAGGAAAGTTAACTTGTTCGGGTACGTGAATTACAGAATGCAATAATTATAGTGGCTCCCAGTTATTTTAACCATCGGTTGTCACTGGAAAGCCCGTATTCTTTTTTATGCTGCCACATCGACATCGTCTGATACCATTGATTTGGGGGTGACAATATCACGACTGAAACGTAGAGCAACAGAAACGTATCGCTTGTCGGATGAAACACGTGTCTTCTTACAGGATGTTGAAAACCAACCCCGTAATGTTAGGGAATTAAGTTTGGCAAAAATGGATTGTACTGAAAGAAATGTACAGATCGCTAAAAGAAATTAAATGTAAGGATATACCAAAAGAGTTTCAAACAAGATTTTTTTTCATCAGCTATGTGCGAAGTACTTAGTTCTCTTACCTTGAGTACGACTCTTTCCATGGTGATCTCTCGTGAGTGCGACAATACGACGATGTCTCTGTAACGGGGCGCAAAGTTTATATAGGAAAGGAGACACTAAGTAATTAGCTACCAGGGCCATTGGTAAGTGCCGGCCTTGGTAACTTTCATACACGAAGTGCCTGGTCTGGTGTCGCTAAAACATTGAGAAACTCTCCAGATTGCGCTAACTTTGCAGGAGTCGCTGCAAGCTCAACACGCTCGTATCAAAAGCACTGATATTCGGTATTTATCATATCAACCCCAAGAAATTATGAAGAAACCGATCGACAGGATTTGCAGCATTGTACAATGAGAGGCAAAAAGAATGCACCGATCGAATAATTTAGAGTGCAGAACGGAGAATTGCGTTTTTCCGAGTTAAGAACTGCAAGTGTTCCCAAATGGCTGTTGAGCTTCAGCTTGATATTTAAATTGTTAAATAGAAGCTGTGTAATAGTTAGTACATAATATATATATATATATACAGGGTGTTCCAGCTATCTTGTTCACCCAAAATATTTCGGGAATAATAACAGCTATTGGAAAACGACTTTCACCGGTCTTGTCTGTTTGTTTAAATATTATATTGTTATACAACGGACTGTTTTAAAAGAAAGTGGAACCTAGAAAAGCATACAATTACACAATTTGTAGTGAATTTAGGTTTAAATCCTATTTGCACGTATATACAAAAATTTACAAATAGGACTTTTCACTCCATTCAGATTCGAATGCTCGTCATTTAGTTCGTAAAACGTAATCCTGTCACCCAACCATCTTTTTTTTCATTAAAACAAATGTGACACACCCTCGTTGTAGTAATTGTACTGACGTGACGTTGTTATATTAATTAGCAGCAAAGGGAAAAAAAGCCAAGATCGAAGTTTGATTTATTTATTGAAGACCTGTTTCGATGAGCTTCGCCATCATCTTCTCGTCGCATATATTTTTACAATGTGGTCATGTATTTAAAACCAATGTTGCACTTTAACTTTGTAACCTCCATAAATAAAAATATATGCGACCAGACGATGATGGCAAAGCACATCGAAACCGGACCTCAATAAATAAATCAATCTGCGATATAGGCTTTATTTTTCCATTTGGAGCGAATCAATCATTATAGATCGTCTCCTCCCTGCGATGTCAGGTAATGTCAAGTTGCTGTTATATTTCAACACTTCCTACGTACTCGAATAGTGATTTTGAAAAGATAGAGCTAAGCTGCAATGAATCTCGATATACAGGGTGTCCCAACTATCTTGTCCACCCAAAATATCTCTGGAACAATAACAGCTATTGGAAAACGACTTTCACCGGTATCCATGTACGGCTGGGGCCCATGAATGTACATATTTGGAAACATTCTAAAACGAAAGCAAATGTGTTTTTTAACACAAACTTACGTTTTTTTTTAAATGGACACCCTATATTTTTTCTTCAGCAATCCATAGCATGATAAATCACATAAAAAAATACCCAGTTTGTGTTAAAAACACATTTGCTTTCGTTTTAGAATGTTTCCAAATATGTACATTCATGGGTCCCAGCCGTACATGGATACCGGTGAAAGTCGTTTTCCAATAGCTGTTATTGTTCCAGAGATATTTTGGGTGGACAAGATAGTTGGGACACCCTGTATATCGAGATTCATTGCAGCTTAGCTCTATCTTTTCAAAATCACTATTCGAGTACGTAGGAAGTGTTGAAATATAACAGCAACTTGACATTACCTGACATCGCAGGGAGGAGACGATCTATAATGATTGATTCGCTCCAAATGGAAAAATAAAGCCTATATCGCAGATTGATTTATTTATTGAGGTCCGGTTTCGATGTGCTTTGCCATCATCGTCTGGTCGCATATATTTTTATTTATGGAGGTTACAAAGTTAAAGTGCAACATTGGTTTTAAATACATGACCACATTGTAAAAATATATGCGACGAGAAGATGATGGCGAAGCTCATCGAAACAGGTCTTCAATAAATAAATCAAACTTCGATCTTGGCTTTTTTTCCCTTTGCTGCTAATTAATATAACAACGTCACGTCAGTACAATTACTACAACGAGGGTGTGTCACATTTGTTTTAATGAAAAAAAAGATGGTTGGGTGACAGGATTACGTTTTACGAACTAAATGACGAGCATTCGAATCTGAATGGAGTGAAAAGTCCTATTTGTAAATTTTTGTATATACGTGCAAATAGGATTTAAACCTAAATTCACTACAAATTGTGTAATTGTATGCTTTTCTAGGTTCCACTTTCTTTTAAAACAGTCCGTTGTATAACAATATAATATTTAAACAAACAGACAAATGTTCTTAGTCAAAATATTCAAATCGGATATATTTATTTGTAATTACTTCGACCGCCAGCTTGTGTCTCCATAGTTTTCAGCTAAGAGGAACGTATCAGCTGATTGGCATACTTTACATCTATGCCTGAAAAGTCGAAGTAATTATAAATAAATGCAACCGCTTCCGATATTTTTACTGTGATCATTTGTCTGTTTGTTTAATAATTTGCCTTAATAATATTGTCAGGTTCAGATTAGCGATTTGATATTTGTGAATGTTCATGGTCAACTATGACGATCTAAGTCTCGATAAGGCACAATAGCTTTGGTTAATAAGTAATGGCCGTAGGAGGTGGCTTTCATTCTAGATCCAGAACAAGATAGTTCGTGATGTCATTCCACGTGCAAATATGTGCACAAATTTTTATTCAGTCATGGGTATACAGAAATTTCTGGTGACACACTGTTTGTATTGAATATTCCATCCAGTGATTACTGCTGTTAATTGAGTAGTTGCCATATGATTAGCTCAACAAGTGGATTACACAAAACCACTCGTCACAGGAATGATGTTTCACAGTTGCGAGAAAACGATTCAGAGACCAAAGATACTTCGAAATGCTATAGAACTTCAGGGATTTGTAACACCCAGTCTAGTCTAACTTAGTTAAGATCCTGAGATATTATTTTTTAGCCCTTTGGTCGCCTATCACGTTAGAAAAGATCGTAAGTGTTACAATATACGGTATTAACGTAATATAATTCCTGTCAAGTTCTAGAGCAAGTTAAATACGGTTCAGGATGAATATACACCTCTGGCTTGTACACCAGTATATCGTCAATTAAATACGTTGCCACTACAACGCATACGCGGGCGACACCGTAAGTAAAATTTAGTCACCGACGTAAGCGCGGTCTTTAATCAACGATTACAAAACAACTATCTGTAATCGTATTTTACTATTATAGGTAAGTAAAAATCATTGTACTTAACTACACCATAGAAAATAAAATTCAGATTACCCTTCAAATTCACTGAATATATATTGATATCAATAAATGGAACGATAATTCAAGCTATCCTCTCTATCTAAACATTTCATTAAAAGAGACCTTTCATTAAGCTACCTTAAAAAATAAATAAATAAATAAAAATAAAAAATTCCATCCTAAAGTAATATTACTTTTTTCGTCTTTTTGACGACAGTCCCGAATATCAGCAGAGATAACTCCGAAATAAAATGTTTAGTAGTCAGGGATAATATTTGTATCAGACCTAACAGATTCCTTTACTAGAATTCAATATTACGTTTTTGTCAAGTTAACATCTTTTCATTTCTAACTATTCTTATAGACATGGTTGACTTTGTATTATATTTAGCCCCAGAGAACAAATTTTAAACGATACTAATCAGACTCGTCCGATATCGTATTCAGAAGTGTACCTTGATAGCCGTTTGGAGCGCTGCTGTCGTGATGTATAACAAAAATCAGTGGGAGTGTCGTGACTGTATATGGTAGACTGTAGCGATAATCAGTTATAACTAAGAACGTATTATGATAAAAGTTATCTTAGCCCTTTATTCAATAATATAAAAGACATTGTGTAATTTTTATCTTGACTTGTCTGAAGTGAACTGTACTGAGAGGACGAAAGGAGAGAAAGCATTGTAAATTTAGAGAATCGTCGTTAGATTGATTTTCAAGAATTGCAATTTTCAGGTCTGTTACATTCATGTGAAAGCTTAATTGTGGTTTGAAATAGAAGTATTGGTTATGATTTCGGGTTCTTGATAGTAGAACAGGACCTATTCGGATATTTTAAGCATTTTTCAAAAATTCAGCTCAAGCAGCAGCATCTCCAACAGAGTCGCTCTACTTGAGACTCCAGTGGCTATTTCACTGCCAATTCAAACTAATTATTATTTAAAAGTTCAGGAACGGAAGGCGAAAACATGTAGGACATTAACCATTAAATTTTTTACGTCGTCTACGGAAATGTGTGGCGTTTGAGTTAATTTTCAAAACATTTATTTAAATGAAATATACGTGAGTAGGTCCACGGATCAAACAGGCTGAAAGTGGCTAATCGACGAGTGATTTTATGTGAATATCCAAATTCTGTAATTACTTCATTCTTGTGGGGAAATGTTAGAAGTGTGTTATATTGTGGCGTCAATTGCGTATCAACTAGGAGACCCGACTTGAAACTTCGGAGCAGCAAGAAACGGTTTCTGCCCCCCCCCCCCCCTCCTCCCCCAGTAAGTTCTATGGCATCCACTGTTGCCTTTGACGGAAGCCTCTTTTAACAACTACATTCTGCCCTCTACTTCCGTCCTATTCTTCGCTGCATTTTTTTACTGGTACACGTAAGTTACATGACTTCGCCTCCCCCCCCCCCCCTGCACCCATACCAAAGTTCTGAAACCGCCAAGATGAAGTCAATAAATAGGTTTTCTTCCCCCTCCTCTAAAGAAACAGTTGGCACGCCACTGTATGGCGTCCAATTTATCTGGGGTACGCGACAGCCTAAGAACAAAGTATATACGAGGCGGTTTTTTAAGTAAGTATCGATTTGAAATTAAAAAAAAAAGACGTGGTAAGATATCTCAATAATTTTATGCGCACTGGGTATCTACATCTGTTGTCTACGCACTGACGCCATTACAGTCTGATTCTTCCTAGTTTATGTTGTGTGCTGAGTTTTTAAGATGCCTCCTAAGTACCGCCGACTGTGAAGTACGGACTGTTATAAGATTTCTTAGTGCTAAAGGCCTAAAACCGATCGATATTCATCGGGAGATCTGTGCAGTTTACGGAGAAAACATTATGAGTGATGGAATTGTAGGAAAGTGGGTGAAATCATTTAAAAATGGCTGCACACATGTGCATGATGAACAACGTTGTGGGCGTCCTTCGGTCGTTAATGAAAGTTTGGTGCAGGAAGTAGACAATACGGGGGGAGAAAACATACGCTTTACGATTGCGTCCTTGCGGGATGACTTTCCTAATGTTTCTCGAGTTGTTTTGTATAGCATTGTGACTGAGTAGGACGATGACGAAGTCAAAACAGTTGTGATGCAGTAGTTAACAAGTCAGGCGGCAGACTTCTATGAGAAACATGGGGTTCTCGCCTGAGTCTCAGGACGTGCGCTAGCCGCGCGTTTCGCGTATTTCAAGCGTCAACTTCGCGTCGCAATACCTCAGGATGTAATTGGAATATTGCGATGAAATCAACGCCATTGCTTATGTGATTTGTCATGCTATGGATTGCTGAAGAAAAAATATAGGGTGTCCATTTAAAAAAAAAACATAAGTTTGTGTTAAAAGACACATTTGCTTTCGTTTTAGAATGTTTACAAATATGAACATTCATGGGCCCCAGCCGTACATTGATACCGGTGAAAGTCGTTTTCCGATAGCCGTTATTGTTCCAGAGATATTTTGGGTGGACAAGATAGCTGGGACACCATATATACAGTTCGTATTCTAGGCTGGCATATAGTTTTAATCTGCCAATAAATTACAAATCAGCACACATTCCGTTGTAGAGTAAAAATTTCATTCTGTCTCGATATTTTCCAGGAACTTAGATTGAAAGGCGAAGACTGCTGGAGTAGCGTCAGATTTTATAATGAAAGAATGGAAGGCTTATGGTGTGGCGTGAGAGAAACATGGAGAAACAGCCTCAGAACATTGTGCCTAATTTTAAACAGGTCGCGGATTCCTACTGGTGTGGACGCGTATGAATGATTCGAGTGCTGGTAAACTGAATTTCACAGAAGGTGTGATGGATCACAAAACGCAACATTTCAAAGAAAAATCTAAGGGGTAGCGAAAAAAAAATATATCCGAAGAAACAAGCTGAAGCGAGCGGCATGAAATACTAGAATGTGAGTGATATAGAGAATAGACCTTCTCAGAGCCCAGATATAAATTCCACCGAATACAGTTGTAAGTGCTATCAGAGAAAATCTGCAGAATAATTTCTAACAAGAAAGTCTTAAGCAAAGCCCTACGAGAAAAGTGGGACCAATTTCCACCCTCTGTGATAGCAAATTTAGTCTTGTGGCTAGACGACTGTAAGCAGGGATAACTGCAAAGGGAAACCCTCACTAAATATTTATTTTTGTATTTTAGACCATGTTTTCAGACTCTAAATATCTAAAAGTATGAGCGGATGAATACATTCTAGAATAGTTCTCGTATGTAACTTTCTGTTTTGTTAACATTATGAATTTATTTCGTTCCTAGTGTTTCAATAAAATTGAGTTATGGTGGTGCTATTCTCTGCATTGGTTAATATTGGAAATATTTTATGATGTTTGGACGGTCGCCTAATTTCCTACTTAAAAGACGAAACACAATATCGTGTCTAGTCTATCGGTTACTTTATTATTTGAACGGCTTGACCAGGCACTGTTAAGTACTGTGGTTTCAAACAGCAATTAATTACATATTAGTTTTTAGCAGCAACGGTGCTTTTCGTATGAAATTTTTGTTTATGAAATTCTTGTTCCTTCATGTAGCCGTTTTCCTTTCCCACTTCGATCCATTAAGGTTCGTGATTACCGCTCACTGGATGTTACAACAGCTCTTCTCGGAAGTCCATCAAAATTCTCTCCAACGATTAAGAGTGGAAAGAGTGGGGGGAAGGAAAGTGGGTAAACAGCTGTTGCTTCCATTAGGTGTCTCTGAGGGAAAACTAGGAAGAATTCATTTACGCAAAAGAAGAAACAGCTTACGTGAAACTATCCGAATTGAGAGAACAGAACAGCGACGGTAAGCGTAAAAGCTAAATGAGACTTCCGAAAATAAATTATAGGAATTATTGCAAATTGTTTTGGTAAGGAGGGTGTCTGACTGTACTTGTGATGATACTCCGAAAGATCATGTTGTCTAAATCGATGAGTGATACAAAATCTCACTCCTATCGGAAATTTTGAACGATAGAAGCTACATTGTGACGTGTATGTGTTATTTGAGAGATGTTTGTGAAAACAATCTTTCACATAAGACATTTTTCCAACTACCGTGATTTCTTGGACAGCAGATGCTTACTCTACAAGAACATTATAATTCCTTTTCTTCAAATGGTACTTCCTAAATCAAATTACGTAAATCGATTGGTCAACATGCCTTCTGGTTGGTAATGTCAACATTCCAGAACTATACACTGTGCCTTGTTCCTGACACCCTTGAGCATTGGTTCCAGTGTCTTCGTGTATCGACTGTGTGGGTGCTCTGCCGAGGAATGGTGGCCCTTACTAACGGGACCACCCCGCTGTTGTGTCTGTGGAGTGGTTCTGTCTGCCGGATTTGAAGTTGTTCCCACTACGGCTGTTGATAAGACATCGTTATAGCGATATTATTGAGAAGAAATTCATAAATATCATTATTTTCTTCGATCAGAACATCGATACATCGTATTAAAATGTAAATATTGGGTGCAGATATATTTTACATTACAATTGTTTTCACAATTTTTGGTAAAAATTTAAATTTTTATTTTGAAACTGTAGTGGAGTGTAACCTTACTTGAGTTGTGTGAAGGAGTTTCGCTACTTTATCCCATTCATTCTTTCTCATTGACTGTGTGGATAAAGTAAAGGAGGCGTTGATGACGTAATTGGCGCTCAGCGCTACCAACAGATACTGAAACATCACTAGCGTTGGCAGTAGTGTGACAAGTTGACAGTCAATGTGAGGTGTTCTGGACAAATCCGACAGGTGACGAAACCAACGACATACGCATCGCCCATCTTCATTGTGACACTGTTGGCAAAGTGGGAATAATGTCATCAACAGTACATTAAATGACTACCAAACGATAAATGTGTTTCTGAAACCTAATATTTTTATTCCGAAAAGTCAAACTACCTGCCAGATTCTACACTCGATGGAGCACTCGAAAGTTTTTTCTTGCAATTATTGCACTATATAAAATATTTCGATTTTGTCTACATCGGCGTCAAGTAAGGGTTATTTCGACATGTAGCCAATGCCAAAGAAATTTCGGTATGAGAGGTTAACTGGAATGAAATACCGGGTGATCAAAAAGTGGACGAGCGGTCTGCGGCGCGCCAGTCACAATCTGCACGGCCGCGAATCCTCCATAGGGCATGGATGTTTTAGTATAAGGTAGTTCATAAGTAGTTTGTAAGTTTAGGGACTGATGATTCCACAGTTAAGTCCCTTAAGCTTAACAAACGTCTGAAAATTTGAAAAAGTGATTATAAATTTGAAAACTTAATAAATCACGGAATTATGTAGATAGAAAAGTAAAAGTTGACACACGTACTTGGATTGACATGAGTTTTTATTAGATACAAACCTACTATTTTCGGGCTTTTTCTTCGAGAAACTGCGTGATGCTGGTTTTGTAACTGCTACCGTGACGGGTGAGAGGTACGCCGATATGTTACAGAATCGCATCATCCCCAGCCTGGCTGAGCAACACCTGCTGGAACGTACGATTTTTATGCAGGATGCGCTTCATCCCATATTGGTAGAAGCGTGAAAGATCTTTTGCCGGAGTCGTTCGGTGATGGTCGTATGCTCAGCCGCCACTTTCATCATGCTTGGCCTCCCAGGTCCCCAGACCTCAGTCCGTGCGTCTATTGGCTTTGGGGGTATCTGAAGTCGCAAGTGTATCATGACCGACCGACATCTCTGGGGATGCTGAAAGACAACATCCGACGCCACTGCCTCACCATAACTTCGGACATGCTTTACAGTGCTGTTCACAACATTATTCCTCGACTACAGCTATTGTTGAAGAATGATGGTGAGATATTGAGCATTTCCTGTAAATAACATCATCTTTGCTTTGTCTTAATTTGTTATGATAATTATTGCTTTTCTGAGCAGATGAAGCGCCATCTGTCGGACATGTTTTGAATGTTTTTTGTTCTAATAAAACCCCATGTCATTTCAAGCACGTGTGTCAATTTTTACCTCTCTATCTACATTATTCTGTGATTTATTAAGTTTTCAAATTTATACTGACTTTTTGATCACCCGGTATATCTAATGACACTGCACAAGGGTGAAGCCTGAGAGGGACTATGGGGCTGCAACTCTCCCCCCCCCCCCCCAAGTACTACTCTCGCGTCTTCTTTAAAGACACGTTTCCACTAGCAAGTTATGTTCCTCAAGTCGTTTGCAGAAGCTACTTCTACAAGTTTTTTTAACGTGGGAACATCTGCAACAAGTCGGCTATCCCAAGTTTCATCAACTTGCAAAAGTAGCTTCCGCAAGTCAGTGGACACAGTCTCGTGCGACTTGCAGCAACCAATTGCCAAACTTGTCGGTTGCTGAAAGTTTTATTCGACTTGCAGAAGTTTTGTGTTGCGTTTACGAGACGAAAATGTCAGTAATAATGACGAAAATAGTGTGGAATTGCGAGAAAATGCAGCTGTTGATAGAGAAATTTGAGTGCTTTCTAGAATTGGGTGATAGAAAATACGTTGACCTCAAAAAATTAATAAGAAAAACAGATCGCTCCTGAAAATGTTGCGGCGATTTCTGAACAACAGATGCCGAAATACGAAAAAAATTCATAAGTTTCACGAGCACTGTGGACGAGAATTAAACAAAATAAGGAAACGAAAAAGTTAACAAAGAGCAGAATACATTTATACTAGCAAGTGGAGTATTTTGAAGGCAATGAAATTTGTTTCCTCTGATTTTAGATCATTCAATAATCTTCTGGAAAACTTAAACATGTACGTCTCCGTACCCGTTTCTTCGACCAAACACTTCTTTTTCTCTTTTACTTTGATTCGTCACGTTTTTTATTTAATAATAATAAATGGAAAGACGGTAGAGGTTGCTCTTATTTTTGTGCACGACATTGTAAACTTGCACTTGCTTATCCCACAAAGTGACCCTGGTGGAAACACTTCTGCAAGTACTTTCAGCAAGTTCCTTGCATAAGCCACTTGTAGAAGAAAACTTACGCAAGTTTTTGTTCTAATGTAAATACATCAGCAAGTGCTTGCGGAAGTTGCTTGCGGAAGTTACTTGCGGAAGTTACTTGCGGAAGTTACTTGCTCGTAGATACACGCCTTTACAAAAAAAAAAGTTTGTAATTCTATGGGACCAAACTACGTTGGTTATCAGTCCCTGCTCTTACAAACTACTTAAACTAAGTTAAACTAACCTAAGGACAACACACATGTTCAGGCCTGAGGGAGGATTTGAATCTCCGACGCGGGAGGCCGCGCGATTCGTAACATGGCGTTCCAGACCGCTCGGCTACTCCCGCGCGGCTCGTTACTGACACGGTATAATGTACATAGTTGTTCATTAACAATACAACATTCGACCAAAAACTATTGTAATACATAATTTTATCTGCAAAAAGTGCAATTCTTAACTTATAAATTTTCTCATGAAATGTTTTCCTTATTCATAATATGAGGGAAATATCTAATTCTTTATCAGTGTAATGTGCAGCCGATATGTTTGTAGGCCACTTTTTCAATATTTTACCTCCGCTATATCGATTTTTTTTTATATATCTACGAGGCGTGTCCAGAAAGTAAGTTCCGTTTGGTAATAAAATGAAATTGTACACAGATACAGAAGAAATTTTTATTGCACAAAATTTTAAACTCTTAAACTACTTTTCCACATAACTGCTGAAATTATGCGGGCATTGTCATAGCGTGGCACCAGGTTTTGTATACCTTCTTCATAGAAATCTGCCGCCTGTGTCTTCAACCAGTTGGAAACAGTTTCTTTCAGCTCGTCGTCATTGGTGAAGTGATAACCACCAAGGAAAGACTTGAGATGTAAGAACAGATGAAAGTCGCTAGGAGCGACGTCAGGGCTGTACGGAGGATGGTCAAACATGTCCCAGCCAAATCCTTGAAGGAGGTTTTTCGTCACATTTGCCGTGTGTGGTCGTGCGTTGTCATGAAGCAAAACAACACCTTTTGACAGCAGTCCCCGGCGCTTATTCTGATTTGCACGGCGCAATTTCCGAAGTGTCTCGCAATAAGCATCTGCTTTGATTGTTTGACCACGTGGTAAGAAGTCAATGAGTAGGATGCCTTTCCAGTCCTAGAACACTGTGCACATTTTCCGAGGTGTCGTGATTTGCTTCGGCTATACCTTTGGTGGGGACGAAGTGTGCTTCCATTCCATTGATTGCCGCTTACTCTCAGCAGTGTCGTACGAAACCCACGTTTCATCTCCTGTGACTATCCGTCTCAGAAATTCTTCGCCGGTTTCAGCATAAAGGGTCAAAAACTCAAGTGCACTACCCATCCGTTGTGTTTCGTGTTGCTCAGTGAGAATCTTTGGTGCCCAACGTGAATAACGTTTACCGAAATTAAGTTGTTTGGTAACAATTTCATGCATCAGTGACAGTGAAATTTGGGGGAAGTCCATAGCGAGAGCACTAATTGTAAACCTACGGTTTTCCTGGATCTTGTCATCAATCGCGTGAACCAGTTCTTCTGTAACCAAAGGTGGTCGCCCACTGCGTTTTTCATCATGCCCATCACTACGCCAGCCATTGAACTGTCGGACCCATCTTCTCACCATCGAATCACTCATCGCATTTGCTCCGTAAACATCGCAAATTTTCCGATAAATTTCACTTTCCTCGCATTCAGAAACCGAATCACCGACCTGATTTCACAGGCGGCGGGATGGTGTAAAAATTGGCAATTGAGTCATTGAGAAGTGTGAAGTCGTCCACATTAGTATGGAAATAAATCCGTTAAACTTTGTTTACAAGATAAATCAATCAAAAGTGAAGGCCGTAAACTCCATTAAATACCTGGGAATTAGTATTACTTCAGACTTAAATTGGAAAGAACACATAGATAATGTCGTGGGAGAGGCGAACCAAAGACTGCGTTTTATTGGCAGAACCCTTAAAAGATGCAACAGAACTTCTAAAGAAGCTGCATGCATTACGCTTGTTCGTCCTTTTTTTGGAGTATTGCTGCCTAGTGTGGGACCCTTATCAGATGGGTTTGACGGGGGACATCGAAAGGGTACAAAGAATTGCAGCTCGTTTCGTATTGTCACGATACAGGGGAAACAGCGCTACGGAAATGATACAGAATCTGGGATGGGTATCATTATGACAACGGCGCTTATCGCTGCGGCGTGGGCTACTTACGAAAGTCCAATCGCCAACATTCTCCTCCGAATGTGAAAATATATTGTTCACTCCCACTTACATAGGTACAAATGATCATCAGAATAAAATACGAGAAATCAGAGCTCGAACGGAGAGATTCAGGTGTTCTTTCTTCCCGCGCGTTATTCGAGAATGGAATGCGAGATAAGTAGTATAACGGTGGTTCGATGAACCTTCTGCCAGGCACTTAAATGTGATTTGCAGAGTATCCCATGTAGATGTAGATTCATGTCCATTGTGCATTCTGACAGACGTGGCCAACTCCATCAGGACAATGCGCCACCTCCAACACATGCAGAAATGCTGCATTGTGGCTCCAGGAACACTCTTGAGTTTAAACCCTTCCGCTGGTAGCCAAACATTTTAGTACATTTGAGATGCCTTGCAGCGTGCCGTTCACAAGACATTTGCACCCCATATACTCAGGATGCATGGTCTCAACTCCCTCCAGCACTGCTTCAGACATTAGTCGAGTCCACGCCACGTGGTGTTGCGGCACTTCTGCGTGCTCACCGGGGGCATACACGATATAAGGAAAGTGTACCAGTTTCTTTGGCTCTTCAGTGGACAACAAGCAGTGCAGTATATCTTACAGGGTGCGTGCGTGTACCAAAGTAATGCAACGAACTCTACGCGATCACAGATATTCAGTATGGAATAAATTCCACTTTGATTATATAAAACACACCTTTCACAACATTCAATAGTTTTCTACAGGCAAATGAAAATTGCGGTACCCGTTGCATCTAATTAAAACTTTTGACCAGTCACTCATTATATTAAATGATAAAGTTGGTAAAGGACAATTCTGCATCTACATACATACTCCGCAATCCACCGTAAGGTGTGTGGCGGAGGGTACACTGTACCACTACTAGGCATTTCCTTTCCTATTCCATTCCCAAATAGAACGAGGAAAAAAAGAATACCTATTTGCCTCCGTACAAGCCCTAATTTCTCTTATAATGTCATTGTGATCACTACGCGAAATGTAAGTAGGTGGCAGGAAGATCGTACTACACTCAGCTTCAATTTCTGGCTCTCTAGATTTCCTCCACAGAAACTCACGAAAAGAACGTCGTCTTTCCTCCAGCGATCCCCAATTGAGTAGCCGGAGCATTTCCGTGACACTCGCGCATTGGTCGAACCTACCAGTAACAAACCTAGCTGCTCGCCTCTGAACTGCTTTATGTCTTCCTTTAAACTGATCTGCCGCGGGTCCCAAACACTTGAGCAATACTCAAAACGTGGTCGTATAAGCGTTTTATACGCGGTCTCCTTTACAGATGAAGTACATCTTCCCAAAATTCTCCCAATAAACCGAAGTCGGCTGTCCGCCTTACTCACAACTGTCCTTACATGTTTGTTCCATTTCATATCGATCTGCACTGTTACGCCTAGATATTAGAACGACTCGACTGCATCAAGAAGCTCACTACTAATGCTGTATTCGAATATTATGGGATTGTTTTTCCTACTCACACGCATCATCTTACATTTTTCTACATTGAGGGCTAGCTGCCATTCTTCGCACCAACTAGAAATTTTGTCTAAGTCATCCTGTATGCTATTACAGTCAGTTAAAGACGACACCCTCCCATACACCACAGCATCCTCAGCAAACAGTCGCAAATTACAAGTTAGTCTGTCCATCAGATCATTTATATAGATAGAAAATAATAGCGGTCCTATCTCACTCCCCTGGAGCACGCCTAACGATACACTCGTCTCTGATGAACACTCGCCGTCCAGAACAACGTACTGCGTTCAATTACTTAGGAAGTCTTCCAGGCAGTCACAAATCTGTGGCGGGGTAGGCGGATGGTCAAATTAGATTTATTGAAAGAATTTTGGGCGTATGTTTCCTCTGTAAAGGAGGCCCCGCACAGAACGTGTGACCCATGTACCGGTGGGATCGCCACCATTGTGTTTGAAAGGAAGACAGAAGCTATTCAGAGGGGAGCTGCCAGATTTGTTACTAGTAGGTTCGATCAACATGCGAGTATTTCTGAAATCGTTCTGGAACACAAATGGGAATTCCTGTGGGGAGGAGGGGTGGAGGCGACGTTATTGAAGAGAAACATGATTCAAGAGATTTAAAGGGCCGGGAATTGAAGCTGACGGAAGAAGGATATTTGGGAGTGGAAAAGTAAAGCAAATGACGAGTAGTGGTATAAAATACCATCCTCTATGCACCATATGATGGCTTCTGGAGTATTTGTGTGGATGTACATGTAGAAGTGTCAGTCGCTACGGATATGCACTGCTGTTCTAGTGACTACAACAACATGAACGATTGTGTCATCTTACCGATGCCGGCTGTTGAAATGTGTAGGCAGAATATTGTCTATAGTGTCGTTAGCAAACTTTTCCACTTACTCTCCCATATATCATTGCTATTTATAAGTGGAAACAGCTGTGAGGAACCGAGGACTTCAAGCACATAGCTATAAAATGTTCAAATGTTTGTTAAGCTTATGGGACTTAACTGCGAGGTCATCAGTCCCTAAATTTACAAACTACTTATGAACTACCTTATACTAAAGACGACACAAACATCCATGCTCGAGGGGGGAATCGAACCACCCGAACGTAGCGGACGTGCAGACTGCGGCCGGCCAGGGCCATCCAAGGAATGTTTTACCTTCCCTTCCGTTTAACGCATTTGCATTAGTTTGCTTCCTTAATTGTATGTCTGTTCATTAAAATGTTTGATAAAATTTAAACTAACTTCCCGTTAAGCTAGCAGCTTCAGAGTGTCATCGTAAAAGAGAACCGTGTGGCCATTCACGCGTTCTTGTGATTGGTGTGTGGTAGAGGAACTTCGTTCTTCTGACTCCTTGCCACAGATTTTACAATTGAATTTAACCGACTTCTTGGTGAGCTATAGACCTAAAACTCTCAACACAGCTCAGAAATTGATATGCTATAATAACTAACTCTTTTATCTTAAGTCGCGGGGACTACTTTGCTTTTTTGTGTGTCTGCGTGACCGATTGGTACAAATTTTACATTAATTTTAACCTAAACTTCCGGATAGCTGGAGTCTCAGCAGTGGATGACAGTGCAGAATTAACTGGCTTTCGCCGGCCGCGGTGGCCGAGGGGACTAAAGCGCTCCAGTCATGGTCTGCACGGCCACTACGGTCGGGGGTTCGAATCCCCCCCCCCCCCCCCTCGGACATGGATATTTGTGCCGTCCTAGTTCGTAAGTAGTTCATAAGTAGTTTGTAAGTTTAGGGACTGATGACCCCATAGTTAAGTCCCATAGACTATACAAACATTTGTAAATGTTAACTGGCTTTCGTGTATCATATATGGTGGGAGGTGTAGTACAGCTATTTCGTACTTTTTCTCCTCCATTCGGGAAAGTTTCGTGGTAAGACCGATTACTTATAACCTTCGGTATTATCTCGAATCTCTCTTAATTTTTACCTTCAGGATGTTTACGCGTTGAAATACGGAGGAATATGCAACATATCAATTGATTCACATGATGTGAAACTAAAATGAACTTTAACTTCGCCGCATCTCTAATGAATCTTGTAAAAACCTTTGAAATAAAATTAATTATTTATACATTCCTGACGAAGATATACAAAAAATTTTTAAACAAAAACTTTTTTAGCATATAGCATTTTTTTAAAGGGATTAAATATAAAATATATTTATTTAGACACATTTCTATCCCAAACAGATACTGCCGAAAATATGAGCGGTGACAGTACTAGTAAAAGAAAATTCGAAAAATTCGGGGTGCATGCTGCTGATGCTTGAATAGCTCACCTAAGTAATGAATAATAGTATCGCAGTGCAATTTATATTAATTCTTGCGTAATTGCGTGGTCATGGATCATTTCTCCAAATATAACAACGCAGTGTTTATCTGTACAGAGAGTTAGAAGCATTAGGATAGGTACGGTTAAGCTTACTGGGATACAAGCTGTCATACTGGAAATAAACTGAAGCTATCTAAGGAATAAACGATAATGACAGCAAAGATTTTAGATATAACTAGCTTATATGCCCGTGATTCGCAACGGTTGTTGAAGGAGGGCCTGTTAGTATCATGGCTTTTTAGGGTTCCGGACATCAGTCTGTAAAAATAGAATCGTTGTTGGATCGCTCAGTCAGTAAACTCCGTTGTCCTAGCCAAGATGTCAATGTAAAGACATTGTTCGAAACAACGTATCTTCATAAAGATGTCAAATGTAAGTAAAAATCATAGTCCGAAACGATGTATCTTCATAAAGTTTTTGATACAAATGGTGAAACGTGCCAAAATAAGCAAATAAATGACGTTAAGTATTTAATATACAAAGCGAAATCAGTAACACTATGTTCAATGTTCTTTGGTATTCGTAGACATAAGATTGCTTAATTCTGTCACAGAGGTTCGCTTCCTTGTTGTACGTATTATGCAGCAGCCGTGTTTATTAGTTCTTTGGTGCACTGTAGCGCCTCTATTGCTTGTTTGTTGTACTACGCAATCCATACTTCAAGCACAACTTACATCTAAAACAATTTATCTGATTCCACTTTTATGAATCAAAGTTGCTCCATGCAAATCCGTGAAGTAGTTTACGAGATCGGATATTTCTAATAGATGAACAGTTGCTGAAAACACTTAAGATTGCGATGTATCTTTTTTCTATGATCTGATTTTGATGAAATCATGCCTATATGTTGCCCTAATCTTAGCTCAATTTTCCTGTAAAAACCGCATGAAAATGTGTCTGTAGTTTCTTTTTTATACGTTTGCGAAACGTGTTAGAAATAGGCATATCTTCATGAATATAATGTATCTTACGTCATCCTCCAGTTACATGCGCCATTTAAAACATTTATTTCATGATCATTCATATCTCTGGACAATGGGCTGAGACATGGAAAGCTCAAGTATAATAAGTATTTCCTTAATGAAGTAAAAATATCACTGAAAACAATTATTATTCTCACGGTTGGCTCTCTTTCCGTTAGATCCGCTTTTGTCGCTCCAAGCGTGAGCTTCCATAGCAGTTGTACGTATACCTACGTTAGACTGTGATATCAGTGAGTAAATATATGGATTAAATACGGCGAGGATTGTATCAGTTTTATATTCATTGCGTTCAACCATATTTCGTAGAACATAGCTACCGAGAAAACGATTTTCAGAACTATGGTATATTTGAAAAGTCAAAGAGTAAGTAGTATTTTCAAAGGGTAATAATCCGATCGCTGCCCCGAACTTCACACGAACACCCGCTATGTATTAATTCTTTGATGCCGTTCTTTCCAAACATGAAATACACCTAAAACTTTAAATTACGATGTCTTTTATTTTCCTTATCTGATTTTGATGAAATGATGCCAATATGTTGCCCCAGGATATTCTCTATTTATCTGTGATACCCCATGAATGTTCATTTAGAACTTTTGGAGATTACTCTCTACAAATAGACACAAGGGATTGCTTTCAGAGAAACGTTTAAATTGTGATGTCTTACTTTCTCTGATCAGATTTTGTGAAATGAAGCGTTTCTGTAACTGCAAGATACCCTCACGTTTCCTGTGAAAACCGCCTGAAAATTCGTCTATTAGTTTTGGAGATGAAAGAAAAAGATAGACATGACGGTTGTCGATGAAAAACGTTAAATTGTGATGTTCTTCTTTCCGTAATCCGATTTTTATGAAACTAAGTCTATATGTTGTACCATGGTACGCTGAAATTACCTGTGAAAACCCCATGCGAATTGATGAAGTAGTTTTGGAGAAGTGGTTTCTAATAGATGAACAGACAGACAATACGGTCTTTGAAAACACTTCGTGATTCTATTTTGATGAAATCATGCCTAGATCCTGAACCAATCTTCGTTCATGTTTTCTGTGAAAACAGCATGAAAATTCGTCCGGTAGTTTTGAAGATTGAAGCGAACAGCGACAGGCCTACATCCAGAGATTTATTATTCGTATATATATATAGGTTGTACACTTGTAAAATATCGCAGAAATATATTGATTTATTTAAGTGCTGTATGTCGGTAAAATCCATTGCGCATGTAGTTAGTAGTAAACAAGTAATAGATTAAAACGTGACTCTTGATGGAGCGGTTTTCCATGAACGTTACTCTTTACGTTCTCATATCTCATGAACTACTTGTCGTAATGTGATACGATTTCTAAAGTATATTCATCTGTATGTGTTTACTATCTGTAATATTTCCTGCGACTTCAATTTGTAGTGTAGGAATTATAAATTGTAACGTTGTACCACATGCCGTAGTTTTGCTCCATGAACAGCGGAAAAGTAGTAAGCGAGAAAGTTTTTTCCTTTCATTATTTTGATGTGGTTGTCTGCGATAAAAAGTTTAATAAAGGTTTGAAATTTTGTTTAAAGTTTGTTGCAAATCGCCAAGTACTGTCATTCTCATATAGTGTATTTATAAAGTTTTGTCGCATTATGTACCAGTCTTTTGCAATTCCTATTGTTCCTGACGTGTCGAACGTGGTTCGTACTCCTACAGCAGTTGTTAGCTTACGTTCGAAATACGTGTACAAAATTTCGTTGAAATCGGTCCGGTGGTTTAGGAGAAAATGTGCAGCATTGTCGTTTGACGCAGCAGTTTTTCGCGCATCTAATTGTTTATGAGGTCATATCTCCTTACGTATGTGTCGTAGGTGATTCTTAACCTGACAGCGATTGTTGTCTGATATTAAGGATCATGTGTACCAAGTTTGGTTGAAATCGGTCCAGTAGTTTAGGAGGAGATGTGGAACATACATACATACACACAGACAGCCTGTTTTATAAGATGTATACAGTATACAGGTATAATACGTGCCCTGCAGAACACGCAGAAGTACGTCAATTAATGTTTGTTATCCTTTCCGAGTGCAGATCAGCGCTAGATCTACGAAGAGACCGGCTCAAGAGACAATCAGATCTCCAACGGCAAGCTAGCAATCAGGAAATTATTGCATGCAGGGTGAAAATACACTATGGCATTCCTGACAGTGAAAGAGCAGAGACGTTTGGTAAGGGCCGTCTATTGTTGCTGTTGCGATGAACACCGCATGTTGGACATTTGCCTTTCAGCACTGTTTCTTCCAAATCCCACTTAGCGGAGGAATTTTACGGTATTGCAGGTGGCATTGCAAGAGCTCACGAATGGAATACTCCTATTACCTCAACGCCAATTAACCTGCTGGAGGCAGCAAGTTTCCAAATACTGCGCAAAACGTACCAACTGAGAGCTTTTGCCTGGAATTTCTTCAGTTACGTTTGCTCAGCAGCAGCGTCTGTCACGTACTCGACACCTCGTACAGAATCTCAGTCGTCTCTGTGCAGTGCGTTCGGCTGATCGAGTATACTCGGTAGCGCCTATCCGTAGGTAAATATTTTTCTGCGTAGTGGTTGAGAAATGTGCCATGTATATTTTAATTCCAGAGAATGGCAAACTTCGTTCAGCAACTGCTTTCTAACATAACGAAGGTTCTGCATCCAAGGTACCACTAACAATTTTTGTGTTTTATGCTTCTCATCGACATTTACTCTCTCACTGAATGTACCTAAATATAATGTACTGAATCAATTGTATTTTTGAGAGGCTGATGTTAAGATTTTATACGAAGTGCAACCAAAATTTTAAGGGTTTAAAAAAAGATTAATATTGTATCGTAATTTTAAGGGTAGTAAGGCGATGTAAAACAAGCTTCAATCCGTTAGACATTTGTCATCTTAAATTTTTCTACAGTATCGACAGAACCGTCTCACCAATCCAAGCAAAACGAGTACAGTTATGAAAATTTCTCATATTTCATCTTGAAATTATGTAATAGGTCAGACTGTATGCAATATAATGATTTCCATAGGCTGATGGGGTGTATAATGAACGTATGAATATTTCAAGTGTGTTTGAGACAGATTCGATATCTGATGCAGTACAAAGAAACTTTACCTTTCCATATAGTTTTTACGGTGCGATCGTTCTCAATGTGTTTCATAACATGTCTAAGAGCCGACCATATAAACATCTCTGACGGGGTCAGTTTTGAAACTGATCACTATTCAACATGGCTAAAATCGGCTATCGATACATTTATACAGCTTCGACCGCAGATATTGTACATACATCATAAGTTCACAGTATTTACTACCGAAAGTGTCTTGTTATAAAAAATAAATAAAACTTCAAAGTTATTCATACGCGTATTAGGCCAATATAATGACTCAACATTCTTTCATCTAAGAAGACGAAGCAAATACACCAGAATTCGAATCAATAACAGCTACCAGCATGTGTAATTTAGAAGTAGATATCCTTTGAGTAGTAAAGTAAATCACTTCCCAAAAACAAGTCTTTCGGTTCACATTGCCAAACAATTACGTACCTTCCAGAGTGTGCTGATAGAATAGCTCCACACATAGCTATAATATACAATATACAACAGCCCGCACAATGAAAGATGCGTACCCAAAGACTGGAAATGCGGCAGTAGCAAGATTCAGGTAATGATAAGTTAAATAAACAATTTTAAGTAGACACCCCATGATTATTTGTATCAATTTTGCTGCTCAAATTCAGAGGATAATCTGCACTGAAGCCCCGTTTACTTTACCGAGATCAAGCTTTTTGTTATTGACATTATTGTAACAATATAGCTATTTTTTCTTTATATTCATTTCTTTGGGGAGGGGGGGCAGTTAAAAATTAATAGCATTGTATAGCTACTGCTACTCGAGTCGAAAGATGAGAGATGGTCCAACAGTATTGGTTGCCTTCAAATTCAACATAACTTGCCGAGGCAAATACCTGTGATTTTGCTTTCTTATTCTGCCACTATGCGTCTATAAAATGCCTTTTAAAGTAATAACATAAATCACGAGGCATCTACAACAATTCTCATAAGATCGATTGGTATCTATATTCTTATGTTACCACGTGGCTGACACTTTTCCTAACCTACCCATGTTTTTGTTGTGGTATTCAGTCCGGAGGCTGGTTTGATGCAGCTCTCTACCCTACTCAAGCCCGGCCATCTCCTCATAAGATCGGGAACCCACATCCTTTTGAAACTGCTTCCTGTATTCCTCCCTTGGTCTTCCTCTGCGATTTTTACCTCACACTCAACCCTCCAGTCCTAAATTCACGATTCCTTGATGTCTAAGAATGTGTTCTACTAATAGATTTCTTCTTTTACTCAACATTTGACAAATTTCTTTTCTCCCAAGTTCTGTTCAGTACCTCTCACTACTTACGCGATCCTTCCACCTAATCTACAGCATTCTTCTATAAACCTATCTTTAAAAAGAAAAATTAAAAATATAGGCTTGTATATTTCGAGCTGCAGCGTTATGACCACATATTTATGTGTTGTTCAGAACTTCCTTATTATTTCAGTTTGTATTTCCGCAAAACAAATACGCTGCTTAGAAAGTCACCATATTCTGAGCTGACTATTACGTTTATTTTGACTCTTATCCTCGGCATTTCGCGAGTCAAAATTCCTACAACTTCAAGGCGATTTGATGTGGAATTAACGGTTATGCAAATCGAATTTCCAAGTTAAGGGTTATCTGATGCCATTTTGGAGTGCTGTTCTAACGTCAAATATCTTCTACAATCACCAATAAATGAAGTTGTGAAGCTTAATTATGTATTTTTTCATGTGTTTTAGGGACTTGAAAGTCACTGATTCTAGTCAACTTGATTACCAAGTTTTCGATGGTATGATTTAAGTCCATTACTCGTTAGTTTTCAATACATGTTTGTACCTTCAATGTGATGAATGATGCCTAGAGAAGTTTCTAAAGTTAAACTGACTTTTCGTTCGGAAATAGACACGTTTTGTTTGTGTAAAACATTGTGTTCTTAACAGTTGTTGCTCAACGTTGGACGTATCACAATCCCTTATTGATCTACAGATAGATTTCAATTTGTAAAATAGAATGAGAATTACATGTTACAACCAATTTTCATCATTTAACAGATTTTTCTAGTTTATGGACTTGATCAATTTGTTTTCATTTTTTTATTAGTTTTGCAGCAAGAACTTGAGCTTTTACTGTGCATAGAATGAAATTTAATACATCTTTTTTCTTTTAATGAAGAAGTGTCTTAGATTATGCAGTGACATTCTACCACGTGTCCCTGGGTAGGCTGAAATTCAGTTCTCTTCTGTTAACTGGATATGTATAAATTCACGAATCACAACATGGGGTTTGTTTTCCTTTATGTTTAATTTGTGGATTTAAATGTAATATTTGTGGTGTGTCTAACACTTAGTGGATTTGTCTGCTGAATATACAGTGTTGAAATAAATATCTATAGGATTAAAACGTTCGTTTCTGTTTTTTGAGGTGTCAACAAGGGTGTGATTAAAGATTTGTACCTTGATTGTTGTGTTATTCTGGTGTCATAGCCAACCCCTATCACTTCTCAGTTTGGAACATTGATAAATTAGATTTTTCTTGCAAAATAGCGACGATTCTGATGTGAGATGTTAATGAGGATTCATCCATTGTGTATACTTGCTCTGTATCTAACTTACTTAATCAATAAATAATTTGAACTGAACGTTTAAAAGAATAGTTTTTTCTGTATTGCAGTCCTATTCATCATTATTGCATTTGTGGAGGAATAAGATTGATTCTTTGGTTGAACTCATGTGTCTACTTCATTTTCTTTCTGTGGAATTATTATCATACTCAGATCGGATATGATCCAATAAACCTAGCAAGTAATTAATAAATGCTAGAGTAAATAAAATACCTTAATGAAATTAAAGAAACTAATTGAAATTTCAGGACAGATACATATCAGAGAATAAACACCTTTCTCTTAATTTTTTACCGATTTCAGCTGTTTCTCTGTGTTAGTGACAGTAATATGTATAAAACACATGTTTATAGTGGTGTGGGATTTGAAAAATACGGAAGCTCTTCTGTATCTTTCCTTGAAAAGGACCAAATGCAAATGCATTTCTATTTTTTAATTTTTTTTTATTTATTTCGCCTTGCTACCTTAAGATTTGCATTCTCCGTGTTCCATGAGTATCTGGATATAAATTTTGTTTCATTGAAGACTTTTGCACATGATGAAGGTATTACCGAGTTTTACTGAAACCTTTGGATCAGATTTTTCTATTGTTAACTTCTTCTGCTGTGGTATCGCTATGATTCAGCTAATTTTCTTGCACCTGGAGAGTTTTTTTCAGTATGTTGTTGCATGCTCACAAAGGCTGATGGAATTCAATGCATATGAATAGAACTAAGTTCATAATACAAGTAACTGATCTGAGATGTAAAAATTGATATTATACTGCCAGGTAAAATGCGTTCATGTGATTATGCTTACATTTCTTTAATCAGTCAAGAGAATAATTAGCATTACAAATTAAAGAAATAGTAACTGCAACTCCACAAGTCAGGTAACTTCTGGACCCCTCATCAGCCTAGATAAGGGTACGGCAGTGGTCCTGGGAAACCTGTGAACAAGGTAGAAATGTTAGCATCTTGCTAATAACATCTGAAATAAATTTTATACTCGGCAAATTTTTTCAAATAGTATTTTGCAGATAATGTAAACTGAACCTACATTTATTGGTTTCATTTGTGGTATATTTACTTCTCCGGCATAAGTACTTAGTAGTCTAACTTTCAAGAAAATGACTATGTTGTTTCGTTGAATTGGGGGGGGGGGGGTTTCTTTCATTAGATTTACAAATTATATTCTGCGGCATTGCCCCCTTACTTAGCATGCATTTATCGTGAATCTTTAGTTCAGCCCGAAGTTTCTAGTGAATGGAAAAAAGTGCAGGTAAAAGAACTGACCAACATAATTACAGGTCAATATCGTTTACGTCAGTTTCCTGTAACATTTTGGAGCATATTGTCAGTTTGAATATAGTAAATTTCCTTGAGACTGTTAAGCTTCTTTCCACGAATCAGCACCGGTTTAGGAAACATTTTGCGTGTGAAACTCAGCTTGCCCTTTTCTCACATGACATCCTGCGAGCCATGAATGAAGGGCAACTTGCAGATTGTGTTTTTCCCGATTTCAAAATAGCATTTGACGAGGTACCGCACTTCAAAATGTTCAAATGTTCGTTAAGCTTACGGGACTTAACTACGGGGTCATCAGTCCCTAAACTTACAAACTACTTATTTACTACCTTATACTAAGGACGGCACAAATATCCATGCCCGAGGGGGGATTCGAACCCCCGACCGTAGTGGCCGTGCAGACCGTGACTGGAGCGCCTCAGTCCCCGCGGCCACCGCGGCCGGCGGTACCGCACTGCAAACTGCTAATGAAGATACGAGCATATGGAATAGGTCCACAGATTTGTGACTGGCTGGACGACGTTCTAAGTAAAAGAACGCAGTACGTTCTTCTCGACGGCGAGTGTTCATCAGAGACGAGTGTATCGTCAAGCGTGCCCCAGGGGAGCGTTGGGACAGTTGTTATTTACTATAGATATAAATTATCTGATGGACAGAGTTATTTATAATTTCCGGCTGTTTACTGATGATGCCGTGGTGTATGGGGGGTGTCATTAATTGACTGTAATAGCATACAGGATGACCTAGACAAAATTTCTAGTTGGTGTGAAGAATGGCAGCTAGCTCTAAATGTAAGCTGATGCATATGAGTAAGAAAAACAATCTCATATGTTCGAATACGATATTAGTAGTGAGTTCTTAATATAGTCTCGTTTTTCAAATACCTTGGCGTGACATTGCAGAGCGATATGAAATGGAACGAACATGTAAGGACAATTGTAAGGCGGACAGCCGACTTCGGTTTATTGGGAGAATTTTCGGAAGATGTACCTCATCTGTAAATTAGACCGCGTATAAAACGCTTGATAGACCACGTTTTGAGCATTGTTCAAGTGTTTGGGACCCGCAGAAGATCAGTTTAAAGGGAGAAGTGGAAGCATTTCAGAGGCGAGCAGCAAGGTTCGTTACTGGTAGGTTCGACCAGTGCGCGAGTGTCACAGTAATGTTCCAGAATATCAAATGGGAATCGTTGGAGGAAAGAGGAAGTTCTTTTCGAGAAATTCTGTTGAGGTGCTGCCTACTTACATTTCGTGTAAATGTCACAAAGAAAAGATAAGAAAAATTAGGGCTCATACAGAGACATATAGAGATTCTTTTTTCCCTTGTTCTGTTGGGGAGTGGAATAGGGAAGGAAATGCCTAGTAGTGGTACAGTGTACCCTCCGCCACGCACCTTGCGATGGATTGCGGAGTATATATGTAGATTTTATTTCAACTGTGAACTAATTACATTGGAACTTTAAGAATTGTTATTGAAGAGATAATTCGCTTCAGCTCTAAAATTCATTTACTTATTCGGCACGACCTTTTTCACAACACTTTAAGCTGCATATTCAGGTCCAATACGAACGTACTGTTTAGACCAAGGGTTCATGGTCCCTCCGTTGTAGGAAAAATATACCCGCAAAATCTGTAATGTCCTAGCCGTTTCTAATACTGTGGTGGACTCTCCAGATCATTGAAGTTCAGGGAATAGAGATGGGTATCCACTGTTACTCGGTTTGTGGCAGTTACAGAATTAACAATTACGTTCGTGCCGACTTGGGTTGGTTCAATGGGAACCTTTTCAAATATTGTATGCATATTTGAGGAACCACTATGATTATGACTGGACTATTACTCTCAAACCGAGTAACAATGTACGCCCGTCGCTACACCCGGAATTTCAGTGCAGTACAATCCACCACAATATTGGCCAAGCTAGGACATTTTACCGCTTTTGCGGATATGTTTTGTCTACAAGGGACGAACCATGAACGCTGGGTATCCCCAGTACATTCATGTCACACGTGATAAATATTGCACTTGTAGATGGAGGTTAAAGTGCTGTGAAATGTTACAGGCCTCGGGGAAATGGACGTGTGGTCTAAAGCCCCTTATTACGGATTTAACAACCGCTTCCCGTCAGATATTCGAATCCTCCCTCGGGCATGGGTGTGTATGTGTTATTAGGATAAGTTTGGTCTCATACGTATACAAACATTTGAACATTTTGAAATTTTACAGCTGTAGCGGTTTATCTCATCAATAATAGGAATTCCACCTGTGGTTTCCATGACTTCGAAGATTTCTGTAAGAACTGCACCTAGACCAGGGCCTGTAACGATCTGCTGTACTCACCGTAAGGCCACACGCCCCACGGCCATGCAGCGAAGCCGAAGCCGAAGCTGTCTGCTGCTGCCAGGGATTCCCCTCTGGAGGCGCCAGTGCCGACAACTGCTGCGGCTGCGGCGCAAGCCAGGGCTGCCAACAGGAGCGCCAACTGCAGAGGGAAAATAATTTCATTAACAAAAATACTGTTCCTGTACTAGGGGCAGGCCTATGTGTATACAAAGTAGGCTTGCAAATTTAGCAACAAACACAGTTTTCAAACACATAGAATACCATTACACCTGTTTTTAATTTTATTTATTTATTTGTAGGCAACAAGACAGTTGTGCGTACTTTCAGGACCTAGAGGTATATAAAAAGGCAGACTTACATCTGGCTTCGAGTGGAGTGTTTCTCATGACAAGTAAGACATATCTATATTTACAATACACAACTTGGTTACGCTTTTACCTACAATAAAAACACAGTAAGTACATAAAATATAACAGCCTAAAGTTTAGTTCCGTTTTGTTGTGTTTCCGATTACTAAAGTTCAGTTATGTTACCAGAACTACCATGACAACGTAAACCTACACTTGGTGGAAAATAATAAATGTTCCTGTAATGTATCCACTGAAGATGAGCCTGCAGTGGCTTGAAAGCTAGTTATGGAATAAAAAGCATCCATAAAAGCAGCTGGTTGCATTTATTTTAATGAAAATATTCCGTCAAATATGTACATTTACACAGATACTCTGCAAGTCACATTGAACTGCATGGCAGAGGGTTCATCGAACCGGTATTATGATATTTCTCCATAGTTCCATTCTCTAATAGCTCGCGGGAAGAGAACGTTGGTGAAACAAATTTCGGGAATAAATCTCCTCGCAACAAATAACGCCTTTGTTTTAATGATTTCCACCTCAACTCGTGTATCATATCCGTGACACTCTCTCTCCTATACCCCGATAATACAAAACTAGTTGCCCTTATCTGAACTTTTTTTTAATAGAACTGTTGCATCGTCTTAGTGATCTGCAAATGAAACGTAGTCTTTGGTTCGCCTTCCCTACAATATTTACTAGGTGTTCTTTCCATTTTAAGTTGTTCGTTATTGTTATTTCAAGGTAGTTAGTAGAATTGACGGCCTGAGATTTGACTGATTTATCGTGTAAATGAAGTAGGACGGAGTTAACACAGGTGGCTAATAGCGAAAGAGGCATTAAGTTCCAATATGATGACTAAAATAATAAAAAGTCGATTAAGATAAGAAATTCGAGAGATTCTAAATAAAAATCAGTTTAGTTTCAAAATAAGGAAACAAGCCAGTGAAGCAAATTCTAACGTTTCACATAGTAATCGTAGGATGGCTAAAGAAAAATCTATCATTCAGAGCTTTTATAGACCTAGAGACATGTTTGCTTTACGAATAGTAAAGTTTATATTTTCGCACCACTTACAAATACAGAAATTCAGTTTGTTGAAATGTAAGTATTGACTTAGAGGGTGTCTAAATCAAAATTCATAAAACACAGAAAATGAAAATAATTGAAGGAAATCGTGAAATTATTAGTGGTAAATCAAACAAATTTTAACATACATGGATGGCAAGAATAGGGATACGAACGCTATTGTGGCTGTACATGCAGATCAGGAACATGTCTATCGTTTCTTGCCTCCCACTTCCCCCAATCCTCTCTTTTCAGCCGCTCTTTCCGACGATACTATATTTACTCGTAAAAGATACGATAAAAGACTGATTACATTAAATAAACTTCTGTTTTTATTCTTTTGTATTTATAGTGGCCGTCACATTTGCAAAAGTTCTTAGTCTTGTGTGACTAGTTTCGGGTAATATTACACTTCCTTAAACGCCATGCTGTGTAATTTGCTTGTTTCCAGTTATATAAAAGTGGCTCATGACTTTCACAGACTAAAATCCCGCAGATCGCATAAGCAACCACCAGGTATTTCATGAGTTTGTGAAAGTCATGAGCCTCTTCTACACAACTGGAGACAAGCAAAGTCATACATTGGTAAGTGTCAATACACAACATTGCGATAAAGGCAAAATGTTTGATAACTCACATTATCCGAAACTATCACACAAGGCTAATAACTTCAGAAACTGTGACGGCCACAGTAAATATAAAAGCATGGAAAAGTATTCCTAGTTGCTGATCTCATTCATCCTTCAATATGAAGGAGTTTCACGAACTTCTTCTTCTGACGCATTTACAAGATGCGTTGATGCATTGTCTCACACTTCTGAATCATTTTGAGTAATGAATGCGATGAAACGAAAGACAGTGCTCAGACAAGGGGAACTAGTCATGCCAGAACAGGGACTGATGACCATGCAGTCTAGTCCCCTCTAAACAACAACAACAACAACATGCCAGAACACTACTGTGAGAAACTGAAACTGTAACCATGTAGCCGCGGTGGAGTAGCCGAGCGGTATAAGGCGCCTCGCTACGGAGCGCGCAGTTGCTCGCTGTCGGAGGTTCGAGTCCTCCCTGGGGCATGCATGTGTGTGTGTTGTCCTTAGGTTAGTTTACTTAGTTTAAGTAGTTTGTAAGCTACGGACTGATGACCACGCAGTGTAGTCCGATAGATTTACAAACATTTAAAACATGTTTGTAACATGTAAATGCAAAAACGATTGTGTGGAATTCGCGAATAATTACGCTTCTAGTCTGTAAATTTTTATAATATTCCTGTCAAAGAGTGGTATTTTTATGACACTGGCCTAAATGTATCATTGTATTTCTACATTTTATTGAGGGCTGCTCTTGGCAACGAAGCACTCATTCAAGTTAAATTAGCAAATTGAAAAATACGTCAAAGAGCCAAATAAACTGCTAGGGTCCCGTGAGCAAGCAGAAGTGCCGCCACACGATGTGGCATGGACTCTAATAATGTACTGATGGAGGGAACTGAAACCTTGCGTCCTGAAGAGCTGTCGATAAATCCTTAATATTACGGAGGGGAGGAGGTCTCTTCTGCACAGCACATTGGATGACATCCAAGCTGTATCAGAATTACTAAAAATTTCCGGGAGTTATTATGGAAACCCAACGTTTCGTCCCTGACTGCGGAGGACATTTTCAAGGACGATCGTGGCACTTTTGAATGTCCGATGCACACCCTAGCTCCCTACTGACTAGGCTGTGCACCGGACATTCAAAAGTGCCACGATCCCTCTTGAAAATGTCCTCCGCAGTCCGGGACGAAACGTTGGGTTTCCATAATAAATCCATAAGATCACGGCATAATAGCCCAGAAATTTTTAGTAATTTTGACCATTCCGGCCGTGAAAGTTTACATTTTACATCCAAGATGTGGTCAATGATGTTGATGTCTGGAGAGTTTGGTGGCCATCGGAAGTGTCTAAACTTAGAAGAGAGTTCCTGAAGCCATTCTGTAGCGATTCTGGACCTGGACGGTGTCACATTGTCCTAATGGATTCGCCCAAGTCCGTTGGAATGCACAATGGACATGAATGGAAGCAAGTAATCAGCCAAGATGTGAACTTATGTCTCACCGGTCGCAGTCGAAGTTAGACGTATCAGGGTTCTCATGTCACTCCAACTGCGACATTACAGAGCCACCACCGGCTTGAACTGTCCCCTGCTGACATAGGGTCCATGGATTCGTGGTTTCTCCTTACCCGTACATTCCCATAAGCTCGATACAATATTATAATCGAGGCTCGTCGAGCACACTTTAGTAATTGATTAAACATTCTGAATTACCATGTACAACACTTGAAGTGATCCGAACAACTTGTAATTTAATTATTGCCTAACGTATTCCTACATTTCTCCTGTGTTGTCCTTAGGTTACTTTACCTTATTTTAAGTAGTTTGTAAGCTTCGGACTGATGACCACGCACTTTGGTCCGATAGATTTACAAACATATTTAAAAAAATAACAATAAAGATAAAAACTCAGTCACAATCATAACAAAGACATCTGATCTGTGAAAAACAATTATGGACTGCGCAATAGTGAAAATGTAGTTAGTGGAAAAAAAAACAATGACGCAACAATGATGCCTGAAACACACCGGCATTCCATGATGTGAGGCGAAAACAAGACTACAGTTTCCTTAAGTAACAAAAATTATTCCTACATTATATGTTTCGCTAAAGAAATGTTTCCGTAATTAAATTTTCTTAGCCTTTTTGATTGTCAGAACGTAAACGAGCGTTACGCTTTCTGATACAGAATGTTCGCCATGGACTTGTCTCAGAACCACGGAAACTATAAACTTCTGAAAGACTTACTTCTGTTTGATGTCGCATATGTGTAGGACTTATTAACATAATTATATTTGTTAGGATCGTTGTCGACAGTATCCATATTCAATATCACGAATGGATCATTTTTAAACTGAAAATATATGTTGTGGAATATTGTAATTACAAAAAATGGAAAATAATAAGGATCAACAAAGTGTGTAGACCATATTATTCGTAATAGTAATAAAGCTTTCTTTTTAAATTCACCGTTTTGATAAAAGTGTTCAAATGTTTGTAAATCTAAGGGCCCAGAAGTGCTGAGGTCATCGGCCCCTAGACTTAAAAACAACGAAAGCTCACTTATGCTAAGGACAACACACAGACCCCTATACGAGGTAGGACTCGAACCTGTTTTATGAATCTGGAACGCGCGCAAATGCTAATTATTTCGAACTAATATCGGAAAGTAAGCTGCAGAGTTCTTAATACCGTTTCAAGCTTTGATAGAATTCACCATAGATTCTATGAATATTGGCCGATGTCCCAAAGTGTTACCAATGTATCTACTGAAGAATATGTTTTCCAGACTCCAGGATCGTTTGTGCGCAAAGGAGACCCATTCGCAACACAACTTCGTAGTTGGATCTTCGCACTGATCTGCCGAGAGATCCACAGAAGATTTAACCCTTTCTCTTACAGAACTATTGTTATAATTTGTTTCAAATAGCGCAATTGCTCCTTAACTACTTCACGAAAAACGCTAAAGTAAAAAAGCCATGTCAAATCTCATTATTTGAACAAGTAATAATTGCGAGGAATATTTATAAACTCATGTGAACATTTGTAGAGCACTGAGCACATCGTGATCCCAGAAAATATATGAGTGTGCATCCTCTGACTCCTAATGAGTGCCGGCCGCGGTGGCCGAGGGGACTGAGGCGCGCCAGCACAGACAAATATATATAATACTCTGTGGCGCCAGTCACGGTATGCACGGCCACTACAGTCGGGGGTTCGAATCCCCCTCGGGCATGGATATTTGTGCCGTCCTTAGTCTTAGTTAGTTCATAATTAGTTTGTAAGTTTAGGGACTGATGACCCCGTAGTTAAGTCCCATAAGCTATACAAACATTTGAACATCCTAATGAGTGGAAGACTAATCTTACTGCCAAAAACCCATTAAAATTACCTTGACACCGCGAGATAATTAGGATTAATGGTTAGTGAAGCGAAGATGTGCCTTGCTAGAAGTCGTGTCTGAGGACACAGTCGGTGGCTTACCATAGCTGCGTAGCCGGCCATATCGCGTGCAGTCGTCGCCTGTCAGCCGTGTCCGAGTGCCGGGGTGAACCACGCTCCTTGAACCCCGCCCTCGCCTTATGTACCCCTCAACGTCTCATTAGCCACGCCAACTTTCTACGTGAAACTATTCGGGAGAAACTGCCGCTTTCCGCGAATTGCCAACATCTCTCGTTCACAAATATTTTCATACTGTCGGTAGGCAAGCCTTGCGGAAATAATAGCTACATAACCAAAACCAAAACATTCACTATTTACTTTTGTTTTAGACTTTTTCTTTTAAAATAGAGTCCCTGGTAATGCGCAGAAGTATACCTAGATTAATCAGTTGCTCCTCCATTCAACCTACCGTTGCCCACAAATTTATTTATTCCAATCTTTGTATTAGTCTATCTCAAGTTGATGTCTGTAATTTTTCCATCTCCTCCTCCCATTTCTCTGTCCACCTTCACCCTCTATCCATCTCCTTCTCCCTATTTATCTGTCTCCATTTTTAAACAGAGAGATAGTCATGTGTTTCTCTCAACGTATTTTTCAAACCGTCTTCACGCTATAAGATAACTTTCGTCAGTGAAAATTAGAATAAATGGTGCGGATATTCCGCCGTATGCAAGAGGCTACAGTTTTTACTATTTTTCCAAACATGTTTCGGCACATTTGTTCTATCATCAGTGGGAAATTCTTTATTGTCGTTCTGAAAATTATGGTAGCACTGTATTAATGCCATTTTGATATATATATATATATATATATATATATATATATATATATATATATATATATATATATATATATATATAAATGTTTTTACAAGTTCTTTCACTGAGTAGTTCGCTTAAATTGCCAGACAAAATTATCAGCTTGAGTTTTGTCGAAATTAATTTTTTTAGACGTAAAATGCATACCACAATGGAAACACGTGAAAGCCATAGGTAATAAAAGGGAAATAATCCCAAGTAATTACACAAAATGAAGCGTTTTTGACCCAAAATTGAAATTAAAAATTTTTTCCTTTTTTTTCCTGCAGATGACAAAGTGTGCAAAACTATTACAACAAGTTGTAAGTATTGTACCCAGTGCTTTTAATGTTCTTTTAACGTAACCTAATGTAAGGTGTGTACAAAAAATGTGAAAACTTGTATTTATGGGCCTAATTTCGCAAAACTAAAACAGATAATTTTGTCTGCCAATTTAAACGAACTGTACAGTGACAGAACCTGTAAAAAACATTTGGATGTATCTCAAAATGACATCTGCACAGTACTACTATAATTTTCAAAACTACAATAAAGAAATATCCATTGATGATAGAAAAATAAAAATTGAAGTGTCCAGCATGCGGCGGAATATCTTCACTACTTATTTAACCAAGCACGCAAGAAAGAAGAGCATCAACATCAAAAGATGAAAATTACTTATATTTGCCAGCTTTCTTTATCAGCCAGACGGTGTCAAAAGTCTATTGTAAGGTTGAAAGTACTTTCCGATGGCTTGTGGAGTATAAAAACCTTCTCTTGGAAAATATACATACATGTCTCACGTTTATAGTAGTATTGGATGGATTTCTATACTTATATACCATAAACATTCAAAACTATCTAGTCTGTGGGCATCAGAACGCTGGTTAGGATATCTTGAAAAGATATGAACTAAATCAGTCAAGACATTTCGGAGAATAACAATGGTTTTCCGTATGTTCGTAGTGTATTATAGCTTCGTGTAAAACAATGGAGTAAACAGATGAAACGTCTTCGAGATTTTTAGTAACAATACTAAACAATGGCTGGCCTTCGTATGGAAGGACAGATAATACATTTCTGTGATTTCCTGCAATGAAATAAAAAGAAAGTAACAGTCAATAATTTCACCATGTGTAAGGCAGCCAACAGTCCCGGATTCTGCGGGACAGCTCCGCATTTGGACTCGTTGTCCTGCATTGGAATGATTACTGAAAATATCCCGCAAAATGCCAAAAGCGTCCCGCACAAGCCGAAACTATTTGTGTACGGCACGCTATGTCATACTGCTTGCAAGTCAACTGTACAATGCATCATCTACGAATAAATGACAGTTTTTTTTTTTTTTTTTTTTTTTTTTTTTTTTTTTTTTTTTTTTTTTTTTTTTAGAGGAAAAAGCAGCACGCCATTATTTCAAAATGACAAATTAGCTAGAAGTGGAAGTAGTTTTTGTTTTAAGCTGGTACTGCATTTGGTGATGGGATAACTTATAAAAAATTCTGTTTTGGCATATTTTCCGTGCCTTCTTATGTACGTTTAATAAGTGGAACCGAATATTTTTCGGTGTTCAAGTGTTGATGATTTCGTGTGGCGTTGTTGACCGCCAGATCCCACCTGGGATCGTATTCATCCAGACTGGTGCAAGTCTTTAGTGATGCCACATGGGCGACTTACGCGTCGATGATGATAATGAAATGATTGCTGTTTCTTATTTATATAAATGATATGCCTTCGAGTATAACAGGTGATTGTAAAATATTTTTATTTGCTGATGATACCAGCTTGGTAGTGAAGGATGTTGCTCGTAATATTGACACAGTATCAAATAATGTAGTTCAAAAGATAAGTTCATCGCTTGTAGAAAATAAGTTGGTGTTAAATCACAGTAAAACTCAGTTTTTTACAATTTCTAACACATAATTTGACGAAATCTGACATTCTGATTGTTCAAAATGTTCAAATGTTTGTATAACTTATGGGACTTAACTACGGGGTCATCAGTCCCTAAACTTACAAACTACTTATGAACTGGCTAACACTAAGGACGGAACAAATATCCATGCCCGAGGGGGGATTCGAACCCCCGACCGTAGTGGCCGTGCAGACCGTGACTGACGCGCCTCAGTCCCCTCGGTCGCCGCGGCCGGCACATTCTGATTACACTCAATGGGCATGTGATAAGTGAGACTGAACGTTTCAGATTTGTAGGTGTTCATATAGACAGTAAGCTGTCATGGAAAGCCCATGTTCAGGATCTTGTTCCAAAACTAAATTCTGATATAGTTACCATTAGAACAATATCTGAGATAAGTGATTTTTCAACACGAAAAGTAGTCTATTACACTTACTTTCATTCACTTATGACGTACGGCATTGTTTTTTGGGGTAACTTGCCTGATGCAAAAAGGATATTATTGGCTAAAAAACGGGCGGTTCGAGCAATATCTGGTGTAAGTTCGCGAACGTCATGTCGACCCTTTTTCAGTAGTCTGGGAATTTTGACTCTGGCGTCACAATACGTTTTTTTTTTCTTTAATGTCGTTTGTTGTTAATAATATCAGCTTATTCCCACAAGTTAGTAGCTTTCACTCGGTGAATACTAGACAGAAGCCCAATCTACATTTGCATCACACCACCTTAACACTTGTGCAGAAAGGGGTACAGTATTCTGCGGCATCAATTTTCAATAAGCTGCCACAAGAACTAAAGAATCTTAGCACGAATCCACGCGCTTTCAAATCTAAATTGAAGAGTTAACTCATGGCTCACTCCTTTTATTCTGTCGAGGAACTCCTAGAAAAGTTAAACAACTAAGCTAATTCATTTTTTTCTTTATTGATTCTTTTCACTTTGTCTTAAGATTGTCGTGTGCAAAGGACTACTTAAAAAATTTCTATTACCATTCTTGTGTAACAATTAATGTATTGACTTGTTCCATGACCAATTGGGTCTTATGGAACAGAAAAAACAATAAATAATAAATAAAGGACGAGACAATACCCAGTCCTTGAATGCAGAAAATCTCCGATCCGACCATGAATCGAACCCGGGGTGTCTGCGTCGCAATCTACCACGCTGTCATATATATATATATATATATATATATATATATATATATTTTCATTGGGTAGTCCTGTTCCTTGCGGTCGCTGATCGTGTTCCTTCGTTGTTCTTCGATGTTTTCTTAGCGCAACTTTTTTTTTTTTTTTTTTTTTATTACAGAGGGCGTTTAGCTCTGTGACGGGGCGCGCTGAGCAACGGCGCTCGTCGTCCACTGTACTACGGCGGCGGCCTGTGCTCATGGTGGCAAACATGATGTAATATTGTCACAGTCTGTATAAGTTTAACTTATTTAAAATCTGACATGCAAATACAATATCAGCATTCAATTTACTTCCTTCAGGAATGAACAGGTGGTGCAGTACTGAAAATGCATCTACGAAAGTGTGTAAGCTTTGCGTGTAGTAAAGCACAATTAAACTCTGCACTTCATAGAAAGACTTCTATAACAGAGTAATTCAAATGGTTCTCAAATTTGATTCGAGAGTATTGCAAAACATAATTCTTTGAGCGGAGTAAGCTTCTTATCAAAATGTGTGGAGCACGATGCTATAAGAGCTGGAACAAATAAAAGTAGTACAGACAACAAACAACGAAGGTGATCGGAAAAACGTAACGGAGAAAGAATATGTAAAAAATTGTCAGATCTAATTTTCAAAATATAAGCCTAATAAGATAATTATAAACTGTAAATAAAGACAGAAAATTAAGAATAAATTGCTACTCATGTTAGATATGCTACTTTAAAAGCAAATGAGTAGGTCTATTCTGCTCGCCTAAATTTCTTTTCTAGTTTCAGAATAAGTGGCACAACCAGTCACGTGATGTTAGTCTTTCACATCCTCGAAATGCCCCGCATTGAGTTAAGAAAAAGTTGGCCGCCTTAACCATGTGCATCTTACACATAGTGTATACTATCTACTATTTCAGTCATTATTATCTAAATATAAATAAGATAAACTGTCATTGTTCATTGTGAAGTCTAATATTAATAAAATGTCTATAAAGAGTCATGTAAGAACAGAAAATCCTGTTTTAGTAAAAGTTTATGTAACTTAGTTATCTAATGGGCGTAGGGATGGTTTCTAGTCTGACATGACGTGAACTATGCCGCTGTAATTTGATACTACTCTTCCAACTATTTATAGTGCGCAACGGAGAAACTTGATTTTTTAATGTACCTGTGACTCCTACAAGGAAGACATCAGCAGCATGTCACACAGAATTCAGAGAAATGCTCCTTGTCTTCCTACAATCAGTGAAACTTTATCACTTATGCAAAGATAGACGTCGATGACATCTCCTGTAAGAAAAATCTTAAAAATTAACAAAGTGTAACTAGTGAGGATCAGTTTGGGTACTAAAGTGATGTCTCTAGTTAATGAAATAAAAAAATAAAATAAAAAATACGAATTTTATATTTATTAACTACAATATTCTTCAAGAAGACTCAAATTTATAAAGAGAGAAATTAACTTTAAATTTCAAATTCCGGATAGGTTTTCAGGATAGATTAAACTTTGAGGAAACGTATAAACAATTTCAAAATGAAATAAAGTCGGTAGAATGGCTGAAGAACCACACCTACTTGACTTAAAAATTAATTCAATTTCGTCAGTATAGGATCGAGGCTGTCTCGATCTCAGAAATGTTACTCAATGCTAAAAAAGTATCTGTTATTACTGCTTGGGGATGGGTGGAGTTCGCCTAAAGCGTTACCACAAAATACCGTTAACTACGCCGACGGCTGCTAGCTGCGTCTTTGCTGAAATCGAAACTCAACCTTTTCTGTCTTGAACGACTACTGCCGATCCCACTTTTCCTGTGTTTTGATGAAGTCAAGATCAGCTTGTAAATCCTACAGTTGAGTCGCTGTACGTTAATATGGTCGTTAATATGGTCGAAACACCTTCAAGCGTCTACTTCAGCACTCGTATTATGCATTTTCGTATTTGTCTATCTGACAACTCCATATTGGTGTTCTAGTCCGACCCACCTATAGTCTGACCATACATTGGGGTGGTATGTCAGTCTTAGACCAACCCGCCGCATTGCCACTCAAAAATGCACTCGCATGTGTTATCTAATTCACTCTGTTTATGTTCACACAGGATATTAAGTATCTCAGTCAACACTATGAACAACGCATAACCCTTAGTAGTCTCCACTGTAGATTTGCTAAGATCCGCTCCACGACATAGCTGCTCCTTACAATGCAATTAAGAAAAGAAAAAAAGAAAATTCTTTTCATTCTCCACTCCGGGGAGTGGAGCGGGCTGTTTGAAACCCGGCCCATAAAGAGTTGCGGTTCTATTCAGCCAATTATAAGTCAATAGTGGTGCAAAGGGAATAAGTGGAAGGGGCTTACTGTGGCGTCGCAAGGTTGAAAGCGCGCGCGCAATAGACATCATAGCCGACAGAGGCGCCACATGAAAGACAATTGGAGCAGGTGCGCCCTCTAGAGGAAATGGAGAAACGTTGAACAGTGCCGCGGAGTAGTTCACTTCTGGCAGGAGACTCCGACTGGGGACTTGGTTTAGTGCGCCTGTTTTGTGGACTGATGTTAGACTTGTGATAACGTTGCACACCGCTCCGGCCGTACTGGCTAGCTTCGTCCGTGGACAGTGATGTGATAATTTGTGAAAACTCTTAAGTTATGTTAATGTGGCACCAGCCGCCGCCGCCTCCGCCTACAGTGTAAATACTAACTTAAGTGTTTGTCCAATAAATTATTATCCTCTTTGCTCCGTTACGAGAGCGAGTTCGTAACTGCAGTTGGCAACGCGGAGGAACACTTACCAGCCGTTGGAATATGTAGACGATGTCCGAAATCGGTCAACTTTGGAATAAAAAGTGTCTAAATTAGACTGTATTTTTAACTGATTTTTATTGGTAAGATAAATTAATATCTTTAATGCAAGATCAGAAAGGGCATCAATTCGTTTCCGTTGGAGGACCGTACAACAGATAATCTGGATGCCAATCATACTAAACCACCGTGAGTACTTAAGCAAGGCACCAGGTTGAAGATAATTGTTTGGTAGAACACCGATTTCTGCTGTATTGAAAAAGCACGCAACAGCCTGGTGTTTACGCTCGTTGAATAGTAAGCGTCCACTCTTCAAGATTTCTTTAATGCACCGAAGGCATGATAATTATATGTGGAGAGATCAGAACTCCCTTTCGGGAATAGCCGAACAGTTGTATGCGTCTTCCCGCCAGAGGTTCGACTCCTCCATCGGGCTTGGGTGTGCGCGTTGTGCTTAACTTAGTTTATGTAGTTTGTTAGCTTAGGGACTGATGGCCACAGTACTTTGGTCTCACAGGTTTACAAACATTTGAACTTTTTTTTATATACCTGGACTACTGAACAGGTGCTCCGGTGCTGGCGTAACATCTGCGTTACAACATTTGCGATTTTACTAGACGTTGCCGGTCGCGGTGGCCGAGGGGACTGAGGCACTCCCGTCACGGTCTGCACGGCCACTACGGTCGGGGGTTCGAATACCCCCTCGGGCATGGATATTTTTGCCGTCCATAGTCTTAGCTAATTCATAAGTAGTTTGTAAGCTTAGGGACTGATGACCCCGTAGTTAAGTCCCATAAGTTCTACGAACATTTGAACATTTTTTTACTAGACGTCGCGCTTTAATGGCATACCCTTATCATATCGTGCAAGGTATTCATACGTTCGTAAACGCCGCGTGTGAAAATTTGATATCACGTGTTCTGTTGATCAAAGAGGTAAGGGATGAAAAGGTCTGGATAACCGAGGGCAGAGTGATCATTTGTATACCTATCAGAATAATGGGTGTACTTACTGTAGCTATCCTACAGCATAGGGTCAAAATGTATACATTTTGCACTTGCCAGAAACCAGCGAAATTGAGCATATCTGTTCACGTTTGTTCAGTAAGCGTGGTTTAGTGTGGACTTCGTACGGCTTATGAAAACATCCATTTATTCATTGGTGGTTCCTGATGAAAAAAAAAAAAAAAAAAAACCCTCACACACGCACACACACAGCTACGACTTTCATCCGTATCATTATAAGACAGGGGCTCATGAATGTAAATATTTTGAACCATTCTAAAGTTGACAGGGTTGAAAGTCAAACAAATATAGTGTTAGAAAAAAATAAAATTAGCACAGGAAAAAAGTTAGTAAATTTAATGCAAGCAACTCACCTACGAGACTGATAAACCTCACTGCCACTGTGTTACATACAAGTGAAACAAAATTGTTAGAGAAAAGTCTGAAACACAATATCTGCACAAACATAGATGAAAAATATACAGGAATCCTTATAGTTGAATCAGAAAACTTCATCATACAGGAAAACAGGAAAGAAACAAAACAAATAAAGGTCTTACAAGACAAAACTTAAAGAAGAACTACGAGAAAACAACACCATAATTACTAGATCAGATAGAGAGTAAGACGCAAGATTTCATCACACGCTATGCTCCGGTGGACGACGCCGATCTCTGTCGTGTGTTCGAATCCCCCCGCGGGCATGGATGTATGTGCTGTTTTTAGTACGATACTGTGTACATATCACTATAAGTGACAGTATATCCTACTGTCACTTATAATGATATGTACACTTTTATTACAATGCACTTTAAATTATTTTATACAAGAACTGTCGAGATTACAAGATGACGGCTATGTAAAACAATTATTGGACCAGATGATGATGGCAGAGGCCACTGAAACCGGTCGTCCAAATAAAATTATATACCAGAGATCTTGGCTGTACCATTTTCGAAACGTATCATATATCATTGCATTCTAGAGATATTGCTCATATCTCAAAAAACATATCACGCTGTATGTCTACTTTTTCCAAAGCGGTTTTTGCGTCTGTTACCGAAATACTTAGCATTCCATTTTAAGCAAACAGTCCTGTGATGGGTTTTTATTTTGGACATCGTATAGTGCCATATCCTCTTACGATAAATGTCAGAATTTTGTTTTGTTATTCGTCTTACTGTATAAACTGCGGAAGTGAGAGGGAGATGTAGTGTATGAAAACTTCAGTACTAAGAGAGACTAGGTATAAGGATTTAGCATGGTGTGTGTTCAAACAGCATGAATATTTTCGCATGCCAAAATTTATGGTGAGGGTCGCCGAATACGGACTAGGACAGCTGGTTTCCCCTTTTCTATAAACGTCTTTTAAACAGGAACATATTTGCCTTTTTCGTGTCACAACAGGAGCACCTTTCAGGTGGTTCATTATATGATGGATATCTGACGATGTTTGTCATTCGGCAGTCAAATAAAGATTAACGGCACGTTAGTCCCGTTTGAACACATTTGGTAATAAGTCGCTATAGTTCCCGTTTACCAAATAAACTTCATACTAACCATTCAAAGGTTGAAAAACAGCATTCTGATGTCTAAAACTGGGACAGATGCCAACGCAGACCACAACCTAGGTGTAACAAACATAAGAACTAGGTTCAAACATATTAAAAAGAAACAGCTTGTAAAGAAATGCCACCGTTACGGAGCTTATTGTTCCAATGTCCCAACAAGACTGAATTTTGTCCATATTTTGAAAAATACTATGTATCTCCCTCGGTTTCCCCATTCCAAAGAAAGAACTGAACGGCTGCCTGTCTCAGAGTGCCAGTTTAACTACAAGCAGACTATCATGGAGTCTTATAAATCAGAAAAATGGGGAAAAAAGACTTTCTGAAAAACGTGACACTTCCGAAAAATGTCGTTGTTGTGGTCTTCAGTCCGGAGACTGGTTTGATGCAGCTCTCCACAATACCCTATCCTGAGCAAGCCTCTTCATCTCCACATAAGAACGACAACCTACATCTGACTGAATCTGCTTACTGTATCCATCTCTTGGTCTTCCCCTGCGATTTTTTCCCCACACACTTCCCTCCAACGCTAAATTAACAATTCCTTGATGTCTAAGAATGTGTCCTACCAATCTATCCCTTCTTTTAGTCAAGGTATGCCAGAAATTCCTTTTCTCCCCAATTCTGTTCAGTACCTCCTCATTAGTTACGCGATCCACCCACCTAATCTTCAGCATTCTTCTGTAGCACCATATTTCAAAAGCCTCAATCCTCTTCCTGTCCGCACTGTTTATCGTCCATGTCTCACTCCCATACAAGGCAACACTCCATACAAATGCCCTCAGAAAGGACTTCCTTAGGCCTAAATCAATATTCGATGTTAACAAATTCCTCTTTTTCAAAAACGCTTTTCTACCCATTGCCATTCTGCATTTTATATCCTCTGTACTGCGCCCATCATTTGTTATTTTACTGCCCAAGTAACAAAACTCATCTACCTCCTTTATTGCTTCGTTTCCCAATCTAATTCCTTCAGCATCACCTGATTTTCTTACACTGCACTCCATTACCCTAGTTTTGCTCTTGTTAATGTTCATCTTATATGCACCTTTCAGCACACTGTCCATTCCATTCAATTGCTCTTCCAGGTCCTTTGCTGTATCTGACAGAATTACTATGTCATCGGCAAAACGCAATGTTTTTAATTCTTCCCCCTGAACTTTTATTCCTTCACCAAATTTCTCCTTGCTTTCCTTTATAGCTTGTTCAATGTACAAATTGAATAACCTTGGAGAAAGGCTACAACCCTGTCTCACTCCCTTCCCAACCACTGCATCCCTTTCATGCCCTTCAACTCTGAGAACCGCTGTCTGGTTTTTGTACAAGTTGTAAATAACCTTACGCTCCCTATACTTTACTCCTGCTTGCTTCAGAACTTGAAAGAGTTTATTCCAATCAACATTGTCAAAAGCCTTCTCCAAATCTACAAAAGCTAGAAATGTAGATTTGCCTTTTCTTAATCTATCTTCTAGGATAAGCCGTAAAGTGAGTATTGGCTCCCGTGTTCCTACATTTCTCCTGAACCCAAACTGATCTTCCCCGAGGTCGGCTTCTACCAGCTTTTCCATCCTTCTGTATATAATTCGCGTTAATATTTTGCAGCCATGACTTATTAAACTGATGGTTCTGTAGTTTTCACACCTGTCTGCACCTGCTTTCTTAGGGATGGGGATTATAACATTTTTCTTAAAGTCTGAGGGTACTTCACCTGTCTCATACATCTTACACACCAGGTGAAACAATTTTGTCATGGCTGGTTCTCCCAGAGACTTCAGTAGCTCTGAGGGAATATCATCTATTCCAGGGGCCTTGTTTCGACTTAGATCTTTCAGGGCTCTGTCAAATTCTTCTCTCAGTACAGTATCTCCTATTTCATCTTCATCTACATCCTCTTCCCTTCCTACAATATTGTCTCGAAGTTCATTTCCTTTGTAGAGCCCCTCTATATATTCTTTCCACCTTTCAGCTTTCCCTTCTTTGCTGAGAACTGGTTTTCCATCAGTGTCCTAGATATTCATAGAGCTGTTTTTCTTATCTCCAAATGTTTCTTTTATTTTCCTGTAGGCTGTATCTATTTTTCCCCTATTTATACATTCTTCTACATCCTTGCATTTGCCTTCTAGCCACTCCTGCTTAGCCATTTTGCACTTCCTGACAATCTCATTTCTTAGTCGTCTGTACTCCATTTTGCCTGTTTCATTTACTGCATTTTTATATTTTCTCCTTTCATCGATTAAATTTAGTATCTCCTGTGATATCCAAGGATTTTTTGTAGGTCTTTCCTTCCTACCTATTTTGTGCTCTGCTACCTTCACTATTTCATCTCTCAATTTTACCCATTCCTCCTCTACTGTTTTATTTCCCCCCGTTTCTGTCAATTGTTGCCTAAAGCTCCCTCTGAAATTTTTAAGAACCTCAGGTTCCTTCAATTTATCCAGGTCCCATATCCTTATTTTCCTACCTTTTTGTAGTTTCTTTAGTTTCAGCCTACAGTTCATAACCAACAAGTTATGGTCAGAGTCTATATCTGCCCCTGGGTATGTCTTACATTGTAGAACCTGATTCCGAAATCTATGTCTTACCATTATAAAATCTATCTGATATCTTCCGGTGTCTCCTGGTCTCTTCCATGTATACAACCTTCGTTTGTGATTCTTGAACCAGGTGTTTGTTATAACTAAATTATGTTCTGTGCAAAATTCTACCAGGCGGCTTCCTCTTTCATTCCTTTTGCCCAGACCATATTCACCTACTATCTTCCCTTCACTTCCTTGTCCTACTACCGAATTCCAGTCTCCCATAACAATTAAATTTTCCTCTCCCTTAATTGTCTGAATAATTTCCTTTAGCTCCTCATATATTTCTTCGATTTCCTCATCATCGGCAGAGCTAGTTGGCATATAAACCTGTACTACTGTTGTCGGTGTTGGCTTCGTATCTATCTTGACAATGATAATGCGATCACTGTGCTGGTCATAGTAGTTTACCCGCATTCCTATTTTCTTATTCATTATCAATCCTACTCCTGTGATACCCCAACTGATTTTGTATTTATAATCCTGTACTCACCTGACCAGAAATCCTGTTCATCCTGCCACCGAACTTCACTAATCCCCACTATATCTAACTTCAACCTATCCATTTCCCTTTTAAAATTTTCTAATTTTCCTACTCGATTAAGGGATCTAACATTCCACGCTCCGACCCGTAGAATGCCAGTATTGTCTTTTCTGATGATCACATCCTCCTGAGTAGTCCCCGCCCGGAGATCCGAATGGGGGACTATTTTACCTCCGGAATATTTTACCCGAGAGGATGCCATCATCATATGTTCATACAGTAGAGCTGCATGTCCTCGGGAAAGGTAACGGCTGTAGTTTCCCCTTGCTTTCAGCCGTTCGCAGTAGCTGTGTGGCAAAGCCACATTAGCTGATGTTACAAGGCCAGCTCAGTCAATCATCCAGACTGTTGCCCCTGTAACTACTGAAAAGGCTGCTGCCCCTCTTCAGGAACCACACGTTTGTCTGGCCTCTCCACAGATACCCCTCCGCTGTGGTTGCACCTACGGTACGGCTATCTGTATCGTTGAGGCACGCAAGCCACCCCACCTCGGCAATGTCTGTGGTTCATGGGAGTGGTTCCGAAAAATATGGTGTACAAAATGTTTATGCGCCGAAAAGTTCCTTGTAATTGTGTTCTAATAAAAAAAGTATTTACCTATATCTATAAAAATCGATGTATATATGTATATGTATGATAAGATCTCCAGGAAATTTTCAGATTATCCCCGCGGGTGATACTGTGAAATTTTAATAGATAATTTAATTATATTTGTTGATTGGAATAATATAAGGCCAAATATGGAACTGTAATTACTCTTTGGGAAATCTATTTACTCGTTGACTTTTCAACTTTACCACAGTCTAACATAGTCAAGACACTCCTTCGACCACATTTTTACTATAGACAGCAGCGCCCCAAGCGGCTGGCAAGCTACATTTCTCAATCCGGTATTGAGTGAGTACGAATAGTATCGTTTTTAATCCAAATCACCATTTAAATTCCATCCACGATAGTATTAAATTTACTATGGAAATAGAAAAGGATGGCTGCCTTCCTTTTTTGTACGTTTTCGTTCGCCGTAAAACTGATGGCACACTAAGAACACACAGTGTATCGCAAATCGACGCACACATATCTGTATTTACACGCCAGCAGCTGCCATCATCCTTCACAAACTGCAGGTGTTCTTAAGACATTGGTGCACAGAGCACACTGTATATTTGATGGCGAGAACATGGAAAAAGAGCTCACACACCTCAAGGACACCTTTAAAGCGAATGGATATTCCCAGCAACAGATTCGCAGAACATTCGATGTTAAACCGAGAATGCAAATAGATGACCTGGAGGAAGAAGATAGCGTCAGATCGAGAGCGTTCTTGCCCTACGTTGGTGCTCTTTCTTCAAAGATCGGTAGAATTCTCCAAAAACATCAAGTTAAAGTAATCTTTCAGCCACCTATGAAGATCGCAGCCTTAGTCGGATCTGTGAAAGATGATCTGTTGCTTAGAAAGTCTGGTGTGTCTCATATACCATGTGGAAATTTCATATGTTCATATATAGGACAGACAACCCACACTGTCCACGAAAGATGTGTCGAACACCGAAGATACACACGTTTAGTACAGCCAGACAAATCAGCTGTGACAGAACATTGTTTAGATAAAGGGCACCCAACGAATTACAGTGATGTGAAGATTTTAACACCTATATTTTCATATTGGAACACAATTTTTAAAGAAGCAGTAGAAATTAAAATATCTGAAAAATTAATAAACAGAGAAAATGGTTTTAATTTGGACAAGGCATGGAATCCCACACTTAGTGTAATAAAATTGCAGAGATGTCGACAAGGTGTTGTCACTACAAAACATATATCGATAACGGAATCGAACTTCTGATTCCTTTCGCCACGGGGGGCGCGCGTGCCAAGTGTACCTCTTTGCCGCCGACCAGCACCTGAGACCCGCATGCGCCGTGCCGCCGCTATGGTACACGTAAGGCCGCACCTGAAAACTTGTTGGCAGTCTTGGACTCACTCTGAAGATGACCGGACGATACGCGGCCGAAATATTAGTGGAAGACGTGGTATTTGCACGGCTGCTCGCCCGAAATTTATTGGATTACTCCTTACGCCGTGAAAAGTTGAAAATGCACTGTATCGTTGTTATTATTTTAACCCTCTTTTACAATAGGAAAAGCATAGTGCCATAAAAATCGGTAATAAGTAAAATATAGCCCTTTGGAAGAAAGACCTCGCTTTTCTACTCAGGAACGTTAAGGTTTCTTCACTACAATTCCACTAAAATAGGTGAGGGTGGAACATAGAAAACGTATACAGAATGCAATAACTGCAGTATTTAACGTACCAAATCCGCCACCACAGCTGTAGGTGAAGTAAAACCTTCACAGACATGACAATAAAGCGGCAAAAGGAATCAAACTGTTTCACAACAAAAAAGAAGGCGATTACACAATTGTTCCATCATCTGAACCACAAACGACAAAATTATTCAAAACATAAACTTTTTAAGCGAAACTAATTACACTCAAAAGCATATGTGCGTATAAATAAGACAAATGAAGTGTAAATAACTGCTTGTCATAGTAAAAGCAGAAACTTCTGTTTCTTTTACGTTTGTATTATACTTACTTTTAGCGGAATAAGCTGCATATATACGCATATTCGGAAATATTGCCTTATGAAAAAGTTGTTTATTTAACTGAATTCATGAAATTTGGCTGTTTTTACATTTCTTTCAAATGTTCCAATGTTTGTTAAGCTTATGGGACTTAACTACGGGGTCATCAGTCCCTAAACTTACAAACTACTTATCATCTACCTTATACTAAGGACGGCACAAATATCCATGCCCGAGGGGGGATTCGAACCCCCGACCGTAGTGGCCGTGCAAACAGTGACTGGAGCGCCTCAATCCCCTCGGCCACCGCGGCCGGCAACATTTCTTTCACGATTACTTATGTCTCTCGATATTTTACTAATGCTTGTAATGCAAAAATTATAGTAACTATTTCATTAATTACGTATAAAAATAATCATAAACAAACATTACTCCTTCGGCTGCTTGCCCACCGCTAGGAGCGTCAGTATCGTTGCAACTGTCAGTTTGTAACAGCTTTCATAGCACTGAGTGTCGCGCAAGAAGTATCGCGACTGTATATGTCATACTGTGACTTGAACCTATTTCAGAAAATTCTTTTATTGGTTGCTGTGTTCTGTATAATACGATTCAACACAACACCATGATTATACAATTCTCAACGTGTGTAACCCATATTTATATACTATTATCAGAGTCCAGCTCGTTGTCGGAGTCTAACGTATACGTAAAAGATTACCTCTGGCACTTGGAACGACAGTAGCATCCCTCGCGGAGATTGATTTCCAGAAGGCTTTTGACACCGTACCTCACAAACGGCTTTTAATTAAATTACGTGGTTATGGTATATCGCCCATAATTTGCGACTGGATAGGGGATTTCCTGTCAGAGAGGACACAGTTCATAGTAATCGATGTTAATGTATCAACTAAAACAGAGATGATAGCGGGCGTTCCTCAGGATAGTGTTATTAGTCCTCTGCTGTTCCTTATTTACATAAACGATTCAGGGGAAAATCTAAGTAACTCTCATAGGTTCTTTGCAGATGACGCTATCATTTACTATCTAGTAAAATCATCTGAAGATCAAAACCAACTGCAGAACGATCTGAATAAGATATCAGTATGGTGTAAGAATTGGCAGTTGACTCTAAATAATGGGAAGTGTGAAGTCGTCCACATGAGTACGAAAAGAAATTCGTTAAACTCGTTTACAAGATAAATCAATCAAAATCTAAGGCCGTAAACTCCACAAAATACCTAGGAATTACTATTACTTCAGACTTAAATTGGAAAGAACACGTAGATAATGTCGTGGGAAAGGGGGAACAGAGACTGCGTTTTATTGGCAGAACCCTTAAAAGATGCATCAGAACTACTAAAAAAATTGCATACACTACGCTTGTCCGTCCATTTTTGGAGTATTGCTGCCCAGTGTGGGATCCTTATCAGGTGGGTTTGACGGAGGACATCGAAAGAGTCCAAAGAAGGGCAACTCGTTTCGTAATGTCACGATACAGGGGAGATAGCGTTACGAAAATGATACAGCATCTGGGGTGGGAATCATTACAACAACGGCGCTTATCGCTGCGGCGTGGGCTACTTACGAAACTCCACCCTCCAAAATTCTCCTCCGAATGCGAAAATGTATTGTTGACTTACATAGGTGGAAATGATCATCAGAATAAAATACGAGAAATCGGAGCTCGAACGGTTAGATTCAGGTGTTCTTTCTTCCCGCGCGCTATTAGAGAATCGAATGGGAGATAAATAGTATAAAGGTGGTTCGATGAACCCTCTGCCATGTAGATGTAGATGTAGAGATCCTTCCCAATGCTTAAGACAAGAACTCAGAGAACGTTGTAATGACCACGTTGTCTACGAGACGTACAAGCTTAATCCTGCTTCTGCCTTCAGATCGTAACAAGTAGAAGATTGTATCACAATATATAAATAAATAAATAAAATAAAAAAAACCTTCTTCTTTGACAGTAAAGACAATTTTATGAGGAACTAACGTTTTTCGTAGAGAGGGCAGCTGCGTTCGCTACTACTCAAGGTCGATCAGTCCGACATAGCCAGGCGGGACGTGTCGTATTCCAGTGGAGTTGTGACGCGATCAACGAACGTCAGCCCCCGACGCCTAACAGCGTGTACCGTTACACTGCTCATTTGGTCATTACGTTTTAGTCAGTGATCACGCAAGACTGTAGCGTTTAGAGGCCATCGATTTCCCTGTCAATCGGCACCTCTTCTGTCATTTGGATGTTGCTCCCATGTAGACTTTCGGGTCTTTTATGCTGTATATATCTTTCATATGAGATTGTTATTTTAGTGTGTATTTATTTAGCTACGGTACTTACGACTCTTTATTAGTTACGGGTATGCTAATTTCCAGTGCGAAGTCTTCATATTTTCATCGGAAAAACATTTTAAGTAACTGAAATTTTAGTTTTTATATCTGATGATTTCTTTATGCACGAAAACCAGGGCTTCCGCTGGAGAAAATTGTGGAATTTTAATAATGGAGCTCCATGAAGACATGTCAGTGCATACCAATGTGCAAAACAACAACAACAAAGAGGGCAAGTCAATTTCTTTTACAACGATGTTTTCTTATGGAATTTTCTGCCTCGAATCAGATGGTAGCCTCGTTGCGTGTTAGAAGGGTGTCAAATGGATTAAAAAGGCAATTAAACAAACAGCAGTTTCTGTTGCAATTTTTTATGTCCAATTACACGTTTCACGTGGTTAAAACATCATCAGACTGGAAAAAGGGTAATTTTAATGTCAAATCCGTGTACCTAGCGAGCAGAGAAACTAATATGACTAAAGCGGATTTTTTTTTAATTGGAACTTATTTGAATGGAGAGATTCGCGTAATTGAATGTAATAAATACAAAACAATTGCAACGTAGACTGCTATATATTTTTTTTTATTTTTTTTTATTTTTTTTATTTTTTTTTTTTTTTTTTACTGATTCACCAATGTTGCTGCACAAGCCACCATTATGGAATGGAATAAAATGAGTAAAAAGCCGTTTAAAAGTGTGGCTTTGCGTTGAGAACGGGAAAGCCCAATCAGGTGTTGTTTCATTAGTGGCCAAATCTTATCAGTAGCCACTCCTAATGCAAAAACTCGTTAAACGGCAACCAACCTAATCTGTTTACTTGCGTGATATGTTTGTGTCATTGTTGTTTATTTGTTTATGTTTAATTACAAACATTTTTTTGTGAAAGAGGAAATGTTGCCTCGAACAAGAGGAACTGTTCGATTGTGAAAATATTGATGAGAATTTAGTGCTCAGTTCATATGGTAAGTTCTTTTTTATTACTTATAAAATGCTTGAAACGTGTTAAGTATTTCTCAGTGTTTTTGAAGAGCAACATGTGGAAGATGATATTGTAACACCTTCCTATAGATAGAGGTCTGCGCGGGTGCGGATATCCGCGGATGTATCCGCAGATATCCGCAGTATTTTTCTTACTTTACGGATAAAATTGTGAGAGATGCGGATATCCGCGTGTTTTATGCGAATAAAGACGGATTTACCAGCCCAGTACGTCTTTCGAAATGTTAGCTGAAAACGTCAAGCCTGTGGACATTCTTGGAATCCTTGCAGGGCCCAGGTAGAGCAATAGTCTATTGTCCTCATCTTCTGGCCAAAGCGGACATAGCTGTACTCGAGAGACCTGCGTCTAACCCATTTACGCGACCATGTCTTATCTGCGGCCTGTCAAGTGCTTTCTGGGTGGCAAATCGGCCCACCATAGGTGCCATGTCTAATTTCCGCTGCCTTCATTTATCGCTTTGTAGTGACCGAGTGACAACGTATATTGTAGTGAATATAGTGACAGTTCTTTCTTAAAATGAACACATCAGTGGATACTATATCGTGTAAAGTGAAAAGAGGTGATTTGACATTAGTGAAGGAAAACAAATTGAAATCGTCAATTTGGAAAAAAAACAATGGATACGTATTTGATGGCAAGGAAAAGATCAACAATATAGGGCCTGTTTTGCGTGTAAAAAAGTATATTCTTACACTGTCTCATCACAACCGAATGAACAGTACAGCCGCGCATAAAATACAAACAAACATTCATGTTTATGTGTTAGATAAATAGTGAAGGAAGTAATAAAAATTGACAGTAGCATTTTATAGCAACGTTCATAATCAGATACGGTGTACAGTGAAAGTAACTTATTTGGGAAGGTACACAATGTTAGATTGTATAGGCTGGCCGAATCTGCAGCCGACATTGTCTCTTTTTGCTGACAGTTGCCAATTAGAAGTGACGGCAGTTTTAACATTTGAAATGACATGCTTTTCTTTGTGTCACGTAACCTCCTGTGCGTTAATAAGGGAAAATAAAGTGTACCTTTTGTAAAACTCCGAAAAAACCGTTTCTTCGTTTGAATGTAAATCTCCTCTATACCAATCACTCTTAACCACTGAAATTTAAGAAGATGCCTGTATTAAACAGCTGACTTAGTGACCCGAAAACACGGAGTTGGAAGCGCTACTGTGTGTGTCCTGTTTGGAATAGTTTGTTTTGGAGTAGATATAGAACAGTTACCGTGATTCGAGAAGTCAAAAGTAGTTAATTTTCCACAGAAATGACACTCTAACAATAATTATATCATTATATACCATGGTTTTAAGTACTGCTATCTATTAATACTACCCATTCAAAACTTTCATATCTGCGGATGCAGATGCAGATAACGAACTTACGGATGCGGATAAAGTGCTGCGGATGAGGTTGCGGATGTGGTGCGCATGCGGATAACACTTTTCTTATTCGCAAAGACCTCTAACTTCTGTCTGTGTATTTCGACGAAAACATTACTTCCTATTACGTGACCTGTGATCTAAATACAAAAATCATGCAGCATTGAGTCTTGTAATTTTCTATCTCCGGCAGCAGTCGACACATCTTGCCTTTTTTTATGTGCCTCTTACCAGCATCACCTAGAGAGCAGGCCGCGGCGCTCTCGTGTGACGTCAGGCAGAGTAGGTCGCGCGCGCATAGCTGACTGGCTCGCTGCTTTGGCACAGTGGGCCGGGCCCCAGCGGCTACCCAGTCAGCTATGCGCGCGCGACCTACTCTGCCTGACGTCACACGAGAGCGCCGCGGCCTGCTCTCTAGGTGGTGGTGCCCTTACCCGTCTAGAAAACATATTATGTGCCGCATACAGCGTATTTCCGCGAGAGCGTACAAGAATTTAAGAGGGCATGGAGGATGCTCCATAGAACAATTTAAAGTAGCAAGTCCGAGAAACCGGGTTTAGGAGATATGGAAGTAAACATCACTACCGTTTGTCTCGCATTACTGTTTTTCAGCTTATTTACAAATAACATGTGTACTGTGCTTTTTATTCACATGTACGTTATTATTTCCTGCAAGAAAACAAGATGGAGGACCATGATTATAGATAGAACCACTAACGACGGCGGTCGAGTTTATGTTTGATCTGCGCACATACGTCAGGCATTCGTCGACAACTATTGAACGTCCAATATTGTTCTGAACCAAGGAGGTTAAAATAAGGGGAGACGGCGCTACTGTGCAAAGCATAGGTGTCGATTGAAGCCAGTCCGCCATCTTGCGGAGCCAAGGAAATATGATTTTAGATTAAAGCACTGTGTGGTTTTCGCCCTGTTAATTATCATACTGTCATTTTTGACTTCATATATGATATCGTATACTTTTTTTTGGACAAGTACAAACCTTGCATATAGCTGAAAAGTAATTTATACGAAAAGTATGACTTACATATCTGGGTAATACCAAAATGTTTTACAAGAACTGAAATTTCAGCAGTAGTAGTTCACAAGAAAAACAGAAGAAGATTTTTGCAATAACAAAACCAAGTTTGCATAATGTTCGTACTTTCAGTACTGAAGAGACTTTTTTATTTTGAATATAACCAACAATTCTTTCTACACGTTCCACGTAATCAAATATTCACACTTAAATTTTGTACCAACGGGAATTTGAAATTTCAAGGGAAACTCTATCTCGTATAAATGAAAATTAGAAGTCATTGAGGGAAAAAAATCTGAAACAAATAATACGGATTATTTTAGCAACAAAATTATCCTGTGTAAAACAGCAGCTGAATTTTTTGTTTTGCTTGCATATTCATAGGTTATACAGGTAGACCCAGTGATCTCTACACAACTTGGATGTATAATTCTGGTGTCTGAGCATAGAACTACAGCGTGCCTGCACATTCATATGTTTTGCACACGATTTCGCATAGTCCGCCATGTTTAAATTTGGCAAACGATTTTTCGTCCTTTATTACATGTCAAAGAATTGTTTGCTTACCTTCTGATTTGAATTGTTAGTCGATATGAGATGCAATAGATCGTTTGGGAACATAATCGATACGGTTTGTCTTTTGGTTTCCCTGTAGTGCTTCATAGCTGCCATATTTGAATTTGGCAAGAAACTAAATATGAGCATCAATGGCTGGCACGCTCAGACAGCTGAAGTTAAACATCCAGGTAGTATAGAGATCAATGGGTAGGCCTAACCCTTTATTTGTTTTTATATGAAGTACCACTTTCAAGGATTACACGCTCGTCACCACAAATGTTATTAGCTCCGTAATATGGCAGCAATGGCTTCACTTCTGCGGCGTTAAGAGCGTCTCCCCCTATTCTAACCTCCTTGCCCTGAACTCTCTGCTGCGACTGTCGTAGGCATTGCCAGAATTGAACTTGATTGTAGTGAGTTATGCATTGTATCTTCGTCTATTTGTTACAAGTTGATTAGATTAGATTAGTACTTGTTCCATAGATCATGAATAAGACACTACGTAATGATGTGGAACGTGTCAAGTTAATGAAAGGTGTCTTTACAAATTATTACTTTGTACTAAATATTACATGACACAATTTTTTTAGTATTTTTTTTTAATTTACTAATTTATATCTAAAAATTCATCTATAGTGTAGAAGGAGTTGCCATGCAGAAATTCTTTTCATTTATTTTTAAATGTTGTTGACTATCTGTCAGGCTTTTGATGCTGTTTGGTAGGTGACCAAATACTTTTGTGGCAGCATAATTCACCCCTTTCTGTGCCAAAGCTAGGTTTAACCTTGAATAGTGAAGATAATTCTTTCTCCTAGTGTTGTAGTTATGTACACTGCTATTGATTTTGAATTGGGTGGGATTGGTAATAAAAAATTTCATAAGCGAATGTATATACTGAGAAGCTACTGTGAAGATCCCTAGCTCTTTAAAAAAGTGTTTGCAGGATGATCTTGGATGAGCTCCGGCAATTATTCTGATCACACTCTTTTGTGCATTGAATACTTTTTTATTCAATGATGAATTACCCCAGAAAATGATGTCATACGAAAGCAGAGAATGAAAATAGGCACAGTAAGCTAATTTATTGAGACGTACATCACCAAAATTTGCAAATACCCTAATAGCATAAGTTGCTGAACTCAAACGTTTCAACAGATCTTCAATGTGTTTTTTCCAGTTCAAACCCTCATCAATGCTTACACTTAAAATTTTTGAATATTCTTCCTTTGCTATAGATTTATGACCAAAGACTATATTTATTGATGGTGTCATTCCATTTACTGTATGGAACTGTGTGTACTGTGTTTTATCAAAATTTAATGATAGTCCATTTGCTGAGAACCACTTAATGATTTTATGAAAGACGTCATTTATAATTTCGTCAGTTAGTTCTTCTCTGTCAGGTGTGACAACAATACTTGTATCATCAGCAAACAGAACCAGCTTTGCATCTTCATGAATACAGAATGGCAAGTCATTAATATATATTAAGAACAGCAAAGGGCCCAAGACCGACCCCTGTGGCATACCATTTTTGATTGCTTCCCAGATTGAGGAATCAGCTGTGTTTTGCGTATTATGAGAACTACTAATGTCAAATTTCTGCACTCTTCCTGTTACGTATGATTTAAACCATTTGTACACTGTCCCATTCATACCACAATACTTTAGTTTATCTAGAAGAATTCCATGATTTACACAATCAAAAGCCTTGGAGAGATTACAAAAAATCCCAACAGGTGATGCCCGGTTATTCAGAGCATTTAATATTTCATTCGTGAAAGTATATACAGCATTTTTTGTTGAAAAGCCTTTCTGAAAACCAAACTGACATTTGGTTAGAACTTTATTTCTACCTATGTGTGAAACTACTCTAGAATACATCGCTGATGGTGCTGGCATATAACAAATTCTATGTAAGAAAACGAGAGCCATTATTTGCGGGTTATAAGGTTTCTTCAAGATGAAAACACATAAATATGCGTACTTCAACTGTCGCTTGAAACCAGCAAAGATGCTGTTGTCTAGACATGCGCGACCCGCCATCGTTCATGGGTTCAACTATAGTTATGATGCAGTGCGCCGGATTGAATAGGAGGTCCTATTCCATGGCCTGCGAGCTCACCTGACCTCAGTCCCCGTGATTTCTTCCTATAGGGGTATATAAAGCCACGTGTTTATGAGACGCCAGTGGCTACGGAAATTGTATTAGTTACCAGAATTGTACCTGCTTGTGATATGATTCGTAACACACTGAGGTATTTGTCAGGCAGGTCAGAAACTTGTTCTCCGATATCATGCTTGAGTGAGGTTGATGGTCATCAGTTGCAGCACATTATTTAAAGGTAGAGTCTAAGTAGTATTTTATTGTGTCAGCGATGGTATTTGCAGTTAACTGAAAATAATGTAATTAGAAAGGTACACAGAAATGTGATTGTATTCCTATTATCTCCTAAGCTGGCGTCCCTCACCCTAGGTTCCCTAAGTCAAATTGTTTAGTGCAGCAGCCTCTATTATATGTCCTGTTCAATTTTTACACCCTGTGTAGATATGTATAAAATGATTGTCACTTTCAATATACAATGCATAACAACACTTTACATCAGCTTATATCATGGTGCTACGTTAATATGTCTTTCCTCGTCCTGACCTTTTACATATTTCCAACTAACTCGATTGTAGTTAAAAAAAAGTGTGATTTTTGAAGTGAGTTTTTCGGATTTGGCATCAATTTCATGCAGCGCTACTTGCAGTCTCGGCAGAGGCTTTCCTTGTGAACATCCTCTTGAAGATCCTTACCAGCGGTCTCTCGTCCCCGATGTAGCTCATTAGCAACTAATTGTTTGTTGTTTTCGCTTTATGTAGTGTCACTTTCCTCATTAGGCACTACAGACGAGGCCACAAAAGTATGGAAGTTCCTTCTTGTGGTGAGTTTCTAAAGGTAAACACCACAGCAGCATATTATTAACAGAAAATCCATGGAAGTAATTGTGGTTGCATTATCTATTGCAAAATAGAATGGCCGTCATTTCTAGGCACCATTTCAGGGACTGTGCGACCGCTCCCGCCGGAGGTTCGAGTCCTCCTTTGAGCATGGGCGTGTGTGTGTGTGTGTGTGTGTGTGTGTGTGTGTGTGTGTGTGTGTTGTCCTTACGACAGGTTGAAGTTCGTTTAAATAGTTTGTAAGTATAGGGACCGATGACCACAGTAGTTTGATCCCATAGAGACAAATTGAACATTTGTTTTATCAGAGGTTGGGCTGTAGTAGCGTCATAATGCACTTCATATTAAATTTATATAGCTATCCGAGAATATTTTTATCATAAAACAGACATGAGTTAAATGACTCATAAAACCACGGCTGACTCGAGACATTAAAATATGTTGCGCAAGGAAAATAAAGGAGGAACAAATTGAAGTCTTGTTGCAGCTGCACATTATAAAGTTATTCTATTTTTAATAAGAATAACTGACGTGTTTGTAATACATATTGGCCACTTGAAGATCGTACAATAGTAACATCGGTATGGAATTTAATGAAATAAGACCCAAAACCATACAGAACACCTCAAAAGTATCAAAACGGTCTCACTCATGCTATTTAGTTATTTCGTGAACGTATTGTAAATAGTAGGCTCAAGCAATGCAGAACATGAAGCAGTATACTACGTTGGTAAAAGAGTCATACCGTGCTGAATTGCCGCGTAGTGTAAGGCGCCATGCTGCGATATGGGCGGGCGTTCCCTCCTTCGGGCATGGATGTGTGTCTTATCCATAATGTAAGTTAGTTTAAAGTCTATGGACTGATGACTATAGGAGTTTGATCCAGTACCTACTTTTACAAACATTTGAAAAGAGTTATGCAAGAAGGGGTGCAGGGTTCTACGACTTCCGTAATTATGAAAATCGATTTTCTTTTTTAAATAAAGGCTTATCTGACAAGCTGCAAGTGCTAATCAATTAACATGCTTTCACGGTCTTCAGTTACGATTCTTTTAATCCATACTTTTCAGTTGATGTTACTCATATTTATAATGAACTACTAAACATATTTTTGACTTAAGAAGTAGACTTTTAAGTCAAACATGCAATGCCCATCTAGTTCAAAACAATGTCTTTTAGATATTTCGTTCTTTCTTCTTTATACACACATAAAGCAGAATGTCCGTTTTTTGTGTGTGTTTGTATTGCATACAAATCTACATTTTCGTTCCAATCTTTATGAAATGTCGAAGAATTGACCTTTAAACCAAGAGGACGGTCGCCGTAAGAATCACGTACAAAACAGTTTCAAAGATATGACGTCATAATAAATAAAATGCGCGAAAAACTGCTGCGTCGCGCGATAATGTTGTACATTTACTCCTAAACCACTAGACCGATTAAAACCAAATTTGGTACACATATTTCTTACCGTGAGGTGACAATTGCTGTATGGTAAGAACCACATACCACACATGGTTCAAGGGACGTAGGGTCATAAGCAATAGTAGTAAAAAAACTCCCAAATCTTGTGAGCATATTTCAAAGAAACAATATATGATCATGAGAGTAGTAAGCGACTTGCGTCAAACGTTAAACATAATTTCAAACTTTTATTATGTACTCTCGCTGACAACCACATCAAAGTGATGAAAGGAAGAAAGTTTCTTGCTTACTACTTTTCCGCTGTTTATGGAGTAAAACTTCGGCATTCGGTATGACGTTAAAATTTATAATTTCTAAACTACAAAACTGTACTCCAAGAAATTTTACAGATAGTTTACTCTCTCACACAGCTGAATGTGCCATCAAAATTTTATCACAGTACGACGCGTAGGTTATGAGATATAAGGGTATAAACAGCAACGTTCATAGAAAACCGCCCCACATGCACCCAGTTTTAACCTATTTCTTCTTTATTACTAACTGTATTCGCAACAGATTTTATAGGTAAGCAGCAGTTATACAAGTGATTAGCTGAAGAATTATACAATTGTACAATATCTAATAGAATAAATATGACATCATATGTACTTTGATGGGTAAAAACCTTTTACATCATGCACCACGTTTAAATCCACTAATTTACTACTAACAAGACACTCGTATATTCCAGTAGATTAGTTTAGATTAGATTAGATGAATACTTGTTCCATAGATCATATATACGACATTTCGTAATGATGTGGAACGTGTCCGTTTAGTAAATGTTGTCTACACTTAACAATCAATATTTTAACGATTTTTTGTTACATTTTTTGTCTTTTTTATTTTTATTTATTTTTTAAGTTTTATCTAAAAATTCATCTTACGTTGTAGAAGAAGTTGCCATTCAGAAATTCCTTCAATTTCTTTTTAAATACTAGTTGGCTATCTGTCAGGCTTTTGCTGCTACTTGGTAAGGGACCAAAGACTTTTGTGGTAGCATAATTCACCCCTTTCTGAGCCAACTTAAGGAAATTCCTGAAAGATGACAGTGCTGTTGACAACTTTACAACTTTGAATGGTGAAGTGCACACGGCTGCAGGCGAAAGCAATAGACTTCTATAGAGCTTCAAGGAAAGGAAGAGAATGTAACAGTGTACATACATCCTACGAGTAAAAGCTAGCCACTATGGGCTGCACAGAGGCATGAGAGTCTGATGCCTCCGTGCAGGCGTGCAGCCCATAGTGGTTAGCTTTTTCTAGAAAAATTCTTTTTAAACTTTGTGACGTAAGCTACACAGCTGAATAGTATATTTTATTATGTGACTTGTTTTGTTTTATATTTTCTGATGAAGGCAAACTTAGTCATTGCCGAAACCTGGTAAAAAAATTTAATTTCCAACCGAGGGCTGCTTGTTTGTCCATTGACGTTGTAACGGTCGCTGACAATAGCTGCTACGTAAAAAAAAGGAACTTGTCCAATAAATACTAAATAAGAGGGTTGGAACTTAAATAGTGACAACTATTTATTCACAACTGATTCAAAAGTGTTACATGTTTGCACCTGTTACTGTCCTTCACATTAGTTACCTGCGCAGTGTATAGAACTCGTTGCCAGCGACGAGGAAGGCGTAGTATACCGTTTGGAGAGTCTGTTCTGTTGATGGTGCGAATGGAGCGGTCTACTGCCTGTCAAATCTCTGGAACAGTTCTGAAGCGAATCAAATTAAAGTCACAAGGACTTAAGTACGGGGAATATGGTGGATGGTACAATACTTCCCAGGCGCATCGACCGAACAGCTTGCGCTGTATGCGCCCGCGCATGATGGGTAGGTAGCGTAGATAGTGTTGCCGCTACTTTCGCAAAGCTGGTCGCAGGTGATGATCCAAAAACGAACAGTAATACTATGCACTGACAGTCTGCCGTGGAGGGACGTAATGCGTTAGGATTGCACCATCACACTCGTACTCGAGAATCAGCATAACCTTCACCGTACTGGGGTTCTGATGCACTTCCGACTTTAGCGGAGACCCGTAATAACGTGATTGGCGGAAATAGTCAAATGGTTCTTTCCGCGATCTTCGTCCTATACGTTGCTTGACTGTCATGATAAGTCTTGTTAATATTCGTATGTTTGGGTTTGAATAATGCCACAGTGTTGAACTTTTGGAAGTTTTTAAGAAGTGAAGAAGAGAGGTAAATATTATAGTATTTCTATTAGATATCAGAAATGCAGGAAAACGAACAGTCTGACTGATGATAGTCAGAGAAAACTAGGAGTCCCGAAGCGACCTACGGTTCTTGTGCTGTAATGTAAATTAATAGATTAAAGATTCACTGACGAATGGATCAGGCAGCAGATACCTATATATTTTAACTTGAATAATCTGTGAACAAAATTCCTGTATAAAGTCGTGAGATTAAATTATTCACGCGTTTGTTTTATCTGCAGGTAGTTGCCGAAAAACACACAAATTTTGAACTTATTAGTGAGTGAACTAGATTCTCGTTTAGATATGAAATTAATATACAGTTCCTGAAGCAAGCTTTTCTCATTCGTTTCCATTTGTTAAGTGTATCATTACAGGAAACAAAGAATTGAAACAAGACATATATTAGACATTCAAATGTAATTGGCGTTGTAAAAGCACGTGTAATTTGCAATTTCAGTTTTTTATTTTTATTTATTTATTTTATTTATTTTTATTTTATTTTATTATTATTATTATTATTATTATTGAAAAAGTTATGTAGTGGGTATCCCCTTGCAATTTTCAAGGTTCATGTAAGATATAAGTACATAAATCGCAAGAAAATACTCAAATTATCCATAATCTCGATTGTTTTCTTAACCGCTTACAAAAAACCCTGAGTTATTTGGATTCTTATATTTTGACAGAAATTTAAAATGTCGAATACACTCGAACAACCTACGACCGATCCTTTTTTTTTTTTTTTTTTTTTTTTTAAAAAAACCCTCGCTTATATTCGTTACAACGCTGATATTAGATTTAAATTTAAAATCCCGAATATACTCGGATGACCTACGTTGATAACTGTTACACATCTTCCAACTTGCCGATTTACTTGTTGCAGAGAGAAGTGATGTATATGGAACTGTGCTGCCTTCAAGAAGCGACATGCCTCCACTTCGTCAAAATATGCTAAAAATGGGGGAAATTGTTGCTTTTCAGAGGGAAAAAATGTTAACAGCAATTCGATGTTAAGGACGAAAGAGTAATTTCATCGTTCACGATAATTCACAATTCTGAAATTAAAGCTGTACAGTAAACACAAAGAGAAGTGTTGAGGCCAGTAGCTGTTGTGGCATACAATGAAACAATGGATGTATTAATCAAAGTAGATCATCATAAGGCTAACAAACCCAGTGACTCGTAAAAGACGAAACAAATATTACAAAAAGAAAAAAAATCATCTCATTGAACTTGCTTTCTTCACGAAACAAAGAGGTAAAAACATCCACTCAAGTTATGTATTGATGTGATCGAGAACATTATTCAAGACACCAAAAAGATGAGTTTGCTTCAAAAGTAGCAGGTCGTCCATCTTTGTGCATCAATCGTGGGCCACTAATTGGCAGACATTTTCCGTCAGTAATTCCACCATCTCAGAAGAAACAGCTTCCAACAAGGATTTGTTCAATGTGCAGCCGTGTACTAGATGCAGATGAGAAAAAAGCGAGAGGAGAAACAAGATATTGTTGTGAAGACTCCGTCGCTCTATGCACAGTTCCTCGTTATCGCGCTTTTCACACAGCGACAAACATTTAAATCATTTCTAAATTCATTGTTTGAATACTATCTGTAAAAGAAGTAAAGAAATGACTTTAATTTTCAATACTCTTTAGGCATAGCACATTGCAAGAGTATATTCGTGCTTTTACTGTGGCGACTTTAAAAAATTTGTTAGTTGGAGACCTTAGAGTCGTCTTTGCCACCTTTTATCTTCCTTATTGGACTGTGGTAAGGAAATGCGACTGTTAATACCAATAAAAGTTCAAATAAAAGCAATAAACTGCATCAGTCTCTCTTTTTATTACCCCCACGGCGCATTTAGAGAGTGTACACTCTCATCTTCAGGTGGAACACCGATTTCTGTTTACATTGATACTTCCAGGATCAAGCTAGTTCTTATTTCGGATTTCATTTTGAATTTGTTCCGGTGTATCTAACTCTGTAATTTTTCACAAGCTGTGAACTACACACACTGGGCATGAGCCAAAACATAAACAAACCAAAGATTACGACTCTACAGATATAGTGCCTTGTCTCAAAGATCATATATAACTATCTAAACACTGTTGGCTAATTGAACTTTTATCATCTTTGCCCACCTATATGCGATTTTTTTAAAATAAACGTTTTCTATTAATAAAAGATATAAATATTTCGAACGTAAATCGTAAAAATGTCATAATATTAAGGGGTTAATTTACACTATGCTCCGATAATGCCAAGTTCGTGGTATATTCGAATATTTGCCTACGCTACAGGTCAATCTGAATTTATAGGTGAACTTTTTAGATCTGGAGCCACAAACAAAACAGTTTTCCTAAAATGGGACGATACGTATTTCGTAGAGCAACCAGGTCCGCGAAGTTCCCGCATCTGTCCGTCGGATATAACACCCTGTTTCTCGAGAATGAAAAAAATTATCGTTCTGCTCTCAACCTTAAATAAAATTTCGTCCGCAGCATACGCAAAATCTACGCAATGCGATTTTTCCTCTGCAAACTCTTCAAAAGTTTGCGCAGTAGTTTACTTAATTTGATGTAGCACGAAAACTATAAGTAACAATAAATAGAAAATCATACCGTTATCGAGCGAATATATCACACTATAACACCTGAAAAAATTAATTTTTTTTGATTGAATAGTTTTCTCAAAATCGGTTCATAAGCATTGTTAAGCGCTGGAAACATTGTATCGGTCGGTGTGAATCAGCAGCAGAATTGGCCCAGCATGCTGGCAGCCTGGCCATACTTTCCCTATACAAAGCTTTAGCGACGATTGCTAAAAAGAGAAGGTTGCGAGTTACAAGCCCCGCCCATCGCGTGCAGCATGAGCACATCGGGAACCAATGAGGCGTGTTCTACTGTGGTTATGTGTGTAAAAAGATATAAATAAACACATTTTGTGATCTATAAAACGTAGTTACTATAATCAATAATTAAATTTGTAAAAAGAAATTACGATTAATTATGAGTAAAAAGAAACGTGGTTGTGAAAGAAGAACCTGCAGTCTATTGGCAGTTAAGGGGAGTTAGAACGGAAAAACTTTTTTTTTTTCAGATTTTCGGTTTTTTTCTCATTATAAAATTTTCAATTTTCCGAAGAAACTGATAAGTATATCACTTATAAACTCACATGGGAAGTATTGGATTCTATTTTTTAAAATATAATCTACACTGGATGAAAATGTTAAAATGTTTATGTACATTACGTCAAGATCCAATAAAATCGGTAATGGTGAGAAGATTATCACAAAACTTGAATGTGTTGGTCATCTTCAGAAAAGATGGGCAACAGGATGACGAAGCTGAAACAAAGTTTGAGAGACAAGAAACTGTCTGTTGGTAAAACGATAAGAGGCAAGCTGACAGACACAATTACCCCGTTTACATTGGCTCCCAAAACCGGATTTCGTAAACCGATTTCCCAATTCCGCTTTTGGTTGGTCAAGTAAACATTCCAAAATCGATTCTGGAAATCCGCATTTCTAAAGCGGTTTTCCAGTTCCACAATCGATTTTCGTGCCCATGTAAACACATCCGTTTTTGAAGCGTTCTTGGCTTGTCAGATTGTGTTTGCTTGTTAAGAATTTTCTCCATATATGGAAGAGTGATATTTTCTAATGTGAAATAAAAGTATAAATATTAAAGTGAACATAAATCTGTGTATTTAAATAAAGAAAAATAGCGATTGTGCGGACTAAATCAGGATTTGAATCAGCTGTTTTTCAGCCGCCATATTAAGTGGACTAGGAAAATCGATTCAGGCTGTAACATGTAAACACGACAGCGTAAAACGGTTTACGAAAATCGGTTTTCGTCTTCCGGAAGACGTGTTGCATGTAAACGTGGTGAATGATTGATGAACCACAGTAGTATTATGCGATGGCTGTTAGAAATAATACTGAGGATTTGTTGAAAATGAAGCATGCAGTATGGGCTACCTTCTTCCACAGACCGATGAGAAACCAGTACACAACATTAGCCCTTCTGGACCTAATTCATGGTGCAATTACCGCAGTGCCCAGTACTCAAACAGTTCACACAGCCATAAACATTACGTCCCAGCAGCAATCACGGATATCATAAACCCTTTTTTACAAAGACCTAGCAAATCCTGAATTACTGAAAATGTGTCTGCATAGTCAGACTCAAAATCCCAATGAGTCGTTCAATAATCCTGTATGGGCTCGCTTACTAAAATTTTTTTTTGTTGGAATGAAGACACTAAAGTGGTGGGTCAATCATGCTGTTATTGCTTTTCATGGTGGCAACATTGATAGCGTGAAAATGCTACAGTCTATGGGAATAAATCCTGGAGCAAACTGCATCAGAGAACTTGAACGGAAGGACAACGTTCAGCACTGATAAAGCAGAGTATGCGGTATAGTTGGCCAGTGAGATGTCCAGAGAAACAGAAAAGAAGAAAAAACTTGGAAAAAGATCAAGAGGATGATGTACAGGATGGTGCAGGGTGCTTCTGAGCGACTAAAAATAAAAATAACAAAAATAAGCATATATTAAGTGAGTTCTATAGAATGAGGAAATTGTGACCTGTTCAGCCGATGGATTGTTTGTTACTGTCATTGAATTGCATTGAACAGAGTATAGAAATTTGTCGTCTTTATTACCAACAGTATGTTTAAGTTTATTCTGAAGAAGAATGCTTGTAGTGAATGCCAAAGTTACATGTGTATTTTTGAATAATCTGTTAATTTTGTCAGACCACTTACCTGTGTAAGTAATTTTGATAATTTCGTATCAACTACAACTAAAGATTGTGAAGATTTTTGTTTTAGCTTATTGAACGAAACATGAGTGTCCCTTGGATTGCAGTAGTCAGCTTTATTTATTTGTTTCGAAACACTAATTTCTTTTTGAATTTAATCAGTAGGTAACGGGAATTTTAATAATCTTTGTATCATAGAAGACAAGAAGACTCATTTATATTTCCATGGGTGACAAGATGTAGCACTGATTATAGTATCTGTCGCAGCTGCTTTCCTGTATATAGCAATGTTTGCCATTATTGTTAAAGATGGTGAGGTTTACGACATTGATTACTTTTTCTGTTTCATGCTCGACAGTGAATGATAATTTTGGATGTATACTGCCTGAAGTTGCCTCTGTAACGCAATAGAGTATCTTATATATTGTTAGCAACTTCAGGATTTTCTTAAAAAAAAAAAAAAAAAAAAAAAAAAAAAAAAAAAAAAAAAAAGTACCTGATCTCATTAAGAAGAATGCAACCAGTTACTTTGATTTGAAATGATCCTGTGGAATAAGGCAGGATCGTTTAAAATTAAAGCGACTGGTTGCATTTTTTAAATCATATATCCGCTAAGGTTCTTCCCAAGGAACTCCCTATTCCAAACCCATTATTCTAATAATAAACGTTGATATTAAAATGAAAATAATTCAAAGCTAGAGAAAACTCAAGCAGAATCATTTTTGTCTATTTTTACAATTGTTTTATTGTAAGAATAGACCATTTGATAACAAAGCAACAGGAATAATTATACCCATTGATTGAAAAGGAGGGGGTTAGATGCGGTGTATTGCGCTTTTGAAGTGGCGAATCAGACCAGTTAGGGCTCAAACAAGCGTGCGAGACCACGAAAAGGACGCACTAGGCCCGTTCAATAATCTGAACCTGGTACGAGGAATCCACATGTATGTGGTCTATTTGTTACCTCGCAGGTTAGCTATTAAATTCAAAAGCGGTACCACTATAGGTGAGGCAAGGTGAAAAATATCCATACGATTACTGTTGACATTTTTATTCGTTGAATGTAGCGTACAACGTTACAAGATATATACAAAACTATCTTCAGTTGTCGTCATGCAGGTTCCTGTTGGTGCTTCACCCTAAGAAAGGGTGTGGGTACCCTCCGGGGAAACCTGCAACAAAGGAGAGAATGAGGTGCAGCTGTTACAGGAAAACTAAAGAAATGTAATAACGATTTAGATGTCGAATATTTATTGTTCAGCTTTAAGGCAAATCAGAGGTGGCTGCTATGAGCAGTAAACTTGCCTTTTAGCTCTAACAATACTGAATGCTAAGTATTTTTATTTAGCAATTTCACTCTAAAGAAACATAGAAATTTCAAATTCTTCTTATCCTGATACATTTAATGTCAATTTCTAAAGTGAAAGTTGCGGGAATATAGGAAATTTAAGTCTGAGATGTTCTTGATTTACTACAATACAAGTTTACTGACTGGCCATTGTAGTATCTAACATAGACTAGACTACTGTAAGCATTTTAAGCGGATACCTGACTCAAATAACCGCGTGTCCTTGGTATTCTTTTCTAATGATGACAAGTATTGAACATGCCATGTGTATTAATAAATTTCTCGTAATGTTACGTGAATGTAGATGAACATGTGTTTCTGTCACAATGTTTCTAAAATAAATTTTGAAGACTACGTACGTCGCGAGTGTATTGTATATTTGCATTTTGACAGATCTTGTAAATAATGCTACACATTGAATATGAAAGCAAGGAAGTTATGCAGAAAAAAAGTAAATGGTTATGTTCTACGTCGAAAGAATCTTCGTCTAAACAAAACTAGCGGTGATAACACTGAAGAAGATATACCTTATAACAGCGAACTCGAATGCACACCTAGTTACTCCAAAATTCCACGGCAAAATTGTCTTTTTTGATCTGAATGCTATTCGACTATAAACGTTGTGAAATGGTATACTGTTTTATAGTTTCCATATTTAAAGAAACTCAGTTAAAGCCGGTAAAAGCAAACGATTTCTCTGTTATTTTATACCACTGTAGACATCTGATTTAAAAGAACCATTTTGTTACAAATAATATTTAGTACTAAAAGATAAAGACATTACGATGTTGGACATATCACCCTTACATTATGATTGGACAGAAGCAACTATTAAATTCCAAATGGCACACAGACATAATGTGTTACTGTACCTCAAATGTAAATACTGTATAAAGCGAATATAGGACGACGTCACACAGCTTGTGCACAGGTGCTCTCTGTGGTTTAGGAACAGAATTGAAAAATGGAAATAGAAAATTCTGTGACAGTTCATGGACTCCACAAGAAAATATAATTTAGATATCAACAACAACAGAATAATTTTGTCCCAAAACGACAGGATCACTGATTTCATCGACATATTCGATCGACGTTATTACAGATTGGACGTCAGATCTACTGAAAGATTGTCTAAATAAAATCATTTAGAAGCAGGTTATTGTCAGGTGAGTGGAAGCAAAATAATTTTTTTTCAAGAAATTAGCAGCTCACACGCGATTGCGTCACCTTTAGAATGTTACCAGGTTAAGCATAGGTTCGCAAAGGGGCGTCATAGTGGAATCTTGCAACAGTTGTTTGAGGAAAGAATGAAGGACTGTAATTCGTAAAGAATTAAGTAAAAACCAACCATCATACTAACGAGTAATATGTGTCTTTTAGAATCGACAAAATGATGGAAGGAGGGAGGAACAGTACTGACCATGAAATACATATTCACTTTACTATGCGTAACAAACTTTAAATGGCGAACATCCAGGAAATGGTAACTTTATTTCAATCAGTCAGACAAATCAGAATTATTTCTCACGAGGTGTAATCCCTAACTCGCTACTTACATAGAACTCTCTTACGTGGCCACTCCCGTCGGTGGTTCCAGTCCTCTTCCGCGCATAGGTGTGTGTGTGTGTGTGTGTGTGTGTTTGTTGTCATTAGCACAAGTTGTTTCAGAAATCTTCCCATTCCATTTTTACGTGGTGTGGTACAGCAACCGCGTTCAGTTGAATTCTTGAATAACAAAACGTCTTGATTGCAAATAATTTTTATTACAATGACGCGTTTCGCCCGGTTAGGGCATCTTCAGATATCTGACAAAGAAGAAATTTTTCATACAGAACTTACAATATGTACATGAAATAATTTCGAAAAATTTTTAGTTACAAACCAAACTGAAACTGTTTGAAGAAATTGTGATAATGTAGGGTACTTATGTTTTATATATTCTATATTTAATATATATTTAATCTAAGCACCTTCCGCCACAGAGTATATAAAACATTAGTAGCAATTTCTTAAAACAGTTTCAGATTGGCTTGCACCTAAAATTTTTCGAAATAATGTCATGTAAAAATTGAAAGTTCTGTATCAATATATTCTTCTTTGTCAGATATCTGAAGATACACTAACCGGGCGAAACGCGTCATTGTAATAAAAATTATTTGCAATCAAGACGTTCTGTTATTCAAGAATTCAAGTTGTTTTAAGTAGTTGATAAGTCTAGGGACCGATTACCTCATCAGTTTGGTTCCTTAGGTTTACAATAGTCTGAACTTTTTGAAAGAACAGTCTGGATGTTTACACCTACCGTATGGCCAGCCACCCCACGGCCATCCGCCGTAACCGAAGCCAAAGGTATTGGCCGTCACCAGAGATTCTTCTCGCGCGACGCGGGCGCCACCAACTGCGGCGACGGCGACGCTCACCATCACTGCCAGCAGGGCTGTCAACTGCAGAAATTATACGTCACTTTACCCGTTTCCATTTTATAGTAAATATATAAGTGCTAAATAATCTTGCAAATGTATATGCATAACAATATTAGCAAACGACCACTTACAGAACACTCACACAGTGTTATATACAGGGCGGTCCACTCAATTTTTTCACCGAACTACAATAGATATTGAAAAACGACTTTCACTGTCATGAACGTATGGCAGGAGCTCGTGAAAGAAAGTACTATGAGGCAGTCTAAAACGTAAACAAATATTATTTTAAACACAAACTTATCTATCTTATTGGATGCCCTATTTCGCATAAGAAATAATATGGGGCATTTATTAAAAAATCATAAGTGTGTGTTGACAATAATATTTGTTTACTTTTAGACTATCTCGTAGTACTTGCTTTGATTAGTGCCTGCCGTACGTTATGACCATCAATATCTGTTGTAGTTCCAGGGGGGAGGGGGGACGGCACAGGGGCACGTACCTCCCCACTAGACAGCCCAACAAAAAATGAGACAGAGAAAAAGAGGAGAGAAAGGAAGGGAGGGAGCATAAGAATAATTAACTTTTACTTATAGGCAACATGTAATTGTCAGTTTAAAAATGTAAAATCCTGTAATTAACATAATGTAAATTGACTGCGGCTGGTCACGGGTATGGAGAAAGTGGGATACCAACAGCCGTATGTTTAACAGAATTATTTTTCTTGTTGTTCGGTCCTACTGACAGAATTACACGAAATCAGTTTCGATATCCCTACTTAATGGGTATTATACTCCGATGCAGTGTTATGGTACATAGCCCACCCCATTTGTGACTATACCTATCACTGTATGAATAAATTTCGACTTTGATCTATATTTATATGCAATTCCTTAAAGTGGAAGCACTATACTAATTATTATGTAATATTTACTTACGAGATTATTCCATTTCTTTTGGCACTTCCTATTGTTTTTCTTTGTAGTAATATGTAAACATTTTAGATATTATGTACACATATTTGCAGGTTATTTGTAACTTCATACCAATATTTTGTATTAGAATCACTTCAAATATGTTTAAAAGCACTGTACAACATTTTTTTGTCCTGCAAATCTCTAATATTCTTAACATTTGTATATTCAGATATTTCGTTTTATTTACAATGTTTTGCTGTTGACATGTCAACTATCTGACATGCCAAAGATAAAATACATGTGCAGAATACACATTACCTCTTTGATGAGGTAGATGTTTCATATCTTTGAGCAAAGAGTTGTAAACCTTCTGCTATATAACCAAGAGCTCTGTTCTTGCAGAGGCAGTAGGAAGTTGATGTGGCTTATGATTTTGAACTGTTATATTCTTTCCATTGTAATTGTCATATATTTATATGTCTACTTTCTGGTAGTATCTATGCATTTAAGTTGTCAAGTTTAAATGGGCGATAAACCGTGTGTTGCTTTTGGAAGCTTGGCATGAATTTATATGCAAAAGTTCCTGTTGTGCCACGAAGAGCCTGGGAGTGATATTCTTTATTTGAATGTGTGACAGTTTCTGTTATTGAAAGTGTGTCGCCCACCATAGAAACCCCAAGAAGTATGAGGCGGTACGCTTTCATTAGGGACCTGAAGATGGCATAATGGAATGCCAAAACTGGTAGTGAAACAATAAATATTTCTATTAAATATACGGCTGTTGGTATCCAACTTCCTTCATATTTTGTGTTATGCTTCCATTTAATAGGTTTTTGTTCCTTTTTGTCAGTAATTTCCGATAAAACTATATAAAACATGAAGCCGATATTGTTTCGTGTTAATTGGGAGTTACATGAGCTACTTTGTATGTTTTACTCATACGTAAATAAAGTTAATCGATTTAACTATGTGAAAACATCAAGAATTTCTAGGACTGTGTTCAGGCTGGCACATTCAGGTGTTTACCATAAACAGTTTATTTGAAGCTACACGTTTCGATTTTACAGTTAGGGGAGCAAATTCCGACGGCATTTTTCCGTTCATCAGACACAAAGAATTTTCATGGTGGCACAAACATAGTCAAGTGTAATTTTGTTAATCGGAAAAGGGAAACAGGAAATCTAATTTTAGGTTGTGAGATAATATCAAACTTAGCGACATATTTAATGGCTGTTTGATTCTGATCCGGAATTGGGCGATCTTGAAGGGTGCACTGTTTTTCAATTTTTGCCTTGTAGTTCAATGCATTGTTTGATAATGACACAGCTGTGCCGTATACAGTAATGTTTGTCCACAGCCAAGTTAGTAGTTTTCCCACTAAATCTGGTGGTTTTGAGTACCTGTGTAGAGGGCAAGCCGGCCGCGATGGCCGAGGAGACTGAGGCGCTCCAGTCACGGTCTGCACGGCCACTACGGTCGGGGGTTCGAATCCCCCCTCGGGCATGGATATTTGTGCCGTCTTTAGTATAAGGTAGTAGTTTGTAAGTTTAGGGACTGATGACCCCATAGCTTAACAAACATTTGAACATTTTTGTAGAGGGCAAATTTTGCATCTAGTGGCTAGTGGGAATTATGGTGGATTGTAAAAATATTTCGGTGGTTTTATGGAAAAACTATTTTTTTAAATTTTTCCTGGAGGCAGCGATCAGTAATAGCACTATTTAATTTTGTAACGTCTCTTAGCTCCTGAATTTAAATCACCCAAACATGTATAATACACGTTATTCTGTCTTTGTTCCCAATTTTTGTGCGTCCATATTGTTATGTGCGCTTTTTTACTTAGTCGTGTTAGAAACATACATAACTTAACAACATATAAAACAGGATGAACTGTGTGGCAACGCATAAAATACGAATCCAGTTCGAAGTGGTGATGGCCTCCTTACAAAATTACCAATAACGATTTTTTTTTCTGTTCCTTTAGGTATTTCCTTTTCTTCTAAACCACCGCTGTATTAAAGTGAACAAAAATATATCATCCAAATTGGTGAAGCAATTTATGAGTTTATGGAGACTAAAACATACGAAACGAAAGTTCGAAAAATAGATTTTTTTCTTCAATGAAAATCTCTTATTGTAAATTCAGATTGTTTATTCTTTTTATGCATAAACATAAAGATCAGATGGTTAACCGACTATGGAGTATGCAACGTACAATGAAAATCAATCGTTTTCTACATTCTATCTATTCTCTACCCCCTCTCTCTAGCTGTCTCTTCCTCCCACTCGTCCTCCTCCCCTCCTCGATGTCTCGTTTCTACCCATCTCCTCCTCCCTCCTCTTTCTGACCATTTATTCCACCTGCTTCCTCTGTCGTCCATGAAGTCTTTCCTTCGTTGTAGCTATTCGAAAAGAAGACTTTATAATTAGGAAGCAACTTAAAATTTTCTAAAATGCAGTCAACATCGCATATTTTCTTATACATACTGCGACCGGTTTCGATCATGCACGATCATGTGCAATTGACAGTGGTGTTCCTAAATACTGTTCGTGCTCACAAAGCATGGAGATAGTCTGAAGAGTATCGTATGTGTTCGAAATAGGCAAAAAAAAGCGATCTTGACTGTTCAAAAGTATTATATAAAGCATCTGTGATTGTAGTTTTTACATATTTTTCCTGATATGATATCGTAAATTTTATTTTTGTAACGTTGGCTAGTGACGAGGAAGTAATTGTTACAGAAACGTCAGCCAGATAACCAAGCCAGTAAACAACGTTATTTACGGGCTTCCTTGGGGAAGATCAATTTGGATTTAGGAGAAACGTAGGAATACGTGTGGCAAGACGCACATTACTACTTACCTTAGAAGACAGGTTAAGCAAAGAGAAACCTACGTTTATAGCTTTTTTAGATCTGTAGAAACCCTTTAGCAATGCTGACTGGAATACACTCATTGAAATGCTGAAAGTGGAAGGGGTAAAATATACGGAGCTAAGAGTTTTATTTAACTTGTACAAAAACCAGACAGCAGTTATTAGAGTCGAAGAGCAGGAAATGGACGCAGTAGTTGGGAAGTAAGTAAGTCAGGGTTGTAGCATTTCCCCGATGTTGTTCAATCTGTACATTGAGCAAGCTGTGAAGGAATGCAAGGATGAATTTGAGGAGAGAATTTAAGTTCAGCGAGAAGAAATGAAACCTTTGCGGTTTGACGATGGCATAGCAATTCTGTCAGGAATAGCAAAGGACCTGGAATCAGTTGAACGGAGTTGACAGTGTCTTAAAATGAGGGTATAATATCAAATTAACAAGAGGAAATCCAGGGTAATGGAATGTAGTGTCAGAAAATCAGGCAAAGCTAAAGGAATTAGATTAGGTAGTGAGACAAAAGTAGTAGATGAGTTTTGTGATTTGGGTAACAAAATAACTTATGATGGCAGAAGTAAAGGAGATATAAAATGAGACTGGTTATGGGAAGGAATAGTTTTCTGAAGAAGCAAAATTTGTTGATATCCAGTATTAATTTAAATGTTGGGAAATCCTTTCTGAAAGTATTTGTCTGGAATGTAGCATTGTATTGGAGTCAAACGTGGACGATAAGGAGTTCAGACAAAAAGATGATAGAAGCTTTTGAAATGGGTTGCTACAGACAAATGACTAAGGTTCGACGGGTAGATTACGTAACTAATGATAAGGTGCTCAACGGAATTGGGGAGGAAAGGAGTTTCTGATATATCCTAACGAAGAGAATTGATAAATTGGTGGGACACATTCTAAGAAATAAAGGAATCGTTAACTTAGCATTAGAAGAAAGTTCTTTTGGTAAAAATTGTAGAGAGATAGACCGAGATACGAATGCAATAAGAAGGTTCAAAAGGATGCAGGTTGCCGTTCTGATTCACAGATGAATAGGTACCGTGGAGAGAGCAGCGTTATACCAGTCTGGAGACTAAAGATCACGACGGCAATATTTACGGACTTCGTCACTACGATTTGTTTATTTTCGTTGCTGACAACATCATCGACCTAGCAGTTGTGGCACTGTAGTTGCCCGATATACTTGTGTTACTGCAAGTGTATCATTTAAACATGAGTATCCCCAGAAAATGAAATTACGACGTGTGGTTACTCTTCTGTGTCGTTTCTACCATAGCACTTAATCCTTACGCAAGTCAGAAGTTGGTAATACTTCAGTTTTCGGTGTTCACTTCTCAGTATTGAAGATTTGAAGCATTTACTTCCCTTTTTACTTTACTGGTTTCGTACACATATGATTTTTATTTTTGCACGTCTATGACAAAATACGTGTCGCACTATGTAAGTTTCCTTGCCTTACTTGTTGAATTTATATTGAAAATTGTTATATCAATTTTCGTGTTCTCGTATCAGTATTATGATGTCTGCTTCATTGTAGCTCTTGACGTAAATAAGAGCGCAAATAACATTTCCAAAAGCAAATGCTTTATAACTTACCATAACTGCACGGACTGCCATGTTCCTCACTTGTGTTGTCCTTGAGGGCTGTTGGAGACTATGGCTTTCTGCCGGAGCGCTCAGCTTATATAGCTTCCACATCTGGTGACGACTAATTTCCGGCGTCTGGCTCTTAATTAGAAAGCCATTTCGCCAGTTTCTCGCGAATATCTAACAGTAGAATTTCGCGCGTATTGGGGACCCACATGTCTCCAAGACAGCAAACACTCGCCGTAATTACCACGGCAGCTACTGCCAGTGACACACTTTCAACGGTTTTGCGACATGCAGCATACGCTATTCTCCTTGGTAACTTAATTCTGCACTGGTTTCGGCGTAGCTGGACGCCAAATAAATATAATGAAATAAAATGAACAAAAAATCGTTAAGGGCAGAACTAAATTTTTGTCATGATCCTGTGTTTTCTAGATATAAATTTAGTGGTTAAGATCTACTTTTGCAGAAGACGATTATTTCAGTTTTGTGTTATTACAGTTTTTCTAAGCAGCTATATTGTACTCAATGCAGATTCATTGTTTACTGGTATGCAATGTCGTTCTAGAAGCGTTTTGTACAGACAAAGTCCTTTAAACACTATGGTTGGAGAATGGAATTCTTTTTTTTTTTTTTTTTTTTTTTTTTTTTTTTTTTTTTTTTACGTACTATGTATCGGAGGTACCCTGTCCAGTTTAGGAACAGGGACAGGCGGATGTATGAAGTTTACCGTACTGTCAACTACGAAATAATCATATATCGATCATTGCCTCCAAATCTGAATCAGACGGCCGGCCGCGGTGGCCGAGGTGACTGAGGCGCTTCAGTCACGGTCAGCAAGGCCACTACGGTCGGGGGTTCGAATCCCCCCTCGGGCATGGATATTTTTGCCGTCCTAGTTTGTAAGTAGTTCATAAGTAGTTTGTAAGTTTAGGGACTGATGACCCCGTAGTTAAGTCCCATAAGCTTTACAAACATTTGATTTTGAATCAGACGCCGAAGATTTTAACCTCATTATTCCAACAGTTCTGTCTAGTGTATACATTGAAGTGTACAAGAATATGTGACATTGACAATGACGGCGGGTGATAGCATAGATTTCTCACTCTTTCTCACTGTTCGATACCATTTTCGGCCGAAGTCTTACGATTTTCAATTTTTACTCAGAAATTAAGGTTTTCATTACAGCGTTTTATGAATTATTAAAATATTTTGGAATGATTTATATGAAATAGGTTAACTCTAAAAATGGAATCATTTTGACATTAGCACGATCAGTTTAAATAAAAATAAACGGAATGAAATAGCATAAGTTAAAACATGTTTTAAAGTAACGATATAATACATGAAATCATGATTTCGTCGATGTTGTCAAAGAACACATAATACACTAGTTATTTTACTGTACGTAATTGGAAATATATGAATGCCTTATATAATTACTCGAGTTGTTAACGAGCCGTTAAGATGAATAATTATTTGGAAGTTGGTGTGGAACTGAAATTATCAATGGGAACACAAAGTTATTTTTATTATGCCACTTTTATTTCCTTCCTACAATGCGTTTCGGAGATTTATATCTCCACCGTCAGGTGGATTTTTTAATTTTTGTGCGCTAATGTAGGAAAACCCAAATATATTCTGAATAGTTTTTGTATTTCCCATTGTAGGCAATGCCATAGGTTAACCTGATGTAATGATAACCAACTTTAGCACTCAAAAATAATAAAAAAGTAAGATGATTTTGTATGCATCTTGGGCATCGGTCATGTAACACGTTTTAAAGGAATTTACCGCCATTTGACTGAAATAGCCGCGGCGAAGTGGCCGAGCGCATTGAGGCGCTACGCTACAATACGAGAGGCCGTTCCCCGTCGGGGGTTCGAGTTCCTCCTCGGGCATGGATGTTTGTGTCGTCTTTGGTATAAGATAGTTCATAAGTAGTTTGTAAGTTTTGGGACTGATGACCCCGCAATTCACTCCCATAAGCTTAACAAACATTTGAAAATTTTCACTGTAATATTGTTTATTTCCACAACCAGGTTTTGGCCTTAGGCCATTATCAAGTGATGAAACTCTTCAGTTTTTTTCTTATTCATTGTCATGGCAATATAATCGATAGGACAAATTGATAAGTCCATGTCATTAACATAAAATAGGTACCACATTTTGTACCCGCATGTTCGGTTAAAATAATTATACAGATATGTGTTCGTTATAACGTTACAAAAGTAACTGAAGATATTGGTATAATCCTCTGAAACGTGTTGTAGAAAGGAAATAAAAGTGACTAACAACAGGAAACTTTGTGTTTCAAACATTATCATTAACAGTTAAACTAAAATGTTTCCATTTAAAACTGAAATTGTTATGAGATAGTGAGATAAAGAGCAAATACTTATGGAACTCCAATATTATGCCGTTGAAAGTACGAACTGGGAAATAAATAGCGAAATTCCTGTATTGCTCTCAGTCATACTGAGATGGAGACTCGAAATGTCGACCGTCATATTTTCAAGAAACTGAATCTACCTCTAGATGGATGCAGCCAACTGACATAACCATTTAACAGCCACATTGTAATTTTAATAGTCACATTGGAAAATAGTTATGATTCGCCAAACTGCACGTTCTGATTTTATTCGATTATTTGATTATCCATCTATCATGCGTGGATGTTATAGCGTAAAATATATTTTACAATAACTGATGTGGAGCCATATGTTATAACCAGCTGAAAAATGCTCCTGCCGGAGCACAAAAAAGACGCATACGTTCTCTGTCTCAAAAGTGTGGAACCTGCTGCCTCAATTCTCATTCCGACTTCCTCACGAAAAATTTTGGCATGCGAACATATTCGCGCTTTTTTCGGCTGAATGTGAGTAGGACAGAGATAGTGCAACAGGCAGAGAGAGCCATATATGATGGAACAGAGAAAGTGTCAGTTCAGGAGAAAGGCATATGCATGAAAACAGCAGTGGGAAGCGAAACGAGATGTCGGAAGTCAGGAAAATGGCAACAACAAACTAAGACAGATGCATATAGTAGCAATTGGAGCAAAAGAGAAAACAGTGGGAAACTGAGACCAATGGAGACCATACATAAAGCATATTAATACGAACATATTAATACCGCGCATTGCCGTGCGTGGTATGATTATGTAGCACTCAGGCGTAATGATATAATTTTTGTTTTACTTGTGAAAGCGTAATTGTCTTTTTAAATAGTTAAGAGTACGGAAAACTACTACGATTTTAGTAGCTAACAATGGAATGTCCGGGTTGGAATCTCAATAATATGAAGATATGTAGCAACTCACCGTAAAAACGAACACTGAGCCGCAGGCAGGCACGTAGGAAAGACAATCACATTCACACAACAATTTTTTTTTCTATCACATTCTTCATCAGGAAAAGAGCATACATACACTCACACACTCAGACACCAAGAACACATGACCACCCTGACTAACTGACAGTCAGGTGTGCATGTCTCTGAGTGATTGTATGAATGTCTTTAGGCTCTTTCCCTGAAGAAAGCCAAGTTGTGTGAATGTGATTGTTTTCAAAATGTTCAAATGTTTGTAATTCTATCTGACCAAACTACGTGGTCATCAGTCCGTAGCTTACAAACTACTTAAACCTAGGTAAACTAACCTAAGGACAAACACACACACCCATGCCCCAGGGAGGACTCGAACCTCCACGGCGAGTAACCGCGCGCTCCGCAGCGAGAAGCTTAAGACCGCTCGGCCACTCCACCGCGGCTATAGTCTTTACTGTGATCTGCTAACTACCTTCATATAAATGAAATGTTGGTAAAATTGTTTCATTTTATTTGTCACTGAAATCTTGTGATGTTTATTGTCAAATATATTTAAACAAACATAAATTAAAGCTCTGAATTACCAACAAAATGGATCCTAAGATAATGTTCAGAAGAGATTCACTCACGAAGTAATTTTTTTATAAATGGAGTTTATTGCTCTTTTTGGACATGAAACTGCGGATGTGGTCCTACTTTATACATCGGTAAATAACTGAATACTTCTCCAACTATTGTTCATGAGAGGCACAATAAGAATCACACGCGCTCGAGAGTAACAGTTCCAAATTATCACTCGTAAATTAAGTCTATCTAACATTGCAGTTCCAAATTAATTCGCGATTAATTACAGTATTTGTTATAAAACACAGTTTGTCATCACAGGAGTACACGATTGTTGAAGTATCACAGTTCCACAGCCCTATTACCGTCCATATTTTACCACTTTTCAACCAGAGACCATGTTCTGCTCTCACAGACCCGTAAATTTTCTAATTCCACAAATGCCTATCTCTTCAAAAACCAAGTTCGTAACGCGGCTTCAGACCATCGAGCGTCACAACCTTTCCCCTCCCAAGCGTTCGAATGTGTGTTCTACCTGCTCACAAAATTGTATCCTTACGCGCATCCTAACGCCTCATCTTTAAAATACAATTTCCCTTCCAAAATATTATACATTTGAATATCACAGCATTAAAGGCTTTGACCACCAACCCTACAAATGTTGTATACATTTAATAAACAAATATATATTTAACAATACTAAAATCGGTTGAGACAAACTCTTTGCTGAGGTAGCTATAAAGCGTGGCGTCCCACTATTCAAATATACTGCCGCCGTCGAAATATAGTTACACAATTAATATTTAATTTCCCATGGATTTTTATGCAAATATATTCATTTCTTGTCCAGAAATACATATACTTGTTTAGGTATAAATTGTCTGCTGCATATCTACTATTTTTAGTCGGCCATGAAATATTTAAGAGGCAGTCTACAGCATAAAACGAACATTACTAAGAATAATATTAAATATAATAAAATACATATATAAATATAATGCGCTTTGCTGGGTTCATGTTTTGTGTCCCTGTGGTGGAATCTATATACTCACACAAGAATATTACTACCTCAACGAAAGTAGGATAAGAGAGTAAAACAAAGTTTATTGAAAGAATACGGAAGTAACCTGGTGCGTCTCTTAAGGTAGCGTGGTGCAATGCTGCCCATTTGCTTCTTAAACTGTTACTGATAAACACTACGTACCTTTTTTTTATCGATAAAATAAGTCTTATAATATGATTACTATAGTACTTAAAGTTATTGGTTTTTTATATGTAAGGAATACTGAAATTGTAATTACAAGTCTCCTGAATCCAGTCATATAATTATATTTGCCGTATGATCATTGCCTGATTTTATATGGATTTTTATAATAATGTGTGTGGCTATACTGTATTTTAGTTGCAATCTGAGATAGCCGCCCTCGCTCATCCAAGACCACCGTTTCCTGTTTCCGAGCAGATTAGGGTTTTCCTAACGACACGTAATCCATTCGCTAGCTCCAAACTGTTATCCGGCCGGCTGGGGATCCCAAGAGCTTGCCAAATCTTATTTTTCACATGGAAACAAAGACAGGTAATGTCGCAAACTCCCTCTCCTAAACTCCATCATCATCATTTGATTATGCCTTTCAGTATTCCGTCTGGACAATAGTTCCCCTAATAAAATTCCTCCAGGATCCTCTATTCATTGATAACATTGACGCCTCGTCTAATGTTACACCTTTTACTTCACTGAATCTAAGTACTTTCTGTGCAGCCGAACCCATGAGTTTCTTAGGTAACCTTGCTTCTCCAAAAAATGTTCAAATCTTTGTAAAGTCTATGGGACTTAACTACGGGGTCATCAGTCCCTAAACTTACAAACTACTTATGAACTACTCACGAACTAGGACGGCACAAATATCCATGCCCGAGGGGGGATTCGAACCCCCGACCGTAGTGGCCGTGCAGACCATGACTGGAGCGCCTTAGTCCCCTCGGCCACCGCGGCCGGCTTGCTTCTCCCTTGCGTGAAACATAACTCCACCATCTCGGCCTGTTCTCTCTTACTGCTTCGTCTATGGTTTCATTCCAAGTTTTTCTTTGATTTCCTCATTATGGACACCCTCCTGTCTTTGTTTCCATCTATTAGTACCTGGAATCATCCTTGCTACTTTCATATCTGTAACCTCAACCTTATGAATAAGGTAACCTGTAATCCACCCAGCTTTCACTTCCATACAACAAAGTTGGTCGAAAGATAGAGCAGTGCACCGCTATCTTATTCTTGGTACTGACTTCCTTCTTGCAGAAGACAGTAGATCTTAGCTGAGCACTCACTGCATTACCTTTGGTACACCTTGATTCAAGTTCTTTCACAATGTTGCCATCCTGTGTGAAAATACATCCTAGACACTTGAAACTGTCTACATGTTCTTTGTTCCTCCTATTTGACACTCAACCTGTTTAAATCTCTTTCCCACAGACATTACTTTCGTTTTGGAGACGCTGATATTGATATCATAAACGTTACACCTCTGATCGAGCTATGATATATTAGATGGCAACCTTTCAATCGAATCTGCTATCACAACTAAGTCATCTGCATGTGCAAGACGACTTATTTGATTTTCACCTATTTTAATCCCGCCCTGCCAGTCTACTGTTTTCAACATATGATCCATGAGTAGTGTGAACAACAGTGGTGACAGGTTACATCCTTGTCTTACCCCTTAAACTACCCTAAACCATGAACTTAATTTGCCGTGTACTGTAACTGCTGCCTGACGTAAAGACCTTTAATTGCCTGCAGAAGCTTGGCTTCTATTCCATAATCTTGTGGAACTGTCAGCAGCTTCCACCTAGGAACTCGGTCATAAGCCTTTTCTAGATCTATAAAACATAGATACAATTCCCTGTTTCACTCATAGCACTTCTCCATTATATACCGTAAGCTAAAGATCTTGTCCTGACAGCCTCTAAAAGGCCTAAACCCACAATTATTTTCATACAACATCTCTTCAACTAATACTCGCACTCTCAACAATACCTGAGAATATTTTCCCCACAACGCTTATTGTTTCCATGTTTGAAAGCCGGTCGCGGTGGCCGAGGGGACCAGGGCCCTCCGTCACGGTCTGCACGGCCACTACGGTCGGGGGTTCGAATCCCCTTTCGGGCATGGATATTTGTGCCGTCCTAGTTCGTAAGTAGTTCATAAGTAGTTTGTAAGTTTAGGGACTGATGACCCCGTAGTTAAGTCCCATAGACTCTACAAACATTTGAACATTTTTGAACATGTTTGAAAAGTGGCGTGATTGCCGTTCTTTTCAAGTCAGACGAAGCCTGTCCTGACTCCCATGCCTTTTCAATTATTCTGTGTAATCATATGAGACCTGACCTTCCACTGTATTTCACGACTTCCGGCTTAATTTCATCCACCCCAGCCGCTTTATTGCACTGCAATCTATTGACCATTCTCTCCACTTCCTCAAATGTGATCCTGTTTTCATCATTCCTATCCCATTCTACCTCAAAATCAGACACATCATCGAACGTTTGACCTACAAATAACGGCGATTTGACACCGCCTTTTGATTTTACGTATACGTCGTTCATAACACGATAATTTTTAATCTAGTGTCAAAAAATGTCATTTTAGCTGTTAGCAACTGCCACCAATAGTACGAGAAATAAGGGTCAATGTCGGAGTTGTTCGCCATGGTGTAGTGGGTAGTGCGTTACGTTGTGATGCTTATGGTCTGTAGTTCGAAACCGGCGACTACAATTTTTTCGCTTGGTTTCTAAAAGGGTTTCCAGCACTCTTATTAACTAAATAAAGCTATCTTCTGCAATATTAAGAGTTGTGCGGATGTAAGAGTCCTGCCTCTAAAATGTGCGTTTATTCTATTTCGTGAACATGCCGTGAAATACGTAACAACGAATTGAACACTGCTCTTCTGAAGCATTTGCACAGCAACGGGGAGCATACTGTGCTAGTGAATATTCTAAACAACGTTCAGATACTGATAGTTTCATATATAAGTGGAGTCTTAAATTTCAGAAGCAACTGTCGTTCCTTAACGAAATTGAAGGGAAGTGTATACATTCCAAAAAATTACGTGTTTTAGTCTTTTTCCCCAAGCAATTATTCACTATCAATGGAATAGAAAGTCATTAATTAGTATCAATGCCTCAACTAAACTGTTTATCTTGGGCATGGTTGCTATGGACGCTTTTAACGTAGATTGTATTACCTTTTCTGTAATTCAGATATGACTTTGTTCATGTTACTTTGTTGTGTACTAAAATTAAGAGCAAATATTTATTCAATCCGTGACTAAGTTTTCTTTTACAGCTAACGGAATAAGTGTGGTAATGCCGAATTCCCCAGATCTTTAATACTTAATCTACATGCAAAGTTACTAGCTACTATCATTACGTCATTTAGAACAGTCATTGTAAAAGTACTCCCCAGTTTGTGTACATAAATAAGTCTATGTTTGCAATTCGTTGGTATGTATTTCATGATATGTTCACAAAATGGAACAAGTGCACTTTTCAGAAGAATCGCTGTAACCTTTTAAAAACTCAGAATCATGCAGGATAAAGTTGTGTTCGGTTAACAAGTATGCGAAAACCTTTTAGCAAACAGGATGAAAAAAAAAATGCCAGGGGCGGTTTTTTTATTATCATTATTTTTGTTTCTCCGATAGATCGACGCTTTGCGGTCGTTTGTTTCTGTTCGTTCTGGGTTTTTCGTTGAAAATTTTGCCCAGTTTATTTATTACACATGGCGTTGAGTTCTCTTCTTTTTTCTCTCTTTTCATTGGTTCTTTGGTTTGATCGGTCCTTTGTGAACGATTTCCAAACGCCAAATGTTGAGCACCTCCATAAAACTAACAAGACATGTGCACTATAATGGTTTTTATTTTATGTATATTTTACTGTTTTAATTTTTATCAACCATCCATTTTATATCTCACTATCCACCAGCACATGATTTTCTGTATAACTAACAGCCAGTACACCCACCAGATTTTATGTAGAGCACCATAATAAGCAGGTTAATGTCAATAGACCAGATGATGACACCACAGAGTGTCGACACCGGTCGTCTTGAGTAAATAAAATAAAAATTGCAGTCTCGGCATCTATCCTACTTAACAATAATCTTGTTCCCTAAGATTAGTAAATTAAGTGAAAATGAAAATGTGGGAGGGATATTAAAAACAATAGTTTAATGTGGTAAAAGTTCAAAAAGGAGTATATTTGTCAAAGCTAAACGCGAATATCAAATAATTTTGGCTGTTTGTTATAATACGTTCAAATATTTGTATAGCTTATGGGATTTAACTACAGGGTCATCAGTCCCTAAACTTACAAACTCATTATGAACTAGCTAACACTACGGGCGGCACAAATATCCATGCCCCAGGGGGGATTGGAACCCCCGACCGTAGTGGCCGTGCAGACCGTCACTGGAGCGCCTCAGTCCCCTCGGCCACCGTGGCCGGCCGTTATAATATGGTGTTGGGTGTTGGATGCATAGGCATTATCACAATAGTAGAATCGTAATTGTATCGTCCATCAATTGTTTTTTTTTTTTTTTTTTTTTTTTTTTGTTATTTGTGCCGAAACGTTTGCAAAAAATCATAAAACTACGGGCAAATCTAAAGGGGGCCGTAAAACATGCCAGTGCAATTTTTTTCAATATCCTTATCGGCGGCAGAGATACTTGGCATACAAACTTGTACAACTACGATCAGTTATGGCTTCTTGTAGCCTATATCTTAGTTTCGATTACGTATTACTGCGTTGAGCATATTAACTGTCTCGCATTCCTATTTTCTTATGAATTAGTAGACCTACCCCTGCGTTATCCCCAAGTTATTTTGTATTGATAATCCTCTACTCACCTGACCAGAACTCCTGTTTATCCTACTAAATTTAAATTAAATTTTTATAAATCTGTCGGACTCAACTGCGTGTTTATTAGTCCGTAGCTTACAAACTACTTTAACTAAGTTAAACTAACCTACGGACAACACGCACATCCATGCCTGAGGGAGGATTCGAACCGCCGACGCGGGAGGCCGCGCGATCCGTAACTTGGCGCTCCAGACCGCTCGGCTACTCCCGCGCGGCTTCATCCTACTGCCAAACTTCATTAATACCTGCCATATCTAACTTCAATTTATCCATTTCTCTTTTCACATTTTCTAATTTTCCAACCCAATTAACTAACTGTTGCGTAGAATGACTTTTGTTTTTCGGGACGATGAAACCCTCTTGTTGATGTGATAGAGCATAAAATGGGAAATGATCTTGAAGACATAACGGATCCAATATTAGAGACAGGGCTTATCAGAGTTTAGGAGGATTTGCTATCAAACGGTGCAGAAGGATAAGATAAAATTCCGCCAGAATTTCGTAAATTATTGGATGTATTTGGTAACCAACCGAATACTGAAGTTTCTGTGTAGAATCTATGAGTGTTGCAACACGATATCAGAATTTCGTAGAAATATCATCTACGAGACAACTATCTCACAACACTTTAACGGCCCATGCATTCATGTTACTTAGAAGAATCATAAGCAGGTGAATGGAAAACTGAAGGATCTATAGGATAGCAATCAGTTGTGCTTTCAGAAATAAGGCCATCATAGAGGCAATTTTCACGTTGTGATTTATAAGAACTCCGTAGGGTGAATCTTGGTAAAAACGTTCGAAAGTGTAAAATGTTGCAAACTGTTGGAAATTTTGAGAGAGGTAGGAGAATGGTATATGGAAAGACCTGTTATGTACAACATATACGAGGTATGTCCACAAAGTAAGTTCCGTTTGTTATATGAAATAAACATGTACAGATCCAGAAAAAATATTTATTGTACAAAACAGTACAACTAATTTTCTGCATAGCTTCCGAAATTTTGTAGGCGCCTGTCACTGCGTGGCCAAGTTTTTGTATGCCTTTTTCGTAGAAGGCTGTCGCCTGTGTATTCATGCATGTGGTAACATATTCTTTCAGCTCGACATCATCGTTGAAGTGTTGATCACCAAGGACAGATTTTAGGTGTAATGAGAGCTGAAAGTCGCTAAGAACGAGGTTCGGGCTATTCGGAAGATGGTGTACCACGTCCAAGTGAAATTCCCGTATTAGTTGTTTCGTCACATTCGCCGTGCGAGGTCGGGCATTATAGTTTTTGTGTTGCTGGGTAAGAATTTTGGGTACACAACGTGAGCAAAGTTTGCGAAATTTAAGCTTTTGAATAAAAGTTTCATGAATTAGTGATCGTGAGATTTGCGGAACTTGCATACCAAGGGCACTAAGTGTAAACTTACGATTGTGCTTAACCATCTCTTCAATTGTGTGAACCATTTCATCAGTAGACACAGACGGGCGTCCTCTTCGTTCTTCGTCACGCACTTGATCACGTCCTTCATTGAACAGTGTGATCCATCTTCGGACCGTTGAATCACTCATGGCATTTTGTGCATGGTGGAGGATGTTTTACAATTAGTTAATTTGTTTGTTATGTCTTCAAGCTGAAATTTGTGGACGGTTATGAATGAAATTTGGAACACAGGTACCTTACACCTAGATTAACACCTGGGCTACGTTTCTTAAGCCACCGTACAGTGCGTGGCAGAGGGTACGTTACAACAAACATTGTAATTGTATAACTGGTCACTATGAAAGTCAGCACATAAATGTATGTTTTCTTGAAGGAGATTGTTATAATCTGCAAGCCAGTAAACCTAGCATGGCGGAGGGTATCTTGCGACTTTGACACTGTTTGACCAAATGTTGAAATGTTTTTAAATGTATCGTACCAAACTGCATGGTCATCAGTCCGTAGCTTACAAACTATGTAAACTAAGGTAAACTAACCTAAGGACAACACACACACTCATGCCCCAGTGAGGACTCGAACCTCCGACGACGAGCAACCGCACGCTCCGCAGCGAGGCACCTTAGACCGCTCGGCTACTCCACCGCGGCCCGGTTGACCAGTCATCATGAAATTTGACGCAACTATATAAATCTTTTCATATATAGGAGGTGGAGGAGCAGACGGACAGAAAGGGGAGGGTGGAGACGGACAGAGAAACGGACTTAGACACCACTGTACCGAGCACCATGAAAGATAACAGAGTTAACACAATTTTGTGGAGTAGACAATGGACTGAGGAGGTGGAGGAGTTCCACAGAGCGACGAGGAGGTGATTGACAAAAGGGGAAGGGTGAGGGATGGAGATAGATAGAGAGAGGAGGGGGAAGGAGATGGGCAAACAGAGAAAGAAATAGAAGGTGGGAAGAGAGAGAAATGAGGAGAGATAGACAAACTTAAGGCTGGAATAAATAAGGACCCGGGCGACGCCGGGTTTTCAGCTAGTATACATATAAATTCCAGTCTTGCGAAGCCTCACGGATCACTAGTCATATAGTAAAGGATCTTTCTTTCGATGTATTCACAGTACGTTACATTTGTTTATTTTGAGAGCCAACTGGTACACCCTACACCAACAGTCGATAAGCTGATAATGTTCCTGTATTTCCATACAATTTTCAGGCTTTGTTCTTTTCAATCAATACGTTTACATGCTACACATCTTCCGGAAGACGAGAACAGAATTTCGTACACCTTTTATCGCTGTTGTGTCTACATGCTATAGCCTGAAGCGGATTTACTAGTCCACTCAATACGGGGACCTAAAAACAGCAGATTCAGTTCCTGATTTAAGTCAGCATAATTGCTATTTTTCTTTCCTTAAATACACAGATCCACTGCTGGCTCTAATATTTATACTTCTCTTTCACTGCATAAAATGACACTTTGTAAATATGAGCCGAATATTCTTAACAAGAAAACTCAAACCAAGAACATTTCAAAAACGGTTGCGTTTACACAGGCACGTAAATCGATATTGAAACTGGAAAACCACTTTACAGAAGCGAATTTCCAGAATCGATTTTGGAGTGCTTACATGACCAACCAAAAGCGGATTTGGGAATTCGGTTTACGAAATCCGTTATTTGGGAGGTCATGTAAACGGGGTGGATATGCTACAACATCATGCACAACAGGTTCATGGAACTTCCAATGTCATCTACGCGGTCCATTCTATACATTGTTAATATAAGCGTTCCTCTTGAAGCATGACAAAAATAGGTTTCATATCGCAATACCTCTGTCTCTTGAGAATGACATGCTCCGACATGATAGCTAGAAACTCTTCAATCCTAACTGACGATGCTTGTAAATGAACCGAAAGTGTTAATTAGCAGGTAATGTATGTACTGAAATCAAGGGTAATAAAACTGTTAGTTTAGCTAAACTGTTTTTCAGATGATCTCAACATAGGAAAGACATGAAGAATGTTCGTGCGTCAAATGGCAAGGAAAGATGTGGAGACACCGATGCATATTTCCCGTGAATTTCGGAAAAAAGGAAAGTTAGAGAACGAAATAGAAATTGGTGGTGTTACCAGAAACTAGCAGAACATAAATGTGTAGCAACTGATGATAATTCAGATCAGTCACTTAAAACACTGATAATCAGAAAGAGATTAAATATAAAGTCGCCTACCCCCCCCCCCCCCCCCCCGAAATAATGAATACAGAGAAAACAAAATAAGGTATCCGAATTATTAATAAATATTGCTTGAAGGCATCGCCGTGGTAGAAAGTCATACTTGCCTGTACTGGTGACAGGAGTAGGGTGTTAATGGTATGAATTACAAGCCAGTGTCTAAAAAAACTATATTTTTATTATTTAACTTCTACAATAAAAAAGATTGATCTTAGTAAAGGAAAAAGTTATTCAGCACAAATTGTTCTGTGAATATGAGCAGCAATATCAGTACAAAATATCATGGTTGTCTATTTAAAAAATACTTAACTTATCTATACGTTAATCTTGCTGCCCCCTCCGAAAGTATGTGCTATATTCTCACTGCGGCATTGAAACATCCCTTAGGCTGTGGCTAAGCCATGTATCCACCATATACTTTTTTCCAGGAGTGCTAGTCTTGCGTGTTTGCAGGAGAGCTTCTGTGAAGTTTGGAAAGTAGGAGGCGAGGTACTGGCGGAAGTAAAGTTGTGAGGCGGCATTGTGAGTCGTGTCGGGATGGCACAGTCGGTAGTGCGCTTGCCCGCGAAAGGCAAAGGTCCCAGGTTCGAGTCCCGGTTCCAGCACACAATTTTAATCTGCCGGGAAGTTTCATATCAGCGCACACTCCGCTGCAAAGTGAAGTTTCATACTGGAAACATCTCTTAGGCTGTGGCTAAGCCATGTCTCCACCATATCCTTTCTTCCAGGAGTGCTAGTCTTGCGTTTTTGCAGGAGAGCTTCTGTGAAGTTTGGAAAGTAGGAGGCGAGGTACTGGCGGAAGTAAAGTTGTGAGGCGGCATCGTGAGTCGTGTCGGGATGGCACAGTCGGTAGTGCGCTTGCCCGCGAAAGGCAAAGGTCCCAGGTTCGAGTCCCGGTTCCGGCACACAATTTTAATCTGCCAGGAAGTTTTATTGTTGGTGTTCTAAGAGTAATCGTTGATTGGTGTATACCACAGGTGTTCTACTGTACAACAGAACAATATAAGCAGCAATAAATGGCTTAAAACAGGTAAGGAAATAAATATGTTCCATAGAAACAGATTGGTTATTTAAATGCATCGAGTATATACGCAGAACGTAAGACATTAGAAAGCGGACATTGTACACTATAAGTCAATGGACGTCTTGCAAACAACAAACACACACACACACACACACACACACACACACACACACACACAGTCCGCCCCCTTCCACACACACACTAAAAATCAATTAGCACATAAATTGCGTTTAGCAGGACGAACACGTAATAAACACCTGAAAACTATGAGTTAGTGCATCAAACCACACTACGCTTGTCCGTCCTTTTATGGAATATTGCTGCCCACTGTGGAATCCCTATCAGGTGGGTTTGACGGAGGACATCGAAAGAGTCCAAAGAAGGGCAGCTCGTTTCTTATTGTCACGATACACGGGAGACAGCGTTACGGAAATGATACAGGATCTGGGATGGGAATCATTACAACAACGACGCTTATCGCTGCGGCAAGGGCTGCTTACGAAACTACAATCTCCAACATTCTCCTCCGAATTCGAAAATATATTGTTGACTCCCACTTACATAGGTAGAAATGATCATCAGAATAAAATACGAGAAATCAGAGCCCGAACGGAGAGATTCAGGTGTTCATTCTTCCCGCGCGCTATTCGAGAATGGAATGGGAGATAAAATATTCTAACGGTGGTTCGATGAACCCTCTGCCAGGCACTTAAATGTGATTTGCACAGTATCCCATGTAGATGTAGATGTAGAAACATTCATGAATAATCTTTTTGTTGTTGTTATTGTGACAGTTCACATACCTTCAAAGCTTAAGATGACGTCGACTTGAAAGTGACTGAAAAGCATAGAAAAATGTTTGCCTCCATCTGAAAGACAAATTTCTCCTGTTTCCTAAAATGTATGGTTTTTTACTTTTAGGTAGTTATCATAGTTTTAAACGCTCTTTGATCAAATGTCTTCACACTGCCCACGCTGATGCTTCAGGCAACATTCAAATGCTTGCCACAGTCATGGAAATAATGAAGCCGATATAAGGGACCTTGCGTATAAAAAATTACTTAGCAAATGTCTGCATGATCGTACACAGAATCCTAATGAGAGTTTAAACAGCTGCGTGTAGCAACGAGAACTGAAAACAGTGTTTGTTGGATGGACAGTACTCAAAATAGGTGTGATGGATACTGTTATCTGTTTCAATGATGGTGTATTTAACCGGAGAAAAGTAATGGACAAATTAGGCATCCAACCATTGAAATAATATGATAGCTCCTCTGACTGCTATAGATCGTCAGCGAATAGTTGAAGCTGAAAGGGCTGCGGAAGCCACCACTAAAGAGTCCAGAGGAAGGAAAAGACTCCTGAAAAAATCTGCAGAGGATAAAGATGCAGCTGTCCAGAAAGATTTTGCCACTGGTATGTTCTGAAAGAGTCATACGGCAAGTCAAAAACACTGTGAACATTCTTTTCTCATTTTCTCGAAACTACATTTTCAGAACATTAGGTACATATAGCGTTATAATGGTTTTAGCTATCTTCACCAAATTTTTCCCAAATGAATATTGGGAGAGTATGTTTGTATTATGCCTAATACATTGCAGAAATGATCTTTGTTTGTCGTTCTGTATGCTATTTTAACAGTAATTTTTTGACAAAATAGTAAAGAAGTGTAATAAAGATTTTTCTGTTTCCTCGGATATACTCAAAATTACAAAACAAAAGGGATATGTGTTTCTCCGAATGTTGGCAGCAGCCTACCACAGTCTAAAGGCTATTAGACTGACGATGCAGCAGAAAATAGTTCCAGAATGCGAACGTATGTTATGAAAATATCTATTAGGCAAAATATTGTAGTCTTAGACTATAAAAGATATTTCAGTAAATTTCCTATTACAGTTTGAGTTAATGTCATTCACTGTTTGTACAAAATCGCAACTTTCTCCGCATTGTGGATCAAGAGTAATGTGCACCAAAAGCAGCCCGTTCACGTCCAGGTCATCTTAAATACAGTTTAAATACACCATGAAAAAACTATTATTCTTTAATGGTAGGGCCAAATACGAGAGTTGGAACTTATGTAGTAGCAACGCTGCTGTGGAGAGACTACGCAATCGAATCTACTATTGTCGTTAATAGCACAGGTTGTTGACATAGACATACCTACCTTACCTCCGAGCAAATGGACTCGCTCATTCCACGTCTCCGGCGTGCGCACAATCGAAGGAAACACAGCCACATGTGAGCGATCGGTCTAATGTAACGGTGTCACTAGGTTTTCGAAACAAGAACAACGTAGGCCTTCAGTGCACAGTATTACTGTTCATTTTTGGAGCAACAAATGCGACCAGCTTTACGAAAGAAGTGACAACACTCTCTGCGCAACCCACCCATCATTGTGCACGATTATGCGCGGGTGCAAACAACGTAAGCTGTGGCTGCTCTGTTCGGTCGATGGAACTGGAAGTACGTACCTTCCACCATACTCCCCGGACACAAGTCCTTGTGACTTTGATTTGATTCCGAAGACGAAGGAGTCACTTCGTGGTATTCGCTTCAGAAGTGTTCCAGAGATTCGACAGGCAGTAGACCGCTCCATTCGCACCATCAACACGACAGGCTCTGCTAACGGTATATTACGCTTTCCACATCGCTGGCAACAGTTTCTACATAACGCTGGTGACCAATTTGAAGTACAGTGACTGGTGCAAACATCTAACGCTTTTGTATCGGTTGTGAATAAATAGAAATATTTGCCACTATTTAAGTTCCAACCCTCGTACAACATGAGTGTGAAATCTTGATTTATAATTTTTCTCAAACCATTTCTGAGTAGTTTCATTTAACCGAAACAGAAACTAAAACTGTTCCCCTCGAATTTTAGGTTAAGAACTAATTAATGTGATTTGTACAATCATTAATCTTTAATGATGCCTGTGACACTATTTCGTCTTAGCATTGTTCATCAATTTTTCTTCGTTATCTGCAGAAATTATGTGAAGTATGAATCTGAAGTAGCATTATATATCTTTTATTATGAAATAGCGTTCACATATGTTGCCTTATAAGTAATATCAATAACAGGATTACAACGTTTTTCATTACTTTTCCATCTGCATTTCTTCATCACCACCAACCTGAAAGCAGAATTAAATGTATTAGCACAAGAAAGTAATAGAACTTACATAACGAACTGATCAATAAATTCGAATGTAAAATATATCTTACATGATAGTTATCCGATAGAAGATCGCTACTTGTAGGGCAGTTGAAAGAAGGGACAAAAAGACGGGATGTGAAAAAAAAAAAGGTTTTGAAGGTACAAGGAAAGAGAACCAAAACAAAAATATTTCAGTTAATGTTACAGAAGAAGACATATTATGACACTACTTGAAGAATGTAAAAGTTAAGCAAGCTGGCTTGTGCAATTCCTGGTGTGAGTTGACATAAACTTGAATGTATGAAGGAAATAAATTAGAAATGAAGCAAAAAATTGTCACTTCAAGTCACACCAGTTGCAATAACTTTAATAACCATGATCATAATATGTCCGTGAATCTACCCAACAATTATATTCACTAAGTAAATCAATTTCATGCAAAACATTACTAAAGATCCTAAAGGTTTTGTCAGCACACTGACAATGGCATTTAATCCTATAGAAGTTATCTATATTTTGCTTGTCTACCAATACTGTTTCTTGGTCCCTCTAACTCCTGATTTCTTCTACTGCACTAATAATTTCATTTGTTAGTAGTTCAAAATGTTCACATGTTCAAATGTTTGTAGAGCTTATGGGACTTAACTGTGGGGTCATCAGTCCCTAAGCTTACAAACTACTTATAAGCTAGGTAATACTAAGGACGGCACAAATATCCTTGCCCGAAGGGGGATTCGAACCCCGACCGTAGTGCCCGTGCAGAACGTGAATGACGCACCTCACACCGCTCGGCCACCGCGGCCGGCGTTAGTAGTTCCTACACACCTTCAGTTATTTGCTATTAGACCGGATCCTCCATTCTCCAGTGATCTTGTCTTGTACCGTGCCATAGATTTTTTTAAGACTTTCCGCTTAAAAACAAGATGGTTGTGTAGGACGTTTTTTCCGGACACTCCCAAGTTTCACACCCATGTCGCCCAACAGGTTTGATCAGAATTTTATACAGTTAGAGTCTGAAATTCCTTGAGATGCTACGTGATTTAAAAAGCGGACTCAGATGAAAAATAAAGAGTTCATGAACACCTTGACCATATTCCAGCATCTTCTTAGATTGCCTTCGGAGTACATGTTATCCACAACTGAACGGACTTTCCTGAAACCACCCTGATTTTCACCAGTCACTTCGTCTGCTAAAGGTTGGCTTCTATCCAATATACCGTTGGACATGAGTTTGTAGGAGATACTCGGGAGGACGATTCTCTTGTCACTGGTGCAGGTTTGTGACTATTATTATTCTGTCGGTTGTTATGTGGCGTCTTGTTTTTAATGGTACTAAACAATCTGCTGAACGGAACATTTGGTGTCTCATTCTTATGGTTGGTGCACTTAGTACCACGCGCGACTGTTCATGTAACTACAGTGATCAAAACAATTAGGGGATCAGTTGAGATATCTACATTCTGAAGTACTGTCATCGCCAGAATGAATTAATATGGTTCGTCGTCTTTCTGTCGTTTCTACGGAGTGCAGACAACAACATTACGGCAACTGAGATGGTGGTAATAACATAAGGTTACTGAAAAGGGTGTTAGCGTTAACTTGTGTTTTCCAAAGGCATTACAGAAGCAGCTGGGTACGATACCTTCGTCATCTGGGCTCAAGGAGAGAAAAAGCTAGAAGAGTTCCTGGAGCGCATCAATAGTATACACGTCCACATCAAATTCACGATGGAAGTAGAGAAGGACAGTTCCTTGCCATTACTGGACGTTCTTGTCCGCCTTAAACCCGATGGAAGTCTGGGTCACAGTGTTTACCGCAAGCCCACCCACACGGATCGGTATTCGCATGCCGCCACCTACCATCACCCAGCACAGAAACAGTCTGTTCTGAAGACCTTGGTACATATAGCCGAAACTGACGCAGATGCTGAAAACCTGTCAAAAGAACTTAGTCACTTACGTAAATATTTCAAGGATAACGGCTACAGCAACAGACAAATATCTGAGGCAGTTACACCCAAGTTACGTAATCAGAAGACATCTGAAGAAGACGTCAAGAAGACGGCTTTTTTATTATTTTGTGACTCCATTGCAGGGAAAATTGACCGGCTCCTGAAAAGACATAAATTCGACACACTCTTCAGGCCACCAGCAAAGATCCGGCAACTAATGAACCCCGTGAAAGATAATGTAGGTCTCAAAACACCAGGCATCTATAAAATTCCGTGTGGGTGTGCACTATTGAACAGCGACGCAAAGAACATGAAAGGTGTTTTAGATTTCACTCTCCCGATAAGTCAGCTGTAGTAGAACATGCTTTGCAAAACGGATTCCGAATTGCTTTCGACGAGACATCTATTATTAAACGGACGAACAGCTTCTGAGACAGCGTAATAAACGAGGTCATCGAGATCAAAATTTCTGAAAACACCCTCAATAAAGACGGCGACTTGCAGCTCAGTACGGCTTGGGATCCCCTATTTGCGGAGTTGAAACGGGCGCGGCGTACGCGCGACCAAAACATTGCCATATATGGTCAAGGAACTGGGCACCAGTGACGTCACTGGCGGCAGCAGCGGCCTCGTAACCACAGTCATCAAAAAAAATGTTCAAATGTTTGTAGAACTTATGGGACTTAACTACGGGGTCATCAGTCCCTAAGCTTACAAACTACTTATGAACTAGCTAACTCTAAGGACGGCACAAATATCCATGCCTGAGGGGTATTCGAACCCCCGACCGTATTGGCCGTGCAGACCGTGACTGAAGCGCCTCAGTCCCCTCGGCCACCGCGGCCGGCCACAATCATCCACTTGACATTACCAGAGGAGATCTCTGTCGAAAGCTCGTGGGCAGCAAACCGGCTTGCAACTCGAAGAGATTTTATTGATGGATATCCATTAATAAAATCTCTTCGAGTTACATCTTGTCTCTCTTGCCAACTTGCATGTCGTTTTCCTCGTTATCTGTTTTTTTTTATTACTGTGTTTGTGGATGTTCATTGTTTTGAAAGATCAGTGTCATTTTCAGTATGTCTTCAATAAGACACAGACAAATACAGATTCTGACAGAAGTACTGAAAATGACACAGATCTTAATTAAGTGAAACATTATGACCCACTTACGCCAGTTTGATAACGGGGAGGTGTAAAACAGAGATGTATAAAATTGCAAATGTCATACTTTAATATTTTAACATTTTAATGAAATTTTAACAAACGGACGTTTAAAAATTTTAGAGTGTGACATTTGTAATTTTATACATCTCTGTTTTACACCTTCAATGTCTTAAAACACTGTATGCATGTTTTAATTATCTTACCATATTTTTATACTTATATCACATACAGTTTTGTAATTTTTATGTCTGGATATGTTCAAGAACCCCACTTTTAGGAAAATATTTATATAACAAACAATTGTGCGGTATAAGACCCTTTGCTTATTAGGGCTCAAACCATCCCCTCCAATCACTCCTCCCCCCTAACTACTCTTTCCCTCCCCACCACCACCTGCAAAAAAATTATAAGTGCCTACATCAAACTGTAAAACTCAGTATCAATTCGTACTCAGTCAGACGAGTTGCGAACGCAAGTATAAGGTAAAGAAAAATCTCTCAATTTATGTATAAATTAACTATAGTTCAATTAACCCTTAGTGAGTTTATCAAATTATACATTTCTATTTTACTTTTCTTTTTTAGATCTGAAGATGATCCAAGTGATCGAAACATGTAATTAAACAATTATATTGCAATTGTTGACGGAAATAAACTCATTGAAAATATCACAGTGCAGTTGCGAACATTCTCCAGTCGATCATGTCGACTATAATAAAGATCTTGGCAATATCATGACAGATGTACCAAACAAAAGCCCCAAACGGATTATTTACGAGGTGGAGAGAACAAAAGGAAGCGAATGAATGAAGAGGGTCTGGGAGGAAAAGGAAATAAAAGTAAATATGTCTTGAATTATTTACGGCCCATAGTTGGACAAGGTATTGAAAGAGTAATTACAATAAGAAAAGTCAGGAGGCTGCGGATACTCACTGTACCCATCCCAGGGCCACCCCCAGCCCCAGCCCCAGCCCCAGTCCCACATGGGCCAGCCGAAGTCCAGCCCCACCCAGGCGGTCTCTGAGGCCTGCTGGTCCTTGGCAGCTGGCGCTGCCGCCGCTGCTGCTGGTGCTGGTGCATCTGGTGCCGCCACAGCCTCCTTAGTCGCCACCTCTGGGGGCGCGCACAGCGATACCCCCACCACCACCACCAGCGCCACCACCAGGGCCTGAAACAACCACCCAAACACCATTACCTACACATACTGCTCTCACTTCCTAATATGTGGTGCAAGCATGCATGTCTGTAGCACAACCTGCGCGGTTAGCCGTGTGGTCTAACGCACCGCTTTTCGCCATCACTATCACTGGCTAGCCGTTATACTAATAAAACATTTCCTGTGGTGTCGCACAAGTCCAAAGTGCGCGTCACCTACTTTCGCCGCGCGACGCCATGCACGCACGGCGCGGCGTTCTTCCGACGACAGCCACGAGCGCCCTCTGCTGCAACTCCGCTCGTGGCCACGACTGAACGACATCGTTCACTTGGGACTGAGGTAGGAACCAGTTAGCACTTCGGAATCAGATAGGCACCTGTGAAGACTTTGATATCAGACAGGCACTAGGCAGACCTCTAGCTCAACTATGTATCAGCATTCTGCAATACTGAGCTATGTAAAAGTTAAGTATTGTATAAATTCTGTGCAATATATATCTCGTTCTAATTTACTCTAGAGTTTCTAGTTTCTGCTGTCCCGCTGGCTGCTCCCCTCCGTACCTGCAAAAGCGTGCTACCTTTATTCCTGTGTCGGTCTTTCTACTCGGCCACCGACACCTACGACGGAAACGAGACACAAAAGCGGCGACGAGGCAGGGACACAAAATTTCCCACTTATTGGCACAATGGGATGCGATTCCAGTGACATCAAAACTAATTTTAGTAAAACCGTATTATGTCTTGGTAATATGTGCGTAACATCTCATTTGTTTAACGACGTGTCAGAGTTAGTGTTGAAAAAAAAAAATACGTTGACAACAGGATGTTGATGTCCTTGCATATGTGTCAAAGACAATCTAGAGTACAACTTGTAACCAGGATAAAAGATAGCCGGCCGCGGTGGCCGAGGGGACTGAGGCGCTTCAGTCACGGTCTGCACGGCCACTACGGTCGGGGTTCGAATCCCCCCTCGGGCATGGATATTTGTACCGTCTTAGTTCGTAAGTAGTTCATAAGTAGTTTGTAAGTTTAGGGACTGATGACCCCGTAGTTAAGTCCCATAAGCTGTACAAACATTTGAACATTTTGATAAAAGATAACTTTCCAATTTTACGGTATAAATATAAACCTTGCGTAGAACGACTGTAAATACTGTCCTTCTTTAACGAGATGAAAATAAAGATTTTATTACACACGAAAAGAACTCTATTTGTTATATCGTGACTAAGCCGCTTACTGAAGAATCTATGTTATAGAACGTGTACATTATGCAGGATTCAAATGTCATCAAAATAGGTTCGGTGCTTTGACGGCGATGACGTCTTGTATAAGCACTGTATTCATTATGTTGAATCGTATTACGTACAACATATTACCCATTAAAAATATTTTAATAAATGTGATAAATTTCAAAAGTCAAAGAATAAACAGCTTTGTCAGTGAGTCTTCAAGAGTCTCAGAGGTTATATTAAAAACGTTGATGCTCAGCTGTTCCATATTTCCAGTTATATACATAAAATCAACAAATATATTGAATTATACACTTTATAAAATACTGTCCTTCTTTAACGAGATGAAAATAAAGATATTAACGAAGGGTGTCGGAGTGCCGGTCAGCCTGGACGTGGTTTTTAGGAGGTTTTCCACATCCACCTAGGTGAATACCGGGCTGGTGCCCAAGTCCTGCCTAAATAACACGATTCGCAAACATTTAGTAACATTTTATACTTTCACTCACATCTCACACTATACGCAGACATTTTGGGTACACATTTCCTCCCGAGGCGAATGGGGCGAAGGTAGGAAGGGCACCCGGCTACCCCGTAAATACTAACGTGCCAAATCCGAATAACCAATCCGAAAACGGGATAAATAGAAAGAGAGAAAAGAAAGAGATGCATGTCTGAAGCACGACTAAATGCAGAACAACACAACCATTGAGGACGATCTGTACTTACCACATTGCTCTGTTCCAGTCTGTCCAAAGTTTTCCGACAGTACTTGGCACATAGATTACATCTGGTCACGCACAAGAACATAGTAAGAAGGGGCCTAAGGAGTCTTCTAGTAAGGATGTGGGAGGTCTTTAGTATGTATAATTACAGGCCAATATCGTTGACATCAGTTTCATGTAGAATTTTGGAGCATATTCTCAGTTCGAATATAGTAAATTACCTTGAAACGAAAAAGCTTATTTCTATGAGTCAGCTCGGGTTTAGGAAACATCCTTCATGTGAAACTCAGCTTGCCCTTTTCTCACATGACATCTTGCGAGCCATGGATGAAGGGCAACAGGCGGATTGTGTTTTTCTCGACTTCAAAAAGGCGTTCGATGCGGTGCCACACTGCAGACTGCTTATGGAATAGATTAAGAGATTTGTGACTGGCTGGAAGACTTCCTAAAGTAATAGAATGCAGTACGTTGTTCTCGACGGCGAGTGTTCATCAGAGACGACTGTATCGTCAGGCGTGCCCCAGGGGAGTGTGATAGGACCGCTATTATTTTCTATCTATATAAATGATCTGATGGACAGAGTAACTTGTAATTTGCGGCTGTTTGCTGATGATGCTGTGGTCTATAGGAGGGTGTCGTCTTTAACTGACTGTGATAGCATACAGGATGACTTAGACAAAATTTCTAGTTGGTGCAAAGAATGGCAGCTAGCTCTCAATGTAGAAAAATGTAAGATGATGCCCATGAGTAGGAAAAACAATCCCACAATGTTCGAATACAGCATTAGTAGTGAGCTTCTTGATGCTGTCGCGTCGTTCAAATATCTAGGCGTATCATTGCAGAGCGATATGAAGTGGAACGAACATATAAGGACAGTTGTGAGTAAGGCGGACAGCCGACTTCAGTTTATTGGGAGAATTTTGGAAGATGTACTTCACCTGTAAAGAGAACTGCGTATAAAACGCTTGTACGACCGCGTCTTGAGTATTGCTTAACTGTTTGGGACCCGCAGCAGATCAGTTTAAAGGAAGACATAGAGGCAGTTCAGAGGCGAGCAGCTAGGTTTGTTACTGGTAGGTTCGACCAATGCGCGAGTGTCACGGAAATGCTCCGGAAACTCAATTGGGGATCGCTGGAGGAAAGACGACATTCATTTCGTGAATTTCTGTTGAGGAAATTTAGAGAGCCGGAATTTGAAGCTGAGTGTATTTCAGTACTTTTCTTAAAAAAAATTAAATGAAATTCAAATAATTTGAAAGCCCGCTAAAACACTAATTTGAGTCACGAGATGCCTGTGACGTCATACAACACGCTGCTGCTGCTCTCGTAAGATAAACAAATACCTGTATATTGTTTGGGCCGAGGCCTCGTGTTTGGGCGTTAACGTTTGCATAATGACCTACAAATATTGCTTAGTTCCGCACTGTACCAATACATCTGTCAAGACTCCAGAAAAATTGTTCTTGCAAGTACCAAAAAATGAGAAGATACGCAAAAGTGGTTGACACTGGCGTGAAGAGATCCAAATGAAATAGCGGCTACTTCATGTGTGTATTTCTGTGAGGATCATTTTGAATAAGTAAACAATATTATTCCATTGGTGAACTAAACTGTTTAGTATCATTCTCTTCTACTGCAAAGGTGTGAAGTAGTATTATGTGTAGGTTAATGACCTGATGTTTACATTTGCGAAGTAAAACTTCATAATGTTACACGCCTACGATTTATGTGTAATTAAAGCCGTTTCCTAATATATTTGGTGAAAGAACACCACCCACTATAAAAGTATAGCACTGATTATTTATCTCCAGTAAGTGCAATTTTATCACCAATAGATCTTAGTCAAACAATCGTTTTATACATCGACAACGCCCTTCTGGTTACTTTGCAACAACTTACCCTATCGTAATATACGTATATGGGAGATGTTTTATTTAGCTTTCAGACTTTCGTTTTATGCAAGTGTAAATACGATGAAAAGTGTTAGTTACCTAAATATGGGTTTATGGAAGCAAAAATCGTTGTAATGTCATGCTGTGAAGTTTATTTCGCAAAAAGATAATTAAATATCCAGAATACAAAAAATGCTTTTTAGTTATTAGATAATCAAGAACCGCCAGATTAGACAGCAAATTCTGTGGTGTAGTGTCGCTTGTAAGTGAAATTTTATATTACAGTGGAGAGGGACATCGAAAACTACATTAAGTACAGACTGGACTTCAGTAAACGATTACTCATGGTAAAAGGAGTTTTGCCATCGAAATTCTGTTGTCAAGTAGTTATTGTATAACTATACACAAGGCATTTTTGCTGTATTTTACAGGTTTTTATGTTTCACTTTGCACCAGTATTGATGTAGTTAAATAAAATTACTCCCTTAACTGCGTGCTTTACTGGGTTAAATTTTACTAACTATCCCGGCGGCTTCCTGTGACTATGTTGGCAACAGATGCTGAATAGCAACAATCATGAGACGTCGCCATTAGCCAATCGCGTGACAGCGCAAATGTTTTGTCGTGAAACCGTTGATTTACGAGGGCAGTTACTTTTACTGATCGGACAAGGGTACATATAAGAATCATAGAGCAGGAACAGCATTATGTATTTATTTCATGGTCTCTACGATACACTAATCTAGTCATTCTATGTGGTCTGAACATCTGGACAAAGATTTTCTATCGTGTTGATGTTGCCAACATAATCACTCAAGGGCACTTGGATAGAACATAAAATTTCATCCTTTCTTGCATAATATGGTGACTTCAGATTAAGTCTGCTGGCATCAACAAATAAGATCCTTTTTTCCAATGACATAAAATATCTCTCGAAATAAATAGCTTTAAAATGTAGGTATGCGTTACTTACAATGCAGTTTTCACGTTTCTTATTTCTGGCACGTAAAAATTCGGATTGTTTTTAAAGGATGAAGACACCATAATTGCATCAACTTTAGGGAGGGTTCCGCTGTCAGCCTTCACATAACCATCTTCCATTGTGGCATAAAAACTGTAAACGCGTTTAGATCACGAAAAAACTGAACTTAAAGCTGCGAAATGGAGGAAACACTTACAATAATACAGCTCCGACTTCTACTTGCCGTGCTGTAGGTGTTCTATGACGTCACCAGTACTTCAGCCAATAACGGAGCGTTTTCGATCTGGTATGTAATCGTGAAATTTGATGATTTTTAAGCTTTTATTACGTAAAAATAACAGATGTTTTGTAAGAATTATGAGTGAAAATGCTGTCTGATTGTTATAATCATTCTGAATAACAACAATTCGAACCAAATTTTTTACATAGGAAAATACCCTATTGTGTGCAACAAATGATGGCCACCACTTTGAACATCTATTGGCCTGACATGTCCTGACACACTATAATCCACTCCGTAATTGAAAACGGAAACCACGTGTGTGTACGTGTACCTCACCCCTCACGGTAATGTACATGTGCGTCAGTGAAAAAGACCAATAAATGTGTTAGCATGTGGACGTAATGTGCTGTTCCAGTCTCTTCTGTACCTAAGGTACATCACCGTTCCCTTTGGATCCCTACTTAATTCGGTGCTCTTCGATACACACGATCGAACAGCGGAGGAGTGGTACTCAAGCGTCAACTTTAGGTAATAATATCTCCGAATGTAATTAACAATTTACAATGCAACAAACGGCACTGATTACGTATTTGTTTATATGTTCAGATGTGCTAAGAAAACTAACGGGGGTTCATTAAAAAAAACGTAGGTTTGTGTAAAAACATACTTCCGTGCATTTTTTTATGGTTTGCATTAATCGATTACAATAGCCCCTCTCCTCACGTTCTGTCTGTGGAATCGGTTCGTCAGTATTTGATGTGGTTTACGAAATATAACCAGCGGTAATGTTAGGTGACTCACCCTGTATATATATGATGGAAATTCGTTTGCCAAACTTCAACATGGTGGGCAACGCAAAATCATCAGCCATAGATGTTCATATTTAGTTCCTTGCCAGATTCAACTTTGCCTGCTATGAAGTATTGTAGTTGGCGTTCCACGCGTAGAGGTGGAGTGATAGGGGAAGCGTGGAGGGGAGGAGCTACGGCCGAGCGCCAACAGTGAAGCCAGCGGGAGAAACATTGTGTAACTCTACACCAGCCACGCTCCTAGAGAATAAACATAATTTGCTGCCAGTGCGGTAGTGGAGGGGGATGCGCAGAACGTCTGAAAACTGGGCCGCCTTCTTACATGTTGCAGACTATACAATAGACGAAAAGAAAATACCTTTCGACTGTGCACCTATATTACCCTATTACATCGCATATTGATGTAAATTCCAAATCAAGAGGTATACAAGCAATTTTTGTCACTTAATGACTGATGGAAAATTGTTTGTCAAATTTAAACGTGGCCGACAATGCGAAATCATGTGTAAAACATAGGAATGTGAAACTGCAGGATCAGAAGTGACGTCTGTTCTTTCAGAATAGACGCCACACACATATGCCAGAGACGGCTATTGATCCTTTCGTTAGTGGGGGAAGGGTGGGCAAGTTTGGAGCCCAAACTCTTACGATAATTAGTACACAGTGACTACGAGTTTGAGTACTGTGGGCAGGGTAGAGCTGGAAATTTATGTCTGACGGGTGGAGCGCTTAGGTAGTCCTTGCAGGTGAGGTGATCACTGTGCCCCCAGTGGTGTAGTGATCAGCACAACTGCCTAGAAAGCGGCAGACCCGGGTTAGAATCCCGGCTGCGAACACATATTCAGCTTTGCCCATTCGCACATGATGTCATATATTCTGTGAATATGAAAACAATATCAACTACAGGATCAGAAGGATATACTTAAATTAACATTTATACTTAAATTAAAATACGATAAAGTCTGCTGGTCCGGATGGAATACCAGTTCGGTTTTACAAAGACTATTCTGCGGCGTTGGCCCCCTACTTAGCTTGCATTTATAGAGAATCTTTAATTCAGCGCAAAGTTCCTAGTGATTGAAAAAAAGCGGAGGTGACTCCCATGTATAAGAAAGGAAAGAGAACTGACCCATATAATTACAGGCCAATATCGTTGACATCAGTTTCATGTAGAATTTTGGAGCATATTCTCAGTTCGAATATAGTAAATTTCCTTGAAACGGAAAAGCTTCTTTCTATGAATCAACACGGGTTTAGGAAACATCGTTCATGTGAAACTCAGCATGCCATTTTCTCACATGACATCTTGCGAGCCATGGACGAAGGGCAACAGGCGGATTGTGTTTTTCTCGACTTCAAAAAGGCGTTCGACGCGGTGCCTCACTGCAGACTGCTGAGGAAGATACGAGCTTATGGAATAGGTTCACAGATTTGTGACTGGCTGGGAGACTTCCTAAGTAATACAACGCAGTACGTTGTTCTCGACGGCGAGTGTTCATCAGAGACGACTGTATCGTCAGGCGTGCCCCAGGGGAGTGTGATAGGACCGCTATTATTTTCTGTCTATATAAATGATCTGATGGACAGAGTAAGTTGATTTGCGGCTGTATGCTGATGATGCTGTGGTGTATGGAAGGGTGTCGTCTGTGACTGACTGTAATAGCATACAGGTTGACTTAGACAAAATTTCTAGTTGGTGCGAAGAATGGCAACTAGCTCTCAATGTAGAAAAATGTAAGGTGATGCGCATGAGTAGAAAAAACAATCCTATAATGTTCGAATACAGCATTAGTAGTGAACTTCTTGATGCTGTCGCGTCGTACAAATATCTAGGCGTAACATTGCAGAGCGATATGAAATGGAACGAGCATGTAAGGACAGTTGTCAGTAAGGCAGACAGCCGACTTCGGTTTATTGGGAGAATTTTAGGAAGATGTACTTTACCTGTAAAGGAGACCGCGTATAAAACGCTTGTACGACCACGTCTTGAGTATTGGTTAAGTGTTTGGGACCCGCAGCAGATCAGTTTAAAGGAAGACATAGAGGCAATTCAGAGGCGAGCAGCTAGGTTTGTTACTGGTAGGTTCGACCAATGCGCGAGTGTCACGGAAATGCTCCGGCAACTCAATTGGGGATCGCTGGAGGAAAGACGACGTTCTTTTCGTGAATTTCTGTTGAGGGAATTTAGAGAGCCGGAATTTGAAGTAGAGTGTAGTACGATCTTGCTGCCGCCTACTTACATTTCGCGTGGTGATCACAAAGACAAGATAAGAGAAATTAGGGCTCGTACGGAGGCATATAGGCATTCTTTTTTTCCTCGTTCAATTTGGGAGTGGAATAGGAAAGGGAATGCCTAGTAGTGGTACAGTGTACCCTCCGCCACGCACCTTACGGTGAATTGCGGAGTATGTATGTAGGTGTAGATGAAACACCCAAGTCCTGCCGGGGAAAGGGGGGGGGGGGGGCTCAAACCTCGGACGGCGAACGGCTGCGCGCACCGCAGCAGTACTTCAAGGTACATGCATACCTATTAATTGATATTTGCTAGAGCTGTAGCAAACCGTATGTATTCGGTACCGACTAACGAATACTTTGGTTGATACTAACTACTGAATCGTTGTTCATGAATACATTTCGTTACTCGCATCTACCGTACCGATACGAACTTACTCATGCACACATTTAGTTATGCGCATCTACCGTATCAGTTAGAACTCTGTAACGAAAACCAATACGGAGAATGCATATATTGTGTCATACTATTTATTATGAGATTAATTTAAGCAAACATCCTTGACGAACTTTTAAGTGTGTATTGCGTAACTCTATATTTTTAGTTGGCTATTTTTGTTTTTAAACATTTTGGATTATACTCCTTGACCCGTGTTTGCAGGCAAGATAAGTTTTATCGTATTTTTTACCTGTAAATGTTTCAGTTTAATGGTTAATTATTTGTTTTTGATCTTATCTACTACAAAAAGGTTTTGTAAAAATTTCCCAAAAGTTATCATTTATACATTTTCATTAATGACTGTATTATCTTAAATGTTAATGTCACATAATACAGTACTACAGTCCTGCTGCTCGCAAATGTAGTGCTGTGACTATGATCGGTTACACTGGCATTCGCCACAAAATATTCCGATTGATTCTGAAATTCGAAGCCTCTAGGTAAAGTACGGGAACAGTACTTAAAAAGGAAGTTGCGGGCGGGTTTCGCTAATTTTGATCAATTTGTATGACAATTGTATTTTAATCAAGAGGGAAATGGACTGTGCTAATACTTTCCTCAGTAGTGTAGACGCGATTGCCTCAAAACACAGGCATACACTATGTACATGGCAAATTTAAATGTTAATGTAATATTAACAGTAACTGTTACACCTATTTCACGGTTTCAAAAACAGTGTAGCGGCCGTATTTGTGGGTGGCATTGGTAACGAGAGTAACGAGTACGGATAGTTTGTAATGAGTACTGTTTGTTTTAGTAAAGGATACATATGGATTCGCATCTTTTTGTTACTCTCAGGGTTCTAATATTTTCTATTGCAGATGCAGTCTCCTCGAGAGCGCACTGTGGTGGGGAGTAAGATTTAATATGTCAAGATTTTATTGTTTAAAAGTTTATGAAGCTGACAGATAACTCCATAAGCTGGCGTCTCTCTTTTAAACCATTGGCGCTGGTTAATTACTTATTGACCTTTTCTTCTACCGCGATTGTACGTTATTTGATCTGGTAACTAATTTGTATGATACCATTGTTGAGTTAGACGTGTTTGTCGCCAAGGCCTGTGAACGAGATGGTCTAACAAGATTCTTTGCGAAAAATTAAATAAACACCATCTTTACGCTTACTGTACTTACTTAAAGCGTAATGCAATTAATGTATAAAGTACCGAACCATTTTTCGAGTTTCAACGAATCAATTCCATAAGTGAATATGTATATCGCGAAGCTACTCTGCAGATTCGTAGCTCCTTATATACGTCTCTGCAAGATGATTTTATGTGGGCTCCAGAAACTATTCTAATTACACGCTTTTGTGAAATGAATCTCGTTTTGCTCAATGATGAATTACCCCAAAATATGATGCCATTTGAAAGCAGTGAATGAAAATAGGCATAGTACGCTAATTTACTGAGATGTTTGTTATCAAAATTTGCAGTAACCCTAACAGCGTAAATTGTTGGACTCAAGCTTTTCAGAAGATCATAATTTTGTTGCTCCCAATTCATTTTCTTGTCAATGCACACACCTACAGACTTAGAATATTCTACCTTAGCTACATACTTCTGTTCACAGACTATATTTTTATGGTGTCATGCCATTTACCGAATGGAAGTGTATATAATGTGTTTTACAACATTTAATAATTCTTTTGCAGATAACCACTTAATTTCTGAAAGAAAATAGTTTCATTTTCAACTGTTAACTCTTGTTTGTTGGGAGTGTTTACTATACTTCTTTCATTAATATACATCAAAAACAAGAAAGGACCCAAGACCGAACCCCGTGGAAGCCCATCCTAGATATCTCCCCTGTTTGAGGAATAAGCTGAGTTTTTCAGTTTACCTGAACCACAGATTTCAACTTTCTGCACTCTTCCAGTTAAGTATGAATTAAACAATTTATGCACTTTCCCGCTAATACGACAATGCTTACGCTTATCTAGAAGAGACTATTACAGTGCGCAGGTTGAGATACACTTGTGTTGCAGTTCTTACTCAGAAATGAAGATGCTTTCACAGGATAAAATGGCTTGGATAGCTGCATCAAATCAGTGTCAGGAATGAAGACTACAACAGCAAAGCATTTCTGCCAAATTTTGTCTTCTTCAGACAGGAGCAGTCTGTTAACCACATTCTGGAGAATAAGTTACATTGCATTCCTAAATAATGGCTCATATTAATGTCATATAAAGAAAATTGCTCTCTTTTCTATCAAAAGTCAGAGTTTTCCTATGTATGGGACATAGCTACTGTGCTTATCAGCCCCAAGGCTTAAAAACAACTAAAACTAACCTAAGGACAACACACACACACTCATGCCCGAGGGAGGAATGGAACCTCCTAAGGAAAGGAACAGCGCACTCCTCAGCAAGGCACATTAGAGCGCTCGGCCACTCCAACAGGGTTATGAAAAATCTGACTGGTTGAAAGGAATACACACCATAATTTTCACTTAATTTTGCCTGTCATTCAGCCTTGAGCATATTTTGTTATAGAAACCCAAGCTATAATTCTGTAGAAAACATATTTATGTAATGTTTTCTATCATTTTATTAATCGATATAACATGATGTACTTTTTTCATATCTCTGCTGTAAACCAAAGACTCTGTTCTACCTTTGGAGTGTGTCTTGCACTCGCAGTTGTTGCGCTTTAGTAGTCGTTGTGTAACTATGGTAGAAGTCATTTTAAGTCTGTTGGTGTGTAAGAGTAGAGAAGTAAAAATCGGAAAGTTTAAGGCTTTAGCTGTTTTGAAGTGTGGCAGCCTAGTTTGCAGATTGTAATTTTTGTAAAGCTGATCTTAATGAATACTGTCACTAATAAGGTAAAACTTGTACATTTCTGTTGTTATGAATGGTAGCTCGTACTTGAAGTATTGTAGTTGGTGTTTGTCTTTTGCTAATGAATATTGTTCAGTACAGCTTGCATTTATCATTTAACCCTGAGTCATTTTACCAGTTCCTCTTTCCTTTCCTTTCACCAATTTGAAAGCAAATTTGCAGTCCGATTTTATCATTGTTTCTTGTAATATTGTTGCATAATTATAGTGTTATTAAATTTATAAGTGTGAATTAGAACAATTTAGTGTAGGCATTTTGACAGGATCAATTGGTCTATTAATGAAAGTAGGAAGTAGTTTATTCATAAATCAAGTAAAGTTCATAGTCAGAGATTTTCTCAGTGTTAATGAAAGTTCATATTATTAGGTCATTTAATGTTAGTAACAGTTAAAGTGATTTGTCTGTTGAGAAGAAACAGATCACGTAAAGAGATAAGAAATATTTGCAGTCTGCATCTGCATCTGCATAGATACTCTGCAAATCACTTTCATAACTTTTCTCTACCGTTCCATTCTCTAATAGCGCGCGGAAAGAAAGAACACCTAAATCGTTCCGTTTTCGATCTGATTTCTCTTATTTTATTGGGATGGTCATGTCTCCCTAAGTAGGTGGGTGCTAGCAAAATATTTTCACATTCAGAAGTAAAAGTCGGCGATTGAAACTTCGCAAACAGATCACGTCGCAATGAATAACGTCTTTCTTTTAATGATTTCCACCCCAATTCGTGCAAAATTTCCGTGACGCTCCCCCCCCCCCCCCGTAACGTGATAAAACAAAACGAGCTGCCCTTCTCTGAACCTTCTCAATATCTTTCGTCAGTCCCACCTGGTGAGGGTCCCACAAGGGGCAACAGTACTCCAGGAGAGGACGCACAAGTGTGATGTAGGCAGTCTCTTTGGTGGAGCTGGTGCATCTTCGAAGCGTTCTGCCAATGAAACGTAACCTTTGATTCGCCTTCCCCACAATATTTTCTATGTGTTCTTTCCAGTCAAAGTTGTTCGTAATTGTAACTCCTAGGTATTTGGTAGAATTTACGACCTTAAGGTTTGACTGATTTATCGTGTAATTGAAGTTCAGCGGATTTCTTTTAGTGGTCATGTGTATTACTTCACACTTTTCTTTATTTAGTGTCAATTGCCAATCTTCGCACCAAGTAGAAATTTCACCAATTTGAAAGCAAATTTGCAGTCCGATTTTATCATTGTTTCTTGTAATATTGTTGCATAATTATAGTGTTATTAAATTTATAAGTGTGAATTAGAACAATTTAGTGTAGGCATTTTGACAGGATCAATTGGTCTATTAATGAAAGTAGGAAGTAGTTTATTCATAAATCAAGTAAAGTTCATAGTCAGAGATTTTCTCAGTGTTAATGAAAGTTCATATTATTAGGTCATTTAATGTTAGTAACAGTTAAAGTGATTTGTCTGTTGAGAAGAAACAGATCACGTAAAGAGATAAGAAATATTTGCAGTCTGCATCTGCATCTGCATAGATACTCTGCAAATCACTTTCATAACTTTTCTCTACCGTTCCATTCTCTAATAGCGCGCGGAAAGAAAGAACACCTAAATCGTTCCGTTTTCGATCTGATTTCTCTTATTTTATTGGGATGGTCATGTCTCCCTAAGTAGGTGGGTGCTAGCAAAATATTTTCACATTCAGAAGTAAAAGTCGGCGATTGAAACTTCGCAAACAGATCACGTCGCAATGAATAACGTCTTTCTTTTAATGATTTCCACCCCAATTCGTGCAAAATTTCCGTGACGCTCCCCCCCCCCCCCCGTAACGTGATAAAACAAAACGAGCTGCCCTTCTCTGAACCTTCTCAATATCTTTCGTCAGTCCCACCTGGTGAGGGTCCCACAAGGGGCAACAGTACTCCAGGAGAGGACGCACAAGTGTGATGTAGGCAGTCTCTTTGGTGGAGCTGGTGCATCTTCGAAGCGTTCTGCCAATGAAACGTAACCTTTGATTCGCCTTCCCCACAATATTTTCTATGTGTTCTTTCCAGTCAAAGTTGTTCGTAATTGTAACTCCTAGGTATTTGGTAGAATTTACGACCTTAAGGTTTGACTGATTTATCGTGTAATTGAAGTTCAGCGGATTTCTTTTAGTGGTCATGTGTATTACTTCACACTTTTCTTTATTTAGTGTCAATTGCCAATCTTCGCACCAAGTAGAAATTTTGTCTAAATCGCTTTGCAGTTGCTTTTGATCCTCTGTTGACTTCACTAACTGATAAACGACAACATCATCCGCGAACAGTCTAATGGAGCTATTCAGATTGTCTCCTAAATCGTTTATAAACTCGAGGAAGAGTAGGGGACCTATAACGCTTCCCTGTGGAACGCCAGATATCACTTCTGTTTTACTTGATGACTTACCGTCAATTACAACGAACTGTGTCCTTTCTGATAGGAAATCGTGAATCCAATCGCACAATTGGGAAGATATTCCATAAGCACGCAATTTCATTAGAAGCCGCTTGTGGGGTACAGTATCAAAAGCCTTCCGGAAATCCAGAAATACGTAATCGATTTGAGATCCCTTGTCGATGGCACTTAACACTTCACGTGAATAAAGGGCAAGCTGTGTTTCGCAAGAGCGATACTTTCTGAATCCGTGTTGACTATTGGTTAATAGGTCGTTCTCTTCGAGATAGTTCATAATATTCGAACAAAGTATATGTTCCAAAATCCTACTGTAAATCGACGTCAATGAGATAGGCCTGTAATTTTGGGGATCACTCCTATAGTGTGTGATATTTTGTAAATATTACCAGATTTGTAGGACATTTTTATGTAATTGAATCAGTATGGTAATTGTTGTACATATCGGCACATTATCAAGTGCACCGACTTGGGTATCCAATTAATCTGAAATGTCTTTGTTTGAAATCTTATTTATTTAAGTGACGAAAGTATCACAGTAGTAGCACGCTGTTTTGTTGGCTCTCGGAGTCGAATTGTGCATGTATAGTATGGCTACTAGTATATGGTGCACACTAACAAAGTTGAACATTTCATTTGCTCACATTGATTCTCACACACGAGATATATGTGTAGACCAATTACGGGTTGAATTACGGTTGATTTATTAATTACTGTACAATTTAAAGTGTTATCCGTTACGCAAGAAACAATACCACATATACGTAAGAGTACTGCATTCCATGTCAGATGTAATTTATTCTAACAGGGCAAAGGAAGGTATTAAGTCTCATTGCTTAGTCAAGTTATTTTGTAGCTAAAGCCACAACAGATAACTTATTTGTCAATTTTAGCGGGCACGGTCACTTAACATAAATACAGTGAATAACTTTAATATTCGGACACCAAGATATTTTTAGTTTGCTGCGTTATAACTGCATTCGGAACAAACAAAAATATAACATAACCAAATATTATATGAAGGTGCATGTCTTGTAAATAACAGTATGAACGTTGTTTGCATAAAGTAAAACAGTTGTTAAAGAATGCGATTAAAATGAACCACTCCCTTAATATCCGGACAGATGGCAGTGTCGCACTTGTCACCGTTCACGCCGGGGTGAGTAGGCCTGCTTCTAGTATGAAGGCAGGTGTGTGTTCACAAGCGCGGTCGACTGTCCAGACAGTACGATGCCACGCAAAGATAATACCAACTTTGAGATACGACAAATTGTGATTTTTCACAATGCGAATGGAAAATCATATCGACAAACTACTGCCATGCTCAACATGAGTAAGAGTACTGTGGCAGATATTGTCAGGCGTTTCAAAAACGAGGACCGTGTAGACTCCATACCACAAATGGGTCAGCTACAGAAGTTGGATGCTCGTGACAAGAGGAAGTTAATACGAAAAATAAAGAAGGATCCTACAGTCAGTGTACCGAGATTAGCACGTGAGCCTCTAAACGAGACTGGCAAGAAGGTACATCCTCAAACGATTAGCAGAGCATTGAAAGAAAGTGGATACAATGGAAGAGTGGGTCGGAAGAAACCTTATGTGACTCAACAGAATGGACAGAAAAGATTGGACTTTGATAGGGAGTTTATTACGAAGGATGCAATTTGCTAGAATGACGTCACGAAAGTAAATTTAACGTCTGTGGGTGATGTGGCGGAAGAAGAAAGAGGAATTTACAGTCACAAATATTAAACCCACTGTAAAGCATGGAGGTGGCAGAGTCCTTGTATTGGGCTGTATATCGACATTTGGACCTGGCGAATTGGTGTTCATCGACAATACTACGGACAAATATGTCTATTTGAACATATTAAAGATCAATTTACGAAAAAGTGCTGAAACCATGGGGATATCAAACACCTTCAAATTTTACCAGGACAATGACCCGAAACATAAGGCTCGCATTATGCAGGAATATTTGTTGTACAACTGCCCCAAAGTCCTACCACCACCACCTCAGTCACCAGATCTCAACCCGATTGAGAATGTGTGGGGAGAAGTGAAGCGATGTATTAGAAGTACACCAATATCTTCCAAAGAAAGTCTGAAGCTTCGACCGAAAGAAGAATGGGACAGTCTACGTGCGGGCTGTTTAAAAAGTATCATTAGCAGTATGCCGTAGCGTTCGAAAGAAGTGATAAAACAGAATGGCTGCCCAACATGATATTGAAACATTTATTTTCCATAAAATCTTGTCTCGAAATACTTAGTTCCGCAAAGTGTCTGAATATTAAAGTAACGTGAATATAGGACCGAGTTGTATTTAAATTGCATTATTAAGGAAGTTATGCAAGTTATCTCAATAAAATTTATATGATTACTTACAAGACACATCACGCAATGTAATAATTGGTTATACGTTTTGTTTGTTTTGTTATAAATAAAGTTATGATGTTCCAAGATTGAAATGTCACAGTGTCCGAATATTGAAGTTATTCACTGTAGTGACACGATTGTTCCCGCACACACACACACACACACACACACACACACACACACACACTACTTTTATGGTGTCGAGTGCAGGTCGGTGCAAGGCGCCGCTGGTGTTGGTGCGTTGAGGCACGCAGCGCTTACCTTGAGCAGTGAGCCGGCCATCCTACGTCTGCTTGTTTCCCGCTTACAGGCGGCGGTGTTTACTGACTGGCCTTTATACGCCGCCCTCCCTGACACTTAATGGCCGACCGCAGGCGAGCCCATCTGGAAAACACGGGCGACCGCATCTCCGTCACAGGAGCTTCCGCGCCTGCGGTCTAGGACGTCAGAACAATACGATTTCTGTAGTATATTTGTTTGACGTGCTGATCTTCCTTGCTCCTTTTATCGTAAAATGACCCCAAAAAATCACTTGCAAGTTTGTATAGATTAACAACTTGTGCTTATATGTCAGATCCGATGATGGCAGCAAAGGTCTGTCGAAAACAGTAATCAATAAAACGAGTCAGAAGCAATGTTTGGCAAGCATGATTTTTCAGAACGTTCTGTTAGTTCAGATAGTCCAAGCGGCACAATGTCAAGGATCTACACTGCTCAAAATAATTAGGGGATCAGGTGAGATGTACACAATACTCATGTGGTAACTTTTTTGGTTCCAACTGTGATTTTTGTGTGATACAGTATGATATTTTGCTGTCTGAACTCTTTACCTGGGGTTTACATGACGTTTACGTAGAGCTAGGCACGTTGGGGCTGACATAATAGTGAAAAGTCATTCCAGTTGCCCTCTAAATAGTTGTGTGATCACCTCGGACGGCGAGTACAGTCGCACACCTGCGCGGCATGGACATTCAACCAGCTCTTGAGGGGTATACATAGCATTCTCCCCTGAGTGCAATATCCAGCTCTGCAACCCTTGTGAGAGTTGCTGACTTGGCTGCAATGCGCCTGTTAAGTGCATCCCGGACATGCTCAATAGGGGGAAAGTACGGTGAACGATCTGGCCACTCCATTCGTTCAATTCCCTCAGCATAACTTTAGAACGGCTTGACCGATTTCACAGATTCTTTTTTTAAAAATTTTGTTTATTTATTTATTTATTTTTCGTCATTCTCAGATCAAGGGTTGTATTAAATAAAACTGGAATATTTGAGAACAACAAACTGCGTTTTTCAGTGTGATCCTGTGTTTCTATTGCATAGTAATCTACAGTTTCGTTATGATATTGATGAAATTTTGCACACTCTACCTTAAAAAGACGACGATGTCACTGTCTGTATAAACTTCGCTCGGTGCATGGTGGAGGGTACTTAACTTACGAAATTTAACAAAATGCATAGTTTTTCTCCACTCTTTATGCATTTTTGCACACATGACCTTTAAACCAAGAGGATTATCACTGGGTACTTAAATGTTTGTGTGGTACATGACAGAAGGTACCTTGCAGAAGACTTTTCCGAGACACGGGAGAGAAAGAGGTACATGCAGAGAGAGGGGAGATGGGAATGTGGACTACGAGAGTGAGGGATAAATAAACACCCGGGCAAGGTCGGGTTTACAGCTAGTTATTTATATATTCCAACATTCTGTTAGAATCCTCCCTCCTACCACCTCGTCTCGGCTCTCTCTGCTTCCTCCACCTTCTCCGCCTCCTTCGCTACCTCCTCCTCTTCGACGTCCTTCCTCCTCCATCTATGCAGCTATCCATCCCCTACTTCTGTCATTAACTCCCCCACACTCTGCTAATCTCTTCCTGTCCCCTCTCTCCGTTCATGCCCTTCCCGCTCTGTATATGAGATAAATACAATACCGCCAAATTCTTGGTGATTGGTCAGACGGTGTCAACGTCTGAAGTAAAATACCGTCCGACATGTATCTTATGAAATCTTAGGTGGACAGTGACGTTTCTGTTGTTTTGAAGATCAAGTGAGGAATCTAAAGAACTGCGACTTGGCGCCAAGGATACCACGCTCCCGAGGGAGACGCTTGTCCCTGCGAGTTTACGTGAGTAACTGGGGCGTCCTGTGTTAAGTTGTCGAGAGTGCACTCGCGCTCTCCCGATAATCCATCCTCGGCGTGGAACCATGTCCCAGAAATTAAACTGGTCCCAATCCCCCCAGTTTGGACCAAGGTTTTCAGAAGATTGTCCTTGGTCGTAAGGCGTATGCCAGAGTAGGTGAGCCCTTCCCACCTATTTCCAATTGGGATTCCTCTTAGCCCCACTGTCACACTGTATGAAAATTGGCTGAACAAAGCCGCGACCCTTCATGGGTCGGATCTCAAACAGCCCGCTTTACCCCTAGCAGTGAGAATGAACAGAATTATTAAGATTACCTGACATAGTCGGGTCTGGAGGCGATCTAATCGTTTTATAGTTTTCAAAATGACAAGCCAAGATCGCACACTAACAATTTGTTAAATGACGACCAGTTTCAGTGCACTGTGTCACCATCATCTGGTCACATATATGTTATAATCTGGTCATCTGTCAAAAATATAAAAGACATGCAAGAAATAACGTAAAAACATAAAAAATACATTTGGGATCAAGAGGCACTTAACCTACCTTGTTAAAAATTGGGCATAAAATAACAAGTGCAACATTGCACTTTGTCACTATATAAAAAAAACGCATAAGTTAAAAACATGACAGCTTACAAAATACTGACTGCTCTGAAAATTATAGTTTACATTTTGGCGCAAGGTGGCAGCACCATAGTTGGTTTCACAGAAGTCAGTTATTGCATAAAAACAAATTGTCACATAATTTTAGTCAAAGATATGAAACCGATATTATATGTATGGGTGACAATACAATAAAATGAAAAGAATGTTTGTTTTGTTTTGTTTTTGTTTTTGTGACGTGGCGATATCCCCATACAGAATTACCAATTTTTATATTTCAGTTGTTCCATTTGGTTTTCCTATTTTCCTTCCAAATCAGGCTCGTAGATAGACACAAAAATACAAATAATTTTTATTTTTATTTGTATTTTTATTTATTTTAATTTGAATTTATTTATTTACTTTTATTTTTATTTATCTTTCTGTTTTTATTTGTGTTTTTGTGTCTGTCTACGAGCCTGTGATTTGGGTAAATTATTCGGTTTCTATTTTTTATACATATTTACCCCACTAGGAAAGTTTCTTTCTATAATATATGAATACTGTGAGGAGCGAAACCAACACTCCAGACAAATGCCTTGAGAAAGACTTCCTAACAGTTAAATTAATATTACAAGCCTCTTTTTCAGAAAAAAAAAAAAAAAAACCCTTTTCTTCCCTTAGCAATTATGCATTTTATATCTTCTTTACCCCTCCCATCAAAAGTCATCTTGCTACCCAAAGAACAAAATTCATCTACTACTTTTATTGTGTCATTACCTAATCTAATTCATTCAACATCACCTGATTTTCTAAGACTACATTCCATTACCCTTGTTTTGCTCTTGTTAATGTTCATCTTAAATGCTCATTTTAAGACACTGTCTATTCCGTTCAGTTTCCTCTTCCAGGACAAAATAGTTATGTATCCATTATAATTGTTTTTTTTTCTCCTTAAACTCACGACAATTTAAGAGTAGCTTTCTGCTGACACTTTTTAGAAAGAATGGTATTTAAGGCGATTTCCGTCCTGAAATTACTGCAATTTCGAAAAAAAAATCTTATGGAAAAGTTTCGGATGTATTTATAAGACATCTCGTTCGGTCATTCAAGTCCACTGTTTATTTCCTTCGACGTCAGCTGAGTTTGGAGTTGGAAAAAGACGTTTTTGGAGTAGTGGGATCAAGTGAAACACCGCAATTGAATTTTATCGGTAAGACGTACGTTTAACACACACAGTTATTGTATTGTGGTGCATTCGAAGTAAACAAAATATGTACAAGCTAAATATCAAAGTAATTGGCTCACGAACGAGCTTAATCAAGACGAATCTCGCGCAATGCAATTGTTTTACAGACTCCAGACACGCTTACAACGTAATTATATGACTCATACACTGCGTGAACAGGCTTTCTTTTCCTAGATATTTTCGTTCGATAACGTACTGAATGGAAGTGAAAGAGCGCGTCAAATTTGAATTGTTGTTTTGTACATAGCCTTACGAGAATCTGTTTGACGAGAGATTTTGTGTTTTGTTTCGAGTCTGGACACTATTGAAGCGTCGGGAGAACCAGGCGAATGCCGGTCATCTGACAACCGTAATGACAAGCTGCACAGTGGTGTGAACGTCCGAAAGGCTGACCAAAACTCGCAAAATGAAGTTAGTGGTTATGAGGTTAGTCACGTCGAAAAATGTCCAGTGAACAGGCGACAGCACTGCACATTACATCACAAGGAGGAGAAGCTACCTCTGATATCGGAAAAATACATACCCACTGCTGTACAGAAAAATTTAATCTCAAATTATTGAGTAGATGCACAAGAATCTCGGAACAAAGACATTGAAAACTTTCGGGAAGGCTTTTCCTGAAATGTTCCAGGAAAAAGAGCTTGGAAGATGTTTTTCACTGGCTAATGGTATCTTCGGAACCACTCAATACGACCATGAGCATAGGCAGCCCAAGCAAGGAATAAATTTCTCATTTGAGGCTATACAACTTTTATTGCTTCCAGATAAATCTGCAAATCAATGTATTCATGCTATTGTTGACACTTATGAATCTCTCTCTCTCAGACAGCAATTGAGATTAATTTTGTTATGATACATACTTGTTATTTTATAAATACAACTTTTTGCAAAGTTTAAAAATAAAAGCTTCTCTATTGTTACTGTGAAACGGTTTTTGAATTAAATGAATCGTATATTTGTAATCTGCGAACCCTAAAATCATTATCTTTCAAATTTAAAAAGTGGTTGTTGATGTAGTTTTCAGTCGATAACCGTTTTGATGCACGTTTCCACCATTCTCTATCCTGTGTAAACCTCTTCATCTCTGAATAAGAAAAAACAACACACATCCATTGAAATCTGTTTTCGTCTCTCGGTCTCCATCTGCGATTTTTACACCACACACTTCCTTCCAATGCTAAAATTGACGATTTCATGATCTCTCAGAATGTGTCCCACCAGTCAATCCCTTCTCTTAGTCAAGATATGCGAAAAAATTATTTTCTCCCCAATTCTGTTCAATACCTAGTCATTACCTACGCGATCTACACATCTAAACTGCAGCATTCGTCTGTAGCTCCACATTCCAAAGGATTGTATCACCATTTTGTCAGAAAAGAAATCAGGAACTAAAAGATCTACACTAAATCAACAAAAAACTAAAAGCAAATAACACTTTAGCATTGAAAGCTGATAATGGTAATACTATTGTCTTGATGAAGAAAGACGATTATATAAATAAAAAGGCTTGACTTCTTTAACTCAAATAACATTACACGTATAGACAAAGACCCTACAAACCGATTTCAAGCTTCGAAAAAAGAGCTATAAAAAGTCTGAGTTTCTTTTAACACAAAAAAGAACAAAAGAGATATGTCGTTATGAATCGACAATGCCCCAAGCTCAGAGCACAACCAAAGGTCCATAAAATTAATGTTCCGATTCGATTCGACCAATTGTGAATTTGATAAACAGTCCAGCATACCTAATAGAAAAAAAACTTCACAAAATCATATGTGAAAATTACAAATACAGCAGACAATATACTGTCAAAAGCTCGACAGACGTAATTGCAAAAATACAAGCCATAAAAATCCCTGACAACAGTAGATTCCTTTGTTTAGATGTTACTAATCTATATACTAATGTACCCATTGATATAACTATTGCTATTACAAAAGAAAGCCTCTTAAAATATAGAAAAATTTCAGAAGCAGACGTTTATGAAATAATAGAACTAATAACCATAATATTATCCCACAACTATTTTAGTTTCAATGGACATGTATACACACAAAATGATGGTCTTCCAATGGGTAGCTGCCTGTCCGGTACACTAGCAAATATTTTTCTAGACCACCTAGAAAATAAATTTTTTAAGAGCAAAACCAATGGAAAGCAAAAGTAGTATACTATTTCAGATATATAGGTGACACTCGAATTCTATTTAATGGATGTAGAGAAGAAATTAAGACTTCCATCAAAGGTTTAACAATATGCACAAGAAGATAACCCTCACAATTGAACATGAAATTAACAACAGCATTAACTTTCTCGACTTAACAATAAGTAAGACTAACTCAGTACATACTTTCAACATATTCCGAAAACCAACAACAACAGACATAATAATTCATAATAGCTCTTGTCACCCACAAAGCCATAAAGAAGCACACTTTAGATCAGCAATAGATCGTATCACCAAATATCCTCTCTGTAACAAAAATATAAATTCAGAGCTAAATACACTCAAATATATAGCAATCAGTAATGGATATATCCCAGAATTAGTCAATAATCTGCATAAATCGAAATTAAATTCAAAACAGAAAAGTATTAAAGATGAAATCACTTGAACAAAAAATGAAACAAGAAAGAAAGACATTTGTAATACTGCCGTACAGGGACACATTTCAGATAGAATAAAGTATGCACTGAAGAAAACAAATCTTAAAATAAGCTTCTGCACTAACAACACTTTAGGAACCAATATCATACATAAAATAGAAAAAACTTGATCGCTATAGTCAATCTGGTGTTAACAAAATCGAATGCAGTAAATGTGACAAGGCCTACGTTGGACAGATAGGCAGACCTTTCAAAATTAGATTTAGAGAACATATGAATACAAGCGAAAATAATGTTTCAGCATTCGGTACAAACCTCAGAGAAAGTAAATATTCGACTGAGAGTATAGAAGAAAATATCAAAATTTTACATATCGTATGCAAAGGACAACTAATGGACGTTTTAGAATTACAAATCTATACTCATATGACTAAATACCCAGAACAAATGTTAAATGAATTAGCAGAAATGCGCAATAAAAATTCATCGAAAATTTCCATAACACCTTGACCAGCATATAAAATATAGCCTTCCTATCGTAATATACGTCCAAATATGCAACAAAACGTGATAAATTATAGTAGCACTGCAGTATTATCCCTATATTACAATATAGTACACACAAGCAATTTATTAAACTTAAAATAGTTCGGAATGATATATAAAATTTATTGTACGATATTTGTAATGGTACTGTTTATGTCACACTGCATATAACCAACGATATTGTCACAAACAAAATTAAGCAAAGAATATTTAATAAAAACATCGTTGGATCAACAGCTCAGTAAATTACACCAAACTAATTACAACAAACAGCGTGACCTAAGCAGTATCCAAATAAAAATATATATAATTGTGTGTAATTATAACTTGTACATTCCATATAACATTGCCATATTAATGTATTTTCATGTAAAACACACTTTGTTCTCTGTAATAGGTGGCTTAAGAAAATGGCCAAAGCCCGAAACTAGTCAGCATTTCAAAGAAAAGTAGCTTTGGTGCATATATAAAAATGTCTTTTATACAATATTTAAGAGCTGCAAAACGCGACATATCAAAAACATTTGACTTTTTTGTCCGAATTACTTCCACTACAGAACAAAGTCTTCAGAAAATAAAAAATTAATTTTGTATGTCAGCAAATTTCGCTTCTTCAGAAATGCTCTTCTTCTCATAGCCATTTTGCATTTTCAAATCTTCTTTGATTCTATTAGAAGTTTTTTGCTACCAAATAACAAAACTCATCTACTATTGTTTCGTTGCTTAATCTAATTCCTTCAGCATCGCCTGATTTTCTTACTCTGCATTCCGTTACCCTTCTTTTCATCTTGTCCGTTTTCATCTTATAACCTTCATTACCTTGTAAATATTCATCTTGTAACGCATTAAAAAATAACACTTCCTCTTAAATAACTTGGAAATTTTCGATCAGCAATTTGTAATTTTTAACTTTTGCCCTCAATTTCAAATTCGCCGATCACAAGACAGTTGGTAAACAAATTTCAAATCATATTAGAATCTTTTTCGACTCTTGGCCAGCTTGTAGGACGTTTCAGACCACCTTGCGGCCCAGTATCGTAGCACGTAGTAAGGAGACGCAAAACAGAGTGACTCAGGTAGAAGACTCAAAACAAAGTGACGCAACTGGTGATAAACTGGAGTCCCGGCAGGTAATGCGTTGTCTGTAGCAAAGAAAATGTTACAGCCGTGTCACCACAACTCAGACGGCTCAAGACATCACCTGGGTTCACGTGAGTCAATCACGACACTTCCGGTACTGTCTAAAACGAGCAATAACGGGTGATACTTCTCTTAATCAATCCACTTATCAATGAGTAGAGACCGGAATATTCTGCGAAAACGATATCGCGAAAAATAACCCCAAATGGACGAGTTTTAGCGACATTTCGCGAAATTGGCTATGTTTACACAGTATCGCAAATATTTTCATTTTTCTATACAGAATGTTATTAATCTGAGAAAGAAAGTCTGACAATAATCTTAACTGATAGTTAATGTCGAAATTCCAGTTTGCCTTCTTTTCTTTTCAAGGTTGCCCGTGTGATTTCAAAACAGCAAACAACTTACAAAAAATTTAGCACAGGAATTCGCAATAAACACAGCGAATTTTACATCGGAAATTTGCTAAAGAAACGATCTAACAAATCCCGTGATTCTAACAATATATATATATATATATATATATATATATATATATATATATATATATATATATATATATATATATATATATATATATAAAACACGCCGCGGTGGAGTAGCCGAGTGGTCTAAAGCACCTCGTTGCGGAGCGCGCGGTTGCTCGCCGTGAAAGTTGGAGTCCTCCCTGGGGCATGGTTGTGTGTGTTGTCCTTAGGTTAGTTTACCTAGCTCTAAGTAGTTTATTAGCTACGGACTGATGACTACGCAGTTTGGTCCGATAGATTTACAACATTTGAACATTTAAAAAAAAACACTTTTCGAGTCAGGCAATAAAAGGCAACTGGTTCAAAAGACTAAACACAGCGAACACTAATTTTGGTAAAATATCACCGAAATTGGAAAAATGAACAGAAAATGTAAAGAAACGTAACCCCGAAAAGAGAAAATAATAACAATGTTGACAAAAGAATAACAGGAAAATTAAAAAACATTCGAATTCTACAACAAAAAAAAAAACCTCCAAGGAAAACTGACACAAATTAAGCTATTTTTTCCTGTATCTAACAGTGGTTTCCGAAATTTAGTCTTATCGCCTGTAACGGTGTACTTCTACATTCCTGTGAATGGGGATTTCATTGTGTAGACTACCATTACTGCTGACGTGAACATGGTACAAAAACTTCATAAAATAAGATCAAGAATATTTGACAAGTCCTCACAGTGCATCTGTGACTGCGATAGTCACTTCCCACTCGTTAAGCATCCAGTGTAACAGAAACGGCTTTCGACAGTATGAGTAGCTTTGACAATCGTCTATAAAATCTTTTTAATTAAGTATATCCTTGTATGTTGCATAAATTTTTTTACTATGAACTTTGAGCCCATTTCGCTTTAATTTTTTTCAGTTAAAAATACATAAAATAATATGTCACGTGTGCATTACATATTTAAGTTGAATGTATTATATGTATATATATTTTATTAACTGAAAAAAAAAAATTCCATGTGGTGTACGTGAGTACCCAGGACTTGAAACTTCACACAGGATGTTCATTCAATGAATGAAATCGATAAGCTATATTTTAAAATAAATACCTTTTATACCTTTAACAATAAGCTTGTATTTCGATTATTTTAATAATATTGTGCTGATCTGAGTGCACCACTGGTGATGGATTCTTCAAACAAGTATGAAAAATATATCCTCAATATTTTAAGTAAGATAGTGTTGCAATACATAAATTATTTTCTGTCCCAATTACAGAAAACGGTAACATACAAGGTTATGCCTACGGTATGTCAAAAGATTTTTTTCTTTTTAATTCCAGCCTCTGTGTGCTGTGTCTTAATACTGCACACGCATTGCAGCCGTACAGGTTCCGCAGTGGAAAGTTTGTTCGTTGCAGTTGTGGGCTGGCTTTAATGACTTCCCCAACAGTAGTGGAAACGCCTGGCGGTTAATGAAGCGCCTGTTGTACCGTTGTGTGGAGGGATGTGGCTAGAAATGAAGCTCGTCATTACTACGATGAAAGCTCGCAGGGAACTCCCGTACATTAACGCGTGTCCGTGACAGGCGAGCCAAATACCGCATACAGGCTGTGTCTAGGGCTTCTTAATTCCTTTTCGCCAAGCAACAGCAGCTCACTACTAGAGGGAAAAGCTATCGGTTCTGAAAGTACCTGTCGGTTTGAAACATGAAGCTGGTTATGGCTTCTAAATGTACATGTTTATAACCAAGATACTTTCTTGAATGTTGAACAAAATGTTAGTAAAATTTACAATGTAAATTATAATCAGCTATAAACACGGCCACGCTACGTTGTTGCATAGGCTGATACAAAATGGAGGGGAAAGGAAATAAAAAGAATTCTTTCTCACTGAGAAAAAACGTTATTCAAATCAGTACCCTGTTTTGCGCTTCAGTGGCTATGTGGAGAAAAAGGGAAGTTGGAAAAGTGATGTTTTCTTAAAAAATAATTACCTACGAGGCGCGTCCAGAAAGTAAGTTCCGTTTGGTAATAAAACGAATTGTACACAGATACAGAAGAAAGTTTTATTGCAAAAAATTCTACAACTCTTAAACTACTTTTCCACATAACTGCCGAAATTTTGCAGGCATTTGTCATAGCGTGGCACCAGGTTTTGTATACCATCTTCTGTGTCTTCAACTAGTTGGAAACAGTTTCTTTCAGCTCGTCGTCATTGGTGAGGTGATGAGCACTAATTGTAAACCTACGGTTTTCCTGGATCTTGTCATCAATCGCGTGAGCCAGTTCTTCTGTAACCAAAGGTGGACGCCCACTTCGTTCTTCATCGTGCACATCACTACGCCCGCCATTGAACTGTCGGACCCATCTTCTCACCATCGAATCACTCATCACATTTGGTCCGTAAACATCGCAAATTTGCCGATAAATTTCACTTGGTTTCACTTTCCTCGCTTCAGAAACCGAATCACCGAGCTGATTTCACAGGCGGCGGGATTTCCAATCAACGCCGACATTTCAAACAAGCACAACAAAGCGTACGTAACTGACAGTGATCTCCAAATGGCGCACGTTCTTCTCCTTGATACACATCGTCTACAGTGCATGTGCGGAACTGGAATCGCAGCGCTCCAGCGGAGATAAATTGAAACGGAACTTACTTTCTGGACGCGCCTCGTATTATAAAGCCGGTGGATTGACTAAATCTCTATTTTTCCATTTTCTGCCTAAACATATATATATAATATCAGATGGTTCACCGACTCTGGAGCAGGGTGGGCCGAAAAAAACTAATTTTTGTTTTAGTATCGTGTTCGAGCTCGAAAGTTGCTAATTTATATGGTGATTAACAGAAAAATAGTTTTAAAAATCTAACTTCATGTCTTCAGTTCGCGCAAATGGCTTTAAAGTTCAAGAAATCTGTATAAAACCGCCAATTGTCATGATTTCATAAAGTAGCGAAAAAACTTTGCATTTTTTCAAATTACGCTATTAGCACAACTCCCGGTATGTTCAAGTCACGTTGCAATAAGGTAGCTTTTAGCTTTGTGTGTATGTTCTTATCTGCTGAGTATTGGCCAAGTAAAGGCAGTTGGCAGATTGCAGTAGTCGTGGCAGGCAGCGAAAGGATACCTGTTCTTGATTTTGAGGTTGTTGACTCAAGGCTGCCAGAAGAATTTGATATAAACATATCAGATATCAGCAAATATAAAAAAATACCTATTCAAAGTGGAAAATGTGCTCAAGTTCTGATAATCGTGATCCTAGACTTCTTAGTCAATCCCGTTGGTTGAGATGTGCGAACAGTGTGTTGCGCTTGTATATCTCCGAACTAAATCCCACAAATGAACTCATGATTCTAGCTGACTTCATTATGAAGACATGTGATCCAATTAGGTTCGATATTGAGAGATACGACTCAGCAAAGTAGGGTCCAAAACATGTTTTAAGGTTGCCAAAACTTCCAGACATCTTCCAGAGAACATAAAAAAATCCGATCCGATGGTTCAACGAAACTCGTTTCTCTGTCATGCAGAAAACATGTTATTGGCTATGACAGTGAATGAGAGGTAACATATTATAGAGGTGGGTTCTAGAAGAGTCCTAAAGGCAAGAAATATGAAAACTACCCGCAAAGCTGCAGTAAGAACTCCGCTAAAACAACACCAGTTGTTGAGGCTTCTAACTATAGCGAGCTTATAGATGGGTAAAACTGTAAGCGTTCACCTCCCCCAATTAGGCAAAAAATGGGGAAAGAAAAAATTCGACATATTTTCTGAACAAAACTTTACCTGAATTTTAATTTCTGAGCTTTTCATGCCACCCTCGAGCTGTAGAAAGAGGTGTAAAATTAGTAACAGAGGCTGTAGGAAAAGTATGTGGGCATGATAGCAGAGATATGTACGTTAGGACCCAAGAAATATAGAATAAATATTAGAAACCTGACGCACTATTTAAACTACATAAACAAATAGAGAAAAAATAAAGGGATGGGATGGGAAGGTATAGGTGGGGTGCAGTGGAGAATTGTGAAGTTTAACACAACGGAGATACGCATTAGAACTAACAAACGGTGAAAATAAACATAGTCAATTGTAGTGATCACAATTAAATGAAGAATTAAGGTAGGGACAGAGTACAAAATAATTTGGAATATTGCTACTGACAAAGAAAGATACAAAACAGGTGCGTTACATTAGAAAGCTGGAATGGTATTAACACAGAAAATAAATAAACATTGATTGTACCAAATTTAAATTTACAACTTCATATAATTAAAGTAATTGTAAGACAAAAGTAGTGAATCCTATTACAAACATATGCTGACTCAAAAACAGAGTAAGGTCAAATAAGAAGATACAGGAATTGGAGGAAAAAATGGAACAGGCATGATGAGTTTTATTGGAATTCTGAGGATTAGGGTGGGTTCAGATGTGATGATGTATTGAGGACTGTTTGATCATTTAAGCCTGGACTGTGAGTCAGATGTCTGTTTACTTCTAAGTTCTAAGGCCTCTAGTAAATCGAGATTCTGGCCTTTGTCATCTAAGTGGACTCCTTGGGACTGTGAGTGGTATCTGTGGCCCACACGGAGAACATGTAGTTAATAAATTATAAATATTTCCAAATTATTTATTTGCATCTATGGGATTTCTAGAAAATTACTGCAGATACACGTGTGGGATATGTTTTATAAAATATTTATATATCTTCGTGAATTACTCTGTAAAATTGGGATGGTATCCTGTTCTGCTGTCCCGACTTTCGTTTCATTACATTCTGATTTATGTCTGCTGTCGGAATTACTGATTATGACATAAAGTTCTTTTTCCTTGATTTATTTGATAGCTTTTCTTTCTAATTTTGAGTAATTTTTCTAGTCTGTAGCTACTGCAAGATCTTTAATTGTTCATGCCCGCATATATCTCTCTTCACTTTTCACAAGAGACTTTAATTCTTCTGCTGTTTTGTGACTTCTGTCAGAGTTGTTTGAGGTCATATCTGAACAGTGTATGAGGAAAGCTATTTTAATTAATGATACTCATTTATCATGGAACAGGTTAAATTCTAAACCAAAATTCATCTTATGTCAAGTATTGGAAACTATTTTTAAAAATGTTTGTCAGGTGACAGTAATTTTTATATTTTATTTATATTAATTGTACTTATGATCAACGAGAACATATGTAAGTGGATATGAAATGATTTTATTACTTTTAAGGTCATAAAAGAAAACATTACCAGTCCGAGTCCTTTGTCTTTATCCATCCATGTTGGAAGCTTAATTATGTTGTTGTTGTCTTCAGTCCGGAGACTGGCTTGATGCAGCTCTCCATCATACTCTATCCTGAACAAGAATCTGCTTACTTTATTCGCCTCTATATTTTTACCCCATACACTATTCCTCCAATGCTTAAATCACCATTCATTGAAGTCTAAAACTTTGTCCTATCTTTCAGTCAAGGAATGCAAGAAGTTCCTTTCCTTCCCAGTTCTGTTCAATACCTCCTCATTAATTATGCGAACTTCCCACCTAATCGTCAGCATTATTATTTAGCACCACATTTCAAAAGCCTGTATCCGCTTCCTGCGTGAACTATTTATCGCCCACGTTTCACTCCCGAACAAGGCAACACAATCCACACAAATTTTCAGAAAAGACTTCCAAACATTGAAATTAATATTCGAAGTTAATAAATTCCTTTTTTTCAAAAACGCTTTCTTCCCATTGCCATTTTGAATTTTATATTCTCTATATTGCAACCATCGTCTGTTATTTTACTGCCCAAGTAACAAAACTCATCTACCACCTTTATTGTTTTGTTATCTAATCTAATTCCTTCAGAATCACCCGAGTTGCTTAGAATGCATTCTATTACCCTTGTTTTTCTCAGGGTAATGTTCATCTCATATGCTCGTTTCATTCCGTTCAATTGCTCTTCCAGGACCTTTGCTGTATCTGACAGAATTAGAATGTCGCCAGTAAAACGCAATGTTTTTATTTCTTGACCCTGAACTTTAATTCCATCTCCTATTTCTCCTTGATTTCTTTCACAGCTTGCTCAGTAAACAAATTAAATAATTTCGGGGAAAGGCTGCAACGCTGTCTTACTTCCTTTCCAACCTATGCTTCTCTTTGTCTGAAGTTGTAAATAATCTCTCGTTTCCTATATTTTACCCTTGATGACTTCAGAATTTGAAATGGTGTATTCCAATTAACATTGTCAAAAGCATCCTCCAAATCTACAAAAGTTGGAAGTGTAGTTTGGAGTCATATTTGCCTACCGTATCGATACATTTCTCCAAATCGAAACTGATCTTTCCCGAGGTCGGCTTCTCCAAGACTTTCCATTCTTGTGTAAATAATTCATACCAAACTGATGGTTCTATAATTTTCAAAACTATCTGCGCCTGCTTTGTTTCGAATGGTGATTACTACATTTTTCTTGAAGTTTGAGGGTATTTATCCCGTCTCATACGGCTTACACAACGGGTGAAATCAGGAAGGTTTATTACTGTGATGAAAACGTCGACTCAGAAAACATAAGTTCGGGGAAGCCATGAAAATTGTACAGCTATTGCGATACGATTGTACACATGTAGCGAATACAACGGCAGATGAAGTTGCTTCACTGCTGAGACAAGCGTTCTGCAGGTGGATATGTGTGCATCGCTTAGCTGAGGAAGCGCTCTGTTGTGCAACAGCACATTCATGGTCGAACATGGCAGCAAACAGTAGGAGGCGTGGTTCAACGTCACTATGTACATAAGAACACTGCTAACTATCAACTGTCACATCACGTACTAGCCTAGCAAGGCAAACAAGAGGCAGCAATAACAAACCCATTTTAACTCTGCGACTCTATGGAGACAATTATAAATTGATGTCTAAGCCGGTGACTGAGGTATTAACGAACTAATCTTTGTCTCTGAACTACTTTTCAGAAAAACTGAGACAGATAATTGTTTGGAACACCAGAAATCCAAATAGCTAGCAGCGTATCAACCCTCACCGCACTATTCTTTTTATCTTTAAAATGTTTTCTTTTCTTTTTTTTTTTTTTCTTTCTTTTAAGTATTCTTTGTATATTCGCCTTTGTCTAAGATGACTGGGACACGGCTGTGTAATTACTTATAAATAGACCAACACACACCTTGAATATTAAATTCAAATGTTTGTAAATCTATGGGACTTAATGCGGTTATCAGTCCCTAGGCTTACAAACTACTTAAACTAACCTAAGGACAACACACACTGCTGACCGCGGCGATCGAGGGGACTGCGGCGCGCCAGTCACGGTCTGCACGGCCACTACGGTCGGGGGTTCGAATCCCCCCTCGGGCATGGATATTTGTGCCGTCCTTAGTATTAGCTAGTTCATAAGTAGTTTGTAAGTTTAGGGGCTGATGACCACGTAGTTAAGTCCCATAAGCTCTGCAAACATTTGATATGAACATCAACACACACTCCCATGACCGAAGGACGTTAATATTATAAATACTTTATTACTAGTTTCGGTAACTCATTGTTACCAACTTCAGACCCTGTTCAAGACAACAGTGATTGATATAACAATGTACGTGTACCAGACGAGATTAAATTACATACATAATGTATACATGTATGTTATAGTGAACTAACACAAACGTCAGCTTATATTCATGGATACTATAAATCGGGAACTGATAGGATAGTGAGTGTAATCAAGCACTTATCCAATATCACCCAATATTACTAAATAATGTGGGAAGCTAAATCTCATCTCTTACAGTCTCTCAATTAATCTTATATTATTAAGAAGCAGAGTCTACGCCAAGAAAACGCCATTAGGGCACACAAATGCTGTATCTATAGTACCCTCAAAGTGGACCTATGTATCACACTACAACGAACTTCCACTATGTAAAGCTCTTACATGATGACATTCTTAAAATAATGTACCGAAAAAGTCTTCCTGTCAGTCAAGTTTGCTGCGGCGTAGTGGCCGAGCGCATTGAGGCGCTATGCTCCGATGCGCGAGGCCGTTCCCCTCGGGGGTTCGAATCCTCCCTCGGGCATGTCTTTAGTATCAGGTAGTTTATAAGTAGTTCGTACGTTTAGGGACTGATAACCCGACAGTAAGTCCCATAAGCTGAACAAACATTTTTTTCTATGTCAAGTTTCAACAGTTTATATTTACTTGTTGAGGTTAAACGTGAACCAATTAGTGACATTACATATCTATATCATTAAGTTGATATCTAAGCAGTGCATTTAAAGGTGAAATAAAATATCTGTTAATATTGCGACCCATGAAGAAAAGGAAAGCGAAAGAACAGCACAACCACTGAAGTAGAATATAGTGAAGTAGTATGAAACTAAAATCGTCTAAAAATAATCACACGAATAATACAAGATAACAGAATCATAACCAAATAAAAACATCGTAATAGTCGACATGTACTGCATCACGCCCATGAGACTTGCGAAAGATATGTTGTAACAATAGTTAACATTTGTACATTATTGTTATTTTGCACAGGGTCTGAAGGTGGTAACAAAGACATAACGAAACTAGTAATGAAAGATGTATAACATTAACAGCTGAAAGAGTGTGTTGATCTATTTATAAGCCTTGACTATTCGCTGATAATCAGGTATTCGGCGGTTTCTTTCAGTACCTTTGAAAGGAGTTTTCAAGATTTTTTTCCCATCATTATGTCTTTTCTGGTGTATTTTGAAGAAAAATATGGATTTAGAAAATGGAAATCTGGCGTTTGTAGATAAATGCCAAAATAATACGTTTGTTAAAATTTGAGCCTTTTGCTACCGTCAATAATTTAGATATTTGCGATTCACCGTGCAAAAACACACTGATATCCGGATTTCGTATTTATACATAAGCACGACAACTCCGAACCTGTTACGAATGCAGATATCGAAAAAGTTTAAAAATTTGTTTGAAAATATCGTATTACGAACATCTATTCTCTACTATAATAATACTAAATTCAGTCATAAAAATCTGCTTGATGAACTTTCATGTATTTTCGTAGGAAACTTGAGCAAAGTTTGGCTCAACGTATAGGCGTGATATCATCGAAATCGGATCACGAAAAAGAATGATACCTCAATTTTAAGTGCTTCCAGTAACCAACGTGTTGTCTGTTCATCTACTACAAACCGTTTAAATGTTCAAATGTCAGTAAACCTATTGGACCAAACTGCTGTGGTCATCGTTGCCTAGACTTACAAACTACTGAAACTAAGGACAATTCACACAACCATGCGCGAGGGAGGACTCGAACGTCTGGCGGGAACGGCCACACAGTGCATAGCATAACGCCTTAGACTACGCCGCCATTCCCGCGCGGCAGAAACCTCTTATATTCAAAACTGCTTCATGAATTTCCATACGTTTTTAACAGGTAACTTGAGGGTATCTTGGAGCCACAACTAGGCTTCGTTTCATAAAAATCGTATCACGAAAATAATATATCGAGCTTTAAATTTCTTAAATCTATGATCGTCATTCGGTCAGTCTTTTCAACACGTTAATCTCCGAAACTACTGTTCTAGACGAATTTTATGGGGTATTCACAGGTAATTTGTAGGGTATCATGTCATTAAAGTGGGTTGAGCGAAGAAAGCAAATCGTAATTTGAAGTTTTAGGTGTATGCTATGCTTGGAATCTACAGCACAGTACAAAAGGAAAGCAATAGCGGTGCTGTTAGTTACGTAGCGTATCATAGAACTAGTAGATGGCGCTGCTCTGTTTTCGTCCATAATAATTATTAGTAGACTTACGGCGTAGTACAGCAAGGAACCAATAGAGGCGCTGTTATTTTCGTAGTACAGCAACAGAAACTATATATGACCCTGTTGCGTATATTGCCACAGTAACAGTAGTACTTTGTAACTGTACGTCAGCGACAGAATTAAGCGCAGCGGTCTTACCTCTACGATTGCAGATTACCATTGTACAGCCAGTTACTGATTTCGGTTTGTGTATTAAAAACTAAACATTTCTTTGCTTCACTCGACAGGTTGCATTTGCATTTAAAGATAACGACAATACTTCGCTTCTATCTATAGATTTCATTTGCGTAATAATCCTTTCCAATTACAATTGAATTTATGTAGTTTGCTTTGTGATTTCGATGCTTACTGGACAGATTTTGACTCCGTTCTGTTTACGAATAAATACGCATTTCGCAATAAACGAGACAGGTACAAGGTTAACGGTGCGGTCTCTTGGCTGGGATAACTAAGTTTCTTCACTAAACGAACCAAGATGGAATCCATTTTTACTAGCTGAGGTTCGGAAACCTTGAAGTCAAAGGTATGAAAAAGACCTTGAACATCCGCTGCGAAGCACGGACATATAGCTAGTATGGTAAAAATTTCATTGATTTGCAGTGAGTAAAATGCATATAACTGGCCATCTGAACATATGTGTTTTTGGCATCAAAAATTCATTGGTTTTTAACAATAAATTTTAATTTTAATTTTAAAATTTTAAACATGGCTGCAATTCAGCAACGGTGGAACACGATCCAAAAGTCAACACAGTTTCAGCCGACCAGTTGCATACAATGGTTTACATGTATAAACCTTTACCTAGGTTTCGGCAAAATTAATTTTGCCTTCTTCAGAAGTATACCTAATGAAACGTAACACACAAATATGAAAAATAGTAAAATACAAAAGTGTTTCTAAAATAAGAAATTAAAATTACAGCATAGGTGAAAATGTACTTCAATAAAGCTCACATTAAAAAAGTTGTTAAATAAAATGTGTCTGACTCCATGTCAATAGATTAAAAAGTAAAATTTAAAAACAATGTCACATTATAAAATTGTGGAGCCGAAACTTAGGTAAAGGTTTATACATGTAAACCATTTTATGCAACTGGTCGGCTGAAACTGTGTTGACCTTTTAACAATAAATATAAAGCCCACCCTAGACTGAACGTTGTGTTAAATAAGTAATCGATTTTCTTAATTGGGGCCACGCGAAATGGACGCATGGTCTAAGGTGTCCTTCCTCGGGCATGTGTGTATGTGTGTGTGTGTGTGTGTGTGTGTGTGTGTGTGTGTGTGTGTTTTTGCACTCCAGGCAAATGCTGGGATGGTTCCTTTCCAAGGGCACGGCCGATTTGCTCCCCCATCCTTTCCCAAATATCCGAGCGTAAGCCCCATTTCTAATGACCACGCTGACCACAGAACGTTAAACCCTAAGCTTCCTTCCTTCCTAAATTGACGATTCCTCGATGTCTCAGAATGTGGCCCACAAACTGAAGTTTTCTTTTAGTCAATATATATCACAATTTTCTTTTCTCCAGAATTCTGTTCATTACCTCCTCTTTAGTTACACGATCTGCCCATATAATCTTCAGCATTCGTCTCTAGCACCACATTTCGATTTAAATAAGATATATGCAAAGAGAGAACATTGGTAATTGACTTTAAATAATGAAAAGTGTGAAGTCATCCATTTGACCTGAGCACTCAAAGGAATCCGTTAAGCTTCGTACTTCATTTACACGATAAATCAATCAAATAAAAGGGCCGTAAATGGAACTAAATACCTGGGAATAACGATTACGAACAACTTAAATTGGAAGGAACACACAGAAAATATTGTAGGGAACGAGAACCAAAAGCTACGTTTCATTGGGAGAACACTTAGAAGGTTCAACGTCCTACTAAAGAAGCTGCCTACACTACACTAACTGGAGTATTGCTGCCCATTGTGGGACTCTAGACGGGTGGTATAACGACAATATAACGAAAAGAAAGTTGATTAAGGGCAGTTCGTTTTGTATGATCGCGATACAAGGAAGAGGGTGTCAAGGAAATGATGCACGAGTTGGGGTGGGAATCATTGAAAAAAGGCGTTACTCGTTGCGGCAAGGTATATTTGCAAATTTCGTTCACCACCTTTCTCCTCAATATGAAAACATATTTTCTTAAAACCCATGTAGATAGGGAGACATTATCATCATAGTAAAATACGAGAAATATTATCAAAAACTAAAATATTTAGGATTCCTTTTCCCGTGCACTATTAGAGAATGAAATGATACAGAATATTATGAAATCGGTATGACGAACCCTCTCTCAGGAACTTAAATGTGATTTCCAGAGTAAAAATGTAAATATAGAATGTGATTTCACGAAATATTGTTACTTCGTCCGTCATTTTCACCATGAGATAGTTTCATACCAGAGAAACTGACAGCATTTTGATGTTCGTTTATTATTGTTATTACTATAATTATTATCATCGCAAAATTAATAGGTCACCACGAAAATAAAAGTACCGTTTTTAATACTAGTTATATAAAGAGGCCAATGAAACTTATATAACTCGTAATATGGTACATCATAGATGTGCACAAAATAAAAATCATGTGTGTACGTAACTGTTATGAGATTTTAAAGGAGATAGATGTTTTCATATCCATAACTGTTGCGTTATCTTTCCTATCAAGCATTAAATTTCCATCTTTCATAATATGTGAACTTAGAACAATTAATTGCTACTAATTGCCCTGTGTACCGATCATGTGCTAGTGGTAAAAATTACAAGTGCAAGCTACAGCGTTTAAAGAAATTGCATTCTAGAGATGTTCAAGTTTAGATGGTGAATTTAGATTAAAACACGAATACCGAACAGTTAAAACTCAATAAATGCTTCATCGATGATGTTGTCTCAAATATACGAAAAATAAGTAACGTAGTGAAACATACGTTCAGCAGAAGTTTTTTCAAAAGATCTAACTGTGTTAAGTAAGGATAGATTAAACAAAATAGGTGTTTGTCGCCGTCAAAGGTAGTCTATCGTGTAGTGAAGTTGAAGTTTATAGTTCCTGTGAATTATTATTGGTAGAGGTTGTACTCGAAAATCGTAAAAAGTTAATAATTGATTCCTGTTACCGGCCTCCGCATCTGACGATACAATAGCAGAAAGGTTCAAAGAAAACCTGTGTCTGATTGCAAACACGTACCCGCCTGACACAATAATAGTAGGCGGTGATTTTAATTTACCCGCAATCTGTTAGTGAAGTTATATTTTTAAAATCAGGAGTACACATAAAACATCGTGCTAAATTCAACTCAATGCATTCTCTGATAATTACTTCGAACTATTAGTTCATGAGCCAACTTGAGTTGTAAATGGAAATCAAAACACATTTCATCTCTTAGCAAAAAATAATCCTGAGCTCATAACGAGCATCAAAACGAATATAGGTATTAGTGAACACGGAGCTGTCGTAGCGAGATTGAATATCGAAAGTCCCAAAGTTACCAAAAATAGACGAAAAGTATATCTGTTCAGGAAAGCAAATAGAAATACAATAGGTTGCTCCCTGATAGACAGTTTCCACTTATTCCAACACAGATGTGGCTCCAAAGGTATGGTATCGACAGCAATTGACAGTTTTATACCAAATAAATTAATAAAACTGTTGCAAAAACAACGGAAAAGGCATGCTAAACTTAAACGACACAAAATCTCCAGGATTGGCGATCTTACACAGAAGCTCAGAATTTAGCGAGGACTTCAATGCGAGATGCGTACCATACTTTCACAACGAAACTCTTTCTCGAAATTTGACTGAAAACCCAAAGAGATTTTGGTCGTATATTAAATATACCAGGGAAAAACACAAACAATACCCTCGCTAATTGATAGTATTGGCGATCCTGCCGATGATAGTGCTACTACATCAGAATTACTAAAAACAGCTTTTCGAAACTCATTCACCAAAAAAAGGCGGAACCAATATTCCAGATTTCGAATTACAAACAGAGGCCAGAATGAGTAACGTTGAGGTAGATATCCTCGTGGTAGTGAAGCAACTTAAATCACTTAACAAGAACAAGTCTTTTGGTCCATACTATATACCCATTAGATTTCTTTTTCATTATGCCGAAGCGATAGCTCCTTACTTGACAGCCATATACAACCGCTCGCTCATAGAAGGATCCGTACCAGAAGACTGGAAAGTTGAACAGGTCACACCTAAATTCAGAAAAGGCAGTAGGAGTAACCCACTAAACTTCAGACCTATCTCATTGACGTCAATTTGCAGCAGGGTTTTCGAACATATCCTGTATTGAAATATTGTGAATAATGTCGAACAGAATGTTCTATTCACCCAAGGTTAACGCGGATTTAGAAAATATCATTCATGCGAAACACAACTAGCACTTTGCTCATACGAAGTGATGAGAGCTATCGACAAGGGATCTCAAATTGATACCGTATTTCTTAATTTCCAAAAGTCTTTTGACACCGTACCTCACAAACGGTTTTTAATCAAATTCCGTGGTTATGTTATATCGCCCCAAATTTGTGACTGGATAGGGGATTTCTGTCAGAGACGACACAGTTTGTAGTAATCGATGGTAAGACATCGACTAAACCAGAGGTGATATCGGGCGTTCCACGGGGTAGTCTTATTGGTCCTCTACTGTTCCTTATTTACATAAACGATTTAGGGGAAATCTAAGTAGCTCTCTTAGGTTGTTTGCAGATGACGCCGTCATTTACCGTCTAGTAAAATCATCTGAAGATAAAAACCAACTGCAGAACGATCTAAATAAGACATCACCATGGTGCAAAATCGCCAACATTCTCGTCCGAATGCGAAAATATATTATTGACTCCCACTTACATAGGTAGAAATGATTATCAGAATGAAATACGAGAAATCAGAGCTCGAAGAGAGAGTCCAGGTGTTCTTTCTTCCCGCGCGAGAATGGACTGGGAGATAAATAGTATAACGGTGGTTCGATTAACTCTCTGCCAGGCACCTAAATGTGATTTTCAGAGTATCCCATGTAGATGTTAAAGATAATGAAAAGCAGATTAATATGGGATCCCGTAATGCTATTTTGGGCATAAAATCGGTGGAGGGGATTGTTGGCAAATATAGACTTGGAAGAAGAAGTGAAGGAGTTCATCTACTAATGAAGCTCTACTCGAGGCACCATATTGTTGTTCCAAACACTCTTTTTTAAAAATTTTAAAGCGAAGAAAATACACGTTAAATGCGCCAGACGACTTAAGGTGACAACTGATTACATATAAGTGAAATCTAGGTTTGGCAACCAGGGGAAGGTTGCAGGAGCTATCAGTCTACAGACATAGGCATTGACCGTAACATGGTGACCGTGCGAGGTGGTGCAATGGTAAAACACTGGTCTCGCATTCGGGAGGACAGTGGTTCAAATCCACCTCCGACCATCCAGATTTATGTTTTCCGTGATTTCCCTAAATGGTTTCTTTGAAATGACACGGCCGATTTCCATCCCGATCCTTACCAAAACCTGGGCGTGAGCTCCGTCTCTAATGACTTTGAAACCTGAGCTTCCTTCCTTCCCCATAACCTAGTCCCGATGAAAAATTCATTTAGATTCATTTGTCTGAAGAAGAAGACAGTATAAAGCCAAAATAAGAACTAGAAAAACTAAAAAGCGTGGGACTGGAAAGTCCGTCAAACTTTGTCGGGGAGTTAGTATTCCCTCGATGATAATTCTCAGTACGAAAACCAGTTTAAGAGCTCATTTCGTAGTCCTACATTTATTTTTATTTATTTCCTTGTTTGGACCAGCTGCCTTTGGGTATAAAGCTGGTCAGTTTGGGTGTAAAGCTGGTACATAGAAAGTTGAGTTTAACAATTACTTTTCTGATGATTGGGATAGTTTAGTTAACCATTTTCTTAAATATTTAAATTTTTTGTATGGTTGATTTTACCTAGATGTTTGAGTTGAACTACATTACTTCAACTTCAGCAGTTACTACGACACTCGTTTTCAGACATCCTGTACAAAGTACCCGCTAGATCCGGAGAAAGGTTGGGCGGCAGAGTCCCGAAAATCTCCCCGGAGAAAGCGTAGACCGTTAATTAGCAAATGCGTCCGCCCCGTGGCTGTATATAACTCCACGGGGCCAGGCAGCAGGCGTACGTCACCTCAGCGTCGTCAACCAACAGACATGTTCCGCGTTGTGATCAAGGTATGTGCTGCGACTCTCTGCTGCTCAATGTCATTCCTTTCAGCCAAGAGTCTTTCGAGTTGTTGGAGGACTTCGTTTGAAACGGGATTGTCGTAATTTGTCGTGCAAAATTATTATGTTGGCGAGTAAATGTGTTTTTAAAAGCTTTTAATAATAATGTTGTGAAGAATGTAATCTAAGATCCGAAGATGGCAGTTAAATTGGCGAAACCGGTAATCTCAATAAAAAGCGATCTTGGCCCTTCTCTTCAATAAAAAATATTATGGTACATGTGTTTCAAAACTTGATATTGGAAAATACACCCGAAATTGTCCGGCTTGAGCTTATCATAAATCTGGCAATTTCGTCTCAACATAATTTTTAGAGCTGTAGCAAACCGTATGTATTCGGTAGTGAGTAACGAATACTTAGGCTGATACGAAATACTGAATCGTTATTCATGATTACATTTCGTTACTCACATCTACCGTATCGATATGAACTCTGAAACGAAAAGCAATAGGGAGTATGCATATATTGTGTGACACTATTTATAATGAGATGAGTATATTATCTAGACATCAGTGACTAACTTCAAGTGCATAGTACGTAAATCTACAATTTTAGATGGTTATGTTTGTTTTGTGCGCCTCGGTTGCGCAGTGGTAGAGTGCCAGACTACAAACCCAAAGATCGCGGGTTCGATCCCCGCCACTTCCTAGGATTTTTATCTGTCACTTTCCACTTCTTTCACCTCTGGCAGTATTGCTCATGTGAAAAATACCGAGTAGCACCGTGGTTCGGAACCCACGTTAAACTGTAGGTCCCCCTATAACTGGCTGGGTAAGTCAGTTCGAAGGTCGGAGGAAGGCAACGGTATACCACCTCCAAACCGGACCATGCCTAGTAAAGCACTGTGGTGTTCAAACCAATCTTCGGATTATTGACTACTTTACCTTTTATTTTTGTTTTATTTTGGATTCTACTTCTTGGCCCCTGTTTGCAGGTTAATCCTCGATGATCTAACGTCCTCTTTTAACGCAAACATATGTTTGATTTTTTTTTAACTGTAAGGGTTTCATTTTAAAGGTTAATTATTTGTTTTTGATCTTGTCTACTATAAAAACGTTTTGTAAGAATTACTCAAAAGTTTCCATCTACTCATTTTCATTCTTGACAGTATTATCTCAACTGTTGATGTCACATAATGAAGTACAACAGTCCCGCTGCTCGCAAATGTAGTGCTACTACTATGATCGGTCACATTGGCATTTGTCACGAAATATTCCGATTGATTCTGACATTCCAAGCCTCTAAGTAAAGTGCGGGAGCAGTACTTAAAATGGAGGTCGCGGGTGAGTCTCGCTAATTTTGATCAATTTGTATAACAATTGAATTTTAATCACAAGGGAAATGGGATGTAATGATCCTTTCCTCAGTAGTATGGACGTAATTGCCTCAAAAAGCAGTCAGACAGTACCTACATGACAAATTTAAATGTTGAAGTATTATTAACAGTGACAGTTAAAATATTTTCACGGTTTCAAAGATAGTGTATAGGCCGTATTTCTGGGTGCCACTGGTAATGAAATTAAAGAGTGACGATACTTTTGTAACGAGTACTGTTTGTTTTAGTAACGGATAGATACAGTTACGCACCTTTTCGTTACTCTTACAGCTCTAATAATTTTATTAAATTGTAAACGTTAATTGCTTAGCCTGTCCTGTGAATATTGTACTTCAAAACTCTGTTAATTTACTTTTTGCTTGGATTGTGAACATATTACAGGATGCGGAATGCCAGTTGTCCGTTAGCTCAAATAATTCAGCTGTGACAAAGTATTTTCATGAATATTCAGTCTTGTTAGATGACTGCGTATTGAAATCTTTTGCTTTGATAAATACCATTAGTCGTAAGTACTGCGGTACGTTGTCTATTACTTGCACAACAATGTCTTCATTGTAAATTGCAATGACAGAACGAACGTATCAATATTTGCAACTGGCTTTCTCAATAAGTTACTCACAGTACATTCAATTATGAAAAAAAAAACCACAAAATTATTATTAACATTGAACTTTAGCATAAGTGTTAATAAAACTCTTCTGGGTATTAGACCGCATCGTCAATATATCAAATATTTCACCGACGTTTCGGCTGCTATTGCAAGCGGCCATCTTCTGGGTGTTAAGATGGCCGCTTGCAATAGCGACCGAAACGTCTGATGTCTGGGTGTTAACACCCAGAAGATGGCCGCTTGCAATAGCGACCGAAACGTCTGATGTCTGGGTGTTAACACCCAGAAGATGGCCGCTTGCAATAGCGGCCGAAACGTCGGTGAAATATTTGATATATTGACGATGCGGTCTAATACCCAGAAGAGTTTTATTAACAATGACAACGGCCGCGGAAGCCTTCGTTTACATTTAGCATAAGTATTTGAACAGTACTAAGCTCTGTAATAGATATGCACTTAATCATCACTAATTTCGTTCGGCGGCCTGTGCATACGGAAAAGCTCGTTTCGAACAGTGGATATACACGTCTGTCTCCTTTTTTTTTTTTACCTTTCGGATATGTGTAAGAGGCTATATCAACAAGTTGGTATATTTTTCCCCTGGTGTTGGCTTCATACATCCACCTGCTTTGTATGTACAGAATCACCCCATTTTGGTACAGCATACTGCACTGCAGAGAGACACTAAGCTTTTGCATAAAACCTCAGAGCATGTGGGTTAGTACCCCACGTCCTGTTCGTTAGCTTTCTCAGCACGTAATGCGAGGACTCAACTTCCTATTACACAACGCTGTTTTGATGTGAAGTTACGGTCCAGTGTCATTCCTGGTAGTCATACCAAACACTTGAGCAATACTCAGGTTAGCAAAAGCGTTTTATACGCAGTCTCCTTTGCGGATGAGCCCATATCCCTAATATATATATATATATATATATATATATATATATATATATATATATATATATATATATATATATAAATTAAAATAAAAAAAATTAATAAATAATTAAAAAAAGAAGTTGACTATCTGCCATCAACTGTCCTACGCTCGATGCATTTCATATCTCTCAGCAACGTTACGCCTGAGGGACCGTATGAAACAGAGCACTTACTAGTGCTGTATTCAAAAATTATGTGATTGTTTTTCGTACTCACATGCATTCTGGCTCGGCAAAGTTATTCACCTCTCCAGTTTCCTACAAGTTTGTCTGTAATGGGAATTGAAGGAGAGGTATATATAGTGTCAATTTTTGCCGCGCTGTAAGATGTACAGTACGTGAGAAGACTTCTAAATAATGTAAATGCTGTGTTAATTTAAAGAGATTTTGTTGAAGTCATATTCCATAGAGATCGAGACATTTTTCTGTGTGTCATATGTCCGTACCAGACCACACTCCTGCTTGTTTTGCCTATCAGTTTTCTGTGGCTCTGTTGTCGTGTTCGTGGCGAAGTTTTGACTTTTGCTCTGCAGATGGCAGTGCTGGCGTGTGTGGTGATGGCGGCGGCGGAGGCGGCGCCCACGCTCGGCGAGTCGCTGGCCACGGCAGAGACCTTCAGCTTCGCCCACGACTTCGGGTTTGGACCCTGGGGCGCCTTCGGGTCTTTAAAAGGAGGTGAGAACGCCAAGTGCTTGCAGTCCTCTACCCAGTTCCTTCACACAGTCAACAGCTGAGAACATTTTGCTGATACCTTACCCAACTTTCAACAAGTCCTTCAGTCATTATTCCTACAACGTGTAGCGTCCACGTTTAACGATTTAACCAATGCAATACATTCATGTCTGAAGACTCCTATAAGCTCGAGCTGAACTGTCCGCCATTTTTTCCCCAAGCTGTAGGAGTTGCCATGTTCCGGACGAGCGCACACGTTACCTCGCGGTTCATTCAACTCGCTCACACTCGCAAACTACTCACTGTATGAACGTGGAACTTTCATCTATTTCTTCGTTAAGCACTACACAACATTTTCATTTAAGTTTTATTCATGGCAATAATTTATAGACAGCTTATACTGATAGTTTATGAACATGCACTTTATAACGACGTTGCGGAAATTTCGACATGCGAGGAACTTCCTTTCTGTTGAAGTCAGGTGAAAACATTAAGCGGATGAAATGTTCATAATACAACAAATTTTCATCCCCTCCAAACAGCAACTCTGTGAGAAATGTATAACTTGAGATAATGTCGGTTAAATATGACGCACTGGGTTCCGCCCGCCCGTCTAGTAGTAACACGTCTTTCGTATTAGAGCTCCTAATAATTACGCACATGTTGTTACTGTATAACACACACACTTGAAGATGCTGGTACTGACTTCTTTTAACCCATTAAATTTAATAGTTGCAAACTACAAAACTGTTGTGTCTCTATGTAATATTCAATTTAAATTTTTCAGTTGTATGAAAAGTATATTCTAAATATCTCAATACAGTGTTTTATTATGTGAGGAAATGAGAACAAGTCAGTTCGTTAGCTAGTGAAGATATCCTTCCTATTTGTCATTTTCAAGTATTCTCACATAAAATCCTCATTAGATCTAGAAACTTCAGTTCTGTTACTGTTAGGCGTTAAACTGAAGGAACTGTAACTCCTATTAGGTTTTGGAAACGGAGTAGTGGCTCTGAAACACATTGGACAAGAAGCAAAGAAATAAACATTTGTTAATGACGAAGGAATATCTGCAAATCGAATAATAAATCACTAACTTTACTCTTTTTCATTCTACAACTGTATATTGTTTTGCGTGTGGCAAAATACTCCCCTCTTTGCATGTTATCATTTGTCAAAATATCATTTTGATACCTCTAACCGTGTACGACATACGCAATGATTCATTCTGGCCATATCGCCATCGGAAATGAGTGCGCTAAATAAAATAAAGTTTAGCGGTATGAGTGAAAGGTAGAGATCTCCTTCTAAGTCGAAAATAAAATTCAATCCATTTGGAGAGTTTCATCCACAGCAACATATGGTGCAACACGCACCAAACGGAATATCGCAGCAGCCTCTATTTTTTACTGCAACCTTTTCATAACGTTGCGCAGTCTCTTTATTGCAAAGCCAATATCTTATTAACTATGACTATTTACGAAATGATGAGCATTTCGTCACAATACTGACATATAAAGATTTAAAAAGCAGAAAAATTAAATGTTTCTACCAACTAGTTTTTGCGAAATCGTTTGTAAAAGATGGCAGGGCATGCGCCTCCAAGCTGTTAGTGCAGCGCGATTACAACTATGTTGGGGAAAACATGGCGGACGATTCAGCCTTGGTATTTAGGAGCACTAGACACTACAGTGACGTCAAATGTAAAGAGTACAGGATATTTATTCGCAATATGGAATATAACTAAGCAACAGAAGTGGAGTTTTTGGCGATATATGAAAATTTTTATCGGACCGAAATTCGAAGCCGGATTTCTCGCTTTTCGCGATCGGCCTCATCCACTTTCCTTGAGCATGGACGGAGTACTGAAAGTTCTTCTCTTTACGTAAAAAAGAACTAGTCCTGATTATTCGTAAGGAAGGCAAAGGTAAAACAGTCAACAATCAAAATTGGTTTCAACACTGGAGTCTTTACTAAGTATGGTCCTGTTTGGAAGGGGAATGTCGTTTCCTTCCTCCGACCTTTCAAGTGATTTATCCAGCTAGTTACAGGGGGACCTCCAGTTTAATGTGGATTCCGAACCACGGCGCAACTCGTTATCTTTCACATCAAAACATTGCTTGAGGCGAAAAAAACGAAAGGGCTAAACGAGGATCGTACCCGTGCCCTCTGGCCTCGTGATCGGGCGCTCTACCACTTTGCTACCGAGCCAAAATGGAAATATATTGAGATGCATACATAAATCCTAAACATTTGTGAAACAAACAAACCCACATTAAGCAGAAGAAATACACGAAGAATTATTTTTAAAATTATAAAGCAAGGAATCTGATAGAATAAATACTCCATAGATACTAAGTAAATATTATCAAAGCTAACAATATAAACGCTCTCCCCTTCCGGACCGATTTCAACCAAACTTGATACTCATATTCCTTATTTGGAGAGCAGAAGCGGTATGGCGCAGTGAACTGTTATGCAGAATAATGGGAGTGCTGTTCCATGGAATGTCATATTCATCCGTTATCAAAGCCGTATACAGGAGAAGCTATTGGGTTGTATTCAGCGTCACAGTCCAACGCATTGCCCACTACGCTACGGGTAACAGTTAGGAGTTGTGTTCATTAACCTCATACTGTTGTTGGCCGTTGTTGTTTATCGTACGAAGAACGACGTGTTATTGTTAATTCTTCAGTGCGCCATTGCTTTGAAATGACAATGTGTAAGTTACAATAAAAAAATCATTAAATACGCAACGCCAGATGGCGTGTGCCACAGAGAGGTCTGGGCGAGGAATGTCACGTGACATCTGCGAACGGCTGGTTTTCGTTAATTCAATGGAGGGTGTCAAAACTCTGTTATTTTTGCAAATATCTCTCAAACGATACGAGATACGAAAAAAAAAAAAAAAAAAAAAAAAAAAAACACAACATAAGTTACCAAGGTTGTAGAGAATTTTCTCCTCTACAAATTCGTTTATTCAAATTTCGTGTCAGATGAACGGTTTATTTGCAATTAAAATTACATTACAAACGGCTTTTTTGTATTACTTGCGTATTTCTTGTCCGAAATATTTCATAAAGTGAGGTTCTGGTCTCTGGTAGGCAACAATTATGTCTGTAAAATCTGGTGCCGATCGGTTGAACGGTTCGACCTAAAAATTGGGAACACGTTACAGCAAGACAGACATCGTGAAATCGCCGTTATTTTTGCAAATATCTCTGCAACGATGCAAGATATGAAAAAATTATAATAGAGCGAAGTTGTGGTGAATTTTCCCCTCTACCAATTAGGCTATTTAATTTTCGTGTCAGATGGACGGTTCGTTTGCAATTACAATTATATTACGGACCGACAGACAGACATCCCAAAATCGCCGTTATTTTTGCAAATATCTCTGAAACCGTACGAGATATGAAAATAACACAAGAGAGCAAAGTTGTAGAGAATTTTCTCCTATACAAATTCGGTTATTCGATTTTCGTGTCAAATGAATGATTAAGGCCCACTGTTAGTGTTACTACCGTAACCTAAAGTGGGCCAAAAAGTTATTATCAAAATGTTGGGAACTACTGGGTTAAACAATGATTACGAGACTTACAGAGAGCAGCACGCTATTTAACTTCTTCGGTAGTTTTCATGCACTGCATACTGCGAGTGCAGAAGTAAAATGTCGTATTATATAACAGGACATTTATCAAGCAGGGTAACGCGTGCTCTGAGACGCTATTTCGCGGATCACGCGGCCACTCCTTTCGGTGGTTCGAGTGTGCGTGCGTGTGCGTGCTTGCGTGTGTGTGTGTGTGTGTGTGTGTGCGCACGCGCCTGTGTGTGTATGTGTGTGTGTGTTTGCGCGCTTTCATTTGCATAAATACGTTCCCGTACCATAGTGTGTAAGTCTACGGATCGATGGATGACGCAGCGGTTTCGTCCCTTCGTCACACAAATTCACATTTATTTTCTTGTTTCTTATTTTTATAATCGAAAATAAATAATCGGGTGTAAATTTCTGGTACTTTGTTTCAGTATGTGATGAACTTTAGTTTTATAAATTAAAAAAATACTTTGTATGTTATTGGCATTAATATTAAAACAATGCTCGACTGTTTCCTGTTGCAGGCGTGCTGCCGCCATTCTTTTACTACCCACGCCAGTTCTTCTGATGCTGAGATGGCCCATCCAATGTACAGAGCTCCTGCTTCACGTTCCATACATATCATTAGTGATGTGCCAAGTCTCTCTCTTGTTGTTGTTGAAATACAAATAAATTATTTTTCTACCTACAAAATATTCATGTGTTTTCTTGTTATGAAAGTAGTCTCAAATTGTTTCTTCCGTTTCGTGTCAACTGCGATCTGAAGTATTTACTGACAAAATCCGACAGTATATTTCTGCCCGTCGTAAAAGGTCGACATGCTACTGAGCAGTTCGTTAGAGTATTGCTTGTTTGAAAACACTCCTCAGCCCCCCAACAAAATTTACTATTTTTAAATTGTTAGACCAATTCTCAGGTATGCCTCGGAAACATGGCCCTTGACCGAAACAGATGCGATGCTGCTCGACGGGTTTGAGATGAAATTTTCTAGGAGAATAATAGGCCGTGTGTATGGCAGAGAACAATGGAGGGAAAGGTACAATGCAGAATTATACACTTTATGTGCCGATGCTACTGTAACAAATATCATACGATAAGGAAGGATAAGATGGGCAGGTCACGTGGCAACAATGGAGGAGTCTCAGGTGACAAAGAAGATTCTCTTTGATAATCCAGGAGGACAGAGAGGTCGAAGTCGACCTCAAGCGAGATGACTGGATAGAGTGCAAGAAAACCCGAAGAAACTCAGATGCACAAACTGGAGGAGGGTGCAATTGACCGTGGTGGATGGCGGAAGCTCATTGCTAAGGTCAAGGTTCATCCTGGACTGTAGTGCCACAGATGTTAAGTAAGAGAGCGAACACTACATAGGATGAGACAAAATCACAAGAAACAGGGAAAGGAAAACGAAAGCTACATTCCTGCCCATTAAAATTGCTACACCACGAAGATGACGTGCTACAGACGCGAAATTTAGCCGACAGGAAGATGCTGTCATATGCAAATGATTAGCTTTTCAGAGCATTCATACAACGTTGGCGCCGGTGGCGACACCTACAACGTGCTGACATGAGGAAAGTTTCCAACCGATTTCTCATACACAAACTGCAGTTGAGCGGCGTTACCTGGTGAAACGTTGTTTGTGATGTATCGTGTAAGGAGAAGAAATGTATACCATCACGTTTCCGACTTTGATAATGGTGAGATTGTAGCCTATCGCGATTGCGGTTTATCGTATCGCGACATTGCTGCTCGCGTTGGTCGCGATCCAATTATTGTTAGCAGAATATGGAATCGGTGGGTTCAGGAGGGCCTCGTATCACTAGCAGTCGAGATGACAGGCATCTTATCCGATTGGCTGTAACGGATCGTGTAGCCACGTCTCGATTCCTGAGTCAACAGATGGGGACGTTTGCAAGACAACAACCATCTGCACCAACAGTTCCACGACATTTGCAGCAGCATGGACTATGAGCTCGGAAACCATGGCTGCGGTTACCCTTGACGCTGCATCTTAGTCAGGAGCGCCAACAATGGTGTACGCAACGACGAACCTGAGCGCACGAATGGCAAAACGTCATTTTGTTTACAGCATCATGACGATCGCATTCGTGTTTGGCGACATCGCAGTGGAAGCGTGTATTCCTCATCGCCATACTAGCGTATTACCCGGAGTGATGGTATGGGGTGCCTTTGGTTACACGTCTCGGTCACCTCTTGAGCGCATCGACGGTACTTTGAGCAGTGGCCGTTACATTTCAGATGTGTTACGACCCTTGGCTCTACCCTTCATTCGATCCCTTCGAAACCATAAATTTCAGCAGGGTAATCGACAACTGCATGTTGCAGGTCCTGTACGGGCCTTTCTGGATACGGAAAATGTTCGACTGCTGCACTAGCCAGTACATTCTCCAGATCTCTCACCAATTGAAAACATCTGGTCAATTGGCTCGTCACAATACACCGGTCACTACTCTTGATGAACTGTGGTATCGTGTTGAAGCTGCATGGGCATCTGTACCTGGTCACGCCATCGAAGCTCTGACTCGATGTCCAGGCGTATCAAGGCCGTTATTACGGCCAGAGGTGGTTGTTCTGGGTACTAATTTCTCAGTATCTATGCACCCAAATTCCCTGAAAATTTAATCACATGTCAGTTCTAGTATAATATATTTGTCCAATGAATACCCGTTTATCATCTTCATTTCTTCTTGGTGTAGCAATTTTAATGTGCAGTAGTGTATTATTAGATCTAAATTATGATTCCTTTGGATCATACCACTGATGTTTAAGTGATTGATTACACGGTTCTATAATGTGTAGAACGCCCAACAGAGAGCATTCGTGTTGTAACAGTCCTATTGTTGGCCCAAGACTGACAATTTTTCACAGGGACTAGAAATTGAGCTCTAACATCAGGCAAGAAGCTGACAATAGTTTCCACAACGACATCCTGTCTCGTAATTTGGTAGAGAATCCTAAGAAATTCTGGTCGTATGTAATGTATACTATCGGAAAAACACAATCAATACCTTCACTACACTATAACAATGGCGATCCTACCGATGACCTGCTAGAGCAGAATTTCTTAAGACAGCTTTCTGATATTCCTTCACCAAAGAGGACGAAGCAAATACTCTAGAAATAGTATCAAGAACAGCTGCCAGCATACGTAATTTAGAAGTAGATACCCCTGGAGTATTAAAACAACTTAAATCATATAAAAAAATAAGTCTTCCGGTCCCGATTGTATACCAATTACGTTACTGTCAGTGTATCCTGATATTATGACCTCGAAGAGAATGACCTATTGAACCATAGTCAACACGGATTCAGAAAATATCGTTCTTGTAAAACACAGCTACATCTTTACTGACATTATGTGATGAGTGCTATCGACAAGGGATGTCAAATAGATTCCGTTTTTCTAGATTTCCGAAAGGGTTTTGGCACTATAACCTCATAGGCGATTTCTAATCGAATTGCGTACCTATGGACACACAGTTGTGCGACTGGATTCGTGATTTTCTGTCAGAAAGGACACAGTGAGTTGTATTTGACGGTAGGCCATCGGGCAGAACGGAAGTGATATCTGTCGTTTCCCAGGGAATCATTATAGCGCCCCTATCTTCCTTATCCACTCCCATGAACCACAGACATTGCCGAGGTGGGGTGGCTTGCGTGCCTCAACGATACAGATAGCCGAACCGTAGGTGCAACCACAGCGGAGGGGTATCTGTGGAGAGGCCAGACAAACGTGTGGTTACTGAAGAGGGGCAGCAGCCTTTTCAGTAGTTACAGGGGCAACAGTCTAGATGATTGACTGAGCTGGCCTTGTATTAAAATGTTTGTATAGCTTATGGGACTTAACTACGGGGTCATCAGTTCCTAAACTTACAAACTTCTTACGAATTAGCTAACACTAAGGACGGCACAAATATCCATGCCCGAGGGGGGATTCGAACCCCCGACCGTAGTGGCCGTGCAGACCGTGACTGGAGCGCCTCAGTTCCCTCGGCCACCGCGGCCGGCGCTGGCCTTGTAACATCAGCTAATGTGGCTTTGCCACACAGTTACTGCGAACGGCTGAAAGCAAGGGGAAACTACAGCCGTTATTTTTCCCGAGGACATGCAGCTCTACTGTATGAACATATGATGATGGCATCCTCTCGGGTAAAATATTCCGGAGGTAAAATAGTCCCCCATTCGGATCTCCGGGCGGGGACTTCTCAGGAGGATGTGATCATCAGGAAAGACAATACTGGTATTCTACGGGTCGGAGCGTGGAATGTTAGATCCCTTAATCGAGTAGGAAAATTAGAAAATTTAAAAAGGGAAATGGATAGGTTGAAGTTAGATATAGTGGGAATTAATGAAGTTCGGTGGAAAGAGGAACAGGATTTCTGGTCAGGCGAGTACAGGATTATAAATACAAAATCAGTTGGGGGTATTACAGGAGTAGGTCTGATAATGAATAAGAAAATAGGAATGCGGGTAAACTACTATGAGCAACACAGTGATCGCATTATCGTAGTCAAGATAGATACGAAGCCAACACCGACCACAGTAGTACAGGTTTATATGCCAACTAGCTCTGCCGACGATGAGGAGGTCGAAGAAATATATGAGGAGCTAAAGGAAATTATCCAGACAATTAAGGGAGAGGAAAACTTAATTGTTATGGGAGACTGGAATTCGGTGGTAGGACAAGGAAGGGAAGGGAAGATAGTAGGTGAATATGGTCTGGGCAAAAGGAATGAAAGAGGAAGCCGCCTGGTAGAATTTGGCACGGAACATAATTTAGTTATAACAAACACCTGGTTCAAGAACCACAAAAGAAGGTTGTATACGTGGAAGAGACCAGGAGACACCGGGAGATACCAGATAGATTTCATAATGGTAAGACATAGATTTCGGAACCAGGTTTAGCAGTGTAAGACATACCCAGGGGCAGATATAGACTCTGACCATAACTTGTTGGTTATGAACTGTAGGCTGAAACTGAAGAAACTACAAAAAGGTAGGAAAATAAGGAGATGGGACCTGGATAAATTGAAGGAACCTGAGGTTCTTAAGAATTTCAGAGGGAGCTTTAGGCAACAATTGACAGAAACAGGGGAAAATAAAACAGAGGAGGAATGGGTAAAATTGAGAGATGAAATAGTGAAGGTAGCAGAGGACAAAATAGGTAGGAAGAGAAGACCTACAAAAAATCCTTGGATATCACAGGAGATACTAAATTTAATCGATGAAAGGGGAAAATATAAAAATGCAGTAAATGAAACAGGCAAAATGGAGTACAGACGACTAAGAAATGAGATTGACAGTAAGTGTAAAATGGCTAAGCAGGAGTGGCTAGAAGGCAAATGCAAGGATGTAGAAGAATGTATAAATAGGGGAAAATAGATGCAGCCTACAGGAAAATAAAAGAAACATTTGGAGATAAGAAAAACAGCTCTATGAATATCAAGGACACTGATGGAAAACCAGTTATCAGCAAAGAAGGGAAAGCTGGAAGTTGGAGAGAGTATAAAGAGGGGCTGTACAAAGGAAATGAACTTCGAGACAATATTGTAGGAAGGGAAGAGGATGTACATGAAGATGAAATAGGAGATACTGTACTGAGAGAAGAATTTGACAGAGCCCTGAAAGACCTAAGTCGAAACAAGGCCCCTGGAGTAGATGATATTCCCTCAGAGCTACTGAAGTCTCTGGGAGAACCAGCCATGACAAACCTGTTTCACCTGGTGCGTAAGATGTATGAGACAGGAGAAGTATCCTCAGACTTTAAGAAAAATGTTATAATCCCCATTCCAAAGAAAGCAGCTGCAGACAGGTGTGAAAACTATAGAACCATCAGTCTAATAAGTCATGGTTGCAAAATATTAACACGAATTACATACACAAGGATGGAAAGGGTGGTAGAAGCCGCCCTCGGGGAAGATCAGTTTGGGTTCAGGAGAAATGTAGGAATACGGGAGGCAATACTCACTTTACGGCTTATCCTAGAAGATAGATTAAGAAAAGGCAAACCTACATTTCTAGCTTTTGTAGATTTGGAAAAGGCTTTTGACAATGTTGATTGGAATAAACTCTTTCAAGTTCTGAAGCAAGCAGGAGTAAAAATAGGGAGCGTAAGGTTATTTACAACTTGTACAAAAACCAGACAGCGGTTATCAGAGTTGAAGGGCATGAAAGGGATGCAGTGGTTGGAAAGGGAGTAAGACAGGGTTGTAGTGTTTCTCCATTGTTATTCAATTTTTACATCGAGCAGGCGGTGAAGGAAAGCAAGGAGAAATTTGGAGAAGGAATTAAAGTTCAGGGTGAAGAACTAAAAACATTGTGTTTTGCCGACGACATAGTAATTCTGTCAGATACAGCAAAGGACCTGGAAGAGCAATTGAACGGAATGGACAGTGTGCTGAAAGGTGCATATAAGATGAGGATTAACAAGAGCAAAACTAGGGTAATGGAGTGCAGTATAAGAAAATCAGGTGATGATGAAGGAATTAGATTAGGTAATGAAGCAATAAAGGAGGTAGATGAGTTTTGTTACTTGGGCAGTAAAATAACAAATGATGGTCGCAGTACAGAGGATATAAAATGCAGAATGGCAATGGGTAGAAAAGCGTTCTTGAAAAAGAAAAATTTGTTAACATCGAATACTGATTTAAGCCTACGGAAGTCCATTCTGAAGGCATTTGTATGGAGTGTTGCCTTGTATGGGAGTGAGACATGGACGATAAACAGTGCGGACAGGAAGAGGATTGAGGCTTTTGAAATACGGTGCTACAGAAGAATGCTGAAGATTAGGTGGGTGGATCGCGTAACTAATGAGGAGGTACTGAACAGAATTGGGGAGAAAATAAATTTATGGCATACCTTGACTAAAAGAAGGGACATTCTTAGACATCAAGGAATTGTGAATTTAGCGTTGGAGGGAAGTGTGTGGGGTAAAAATCGCAGAGGAAGACCAAGAGAAGGATACAGTAAGCAGATTCAGACAGATGTAGGTTGCCGTTCTTATGTGGAGATGAAGAGGCTTGCTCAGGATTGGGTATTGTGGAGAGCTGCATCAAACCAGTCTCCGGACTGAAGACCACAACAACAACAACAACATCTTCCTTATTTTTATAAACGATTTAGGAGACACACTGAGGAGGTCTCTTTAACTGTTCGAGGATGATGCTGTCATTTATCTTTTAGTTAAGTCATCACAAGATCAAAAATATTTGCACATTGATTTAGATAAAATATCTGTTTGGTGCAAAAATTGATATAAATGATTAGTGTGAGGTCATCCATATGACCACTAAAAGAGATCCGTTACACTTCAGTTACACGATAAATCAGTCAAATCTACAGGCCGTTAATCAACTAAATACGTAGGAGTAAAATTAAGAACAACTTAAATGGAAAGAACACACAGAAATATTCTTAGGAAGGCGAACCAAAGGCTACATTTCACTGGCAGAACTCTTAGAAGATGCAACAGTTCTACTAAAGAAACTGCCTACACTACACCTGTGTGTCCAATTTTGGAGTATTATTGAGCATTGTGGGATCCCCACCAAGTGGTTCGATGAACCCTCCGCGATGCCATTCATTGTGACTTGCAGAGTATTTATGTAGATGTAATTCGTACCTGCTTTGAGTCAGACAGTAAAACAATACAGTATAAACTATCAGCGGTGCATCGCACACGCATTAATCAAGTCTATGCATCAAATGAAATAACTCTTTCTTATTAAATCTCTCATATGCTTGGATAATTTAATTGTAGAAGCTACCAATAATTCTGTCTGGAACTACAGCTCTACATCTACATCAATACTCCGAAATCCATACTGAAGTGTATGGTAGAGGGTTCATCGAACCGCTTTTATGATATTTCTCTATAGTTTCATTCTACAATAGTGCGCGGGAGAAAGGAACACTTAAATCTTTCTGTTTTAGATCTGATTTCTCTTATTTTATTATGATTATCAAGCCTCCCTCTGTAGGTGAACGCTAAAAAAGATGTTCGCATTCGGAAGAGAAAATTAATGAAAGAAATTTCGCCGCAACGAAATTTCACCGCAACGAAATTTCGTCGCAACGAATAACGCCGTTCTTTTAACGATTTTCACTCCAACTCGTGCATCATTTCCGTGACACTCTCTTCCCTGTATCGAGATAAAGCAAAACGAGATGCCCTTCTCTGAACTTCCTCTAAATCTTTCGTCTGGGTATCCAGACCAGCGTATCCCACAACGGTTGCAGACCTGGATATTGCACTCATGGAAGAAAGGCCAACTATCCCTCAAGAGCTGATTGATAGGCTCGTACTGTCCATGCCACGCAGGTGTGCAACTGTACTGACCGTCCGAGGTGATCACACGCCGTATACGTCAAGTATACCAAGTAAACGCAAAAGTCCTGAGAGCCTCAGCCCTTGCGCTTAGTGTGTCAGCTGCGGAATACGCCGCTCCAGTATGGAGTTCGTCAACACACGCCAGAAAAGTTCACATCACGGTGAATGAAATGGCACGGATTGTGACTGGGTGCCTGAAACCAACACCAGTACACAAGATGTACTTATTTATGGGGAACGCACCGCCCAACATACGACGTGACATTGCTACCGAAGCTGAAAAAACGAAGCAAGAAAAGGACATGCGTCACCCTCTATATGGACACCAGCCTGCTGACCGACGGCTTCGTTCGAGGAAGAGCTTCCTGTCATGTACCCGAGCACTGGAAGGGTCGGCTGCAGAAAACAGTATTGCAAGGTGGGAAATGGATTTGAGAAGCCCCAATAAAGCAGCAAAAGAAGAACTGGCACCTGGTGGAGACCTGCCATACACAGTCTGGAGAACCCTGAACCGTATGAGGGTAGAAGTGCCAAAGTGCAAGACAAACATGCTGCGATGGGGATTCTTAAAAGATAATGAGAACACTCTGTGTCTTTGTGGTGCTGTACAGGATCCTCATCACCTGCTTATCTGTCCATATTTAGAAAAGCTCTGTACATGGAAGACTTATGGGAGGCTAACGACAAAGCCATATTGGCTGCTAATTTTTGGAAGTTAGAAGTCAAGTTCCGGACACGGAAAGTAAGTAAGTAAGTACGTCAAGTAATCAGTCGGCACAGCAATACATCGTACTGTGTCAGACACAAATTACAGTTGTAATCAATATCTGAATCAAATACGCTACCATATGTATATTATGTATGATATCTAACCTGATCTCCTAATTGTTTTTCTCAGTGTAAAAAGACCTTCTATTCCATGGAGAATGTGTTATTGAAAACTATGTTTGTAAAACAAAATCAAACCTAATTGTGAGTACTACGAATAAAGCATACATATTATCTAAATAAAATCGTTGCACATCATTTCCATGAAATAATGTATAAGTTTAGTAATATGTATAACCCGTACTCCGTCATATAAATACCCGTGGAAACATGCTCCTGCTGGAACACAGAGAAAAGGGGAATATCTTCCTGTTTAGAAATCTCTGACGGGATAGAGGGGAACCCTCATTGCTCATTCCCCTTTCCTCACAAAACACCGTGGCTTCGATGATAGAAGAGAGAGAGAGAGAGAGAGAGAGAGAGAGAGAGAGAGAGAGAGAGAAAAGAGAAAGGCGGTGGAATAGAGAGATCACAGTGCCATTTATCACATTTCTCGATGTCTGGTCCTCTTAATATTTACTGCACGCTAATGAATACGTGCAACTATGAAAATCTGCAGCAGTTAAGCAACAAATTTTCAGTAGGCTGTAAACACGTTACTCCGGGTGAACCAGTATTAAATAATCGGAGTAAAAATCATAATTTAGATATGGAAGGACCCAAAAATGTATCGTAAATAGATTTGCTGAAAACAAGAAGTTAAGATCTGTATTGCGAAATACTAATGGTTTTCTAAGATAAAAATAAACGGGCAGCCTACATAATTATAACTCTAGAATTTAAGATGTTGTGGATATGTTTCATTCTAATCCCGTTAATATATGGAACAATGTAATAAGGTGTTTTTCAGAAAATTCAAATGTTCAAATGTTTGTTAAGCTTATGGGACTTAACTACAGGGTCATCAGTCCCTAAACTTACAAACTACTTATGAACTAGCTAATACTAAGGACGGCACAAATATCCATGCCCGAGGGGGGATTCGAACCCCCGACCGTAGTGGCCGTGCTGACCGAGACTGGAGCGCCTCAGTCACCTCGGCCACCGCGGCCGGCTTCAGAAAATTAATGAGGTTCTTGTACATTGTTCCATAATTCAAAAGTACCTTGTGCGTGCATGTGAAGAGCAGAACGGAGAACATCCCGATGAATGTGGTTGTGCATAAGATTCCTCACGATTGTATGTTGCATGACCAACCAATTTCGTACTATGTTAGTTTAGTTTTGCTCTCACTCGTCGCACTAGTCTTCAGATGTGCTCCGATAATGACTGAGCGATATACACCAGAAATATTAGCAAATGAAAGATAATGGTTACGGCTGAACACCCGCAACTTTATTTATCAGCAGTGAATATCAGCTGACTGCTGTGCCTCTCCTTGCAGTGGCGATGACAAAATGTAGACCAGTTCGTGCCTCGGAAGCGCAGAGCTTTGCATGGAAGCAACACGACATTCCCGGCGTAAGCTATTTTCAGCTCGTGGAACGCAACATCTGCAGTTCTTTGCCCCACTGTCCGCATTACACGATTCTTCAGTATGCTTAGACAGCTCGTCTCTATAACGGAATCAAGCTAATTGACTCAAGACTAGGATGAAAGGAAGATTAGGGCTTAACGTCTCGTCATGACAAGACAGCTAATACGACTTTCGTTCCATTTAATTCATTTTGAATTTTTCATGAAGCTGGAAATTCTTGTCAAATAATGAATGTCTCTAAACGTAATTTTATGACGATAATTAATTTCGTTAAAAACTCTATACAAATATTCTTTTTTCATTTTTATTTTACTAGAGCTGACAACGAAGGTAAATATTAAAATCGTTGGCTAAAACTCACAAATGTGAGTCGAATATTTAGCGTGTCTGTTAAAAATGCACTCGCCAACAAAATATCGGCAAATTTATATTCCCTGCCACGCTATTCTTCCACCAGATATCTTTCGTGTTCTGACCTGCCCAATGATTTCTATATAACCTGGATGTAAACTCTGGTGTATGGTCATAGAACCGTAGCGTGCCTGCACAATCATATGTTTTCCATACGATTCTGCATTGTCCGCCATATTGTAATGTAATTAGGAAAACAAATTTCCATCACAATGCGTGATAAAAAAAATCTACTGCTTCCTCTCGTTTTGAAATTTGTGTAAAGGCTGCAATGAGTGTGGAATCGAAAATTATTTTCTTTTGCTATTCTTGTAATACTTCATAGCAGCCATGTTCGAATTAGAAACTGAATATGGACATCTTAAGCTGGCACGATCAAACATATGTAATTCAACATCCAGGTAGTGTAGTGATCGACGGACCTGCCAGACGTATCAAGTAAACAGCTGTAATCTCAAAATAGACAAGCTGATTGTCATAGGCCACCACGATGTATATTCAACAGGAGATATTGCTGGCTTCTTCGAATTACTGAAATCCACAGTTTGAATCGTTGCCTTATAGAAATGTATAATTTATAGTGGAAGTTTTTTTTCCAGCGCGAATGGCGTCAAAGGTACTAACCCAAACCAAATTAAAACCCTGAGAAACAAAGCGATTGTTAAATAACTCTACGTGGCCGAGAAACAAAATCTGGGGGTATTATTACTGATTTTGAAGAAATGGTAATTTTTGTTGCCTGTAAATGAGTAGCACTTCTGGAATGTAACCTGAAGCACCGCGACGTATCCGATTTCTTTTCCAAGCTCTATAATTGAATCGTGGAATTAAATACAGAAAAGAATCGGCCTTAAATCTCAGGGCCGCATGACGTCTCGACAAAACTAATAACTAATGATTGAACACTAGGTGTTTGATCATTTGTTTTCCAACAATACGCCACTGCTCCTGTTGATTCCGTGTGAGCGAATCAGAAAATAATAATGCTTTCATTTAATGATTTCATATGAGTGAAGTATTAAATAAGTAGAAAATGATTTTTCCTGAGAAATGAAAAAAATCAAACAAACTAAAAAATTAATGTATCAAATATATTTCTCAACAGTACCAGTTACAAGTTTCCAATCAGGACGAAGGCAGACACATAAATGAAACAAGATTGCAGAAAGACCATTTGACAGTAGTAATCTATTTCTTTTGTCACATTAGCGTGGAATAGTCCTGAAAAACAGTTATACTTACGAAACTAAACAATCGATATTAGAGCTCGGTAAGCATTTAAAGTGAAGCAACATCGTATAAAATGGACCTTCCTGGCAGATGCAGATTATTGAGATTGTGGCGGGACACACATAATTACGCCTTTCGAAGGAGAGTTCACTATCAACTTTTTATTTTATTTCAATTTTTATTGTACACAAACAGAAGTGTCATAAGACCTCTGTAGTTTCGTCCATTGAAAACACAAACCAGTCTACCACAGACAAATACATTCCTTTAGTTGTTCAGATGACAAGGACAACTATGTGATCACACTATGCCCTATTTTAAATCACTAATCTTCCAGCCTACAAGTTAAGGGTAAATATTCTTGACGTCAGCTGTGACCTCAAAAGCCGCGGTGGCCGAGGGGACTGAGGCGCTCCAGTCACGGTCTGCACGGCCACTACGGTCGGGGGTTCGAATCTCCCCTCGGGCATGGATATTTGTGCCGTCCTAGTTCGTAAGTATTTCATAAGTAGTTTGTAAGTTTAGGGACTGATGACCCCGTAGTTAAGTCCCATAAACTATACATACATTTGAACATTTTCCTAGCCAAGTATTCCATCACATCACCATAAAATCCTCTTGTGTCAAGCAAAAGACTGGCCAGGTTTTAATATCTCATTTACTTATAAATGACCAAATATACACACATGAAAAAAGTATTCTTACATCGCCTTGGTTTCCAAGTTTTCCAAGTCTCCCGAACACTGCCGTAGAATGCGTATATTGCATTAGGACCACAGTTCCTAAAATTGTCTGTAGATGTCACTCAACCAGCACAAAGATATGAACAACCACACGTGAGGAGTGCCAATGCAACGGAGAAGGAGAGACGGCTGAAAAATACCAGTCACAAACACCAGGAAGGAAGTACACTTCTTGTGTTGAATGTAGTCCCGCCATGCGTAGAAGAACAATTCCGAGGTTTGATCGTATCCGCATTGTTACTTTGTGTCAGGAGGAACTCTCATTAAGGGAGATTTCCAGACGTCTATGAGCGAATCAAAGTGATGGTGTTCGGACGTGGAGGAGGCACAGAGACCTGCGGTGGAATAGCCGAGCGCTCTAAGGCGCCTTGTGGTGGAACATACGGTTCTTCCCCGTCCGAGGTTCAAATATTCCCTCGGGGACGGATGTGTATGTGTTGTCCTTAGGTTAGTTTAAATTACTTTAACCCTTCAAAATTCAAATGTTTGTATAGTCTATGGGACTTAACTACGGGGTCATCAGTCCCTAAACTTACAAACTACTTATGAACTACTTACGAACTAGGACGGCACAAATATCCATGCCCGAGGGGGGATTCGAACCCCCGACCGTAGTGGCCGTGCAGACCGTGACTGGAGCGCCTTAGTTCCCTCGGCCACCGCGGCCGGCTTTAACCCTTCAGACGTTATTTTTTTTTCTCTATAAAGGAAATTATTTTTAATGCTGTAATACTCTTAAGTTTCAATGATTTTAGAAGCAAGATTTATGCAATTATATGCACCCATTTTCATACTACAACACTGCGTATACTGAAAAACAAGACTTTTTTACGGACTAAATTAATTAATTTTGTAGTGTCAACTGTTGTACTAAATAAACTGACCATTAAATAACTACATTGAAAAATAACAACTTCTACTTTCAGTTATGCAGTGGAATACAGAACCGACAATTTCCGTGTCCTTTGAAGTTCGTAAACTGCTGCGCAGTGCAACACTCGCTTCTTAATATTTCTATAGTGATCTTCCGCAGGTGGCAGTAATTGTGCATGATGAAATGATTGAACACTCAGGTGTCGTGTTCATCTCATTTCCATTTAGAGAAAATTCTTCTGAACCATCTTAGACATTGTAGAAGTTATATACACATTTGTAGCCAGAGAGTCCGAAAGGGTTAAGTAGTTTGGAAGCCTATGGACTGATAACCACTGTAGTTAAGTCGGAGGTTGCGTTTGACGAACCTTTTTTCCTTTAATCATTATGTTTCGTAGTCAGCAAGTAGAGGTTTAGTAAAGGCCTGGCCTGAACATTCGCCAGACATTTCTCCCATCGAACATGTTTTGGACATGGTTGTCGGCACATGGGACGTCACTGTTGTCCAGTAACTACTGTCACGGATTTGTGGGCTCTGATACAAACTACGTAGAGGGAAATCCCTCAGGAACGCGTTCAGAACCTTATTGATTCAATGCCATGGCGTATAGCAGCTCTAATTACAGCGCATCGTGACCACACGACATACTGAATAGTAGGACTCAAAGAAAATGTACAGATTTGAAAAGGTTATCATTTGTTACTTGCCACGTACCTAACTTGTGCCATTAAAATTCACTGACTTCATCTGTTTTCTTCCTGGTGTTGCAATTCCCACAAACGGTAAAGTATGTAGACAGTGAGTGTCAGGGAGATAATGTGAATCAATGAGAGACTGGGGAAAAAGATTTAGCACGTTGTATGTAAAAAGAGCGCGAAGTTGCCAAAAATGTTGGCGAGGAAGGCGGAATTAGGACTGATGAAGCTGGTTCCCCACTTTTCTGTTCAGAGTCTTTGAAAGAGGAATATATTTCCCTTTTTTGTGCTTCGACAGAAGCAATTTTAGCCGTTTTTTAACTACTTTCCCGTTCTTTGTTCCTGCAAAAAACGCGTGATTGTTCTCACAACACAGAGTGCTGTTGTTTAACCGTTGGAGGCGTCTGTTAGCCCAGAGTGATAACGTCGCAGCCCCGGTGGCTATAAAGCAGCCGCCGAAAGACAACTCCTCATTGCCAGCACTGTCCACACGAACAATGGCTCGCGTTTCTTTACTGGTGAGTATTGCTTTCCTTCCTTTTGGAGTTGGCGTCGAGTGAGTGTGTAGACTTACAAGGATCATATGCTGTACTGAACATTTGGGGTTTACATAGTGCATCGAATATCGAATCTCAAAATATACATACCGTAGAATACACACTGGGTGTATCCGTAACGGCGTGCAAAAATTTTACAGGACATAAAGGATGCTCAACTGAAGAATTTGACATAATTTTCTCTCTTCGGGACATCCACAACCGTCCATATTCATCTATAATAATGAGATTCGCAACAGTTCTTAATTTTGAACTTTTTTACTTTTATGCACTACCCGAGTACGTAGATCTGCAAATCACAATCAAATAAATAGTGACGTCTGTCATGAATAAAATAGCCACTCTACATCTTGACTAAAATGATTCAGTACAAAGGGAGTATACGTACTTGACGAGTCCGTAAGACTGTTACAGTCGGAACAAATTAAAATAGTGAGTCCCTTGTACATGCAGTAAGCTGGGAGGCAATGTTGGAAACTTAGGCGCAACATAGCCATTCACAAGGCAGGGTCTGCATGTAAAACAGTAAGTCCCATAAATAATAAGCGGAATATTGAAAATATAGAAAATCGGCACTGTTGAGAACAGAAAAGTGGTTGTATATTCCGCGAACCTAGCCATAGCAAACAAAAGGCGATTTGGTAAGTTGTATTTCAACATGGGTCTTACATTTTTGGTTCGGTATGGTTAGGCGCGCGGAATATACAGCCACTTTTCTGTTCTTAACAGTGCCGAATTTCGATGTTCCGCTTTTTATTTATAGAATTTACTGTTTTACATGCAGACCATGCCTTGTGAGCGGCTATGTCGCGCCCAAGTTTCCAACATTGCCTTCCGGCTTGATACATGTACCAGAGACTCACTATTTTAATTTGTTCCCACGTGTAGCAGTCTTACGGACTCACTAAGTGCGAATATTCACTGTGTACTGAATTATTTTAGTAAAGGTGTAGCGTAGCTATTTCATTACGCGACAGACGTAACTATTTATTTGATTGTAATTTGCCAATGCACCTGATGATGAGACATAGGTCTCGAAACTCAGGTAGTGCCCAGATATAAAAAAGGTCAAAATCAACAAATGTTACGGATCTAATTATTAAAGATGAAGAATTTGGGGTAGGGAACCTGTGGTCCGAGAAGTCAGCTTAAGGAATGTTTACTTTGTTATTTACGAGGGTGAGTCAGAAATAAGTCGCAAACTGAGGTAGATACGCTAGTACTGTGCAGTGTGTGGGGGTATTTCTCTACCACTACGACACATTCGTCTTGTGGGTTGCAGCAGTTTAACGAACCAAATAAAGTTACAGTTCAAGGGCGTCACTTATAGGATGCAAGCCTGCCACAAAAATTCCAAGCTCCAGGCTTTTAAACCCTTGTTGAAAGATGGGAGGAGTGTTAAAATTTACAGGTGGAGTCAGCTGAAAAGTAAAACGATTTCGGGCTTGTAAACTCCGTATTGGTGTGTCTACATCAGTTTGAGACTTATTTATTGACTCACCCTCATAAAATAGTTACATTTAACTGCAGATACTGTAACTGGCAGAAGGAACGTAGCGTTTGCACTGTCTGCTGTTCCCAAATGGGCCGAAACCGACAACCATTAACCTCCATACAAGCATGACATAGGCGGGCGAGGTTCTGACGCACACTGATATATATATACCTGGTGTGTTTCGAACAGCATCACACGTAGCTACAACTCGGGCAACTAATTCCATATCCTCATCGCGTGGGGTTTCAAACACAAGTGACTTTATATACCGCTGTAGGAGATAACCACGGGGATTCAGGTCAGGTGACCTCTTGAGGCGTATCGCCTTGCATCGCTGCTGTGCCATGAAGCCAGCGAGCCGCATGTAAGCTCATACGACAGATGGTCTGTCTGCAACTTCAGTGCAGGCAGTTACTGCAGTGCCCATCGGATGGCACCAGCGTACAGAAATTAAAAATGCAATAAATCAATACTTAAGTTTAATCAGACAAAGTCTTTGTAAATGATACGTGTATTATAAACTGTTACTGATTTAATGCGTGTTAAATATTATAATGAGTGAGGTGTGAATATAAAGTTTAAAAGAAAATTGCTCTGTCAAACAGTGGCGGACTAAGGGGGGGGGCGGAGGGGGCGGACCGTCCCGGGCCATCGGTCTTTGGGGGCCTCCAAATACCTCAAAGCAAGGTGTTTTTTTTTATTTTATTTTTTTTTTTATTTTTTTTTTTTTTACGCGTTTTGCATCTTGTTCATCTCGTACTCCTGGGGCCTCAAAATCTTGAAACCTTTATCTTTTTTAGACTGTCCCATGCCTCTCGTCCTGGAGGGGGGTGGGCTCCAACTCTTCTTTATAGTAATACATGTATTTCTAAGTGGACGGGGGAGGGGGACCTCATTTTGTTTTGCCCCCTCCCCGGACCTCCGACAGCCTTAGTCCGCCACTGCTGTCAAATCCAAAATGGGCTTTAATGAAATAAGGGATAGCGCGGGTTTGTCCTCCTAAGCTGATTGGTGACGGTTTGCTCTCAGCCAATGAGAAGTGAGATAATTTGCGCGTATTAGGTAGAAGAATAAGGCTTTATCCGTTATAGAGGAGAGTCGGAGCTCATTTATGAAAACGCGAAAATGAGCTCGGTGAATTATTTATAATTTCGCGGTAAACAAAAATTTTTGATTCAAATGTTCAAATGTTTGTAAATCTAAGGGACTTAACTGCTGCGGTTATCAGCGCCTAGGCTTAAAAGTACTTAAACTGAATTACGTTACGGACAATTCACACACCCATGCCCGAGAGAGGACTCGAATCTCCGACGGGAGGGCCGCCCAGTCCGTAGCATGATTCCCTACACCAAACGGCCATTCCATGCGGCTTTTGTTTTGTGTCATCTTTGAAAAAGCCTCTTTCGAATTATAGAAGTTTCATTAGCCTCGTCGTATAATTAATGTTGAAAATTGGAATTTGGTTTTCGCGTTTGCGTATGTACCGGGTGATCAAAAAGTCTGTATAAATTTGAAAACTTAATAAATTATGGAATACTATAGATAGAGAAGTAAAAATTGCTTGGAATGAGATGGGGTTTTATAAGAAAAAAAAAAAAAAAAAAAAAAAAAAAAAAAAAAAAAAAAAAAAAGTTCAAAAAGAGTCTGACAGATGGGGCTTCATATGATCACAAAAAAAAATTAGCATAACAAATTAAGACAAATAAAATATATCACAGGAAATGCACAATATGTTCACCATCATTCCTCAACAATAGCTGTAGTCGAGGAATAATGTTGTGAACAGCACTGTAAAGCATGTCCGGAGATATGGTGAGGCATTGGCGTCGAATGTTGTCTTTCAGCATCCCTAGAGATGCCGATCGATCACGATACACTTGCGACTTTAGGTCACCCCAAAGCCAATAATCGCACGGACTGTGGTCTGGGGATCTGGGAGGCCAAGCATGACGAAAGTGGCGGCTGAGCACACGATCGTCACCAAACGACGCGCGCAAGAGATCTTTCATGCGTCTAGCAATACTTTTTTTGTTATGTTCTAATAAAACCCCATGTCATTCCAAGCATGTGTGTCACAATTTACCTCTCTATCGGAATTATTCCGTGATTTATTAAGTTTTCAAATTTATACTGACTTTTTGATCACCCAGTATGTAACTACTAGCGTCCCCGGCAATGCTTCGGAACTACTAATATGTATGCCATTTGCACATACACCGAATCTTTTTCTCCTTCCTTCTATGTACCCTCTCCTCCACTCACTTTTCAAAAAAAATGTTCAAATGTTTGTACAGCTTATGGGACTTAACTACGGGGTCATCAGTCCCTAAACTTACAAACAACTTATGAATTACTTACGAACTAGGACGGCACAAATATCCATGCCCGAGGGGGGATTCGAACCCCCGAACGTAGTGGCCGTGCAGACCATGACTGGAGCGCCTCAGTCTCCTCGGCCACCGCGACCGGCCCACTCCCTTTTTTCTCCCACACTCTATCCACCTCCCCTATCTGCATCTATCCGACTTCCCTCTCTTTATCTCTATCTTCTTGTTCCCCCTACTCTCTCTCTCTACCCCTCCTTCCTATCTGTCTCTGCCTCCTTCTTATCCTCCTTATCCTCCTCCTCATTCTCTTCCACGGACACACCGTCTGAAGATGGCAAGAATGAAACTTGCTAAAACGTTGCCGAATAACAAATCACAGTCTCGGCTGTCAACTCGAAAAGATTTCATCATCTAGATTCACCGAGAAAGACTGCATTGTCATAAGGTATATAATATACGAGGGTTGGAACTTAAATAGTGGCAACACTGCTGCAATGGAATCTATTGACGCTGATAGCACACGTTGTTGACATACCTATCTTACCTCCGAGCAGATGAACTCGCCCGTCTCTCGTCACCGAATCAGAGTCACTTGTGAGGGATTGGTCTAACCTAACGGTGTCACTATATTTTCTAAACAGGGAGATCAGAGTTGTATCAAGATTCAATGTGCCAGAGGTCGTACAGCACGACACTGTCATCAAGGTCTTCAAGAGGCGTGCGGAGAATCGGCCTCCAACGAAGATAGCAAACTGTGGCAGATATGCCACATCATGCGAGCCAAAAGTGTAACGCCGCGTAAGTCGGAAGCGCGTCAGAGCCCCAGTATGGTGAAATTTATTGTGATTCTTGTATACGACCGTTATGTTGATATCCTGACGCATTACGTTCCTCCACGACAGACCGTCAGTGCACAGTATTACTATTCGTTTTTGCAGCATCACTTGCCACCAGCTTTGCGAAAGAAGTTTCAACACTTCCTGCGAAATCCAGCATGCTGTGGCTGCTCTATTCCGTCGATGGGAATGGGAAGTACGGTACCATCCACCATACTCCTCGTGACTTTGATTTGATTCCGAAGATGAAGGAACCACTTCATGCATTCGCTTCAGAATTGTTCAAGAGATTCAACAGGCAGTAGACCGCTCCATTCGCACCATCAACAGAACAGGCTCTGCTAACGGTATACTACGCCTTCCACATCGCTGGCAACGGGTTCTACACAACGCAGATGACTACTTTGAAGAACATTAACAGGTGCGAACATAGCACGCTTTTGTATCGGTTGTGAATAAATAGTTGCCACTATATAAGTTCCAACCCTCGTATTAAAGAAATAGGTATCTAAATCCATTCATGTATGAGATAGCAAGATAGTGTGAAAATATGAGCTCAATCAGTGCACAACTTATTAAGTTATTGAAACGTTCACAAGCCAGCAGAATATTTTTAATATAGGTAGGTTATTGTGTGTGGGTTGTTGTGATGTGTTGCAGGTGAGCCTGATCGCCGTGGCCTGTCTGGCCCTGTTGTGTGGTTGTGAGGCCAACCCAGAGGACCACCACGGCCATCGTGCATATGTCGGTAAGGAACACATACTGATGTACAGAATTTTAAAAATACGAAACAGTAGCGTACTTTGATCGTTGCAGCGCCACAGAAATAAATTCAGTGGTGCAGTTGCGATTTTCTCGCTTCGGGTCAGCGGCCACCTTTATCCAAGCAGGCTACCTACGCAAGTTTCCCTTCCTGCACACTACGATGGTTGTGCCCACTTTCTATCACTTCCTCTTGCTCGCAGCTCAACTAAAAGAAATCCGTTAAACTTTGTTTACAAGATAAATCAGTCAGACGTGAAGGCCGTAAACTCCACAAAATACCTAGGAAATACCATTACATCAGACTTCAACTGGTAGGAACACGTAGATAATATCGTGTGAAAGGCGAACAAGAGACTGCGTTTTATTGGCAGAACCCTTAAAAGATGCAACAGAACTACCAGAACTACTAAACAGACTGCATACACTACGCTTGTCCGTCCCGTTTTCCAGAACATTGATGTTAAAGTTCAGTGCGCTCTCTAAGACGTGTTATGTTAGCCATGTTCTAAACCAAATCTGCGTGGCGCAGCGGATTTTAGCTCCAGCTACTACGCTGGAGATGCCGTTTTCGGGTCTTACTCGTGTTTCGGATTTAAATTAAAAAAAAAAAAAAAATATGGAGAGGATCCGAACACAGTATTCCAGCGTGGTAGCTGGACACTTTAACCGCTGCGCCTCGCTCACTTGGTTGGAACGAGGCCAACGTTACGCGTCTTATATCGTGCAGTGAACTTCAACATCAGTTTCCTCGAAAACCAAGGCCCGTCGCTAAAAAAAACGGATAGCCTCATATTCAGGGTGTGCCCCTCTACAACATATCTGCGACCCATCAAAATCCTTTATTTACACTTCTGATGGTCCCATTGTTAGTTTAAGTAATTTGAAAGTCTAGAGATAAATAACGAAATAAGTTAAGTCCCATAGATTTACAAACATTTGAACGTCTCAGACGGGAAATCAGAAAAAGCCCTGTACCAGGCGTGTTTCTAGCAACTTCACTGGTTCGTGCGCACGACAGGTGTTTCCACGTTATGTAGAGAGCCTCTATAGGGAGAGAGTACCCAACCGGCTGGTGTCCGCCATGTTTTTACCAGACTGCGAGCGGGACGTGCGTTTACATAGCTATCCAGGCAGGAATGCAACCATTCAACGATTGAAATATGGCATCATTTCCATCCCTGAGACCAAAGCACATCTTCCAGCTTACTAATCAGTACGTGGTTAAAGAAATGCCATTCATATATGTTTATATAGGCCTAATAAATTTATAGGCAAGGAAGTCTCGTGAAACAGTTTCTATTACTGTCGAATGTTAATAGCATATTTTACGATGTTCTGGTAACTTCGACAGTTGGCAGTTGATTAATAAGTAAGAAAAGTATTTCATGTTATGTATCTCAAAAAAATGATGCTATTTCAGAATTTTCTGTCTGCAAATCCATTGCTGAAATTAGTACAATATTATCGCTTTCCACTCCGATATAATGTATTTTAAGTGTGCTTCTGTTGATCTTATAACATTTTTCTATAACGGGTGATACCAAAAACGTGATTCTGTTATACTTGTAGGAATTCATTATCACAGAAAATATCGATAGTATCTCTACTGAAACAGCAGAAACAAACTCAAAATACGCAGGTAACTGAATATCTACAACGAGACAGTAGTCCCGCCCCTCCAGTTTTCATGTTACATCCCATTCACAAATTATAGCATTGTGAATAGCCAATAATACACAGCCTAGGGGAAGGTGCCGTAGCCATGTTAAAACATACCTTGTAGCACGACAAACTACTTATGAACTAGATAATACTAAGGACGGCACAATGCCCGAGGGGGCATTCGAACCCCCGAACGTAGCGGCCGTGCAGACTGTGACCGGTGCGCCGCAGACTGCTCGGCCACTGCGGCCGGCTAATAATCTTCACTTTGATTTTTACAACCAATAGAGGAATGATTATATAATACAATTTATTAATTACACTGTAAATCACTTCAAATCAATATATAATCTTAAAAATTACCACGAACTTCTAAAGTTATCGTCAACGACCGACGAACAACACGTTAATTTACGTAAACATAATCGACAAAAGACGTGCAAAAGTATAACACTGTCTACCGTAATACAACCTGTACGTAACTATACATTGCAATTGCAGTAAGAAGCTTTTAAAAGACTCCACAGAACAGAAACGCACACTGTAGCTATTCACACATATATAAAGCCCGACAAATCAGGTAAAAATATGGCGTTCTGTGCTCTCAGCCAATCAGGAGTGGTATCACGCATGACCGGTCTCTCCCTATACAGGCTCTCTAATGTTATGATACATAATGCGCTATCTATTGATTAATTTCATTTATTTACCTTCTGCCAAACGTTTTCTTCCTTCTCTGGTAATATACCGCTGCAAATTGAGCAGTGGAGTTATTTTGACAGCGTTTTGAAAGTTTAATTATAATCCTCCTTTAGGCAAATCGTTGAAAATATGTGGACTGTGTTTCAGGCTACCCTGGGTATGGCGGCCACCCGGCACCCGGCTACCTTGGACACCCCAGCCTGCCTTGGTACGGCTACCTCAAGCATTACGGATACCCGGCATACGTGGCACGCAGCCTCGGTCGCTGAGGAGCGGCGGTTCGTGGACCGCTCCCGCTACATGGCTCTCCACCTGATGAATTCTGGCCCACTCCACCCGGTTCCTCTTTGCGTTACTGCACTATGTATGCGATGCACCAATAAACACAGAAAACTACTGTACACCACAGATCTCTGTCCGGCCATCCTGATTTAGGTTTGCCTTGGTTTCTCTAAATCACTTGAGGTGAATACTGGAATGTTTCCCTTGCAATGCTCTAAAATTTATTAAATAAATACGTAAAATTCTAAGAAGCACCTGTTTTATTTTTGTTTCCTGTAGAGTTTCCACTTCCTATTTTCTTCAGTATATCATAGTTTCACAATGTACACTCGTCATTAAACGGCAGTGTCTCTATTAAGAAATAAGTTCATTGTATATAGAAGAAATTTTTATAATTAAAAGACCATAAGCAGGAGATCTAATGCTCATGAAAATTCAACAAAAATGAAGCCTACAGTGTCAGGAAATACAAGTATGTCAATACTGTAATGGTGAATCAGGTAATTACTAATTGATCGTTGATAGATTAGGTGCGACAAACATTGTTAATACAAATATTGAATGTGCATTCTCTTCCACTATTGTCATCTGACAACGTTGAGTACAGTAGAGTGTATTAATTTTCACAAAGGACGGAAGTTACTGTTCTATTATGCAGAAATATACAAGAAAAATGGCCATATCATGCACGATATATGACCATTATAAATGAAATTGTGAAGATGGTGAATATAATTTTACATTCCTTCCTTTTTAATGTAGTTTTAACGTTTTACTGGCGCACGGTCTAAAACATATCTATTCACCGTTCTTACTGATGTTGGTGACTTAAAAAAATAAATAAATAAAATAAAATAAACACAATAGGTCCTGCCAGAATGAAGTCTTTCAACATCTTCCTGCTCAGAATAATGGAGTCTAGCATTCAAGTGATTTACAAATAGTGAGTATAGTGAATTCATTTTAAACTGTTTGAGTTTCAATAGCGGCGATTATGTGCTTGAATCAAAAGTCGCTACCGAGAGGAGGGTGTAGGGGCAGAGCCGGTTGTAGGAGGGGGAGGGGGCAGGGCGGGGGGAGCGAACCGTGTCACCGACCAAGTCGGCTGGCTCTAGAGGGTGGCGAAGTCTTAGATTTTAATGTGGTTACAACAGCCTGAATTAACAAGATAGTTAAAGCCTTTAAAACGTCTCAGCGTGAGCCGTTCCATTCAATTTCATTGATCTGATTGAGACTTTATGTAGTATCTGGCACCTCTCATCCTGTACGTGGATCCTTTGAGAAAGATGACCAATTAAGTGCTGCCTTTCACAGCTACTGTCAAATTTTTACCTCCAAATTTTAAAATGTGGTAGGCCTAAGGGACCAAACTACTCTGGTCTCTAGACTTACAAACTACTTCAACTAACGTATCTTAAGGACGAAGATACATCCATGCCCGAGGGAGGACTCGAACCTCCTACTGAAGCGACCGCACGGACCTCAACTCACAGGCATTCACACGCGACCTCAAATTTTGACAATACTTTGTATGTCAGTCACATATACAACTCTGAGCTGTTTAATTACAACTACAATTATTTTATTATGTAATAATGTCATGTATTCCTTTCTCGTTTCTGTTTCGTCTGCTAGTAAGAGCATGTGAGCTACTGTGGGTGTGTGTGTATTTTCTTGTGTGTGCTCTGGGTTTGGCTCTTTGTAGGGCAGCAGAACTTTAAACAAATTTTATGTACAGCTTACAGTGAGTTCTACAGGGGCAAAGAGGCACTGTTAGCTATTATAGGGTAGGTGCAGGTCGTTTGTGCGCATTCTCTCTGACTGTTTCCGGTGCTAATCGAGAAGCTTTTGGTTTACAAGATCAATTTTTTTGTTAACTATTAAAACTAATGTCTATATTTGGATTATTCACTTCTTTATTAATTTATCTCTCTAGTGTGCAACCCATGGAGGCGGAAGGAGGGGAAAATCACTAGAGGCGTCTGCTGTAATTCTGTTTGAAGCCGGTAGGCGTGGAAGGCAGCCATGTTTTTTTTTGTTCAAAAGATTCAGGCGCCCTTGGGAGGATTGCTTCTTGTTCATGTTTAACGTCCTATCCACGGAAAAATTTCTTTAAATGCTGAATGTTAATATATTGCCATGCACAACAGAACCTCAGAAAAGGCTTTTCAGGTTTTCTTTTGTTTTTAAAATTTTATTTGGCCCAGCAAATCAACGCGTTTGGTGTCGTCAAAAAAGCAGTGTGTTATTTGGTTACAGACATCAAACAATAATAAATATTTGTGCGGCATAGGAATAAGCTCTTTCGAACAGATGTAAAACCACGCACTACAGAGTATGCGTCGATGTAATCTGAAGACATAAGCCGAAAGTAATACTTGTTTACATACTGTAAATTATTTGTTGTTAGTTGCATTTTCACATTTAAATTGTTGTAGGGCATTTTATTGGTGATGTTAGGTTTCCATGTCAGTCCACAAAGTTAGTAAATGCCTACAGTATAGGCAGACTGTAGTGCTTTTGTAATTGTCATCAAGGTAAGATTGCCTTGCCAGTAGACATGATGTGATTCGTACTTGCGAAATAGTGTTGTGTTGTTGCTATTAAAAGCACCATAGACTAACTTACATACCAGATACAACAAATGAATCAGCAAAATTTCCTTTGGTTTGCAGTTAACTAAATATCAGCCATATTTTCTTTCTCTCGTTTGAAGATATAAACCTCTTATGTGGTTTCTAACTCCATAAAATTCTTCAATTAGAAAATGGATACAGAAATAGGCATACTATAGTTCTTTTGTGTTTGTTAACACGGCAAAAGTTTCTTCCCAGTATACACAACAGAATTTTCAGTACAATTTTAAACATTTTAACACAATGAAATGATAACCAATATGTTCTTCTGTGTAGGATTACTAATAGCAAAATAGACTTATATGCCAGGTATGATAAATAGAAACTTTCCTTTAGGGTACAATTCCGTAAATGACAGTAAGAAGCAATACCTTACTACTCACGTTTAGAAATATAATTTCCATTTTCAGATTGAGTCACAAGACAAAATAGGCACAGTTGCCAGTACACGCTATCTGAAACCATACCTATGATGTACTATTCTGTGTGTGATTGTTAACAGCACTATAGGATGACTTACACGCCAGGTATGACAAATTAAGAACCACATTTTCCTTTGGTGTACAATTAACTAAATGTCAATAAGTAGCAACATTTTCTTTATCAGATTTGAAAGTACAAACCTCTTGTGGCTTCTGTCTCACTTTATGAACTTATACAATTAGAAAAGGGATACAGAAATAGGTATAATATAGTGCTTTTGTGATATCTCACACACCAGAACTGTCTTACCGATTCACATGACCTGAACTTGTACCTGGTGTGTGTTCTGTGTAAAACATTAACGCACAGTGGCCCTAAATACATGCCAAATTACAATAGAAAATCACAGAAGTTTCCTTTGGTGTAAAATTCAGTTAATGTCAATGTCGATGATGAGGAGATTGAAGAAATGTATAAGGAGTTAAAGGAAATTATTCAGACAATTAAGGGAGAGGAAAACTTAATTGTGATGGAAGACTGGAATTCGGTAGCAGGAAAAGAAAGAGAAGGAAAAATAGTAGGTGAATATGGACTGGGCAGAAAGAATGAAAGAGGAAGTAGCCTGGTAGAATGTTGCACAGAACATGATTTAATCGTAACAAACATCTGGTTTAAGGATCACAAAAGAAGATTGTATACGTGGAAGAGAGCAGGAGACACCGGAAGGTATCAGATTTTATAATGGTAAAACATAGATTTCGAAACCAGGTTTAAAACTGTAAGACGTACCCAGGGACAGATATAAGACTCTGACCATAACTTATTGGCGATGAACTGTTGGCTGAAACTGAAGAAGGTAGGAAAATAAGGAGATAGGACTTGGATAAATTGAGGGAACGTGAAGTTCTTAAGAATTTCAGAGGGAGCTTTAGGCAAACATTGACAAAAACAGGGCGAAATACAACAGTAGAAGAGGAAAATAAGAGAGATATTTGAAGAAAAACAGCTCTACGAATATCAAAAACTCAGATGGAAAATCAATTCTCAGCAAAGAAGGGAAAGCTGAACGGTGGAAAGTGTACATAGAGGAGCTCTAAAAAGGAATTGAACTTATAGACAATGTTGTATAAAGGGAAGAGGAAGTAGATCAAGATGAAATAGGAGATACTATACTGAGAGATAAATTTGACAGAGCCCTGAAAGACCTAGGTCCAAACAAGGCCCCGGGAGTAGATGACATACCCTCAGAGCTACTAAAGAGTCTGTGAGAGCCAGACATGACAAAACTATTTCACTTGGTGTGTAAGATGTATGAGACAGGCGATATACCCACAGACTTTAAGAAAAATGCAATAATCCCCATTCCACAGAAATCAGGCGCAGACAGATGTGAAAATTACAGAACCATCAGTTTGATAAGTCATGGTTGCAAAATTTTAACACGAATTATCTACAGGAAAATGGGAAAGCAGGTAGAAGCTGCCCTCGAGGAAGATCACTTTGGATTCAGGAGGAACGTAGGAACCCGGGAGGCAATACTCACTTTCCGACTTATCTTAGAAGATAGATTAACGAAAGGCAAACCTTCATTTTTAGCTTTTGTAGATTTGGAGAAAGCTTTTGATAATGTTGACTGGAATACATTCTTTCAAATTCTGAAGTCGGCAGGGGTAAAATACAGGGAAATGAGAGTTATTTACAACTTGTACAAAAGACAGACCGCAGTTATTAGACTCGAAGGGCATGAAAGAAAAGCATTAGTTGGGAAGGGAGTAAGACAGGGTTGTAGCCTTTCTCCGATGTTATTCAATTTGTACATCGAGCAGTCGGTGAAGGAAAGCAAGGAAAAATTTGGAATAGGGATTAAAGTTCAGGGTGAAGAAAATGAACATTAACAAGAGCAAAACAAAAATAATGGAATGAAGTCTTAGAAAATCAGGCGATGCCGAAGGAATTCGATTAGGTAACGTAAGAATGATGGTGGTAGATCAGTTTTGTTACCTGGGTATTAAGAAAACATATGACGGTCGCAGTACAGAGGATATAAAATGCAGAATGGCAATTCGAAGAAAAGCATTTTTGAAAAAGAGAAATTTGCTAACATCGAATATTAATTTAAGTGTAAGGAAGTCTTTCCTTATGGCATTTGTGTGGAGTCTTGCCTTGTACGGGAGTGGAACATGGAAGAGTATTTTTATCTGTACTTGCAGGTGTTGCATCTGCTCTATTACATTGGGTATCACAACAAAAAAATCGTCCCTTACATTGGTTGTTTTTTTTTTTTTTTTTGTAAAGGTACGCCTAAGTCATGATTATTGTCTCTTATATACTGTGTAATTGAGCAGGCACAATACCAATAAGCAGACAGATAAAATGCTGCTTCTAACATTACAATAAAATACACATATAAAGATTTATTCTGCCCGATTTTACCAACTTCAGTAAGCTAAAAAAGACAGCTGCACTGCAAGAGTGGCAGAAAATCGCACACTGAAACGTCGAAAAAGCAACGTACTTATGTAACAAATCCACTAGAAAATGCGAATAAACTCTCGAAACGAGTTGTGATTAGCAGTAAACTTACCCAACGGGTGTAGTTTTTCATTATTTAAAGTATCTTCGAATAATCTTATATATTAAAAGAATCTACGAAAACTAAAGTCAGTCAACCAGACCAAACTACCCGGCCGATTTCCTTCATTTTTGTTTTAAACGAAAGGTATGCATCCACAAATCTGTCATCAAGTATCAGAATTTACGTAACTCTCGCCTTCCTTTTTCTATACTCAAACGCGGATTTCTTTATGTATTTCTGATGGGGATGTCCTTGCTGTAAACTGACGTCAGTCGGTCACGACGTTCTATCAGATCGATTTCCTTCATGTTTGATTTAAACGAAAGGCAGTCATTCGCAGATTCGTCATCAAGTATCAAAATTAACTCAAGTCTGTCCATCCTTTATTTTTATTCCAACGCGGTATCCTTCTGACCTTTCACTGAATATTTTAATCGGTTTGTTTTACGATATCTTCGGTTCTAATTAAGGTACGCAGTTCTTTTTGACCAAACAACACTATTCTGATAAAGCTCTTTCATTTGCGTTTTTAACAACTTGCATCTATTGATTATGAAGAAAGCTATGAGTGATTCAACTTTACTTCCACTTTTTCACAAATTTTGTCGTTCCACTAATGGCGCGAATATTCCCACGGGCCGAAATTGTAGCACTCGTTTCCAATCATAAATATGTCGGTGGAATCCGATGCAACCCAGGAAATTGAGATGTAATATAACTTCAGACAGAGAATAGATTCTACGGTAACATAACCTTCTCCTTAACCCGTATAAGTGACAAAGTATAAGGGATGCAGTGTGACCATGTCGTCGGCCGATGTTTGCGGTCAAACTTGGGCGACGGCGTCTGACAACGGTCTGTCGGTGCCACTGTGAACACAGCCTTACACACCTACGGAACCCGACATCGGCGTTGCACGTCCGACGTCCGCGGCCGAGTGGCCGAGCGCATTGAGACGCTATGCTCCGATGCGCGAGACTTTTCCCCGTCGGGGGTTGGAATCTTCCCTCGCTCATGGATGTTTGTGTTGTCTTCAGCGTAATTGATAAGCAGTTTGTAAATTTAAAGACTGATGATGCCGGAGTAAAGTCCCATAAGCTTAACAAAGATGTGCACATATTCATAGAATATATGACATTAACTGCGAATGGGCAAAGCTGAAAACGTGTACCCAGCCGGGATTCGAACCCGGATCTCCCGCTTTCTAGGCAGTTGCGCTGACCCCTACACCACAGGAGACACAGTGATCACCGCACCTGCAAGGACTACCTAAGTACGTCTCCCGTCAGATACAAATTCCCAAATTTACCCTGCCCGTAACTCGTAGTTATGGATCTAATTCCCGTAAGAGTAAGGGCCACAAACTTACTCACCCCTCCCCACTAACGAAAGGATCATTGCCCGTCACCGGCATATTATACATACACATGCGGCGTCTCTTCCGAAAGAACAGACGTCACTTGTGATCCTGCAATTGTTATTGTTTTATATTCACAGAATATGACATCAACTGCGAACGGGAAGAGCTGAAAATTTGTACCCAGCCGGGATTCGAAACCTGGGTCTCCCGCTTTCCAGGCACTTGCGCTGATCCCTACACCACTGAGGACACAGTGATCAGCGCACCTGCAAGGACTACCTAACTACGTGTCCCGTCACATATAAATTTCCAGCTTTACCCTGCCCACAGTATTCAAACTCGTAGTCATGAAACTCATTCCCGTTAAGAGTAAGGGCTACAAACGTGCCCACCCCTCCCCACTAACGAAAGGAACATTTCCCGTGACCGGCATATTATATATGTAAATGTGGCGTCTGTTCTGATATATATATTCTGTGAAGTAGAAGCTAACCTCGGGGAAGATCAGTTTGGGTTCAGGAGAAATGTAGAAACACGGGAGGCAATATTCACTTTACGGCTTATCCTAGAAGATAGATTAAGAAAAGGCAAACCTACATTTCTAGCTTTTGTAGATTTGGAGAAGGCTTTTGACAATGTTGATTGGAATAAACTCTTTCAAGTTCTGAAGCAAGCAGGAGTAAAATATAGGGAGCGTAAGGTTATTTACAACTTGTACAAAAACCAGACAGCGGTTGTCAGAGTTGGAGGGCATGAAAGGGATGCAGTGGTTGGAAAGGGAGTAAGACAGGGTTGTAGCCTTTCTCCAATGTTCTTCAATTTGTACATTGAGCAAGCTATGAAGGAAAGCAAGGAGAAATTTGGAGAAGGAATTAAAGTTCAGGGTGAAGAATTAAAAACATTCCGATTTGCCGATGACATAGTAATTCTGTCAGATACAGCAAAGGATCTGGAAGAGCAATTGAACGGAATGGACAGTGTGCTGAAAGGTGCATATAAGATGAAGATTAACAAGAGCAAAACTAGGGTAATGGAATGCAGTGTAAGAAAATCAGGTGATGCTGAAGGAATTAGATTGGGTAACGAAGCAATAAAGGAGGTAGATGAGTTTTGTTACTTGGGCAGTAAAATAACAAATGATGGTCGCAGTACAGAGGATATAAAAAGCAGAATGGCAATGGGTAGAAAAGCGTTCTTGAAAAAGAGAAATTTGTTAACATCGAATATTGATTTAAGCCTAAGGAAGTCCTTTCTGCCGGCCGCGGTGTCCGAGGGGACTAAGGCGCTCCAGTCACGGTCTGCACGGCCACTACGGTCGGGGGTTCGAATCCCCCCTCGGGCATGGATATTTGTGCCGTTCTAGTTCGTAAGTATGAAACGTGTCCATAAAAAATTATTTTGTAAGAAAATGTCCAATATTGTACCTCCTGTTTTGTATCGAGTAACTTGCTTGCAAGAAAATGTATAATATCGCTTCTACTGTATGTATCGATATGTGTCCTTTATGAAGTTTCATCTTTGGCAAAGATTATGTATTGCATAGCATTGTAGCTCGCACTGAGAGAGAGTAGGACTAGTGGTTCAGCTCGCTTAGAGAGCGGTTGGGTTGTGTGTATGGCTCCGATGTAGAGCAGAGGCTGCTTTGCCAGCAAGTCAGAAGTTGTATTATGTAGGTAATGTAATGCTGATTATTAATAATAAGTAGCTTAAACTTTCTTTCATGTTTCATTTACGTAGTTAGAAAATTAACTTACTTCCTTCATTTGATAATTAATTATTAGTGGATTTAAAGTGCAGTATTGATGTGAATAATATTGTTGAACGGATTTCATTATTAGTGCCATAGTAAATGATAGTTAATTGACTATGATACTAAATTGATACTAAATTTCAATAATTAGAAACTGATCTGCATAAAATTCTCACAGTCAAGCATTAAGAAAGTGATTTGTGGTTTTTTTAATATCTTTCTCGCAGTCAAAATTTTTGAGTATAGTCAGTGTCTGTTTCAAAAGGCCACATGTCACAGTTGTTTTGTTAAAAATATCCGTTGCGCACATAATCAGTTTCATGAACTGTTTCTTACTTAATAGCATATACATCAGTATCAGGGCCATAATTAAACCAAATTGCTGTGTCAAGGAACAATTTGTTGTCTGATCTAACGATAGGTTCAACATCCACACAACACACGTACAGCTTTTATCTGGCGCCCTTTCTTCCAGGATAGTTCACAAACTGGATTGTGACGTAGTTAGATACGTAGCCTTATTTAAGTTAGTTTGTCTTTTCCACTAACCAACTTATCTTTTGGCTCTTAATTTAATTTTTGTAGCACCATCCTTTGTTATAGCAACAGTAGCATAGTAATTGTTTCTGTAGTTTGTTCCTTACCATTCTTGATAGTGTGTAGCATTGTTTATAGTAGATTAATTGAATATACAAATAATTGCATTACTACTGAACAAGTCTCTCTTTTATATTGTCTGATGTTTGTTGTGATGAAAGTTCTAGTATCGCGGAACTCGTGTGATAATTAACGGTTCGCGTAATCTCGATTGTGATTGTATGTTGCACTAGCCCGATTCAGCCTATTGTTCTCTCATAATTACTGTGTGTGATTTTCAAAAAATATGCAGTAGGTGAAAATAAATATTAGTAGTCACTTTACTGCAAAATTCTGTTAACAATGTCGAAGAATAGGAGAGTCCGCGCTGATGCTAAATCTGCTTCCGAAAATGAGACCTCGAATGATGCAAGGAGAGAAGCTGAATTTTTACAAGAGTCTTCTCACTGCACTGATACAAATACGACAGTAAATACCGTGTCCGAAAATGCGGAACAGATTAGTTCAGGAATAGACAATATGGATAATGATACAATACAGAATTCCAATTCTTGTAACGTGGTTGCGGAAAATAATGCATCGGTTCCGCCTAGCTCTGCTACAAAAAATACTTGTGCGACGGCTATGGAAAACGTATTACCAAATGATTTCATGCAAATTTTATTGTCACAGCTCTCTAAATTAAATGAGAATAGTCAATTACAATCTCAGGAATCTCAGAAATTAGGTGAAAAACTTGAGAAACAATCTCAGAAATTAAATGAAAAACTGGAGGAACAATCTCAGAAATTAAATGAAAAACTTGAGAAACAAGGTAAAAAACTTGAGAAAATAGAACAGACGTGCGATTCGAGGTTTGTGAGTATTCAAAGTAGTTTTAATAAAATAAATGAGGACAACAATCGGTTTAGGGAACAACTGCTGAATACTTTCAAACGTGAATCTCAGCAAATAAGACAAGATATTCGCGACGAGATTAACCCGGTAGTGGAAAGCCTTGCGTCACGAGTGGAAAATATGGAAAGCTTTGCATCACGAGTCGAAAATATGGAAACTACTGAACTCGCTCAATTGAAGCAACAGAGTAATCTATTTGATGAAAAGTTGCAGAACTTCCAGTCAGTCACGACGGAACAGATCAATAAAATTAATAAACAGTTTGAGGATATTACTGTTAAAATTACCCAAATCAGTGATAACAGTGACAAAAGTTCTGATGTAACGCATCCTACCCCCTTTAATGAAACTAATGAATATCTCGCCCTTGACCGTTTCAAACAAGGTCAAATGACCATTAATCAGCAATACAAGGCTGAGGTCAGAAAATTAGATGATCGCGTGGAGCGAATAGAGAGGAAATTTCACCACACTTATGGAAATGCATACGAAGACGTAGAAGAAAATTTGAACGAAAATGACAATGATGATTCGACTCAAGTAGGTCGCTTGGTACGTGAACGAAGTGTACCTCATAGTAACAACAATGAAGGCGCGATGCGTAGTTTACGCTCACTTACACCGCACAGGCGAAGGGAAGCGTTTGACTACAAGCATTTCCTGACTGTACGTAAATTCAAGACATTCAAAAACTCTCCGAATGACTTGCACCCTAAAGAGTGGTTGCAGCAATTCGATTATTGTCTTCCCCCGAATTGGCCACTTGAGCACAGATTAGAATTTATATGTGGTTATCTGGAAGGCGAGCCAGCCACCAGAATGAGAGCTATTGCACAAGAGTGCTATAGCGAGAATCAGTTCCGACGCTCATTTCTATCCGCATACTGGTCGGAAGCGGCACAAGACCGCGTTAAAAACAGTATTGTGACGTTCAAAACTTTTGAGCGATCAAATTTCTCGAGCCCGGTGGAATATTTCCAACATTTGGTATACAAAAATCAATTTTTATCGGCACCTTACTGCCCTGCCGAATTAATTAGAATTTGTTTGAACAAATTGCCTCTACACTTGCGTCAAATTGCCATTGCGGCACGATGCAAGAATGATATTGAAGCCTTTAGAAACCTCTTACAAGACTTAGAGGAAGAAGACGAGGAAAATTCCTCGCGCAGTCGATATTTTGATAGAAACAGATATGATCTCCGGTCGCAACAAAGCCCGCCGCGTACTAAGCGTTATTCAGAGCACGACGATAAACCAAAAAATAATTCTTTCACTAATGAATCTTACAAACAAAGTCGCGACAATGAGAACAGTGATTTTGAAGATCGTGAAAATAACCGTGTAAGTTTTCGTGGCCGTTACCGAGGTGGTGGCTTTGGTCGCGGAGGATGCCACAATAATTATCATAACAGCAATACCTCAAATAATACTAATTGGCGTGAAAGACGCAATACTGATAGTGATCGCGAGACTGAAAATAACAATAGTAACGCTGAGAAGCGTAGTCGGGAGGGCACACGCGATAATTCTCGTGATCGCCTTCCGCGACACGAAAACACAAATCGAGGCCTAAGCAGATCGCGTACCCCGGAAAGACAAGAGCAAAACATTGAAATCAGACCTGCTAATCCACGCTACAATTCGTCAAAAAAGGGGCCGCGTCAGGTATGACTAGCGGACTCGACGGCAAATAATTCGGCCGTACAGGATTTATGTGATCCTAACTATACGCTGAAACTTGTTCATTGTGAACGTCCTCACAGAGAGGAAGGTTACAATGAACAACCTCCCGATCAAGACAGAATAGTAGTTTGTGCGGAAGTGCACAATACTGATGCTGGTAGCACCTCAGTAAGTGATAAGGCAAAACCGACACAAATTGTGTCAATACCTAAAGCCGTTACTCCTGAAAGTAATGACAGTAACAAAAATTGTACTATCAGATTTAAAGAAACAAATAAAGAAGCATCGAACAAACATTATACTGCCCAACGGTTAAACGAGATAATTGTCGATCAGCAATATAATGACGACAATTCAGAGTGGGAGACAGAAGCTTCGTCTTCAGACTCTGAGGAAGACACTATATACGAAATAAAATTCTTACAGTATCAACCAACAATTGCATATGACAGACCGGTCATGTACTTTGAAATGCAGGATACGGTACTGCCACACAATAATGCAACTAACAGTAACCTTGGAACAGCAAAAAATGATTTCGAACAATTAGATTTGCAGCACACCTCTGTCGCTGACTGGATAGATAATTACATGTTTTCTAATGACGACGATAGTGAATGCGAAGTCGATGAACAATCAAGATTTGAAAAGCATTTATCTTGTGAAAGCCTCATTAATCTTGGTAACACTTGTCTCAACAAAGAAATTTCTTATGAACCTTCCACCGAACAAGACGTAAAATTTGTACAGTTAGATGACATAAAAGAGGCACTATTAGAAGAGAAGGTAGACTGTCTCGATATTCCAATTCACCCAATTGTATCTGTCAAAATTGGCAAAATCAATCTTTCTGCTGTCTTAGATTCTGGTAGCCCTGTGTCAGTAATTAGTGAGGTGACTTTCAAGAAATATCAGAACTTGCTTAATGGTCCCATTCTGCCTTTGCATTGCACTAAAATTCGTGGCGTCATTTCTAGCAAACCTGTCGAAATTCGACAGCAAACATACGTGGAATTTTTATGTCAAGGTCATCTCTTTTCTGCCAACCTATTGATTGTCCCCCGTTTAACTACACAGATAATATTAGGTGTGGACTTCCTATCCAAGTACAAGGTTATTTTAGATTTCAATACGGCTTGTGCCACTGCTTTTGTTCAGGAAAATGCCATTCAAATTAAATTCGAAGACTGGATTACCAGATATGAAGAAGGTGCCAGTTGTTTAAAATTTTTATCTACTTCTAATGTGACGCAGGATGTCAAACCTGATGATGATATAACAGATAAACATTTCGAGACTGAACAAATTGACTTGATTTCTGATATCATTAAGAACAAATTAGTAGAAGTTGAAGATGCCTCAGAACGTGATAAGGAAGAATTGTTCCTTATCTTGCGGCGTTATTCCGGTGTATTCGCGAACAGTCCTGGTACCATAAAAAATTTTCTCTATGAATTTAAGATCAAAGAACATAATAAATTTTTTGTACCTCCATATCCCATTCCCATAGTATACAGGGAAAGAGTTAAGGCTGAAATTCAGTCCATGCTCAATCAAGGTGTAATTGAACCTGCAGTTAGCTCATATAACAGTCCCCTACATATTGTTGAAAAAAGAGATAAGTCAATTCGATTAGTGCTTGATTCCAGACAAATTAACACTATCATTTTACCTGAAACCGACCGACCAAAAACCCTGGAAGAATTGTTACAAAAATTCTATGGTGTCAAAGTTTTATCCTCATTAGATCTTAGGTATAGTTTTTGGCAAGTGAAACTGCACCCCAACTGTAGGAAGTACACCGCGTTTCTCTGCTTCGGAAACTGTTATCAGTTCCGTAAATTGCCTTTCGGACTGAACATCTCCTCATCTGCTTTCATCCGTGCGATGAATGCCACACTTCCTGAGCACTTAAAACAACAAATCACAATTTACGTTGATGATATTTTAATTGCAGAATCTTCCTGGGAAAAACATAACAGTACTTTGGAATCTTTACTTGAAGTGTTTGCTCAATCCGGGATTACTGTCAACTTAGAAAAGTCACAGTTTGGTCGTTCTCAGATTAAATTTTTAGGGTACATTATTTCTAAAGATGGGATCCAGCCCGACCCCGAAAAGTTAGAGGCGATAATGAAAATGCCTGTTCCCACCACTAAACGCCAATTAAGAGCTTTCTTGGGTTTAATTAATTTCTATCGGCGTTTTATAAATTTGAAAGACCTAACTACTCCCAGATTATATGAATTAACTGGAAAGAATACTGTTTGGTTCTGGGATGAAGCTGCCCAAAGAGAATTTCTTTGCTTAAAAGATGCACTCCTTCACGCACCTATTCTGCACCACCCAGATTTGTCTAAGATCTTTTGCATTTCTACCGATAGTTCAAAATTCGGACTTGGCGTTCACGTGTTTCAAGAGGATGAAGAAAATGGCATTGCCACACAGAGAACCATTGCATTTGCTAGTCGCATATTATCCAAGTCAGAGCGGAACTATTCCGTCACTGAGCTTGAAGCTTTGGCAGTAGTTTGGGCATTCGAAAAATTCCGTTATTTCTTGTTTGGCAGACACACTAAAGTTTACACGGATCACCGTGCACTTCAATTCCTCATGTCGGCAAAACTTAACCATGATAGACTTAGACGATGGGCTTTGTTCCTTCAAGAATTCGATTTCTCTGTAATTTACATTCCTGGTAAACAAAACGTCGTTGCAGACTCGCTATCTCGTTCGCCTGTTGGGCTCATCAAGGCGACGGAAGAGGCATACTTAGAAAATAACTTTACTATCCTCTATATGCAGCAAATTGCTTTCGAAAATTACATATCTGCCACATTTTCTGACATTGCTAAAGAACAAGATAAAGATCCAATCTGGCGAGATATTAAAATAAAATGGCACGATAAATATAATGTTTCCATCAGACAATTTTACATTATCCTTAATAACATTCTCTTCAAACGTAAAGCCCCTGACAGTCAATTTTGGTTAGTGTGTGTTCCGGAGGAATCCGTGAACAAATTTGGTATATTCATCTCAGTTACGGACACTATGGTGCCAAGAAGTGCTTCGCGAAATTACGCGACTCTTGTTACTTCATCAACATGGAGAAACGTATACGCAATGTGTTATCTCGATGCAAATTGTGTCAGAAAGCAAAGCCGCCGACCATATCGCATTCTGCTCCACTTTTTCCGATTATACCTTCAAAATTAAAGCAGTTAGCAGCCGTTGATCTGTTTGGACCTCTTCCGAGAACTAACAATGGTTTCTCTTTTGTCTTCGTTGCTATTGAGCTCACATAAAAATTTGTATCTTTTACTCCGCTCCGCCGTGCCACGGCGAAGACAGTAACTAACGCCTTTGTCAAAAACTTCCTAAAAGATGTTGGCCATATAGATAAAGTCATCTCCGATAACGGACCTCAATTCCGTTCTCATGATTGGGCAAGGATGTTGCGGCGCAGAAACATCAAACCTGTGTTCATATCACTTTATCATGCTGCCTCTAACCCTTGTGAACGAGTGATGAAAGAGCTTGGAAAACTTTGTAGGCTGTATTGCTACCGACGACATAACACATGGGATAGATATCTTCTGTCATTTCAAAATATTATCAATGAACTTCCTAATGATTCTACAGGTCTTTCACCAATTCTGGTTCTGAAAAACAAGCAACCTCCCGACCGTATCAAGGAATTGATACCTTTTCCTAAACACAGAAGACTACGTCATCATGAGATCATTGAATTGGCGCTTAAAAACATTAAGAAAGCAGCTGAAAAAAGGAAACGCTCTCAACGTAATTGTTATGCTAAGCAACTCTATGTAGGACAAAAGGTACTAATTAGATCCCACCACTTATCCCACAAGGGAAGATCTATGATTCACAAATTCTTCTTACTGTACAATGGTCCGTATCGAATCAAACGTATCAGCCACGACAACGTCGTTGAGGTAGAAACTTTAAAGACGCACAAGTCGAAAGGCATACACCACATTTCCAATATTAAAATTTTCAAGGCATAAAATTGGGGTAGAGAGTCCATTAATCTGTTTTGGACACACCAAGTGGCGATTAGTGCCCCGTTCTCGAGCTGAGTGTCACTATTCTTCCGCTTTTCCTTAGTGCGCTCTATCTACATCTTTTTCTCACTGTTACTTTTCCCTAACTCTGAATACTTATGCTCTGTGCTACGCTGGGATATTGTCATACAAAACTATGACTATCTTGCAATTTACATATAACGAACTCTGTGGCTGTGCAAGACAAATAAAATTAATGGAAATTTTTGATTGAGTAATCTAATTAAGTTATTATGTTTCAGAAAATATCAGATTTCTCTTCTGTATTACTAATTGCATAACTTACGAACTTCGGAGCGAGTGAAGAAGATTTTGAGTTGACATAAGCATTTTGTAAGCCAATTAAGCAGTAAAAAAGAAAAAGGACATTCTGGAGGATGATGAGTAAGGCAATACACAATATGTCATGGTGGTCTTTAAAATGCACTATTGTTTATGGATAAATGATGGTAAGGAAGGTATTGGTAACAGTCAAAGATGTTTGATAAATGTAATTATGTGGACGAGAGTATACAATGATTATGAAGCAATTATGAGGAGAATCGCTCTGTTGCTAATGATGCTATGCTCTGTTCTTTTCTTATGTGCTTACTCGCACTGCGCTTTTGTGTTTTCTCTTTGTGCTTATGTGCACCATTTTGTATGTTGATGCATTGTGCCTTCAATGGCATGTGTGATTGGTGAGAATCATATCCTTCTGATGCTCTGTAATTATTTGTAATTATGTGTAATGAATATCTCTAATTATGCTTGCAGCTATGCTTATTGCTCTTGTAATCAAAGCTTACCGCTATGCTCACTAATTATATACCTAAGCCCTACCACTATGCTAATTAATTTTATAATGAAGCTCATGAAAATGTATGGTTATGCTTATACGTTGCACACAGCCATCTCTCTTGCGAACTTGCAGTTTTGCCATAAACTACGCCTAGTTAAGTCTAGTTAATGCACAGAGATACTTTGCTTTTGCTTACTGCTATCTTCAAAATTTTATTGATGATCTTATTGATGAAAATCTGCAGCTATGCCTAACAAGTAGTGTACGTTATCGGATGATTTACTGTGATGTACATCTATTACTGTGCCAAAATTTGCCTTAATTGTTTTGTCTGACCCTACTGCTGACTCAGACAGACACAGACATGACCTGATGACTTGAACCTCTTTTGATATTCTCACGAAACTACCCTGATGTGTTATACCTCAAGGCAATGAAACATGTAACTCAGTTCAGACAAAAGCCTGGCCATGGCAACATATGTAATTTAATTGTTATAATTTGGTGGTAATGCAATCCCCACCATAGTGATGTATGTCAATTTAATTGACTAGTGGTAATTGGAATGTCAAGTTATTTGAAGTGGCTTCACGTTAATTGCGCTAATTATGACAACAAATTTACTTTACATGACCTAATGCCGAATTGATGACAAGCACCCTGAATGTATTTCATACGATTATGTGTTTGTAAAGTAATATGTACATAGTATGTAAAGCCTTATGCCTATATGAAATGACACTAATTTTGTAGATACTCTAGTATAAGAATTAAATTACTCATTACTATTCAAATGTATCCGTCTTCAAGACACTACTTGTAATGTAAAAATATGGTTTAATAATCAACAACTTTTCTTTCAGTGTAAACTGAAATATCATGACTATGTTACTAATTTGTGTGTAAAATGCTTTATTTCATGTACTTTGGACACGCATGGGAACTGGCGATTTCGCACACGAGATTCCACAATGCACACAGAACAATGGACGTGTTGTTATACACCACTGATTTTGGGCCTTTTAATGAATATGTTTTTTGGATGATGTTTGGCCACAGAGTACTGTCCATTGCAGCCTTGGCCAACCACCATAATTTTGCTCTAATTTTGGCTATGCTGATGCAGTCTGCTAGTAGCCCCGTTGGTTGGAGCACACTTGGTTGTCGAATTGCATGGAGGAATACATCAGAACCTTTTCCCCATGACTTCAACTTCAATGCAACCAGCCAGCTCGCCTACAGTGTGGTGTAATCTTACAGTGTTTTGTGTTCGTGTGCAGACCTAAGATGAATGTTAGGGAATAATTGGCTAATCGTGTGCAGACCTAAGATGAATGTTAGGGAATAATTGGCTATTCGTGTGAAGACCTAAAATGAATGTTAGGAGCTAATGTGCTATTCGTGTGCTTATACTATTCAGTGCCTCCCATTGCAAACGTTGTCCACTGGTTCATTACAAGTGTTTAGGTATATTTCATGATTCTTTTACATTGAGTTACCAAAATAAAATTGTGCTCTTGATAGATAAATATGCTTTCAGAACTATAATGAGTCAATACACTTTAGTCTGAACTGTCATTGTAACTATTCGATTGACAAACGTAATATTGAAATCCTATTGTGCCGAAGCAGTGACATTATTTTGTACATGATCAGAAACCTATGTAGTCAAAAATTTTACATGTATGTTCTAGCATCCATGAAAGTATGGCATCTTAAATGCATCACAGAATACAAAATTGACACTTTATCTTATACTAAGTGCACTAAAAATTTACGTAGACTACATTGTGCACAAGATACAAATGTTCATTTTATGTCCCCAAAAATACTGATCTCTTGTACAAAATTTAGACGCATGGAACTTACACTACTGTGTGTATTACTTGTAATTACCTCATTTTCTTTAAAGAATGATGGCATTAGTTAAACTACCTTTTGTAAAACTTTGTATATGTTCATGTTTATTATTATATATTTTTTCCATTTGTGTATTACTTCTAGCTATCTCATTTTCTCCACTATGTCATTTGTCAAACTATGTTCTCTGAAATTCTATATATACTTATGTTTATCATTATGTATATTTGTCATGTATTCCATTTATTGCTGATGTGCTGTACATTTTGACATTTGCTTATCCCTGTTACATCGTGTACCACTCCATGCATGACTTTTGATGGTACTCGTCTGTAAAATGGCATGTATTTATGACTGTAACATTTTTTAAATTTTCTATGAACTCCATCTGTTGTTTTGATCTTGAATATCTTGTATAAAAATGTTTATCAGGTTTTCATATTTTTCATGTTATATTTTGGATGTCATTATTGGATTTTTGGACTTGAAATTCAGTAATTTTGCTGGCTAGGCAATGCCATTGGCATCACCCACCCTACAAAATTTTAATAGGTAGGAGGGGGGTGATGAAACGTGTCCATAAAAAATTATTTTGTAAGAAAATGTTCAATATTGTACCTCCTGTTTTGTATCGAGTAACTTGCTTGCAAGAAAATGTATAATATCGCTTCTACTGTATGTATCGATATGTGTCCTTTATGAAGTTTCATCTTTGGCAAAGATTATGTATTGCATAGCATTGTAGCTCGCACTGAGAGAGAGTAGGACTAGTGGTTCAGCTCGCTTAGAGAGCGGTTGGGTTGTGTGTATGGCTCCGATGTAGAGCAGAGGCTGCTTTGCCAGCAAGTCAGAAGTTGTATTATGTAGGTAATGTAATGCTGATTATTAATAATAAGTAGCTTAAACTTTCTTTCATGTTTCATTTACGTAGTTAGAAAATTAACCTACTTCCTTCATTTGATAATTAATCATTAGTGGATTTAAAGTGCAGTATTGATGTGAATAATATTGTTGAACGGATTTCATTATTAGTGCCATAGTAAATGACAGTTAATTGACTATGATACTAAATTGATACTAAATTTCAATAATTAGAAACTGATCTGCATAAAATTCTCACAGTCAAGCATTAAGAAAGTGATTTGTGGTTTTTTAAATATCTTTCTCGCAGTCAAAATTTTTGAGTATAGTCAGTGTCTGTTTCAAAAGGCCACATGTCACAGTTGTTTTGTTAAAAATATCCGTTGCGCACATAATCAGTTTCATGCACTGTTTCTCACTTAATAGCATATACATCAGTATCAGGGCCATAATTAAACCAAATTGCTGTGTCAAGGAACAATTTGTTGTCTGATCTAACGATAGGTTCAACATCCACACAACACACGTACAGCTTTTAAGTAGTTCATAAGTAGTTTGTAAGTTTAGGGACTGATGACCCCGTAGTTAAGTCCCATAAGGTATACAAACATTTGCATTTACGTCCTTTCTGAAGGCATTTGTATGGAGTGTTGCCTTGTATGAGAGTGAGACATGGACGATAAACAGTGCGGACAGGAAGAGGATTGAGGCTTTTGAAATATGGTGCTACAGAAGAATGCTGAAGATTAGGTGGGTGGATCGCGTAACTAATGAGGAGGTACTGAACAGAATTGGGGAGAAAAGAAATTTCTGGCATACCTTGACTAAAAGAAGGGATAGATTGGTAGGACACATTCTTAGACATCAAGGAATTGCGAATTTAGCATTGGAGGGAAGTGTGTGGGGTAAAAATCGCAGAGGAAGACCAAGAGATGGATACAGTAAGTAGATTGAGACAGATGTAGGTTGCCGTTCTTATGTGGAGATGAAGAGGCTTGCTCAGGATAGGGTATTGTGGAGAGCTGCATCAAACCAGTCTCCGGACTGAAGACCACAACAACAACAACATATTCTGTGAATATAAAACAATGACAACTGCAGGATGAGAAGTGAGACGCCTCATGTATATAAATATGTGAACATTTTTCTGAATTTGCGCGTCCGACGCGCGCCGAGCACCAGCTGTCGAGTTTGGCTGACGCCAGCACACGGCGCGCGCGGCGGCCTTGCAGGCTAGCAGAGTGGTTCAGCTGACGGGGCCGTGCTCCTGTAGCTGACGCCGCATTCGCCCCACCTAACCGGCCAGCTCAGCTCTGCGGTGGGGCAACGGCTGGAGCAGCCGAGCAGGCTGCGTCTTACGGAGAAATCGCGACCGACAGCGGGAGTTCAAAGCCGTCGGCACACGGAGCGTGTGTCTCAACGAGTGTGGTCAATGTGTCAAATCCACCGTGCGGCTGAACGCTCGGAGACGGCGCGACTTGAGCATACGAGACGTGTGCCTCAACGATCTACACGCGACCACAACGCGCTCCAGCGACAGTTGTCGGCGGCATCAGGTTCTGGAATCACACTGTTTACGAAATCAAAAGAGAGGAATTCCTGCTTTACCTCTATTAAATAGCTTATTTATGCGCTCGTGCATATGTTCGTTATGTTCTGTGTTATAGACCTACATAAGTAACAACAAAATATCTATGAACACAAGACTCATATAAAAGTTGCATCTTATGTCAGTAAGTGCAGTGAATAATGACACTGTGCCATATGAAATTAATCAAAAAATATTTCAAATGTCTGTATAGCGTATGGGACGTAACTACGGATCATCAGTCCCTAAACTTATAAACTAACTTATGCTAAAGACGGCACAAATATCCATGCACGACGGGGATTCGAACCCCCGACCGTAGTGGCCGTGCAGACCGTGACTGGAGCGGCTCAGTCTCCTCGGCCACCGCGGCCGGCCATCTGAAACTAGAAAAGGCCTTCACATGAGACAAACATTATTACAACAGTGTCGCTTTTTGGCACAAATTAAATGTCATTCTTTCACAGTCAGTGTCACTATTCAGTAGAAGAATTTTAAGAACGTGTAAAATGCAATACGTGAATCAATAAAGTGCGTATTTTACTTTAAGTAAGATGCAAAATGTCCTTTCATAAAACGAATCCAACAAACTCCCTCGTCAGACGATGCGCACTTATGTTTAATTAGCATAGAATATTATGCAGTATACTTATACGAAATTTGTAGGAAAGTCTTTGCGTTTATCACAAAACCTGAATAAAAAAAGAAAGATTTTTGTTTCTGAAGAGCTCTGAACCAGCGCTACGACCCTTCTTCTGCTCTACACACTACGACTTTGCTGCCTACGCCACGATCACGAACGATAAATGGGTGTCAACAACAAAGGTATTAGCCGTATTGTATACACTACTGGTAGATTTGTTCGTAGCTAACAATTACAACAAATGATAAGAACAGTTCGTGTAGACAGATCTTCAGTAGCTCTTGCCTTGAAACGGCAGATTACCGTAATACAGAAATTTATTAACCACATATAAGACGTTTCCAGTCATTTATTCGAACAAATGTTACCTCTAATGACCGGCTTTCGACAGATTCTAAATTTACTCAGTTACTTTTACTTGCTTTGAAATGTCATACAATCATAAGACTAAGTTATATACATAAAACCCATGACATACAATGGCCAATATAGCGTCTTAATCTCTCTACCGAAAAGAGCTGCCCCCTCCCTGCATAGCCACGTGGTGTGACGTCGGTGTTGTTCTCCCACTTTATTGGTGATCGTTCAGACGCGCGTTGAGAACATCTGGCATGCTTAATACTACCCGACACGTTGGGAAAGCCTCGCCAACGTTTGGTTCGTACGTTGTGCCGTCAGAAACTCGCCACGTTGGCCCCACTGGTTCAGATACACGCTCCGTGTGCCGACTGCTTAAGGCGTACGATTAAAATTGTGGCAATTTGTGAATGAGAGGTTCATTTCAACGTATACAAGTGGGAGAATCGTAAGCATTGAATAGTGTTGCGGACGAATCGTCGTTCAAAAGAATCGCCTATCTCGTGACAACTCCAAGTTCCAACGATTTATGATTCGAAGGCTCGTGCCGAATGATTACGAAAACCAGAGAGGAGTCAAGGAGGGGAAAGCGTGTGAATAAAGGAAGCAGATAACGAATATCGTTAGCCGTTAACAATTATTATTCACGAATTACGGGTGACAGAAACGAAACACGGTGAATACACAGCTGCCCATCCTCACGATTAAAATAAATAAATCAATCTATGATGAAAAATACGTACCTTTTATTCGTTACAAATGCAGTGCAGCACACACACACATTCAAGCCCCTTAGAGTTAACAGTTTATATGTAGTCTATTCAATCAAGCAATTCTTTGTGAAAGAAGCGGCAACCCATCCATCATTTTACACGTCAATGCGTGGACGCATAAAGCGCAAGCTGTGGCTGCTCTGTTCGGTCGATGGAACTGGGAAGTACTGTACCATCCACCATACTCCCAGGACTTAATTCCTTGTGACTTTGATTTGATTCCGAAGATGGACGAACCACTTCGTGGCATTCGCTTCAGAACTGTTCCAGAGATCCGACAGGCAGTAGGCCGCTCCACTCGCACCGTCAACAGAACAGACTCGGCTAACGTTATACTACGCCTTTCACATCGCTGGGAACGGATTCTACACAATGCTGGTGACTATTTTGAAGGACAGCAACAGGAGCAGACATGTACCGATTTTGTATCGGTTATGCATAAATAGTTGCCTCTATTTAAGTTCCAACCCTGGTTATGAGGGGGGAAATCACCAAGACCTGCTGAACAATAAGTACACATGATATGGTCAGAGGGATCTGTGGGAATACAGTAGCTGTGTAGAGCATAATCAGGCTTTTGGATAAATAGTCAAATACGGGTGACAGTTAATGAAATATATGAAATGAAGTAGTCAACTTCTGATAGGAATAAGTTGAAATGTAGGATTTAGGTTTATCGAATATTCCGTCGGTACTTGGAGGAACAAAGACATATTAAAAACTTAAATACGTTGTATTTTTGTTCCACAATATTATTTTTTGTTTGTTATTAGCAGCTTTCGGCTTCTTATGCCATCGTCAGATAACTTCATACTAAACAGATAGTCCACACGTAACTTTGAGGTTACATAAACAAATATGGTTTTTCAAAGATATTTGTACTGCAAATTTCTTATGTCTATGAATCGGTACTTTAGAATAGAGTGGAGTGTATAAAATTACCTGTACCCTTTGTGGCAAACTATATGTAGGCCAGTCAGGTACGGCTATAGCCACTTGACTATCTGAGCACGAAAGAAGCTGGAGATTGTAAAAGAAAGATTCCGCCTATGCTGACCATGCTCTGAATGAATGTCATTCCTATGATACTAAATGTGATGTTCTCCATATAGGGAAGAAGGGTAGAAAACTCACATTGTTGGAAATTCTGGCCATTAACAAACACCTAGTGCTTAATGACCAGACACAATTCCATTACTCACCTTTACTAAAATAATGTCAACTTATTAATAGGCATATTGTTCTCACTGTGTGTAAATAATTTTGTCATATGTGTTCCATACCAATACTCCATATACCTTTCTCCTCCTTGCGTTACAGTTTGCTTGTACAATCATCCATCACTCACCTGGACATTTATAATATTTGTAACCTTAAATGATGTAAGATGTAACCATTTGGACCCCATTTGTGGTTTTTGTTTTTGCTTTATTATTATTATTATTATTATACACATTATGTGGTATTGATACTTATTCATAACAAGTCCACATTTTGTTTCTACCATCACTTGCTGACAATACTTTCTTACACAATTACACAGTTTTAATATTTTAATACCATTGTAGCCCAAGATATGTTCAATTAAAATCCATTTGTTTTGTAGGAATATGATTGTTATGTAGTATCGATTCATAGACATAAGAAATTTACAGTTAACATATCTTTGAAAAACCATCTTTGTATATGTAACCTAAATGTTACGTGTAGACTGTCTGTTTAGTATGAAGTTATCTGACGATGGCCACAGAAGCCGAAAGTTGCTAATAACAAGCAAATAAATAATATTTTGGAACAAAAATACTACGTATTTAAGTTTTTAATATGTAGGAATTACTATAGGGATGCGCATGTGTCGTATTGCTTTCAGCCATTGGATTCGTCAGTGGGAATAATTGGCATTTTTTGAGGACGGAGAATCCGCATTTAGTTATCGAGAAGTCTCTTAACCTGGAAAGGGTGGCTGTCGGGTGTGCAATGTCCAGTCAGGCAATAAACGGTGTAATATTCCTTGATGACGGGGTGACTACCGAACGTACGTGAAGGCGATGGACAGTGATTTCATCCCAATTATTCAAAACGATAATATTTTTACATGTAAGACGGAGCTGGAGCCCATCGAAGCAGGAGGGTATTTGATGTCCTGGAGGAGCAATAGTTTGGGGACCGAATTCTGCCTCTGGGGTGACCAGCGTCCACTGTTATGAGCCTCGTTTGCCCACCGTATTCTCCGGATTTAAACACGTGCGAAGCCGTTTTGGGGCGATATTAAAGACAATGTGTACAGCAATAACACCAAAACCATTGCAGAGCTGAAAACAGCCATTCAGGTGGTCTTCGGTGTTCCGATACTTAATCGGGTCATGCAAAATTTTGCTACTCGTCGGCGTCACATCACCGCCACGAAAGGCAGGCTTATCGAACACATCACAACCTAAATCTGAATATCTATAGTAACTTTTCTATGATGAATGAAGTGTGTGCACGCTGTAGGTTGTAACTAATTTACGTTTTGTTTCATGTAGTTCAGTAATGGTCACCGTTTATCTGATGACTGGAGGAGACATTGTTCTCATCTTTAAAAAAGGTAATAAAAAACTTTGCAAAAATTACAGAGGAATACTACTTATGGGTCATAGAGTCAAGATTATTGAAAGACAATGATACGTCTGTTCTTAAAGAACAGACGTTGCCGATGGCCTGCAGCTGTAAATGTTAAATATACATTCATTACATCCCAATTAGCGATAATTTCCGACTTAAGATGCTCCTCTTTAGTTGGTCTATCATTTAGTAACATATGAAAATTTGTGCCTGACCCGGACTCGAACCCGGGTCTCCCGCTTTTCACGAGCTGTCGCCTTAACCACTTGTCCACCCGGACACGCTCCCCGGTTAAACTTCCATATGTTACACATGTCTACTTCCCTTAGAGCTCGCACGCATTAGGCAGTGATTCCGCTATGAGAGCCAAGACAGGCTAAATATGATGTAGTATGTCTCTCCCCGTCGCGGGAGTTATTGCTTAATGCGTGCGAGCACTAAGGGAAGTAGACATGTGTAGCATATGGAAGCTTGGGTCTGGCCGGGCAGCGAGTCCAGGTGGCCAAGTGGTTAAGGTGACCACTTGCGAAAAGCGGGAGACTCGGGTTCGGGTCCCGGTCCGGCACAAATTTTCATGTTACTAAATGGTAGACCAACTAAAGAGGAACATCTGAAGTCGGAAATTATCCTAATTGCGATGTAATGAATGTATATTTATTATTGAATGAATTTAACTAAATCACTTTCTTGAAATGAGGGGAAGGAACTGAGAGAAGAACAGCATTTGATTAGAAAATGAAGACATATGATTGAAACATGCGCAATTTCTTATATTTAATGAAAAGCATTTCTCTTTTATATTTATGCCTGTAACGGGAACTGAATACCATTGACGAAAATATTTTTCCGTTTCCCTTTGTCATCTCACCTTGAATTATATTTTTTGTAAGACTAAGAACTTCCTTGTAACAAATGTGAATGATAATATTGCTTCATTTGTCTTAACAGAGTAATTCGAAGAGTTAATCAGTCGACTTTTAGCTACCTTAATGACCGACCCTGTATGTCATCAGTTTGCAAAATAGAAATATTCTCGGCGTCTCCGAGTTTTACTGATAAATTCATTTCTCCGTATTCACACACTCAGAAAATGTCAATTTACGATGAAAAATTATTAAGATTTCTCCAACTCTTTGTAGCAATGGTAATTCACCACCGAAGACGCAGGCCAGAAAAACCATAAGAGGTAAAGGAAGGAGCAGAAACTTTCTGTGTTGACCAGTTTCTCTCTTTATTATTTATTTAAAAAATCTATTATAATAAGTATATTCTATGGTTTATGTATCAGTTTTGCTGCTCATTTTATTTACTTACCTTACTTCTTATTTAGCCTCGCGAGTCTGAGTTGAATCTGTTATAAACAGATAGAACTGTACCGAGAGCCTCTTCTTGAAGAGACAGTGATCCTGCTCGTAATAACTGCATATTCGGCACAAGTCCATCACTGCCCGAAAGGGATTGTGAAATATACGAACGCCACAGATAGCTTGGGTATTCTACACTTAAAGTAACTATACGTCGACTGGGAGGTACAAATAAAACAAATTTACTTTTAGACATGTGCTTTTATTCAGTTACTAACAGATGATGAATGAGATCTGGATAATGTGATTTTACCGTTTTTAGACGAAGGGTTTGGAAAAGAAGGTATTTTAAATTCGTGGTGGTGATTTGGTACAAAAAGAATCATCGGTTTTGCGGTAATGAGAGGAAGTGCGCCTCGTTTCGGTGTTCTTCACCAGTGGCCTAGCCATGACCGTTCCGTGGTAATGTCCAGGATAGCTGTGGTAACCTTACCCATGGTATGCGCTGTGTGCCCACTTAGGGTAGGACCAGCCAGGGTAGCCGTAGTGGAACGGGTAGCCTGCAAAACAGATCAGTTGCTTCAGGTTGAGTCAGCTAATCAAACACTCTTATCTAGGAAACATACAATAAGCATTTAAAGACTACTGACACTTTACTGAAGGTTTTTCTGTTTCACTCGACGGTACACTTGAAAAGAAATTGATTAGAGACGTGTTTGTCGTGATCTCTGTAAGATTCACTCTCTCTCTCTCTCTCTCTCTCTCTCTCTCTCTCTCTCTCTCTCACACACACACACACAAAGTAAATCAATGGAATACAACGTCTGGTACGTAAGAGCTTCATGACGGAACTGCTAGAGGTACATTTTCAAAATGAAAAGTGATAAGCTTTGCAAGAATGTTTGGAATTCTATAAACGGAGTTGGGATCAACAGTGTTCCAAGAGTGATAGTAATCAGTAAAAAACGTTACAGTGAATAATTCAGATAGACCCTGAAAATATTCTACGTATTTAAAAGAGGGAGAGAAGATTGTGGTTCAAAAAGATCATCAGGAACTCAAAATAATTAGGGAATTACTATAAACACTTGAAATGCGCATCAGAGAGAAGTATCGACTGTTTGTTTTCTTAGAGAATAACAGTAGTTTAATTCGGCTTGGTTTCTTCTGGCAAAGTTTCTGCATATGGAGGTCCTCACAGAGCCCCTTCCAAGCTCCTCTTTTCTGCCACAGACTACTGTTTAGCAGTTCTTCCCGCTGCAGACCTCTTCGGTTTACACCTCGTTTCACTTGGTCTCTCCATCTTGCTCGTGGCCTTCCAATTATATTCCGTCGGGATTCTGTCTATTCCAGGGCTCTTCTAGGAAGTCTTTCTGGTCCAATTCTTTTAATATTCCCAAACCATATCAAACTATTACTTTCCATAATTTCTTTTAGGGCCTTGATCTTTAGCGTGCTTCGTTTTATTTGGTTTCTTATCTTGTCTCTTCTCGTCTTGCCAAGGGTGCTCGAAGAAACCGCATTTACGTCGCTAGTATCCTGCTAAGATCTTTTCTTGTCCATCAATATGATCCATAGGTTAAAATTTGCAGATAATGTGACTTGTAAATCATGATTTTCACTTCAGCAGGTATGTTCAGCGTAAGTGATTGATGTAAAGCGTGAAAACCATTATTGCCACGTCGGAATGGCGCGCGATCTGGGGCGTCATCTCACGGATTGCACGGCCGTTCGCGATGGAGGTTCGCGTCCTGCATCGGGCGTGGGTATGGGTGTGTTGTACTTACCCTGAGTTAAAGTTAGTGTGACTATTTTCTAGGTCTACGGACCGATCACCCAGCCAGTTTCGTCGTTTAAAGTTACAAACATTTGAAACCCATTATATGGCTGCTTTGGTTGAGGTTGCCATTTCTCTTTCATGCGTCTATAATATTGTAACGGTATATTGTATTTCACCATCACACCCTTCGGTGTGCTTTGTGGGACTATTTTCGCGTTCTCGAAGTTGACAGAAGAAAGTAATAAAAAAAATGTTCAAATGTTTGTACAGTCTATGGGACTTAACTACGGGGTCATCAGTCCCTAAACTTACAAACTACTTATGAACTACTTACGAACTAGGACGGCACAAATATCCATGCGCGAGGGGGGATTCGAACCCCCGACCGTAGTGGCCGTGCAGACCGTGACTGGAGCGCCTCAGTCTCCTCGGCTACCGCGGCCGGCAAAGTAATAAACATTACGTTTGTAGAGCGGGACTGCAGTGGGGGGTGCACCCAGTATCTCTTCTTCTTTGGCTTCTTCTCGCGACTCCAGAGGTTCATAAATCATAGCCATAGGAATAAAATCAAATCAAAATGTTCAAATGTTTGTAAAGCTTATGGGACTTAACTACGGGGTCATCAGTCCCTAAACTTACAAACTACTTATGAACTACCTTATACTAAGGACGGCACAAATATCCATGCCCGAGGGGGGATTCGAACCCCCGACCGTAGTAGCCGTGCTGACCGTGACTGGAGCGCCTCAGTCACCTCGGCCACCGCGGCCGGCGGAATAAAATCATACGACTGTGTATTTCTTTATATTCATTAGTTTCAGTCAACTGCACACAGCATCATTGCCACAATGAACGTAGTGTTGCCATGGTGCAGTTGCCGACCGCTCTGACAAGGGTATTGGATTTTAGAATTTCTTTATATTTATAGTACGTGAAGTTCAGAACTTATATAAGAATCAGCCAAAGTCATTCGACGCAACTCTAAACAATTCTTGAGAAAATCGACTTTGAAATTTTGCAAAGTGCATGTAAGTAACAGTAATTAGAACGGTTGCTTCATCTGTCGGTTTAGCTCAGGTGTTAGCGTTCTAGTGTTACTACCATAGAGTCGGAGGTTCGCATCCCACTGGAACTTTAGTTTTCGCATTAAGTTATATAAAACATTTCCGTATCTCTAATTCCAAGTGTTGTGTCAATTTTTGTTTATGCGTATGTAGACGAGTTGAAAAACTTGTCGTCACGTGGTTGAGTAACTTCTTGGAAAGCCATTAGTATCTAGGGAGTGACTTTCCAGATACAGTGCCGTAGCTCTTCACAAACTGAAGAATCAAAGACTACCGTCGTCAATTAATAATGAAGCCAATACTGTAAAAAATGTAACTTACGTTTTTGTTTGACTATCATTATTAATAATCTTCCATAAAATTCAGGAAATTATGAATAAAGAAAAAACACTTGCACTTTCCGTAAAAGTTACCATTAGATATTAAAGTTGTGTAAGTATTCCAACAGAACGGAATTTAAAAAAAAATCCAATACAGGATTCAAACCCCTGACTCTGACGTTGGAAGACCCGAACGCTACCAGCTGAGCTACACTCACAGATGCACAATCTTTTAAATTATTGATACTTAGTACTTACGTATACTTTGCGAAACTTTGAAGTCAATTTTCTCGAAATGGCTTTGGCTTTGGCTATTTGTTATTAACGTTCTGAACTTAATGTACCATAAATATAAAGAAATTCTATAATCCGTTACTCATGTGGTCTCCTTGTAAGACGTCATGCAACGGAGCGCGCGGTTGCTCGCCGTCGGATGTTCGAGTCCTCCTTAGAGCATTTTTGTGTGTGTGTGTGTGTGTGTGTGTGTGTGTGTGTTTTCCTTAGGTTAGTTTAAGTTATTTGTGCCTCGGGACTGCTAAAAACAGTAGTTAAGTCGCATAGATTTACAAAAATTTGGATACTTGAACGTAGTGTTGGTCTGTATCATTCAAAATGTTCTGGAACTGATGGCTAACAGTCTCAATCCAAGGATGGCATCGCTGAACAAGATTCAAACGCTCCCTGACCAACATCCCTTGTATGTTTCGAATCACATTGCAAGCAGCTACAATTTCGGCAAGTGACTCCATCTCCGTATCCACTGGGATCTCACAGACAAGTTATTTCGGATAACCCCGTAGGAAATAATAAAGAGGATGAAAGTTCAGGGGAGCTCTAAGGCCATGGATTAGGGTAAGCTGGATGTCAGTGCGTTCTGGGTAACTGTACCGGTTCCGCTCTGTCATATTGCACTATACTTCTCTGAGTAACACAGTGTAGTGAATGCGTCTGTCGTTGATTCACAGCACTATTGTCGTGGGAGAACGTAAATACGATACAAGCATTGACCTCTATACTACCTGGATACTGAACTTCAGTTGTCTGAGCGTGCCAGCCAAAGATGATCATATTGAGTTTATTGCCAAATTCAGATATGGCTGCTACGAAATGTTATTAGAACAATAACGAAAATACATTTAGATTCCATTGCCTCATCAACCTGATACACGTAATGTTCGAAACAAGAACTATACATGCAATTCTTGTTACGTAGAAACTAAATGAAATTCAGTGGCATTAATGATAAGCACTGAAGCACTAAATTAAGCACTGAATTAAAATTTGTAATGCGGCCGGGAATCGTACCCGGACCTCCAGGCTTACTAGGCAAACATCTTTCCGCAAGACCACCGCATTACTAGTGATTAAGGCGCCTCTGAATAATCTAAGCACGATTTCCCTCCACGTCACAAACTTCAATCCAGCTTCTGTGTTCCTATGAAACATTGCCACATCTGCCAAGACTCTCCGTGCAGCGAAATAGCACCTCGGCAATGGACGGATCGGAACATTTTGCCTTCAATCTCAGGCTAAGGTGTTATGAATATCATAATAAATAAAAGTTTATACACCCTGAGACTGTTTTTTGTCTCGATAATGTCAGAGACATTAATTCAATGTTTCACCATCATCATTAATGTCCCTGACATTATCGAGACGAAAAACATTGTCAGGGTGTATAAATTTCTATTTATAAATGAAATTCGTTTGCCATATTGGAACACGGTGGACAACGCGAAATCTTGTGCAGAACATATAAATGTGAAGGCGTGATGCAGTTCTATCACAGTCTAACATATAGAGTCACGACACTCCCACTCATTTTGTCATTCACTGAGTCGGCAGCGCCCCAAGCGGCCGGCAAGCTGCATTTCTGAATACGATATTGGATGAGTGCGAGTAGTATCGGTTATGTTGATTTTAACATAGCCTACTTCTTACATTTAGGGAATGTAGGTAGTGCCATCAAAAAAGGTAATAACTTAAGAAAAGCTCCACGTTTGTATCTCTGAAGTTTCCTAAGATTCCTGATAAGTTATGAAACAGTATATTACAGGACAGTTTATTTACAGTTATCTTGTATGCTATAGTTTTATACTGAAGAATTTCACGTTCTGTTAAAAATAAAAAGCGTCTACGAAACAGCAGAAGACCTGATCTTTGGCAGAAAGACGTCGCTTTTCTAGTCAAGAACGTTATCTTCACTACAATTCCAGTAAAATCGGCGAATGTTGATCGTAGAAAACGTATATTGAATTTAATAACTGCAATATTTAATCTACAAAATCAGCTGTGGAAAAACGTGACAAAAACAGCAAAAACAACGAAACTGTTTCCCAACAAAGAAGAAACAAATTTACTACAGCAGAACTACAAATGGAAGGAATCTTCAAAATAATGGCTTTTTAAGTTAAAAAAGGAATTGGGCGTATAAGAAAGATGAGTGTAGTGAAAAAAGTGGGAATCATTACACTCCATTCAGAATTGATACGCGTTAAAAAAACTGCCTGTCGTAGTAAGAACAGACCATAATAAACATATACGTTTCTCTTATGTTTGTATTCTACCTACTTTAAGCGGAATAAGCAGCAAATATACACGCATTCGTATTCCTTTATGAATAGTTTGTTGCTTTTATCACTGAATCAGTGAAATTCGGCTGTTTTTACATTAAATTCCCCATTATATATGTCTCTTGATATTTTACTTGTGCTTGTAACACAAAAATTATAGTAACTATTTCCTTAATTACATAGAAAAATAATTATAAACAAACACTACAACTTCGGCGGCTTGCTCACCGCTTGGAGCGCTAAGTTGTCGTTGCAGCTGTCGGTTGATAACAACTTTCATAGCAATGAGTGTCGCCACTGTATATGTCAAGGCTAGTTTACACGACGACGCTACGTTTCATGAAACTGCGCTACTGGTCAGTGCGCATGCGCGGTACGTGTACGCCCAAATCTTTGGCGAAACTAAACAGTTTTGGTTCCTTCCAACTTTGGCGAAACTCATGGGGGTTAGAATAAAGGGAGATGGCGTTATCTATGCCGAGCACATCAAACTATGTACTTTCAAACAATATATTTTCTTGAATAAATAGTAATAAATACTCAACATAATATATTTATAAACTTAATTTTTAACGGCTGATTAGCACTCTTTTTACATGTTGTACATCACGGCAAAATTGTAACACGTTTTATTCCTGTTTTAAGTGACATAAAAATTAGCTCTACGATAAGAACACTTCTCGAAAACTTAGCAATATGGCGGAGGTGGGCTTCACTTTTTCAGTGTAAGGGCGACTCCCTGTATTCTAACCTCCTTGGCGAAACTAATGCGCTAGTTTTTAGGTTATGCGATAAACAAAACACAACAAAGTACAGAATGAAATGGGGAAGGGAAGAAATTGTTCGGTGTTTGGACATATATGCGATGTATAAGTGTTTTCGGGATTTTAATGATAAAAGTTTCTGGAATAAGCAGCGGTGTGTTGGTGCTCTCGAAGCAATCATTAGCGAATTAAATATTTATGGGTTAATGATAAGTAATTTGCAGGCTAAAATGCATTCAATTTGAAATACCTATAAAAGCGAACTTTGTAAAATACTATCTAGTAAAACATCTGGGTGTGGGTTTTACAAGTTTACAAGTCCAGGATCCCGTGGTTTGAAGTAGCAGACTTTTTAAGAAAAAATGTACACAGAAGAAAAGGCTAACACAAATCTGTTAAGCTGAATTCTTTTATTTTAGAATATTTGTTTAAAATGTGACAGTTTTTACATTCAAAATTCTTTTTAAATATTTATTTAAAACGTGACAAGGTACAGGGTTTTACATTCAGTTTCTTTTGTAAATACTTTTCAACAAGCTGATATTGCCACGATACAGGTCCCTCTGCAACAAAGTTGTTAGCTAACCATTGTCTCGTTAATGCAGCCTGCTTTGAACAATTATCGCTGCCTGCATGCAGCGTTACATCAATTAGTCCAGCAGCCTTTGTGTTTCTCCATGTTCTTGGCTGGTATACTCCACTATGCACATTCTCCTGGTTAAACGGTAGTGGGTCTCGGAACAGGATGCAGGTACTGTAGAGACGAATTTGAATCCCCACTTACTGAGAAACGTAATGTAATTTTTAATTTCAGTTCTGGTAACAATTCTTCATGCATAAGAATATCTTGTTTCCTTATTGCATTAATATGTTTTTAAAAACAGTAAACTGCTCTGGTAACATTCTAAGATGATTAAAATAATTTTGTAGAGTCTTCAACCACAATATCTTTCAGAGAGGTCGCTAACCAACCGAGCACGCGTCTTATTTGAATGCACTCCTTAAGCGAAACACGTTTCTTATCTTTTTTATGTTTAGTCTTATGAAGTGACTTCACACAGAGGAGTAATAGATCCGCCGCAGATCTTACAACTGCCACAACATTCATTTTACGACGACCACGGCACTCATAAAACAACGAAACTGATATGTATAGTTATGGCGCCGTGTCTACAGACATACACGAAGCCAGTTGCTTGCAACACGTTTTACGCAACGAGTATCGCAACCTGGTGTCGTCGTGGACAGTAGCCTTCAGACTGTGATTATATGCTTAGAGTTCAGAGTTATACATCCAGGTTGTATAGAGACCACGAAAAACAACAGAGGCGCCGTGGCGGAGTGGCCGAGCGCATGGAGTCGCTATGCTCCGATGCGCGATATTGTTCCTCGTCGGGGGTTCGAATTCCCCCTCGGGCATGGATGTTTGTGCTGTCTTTAGTATAAGTTAGTTCATAAGTAGTTTGTAAGCTTAGGGACTGATGACCGCGCAGTTAAGTCCCATAAGCTTAACCGACATTTTGTCAACAACAACAGAACAAAACTGTGAAGAAGTAAACAAAATCTGCAACACGAGTTCCTAATAATGGCTGGGCCTCATTTTTCCTTACAGAAAATTAGGAATGTACGAGGTATGTGCACAAAGTAAGTTCCGTCGGTTATGTAAACCAAATGTGGACAGATACAGAAAAAATATTTACTGTATAAAAATCTGCAACTGTTCAAGCACTTTTCTACATAGGTTCCGAAATTTTGTAGGCACTTGTCATAGCGTGGGACACGTTTTTGTGTGCCTTCTTCACAGAAGGTTGCCGCTTGTGTATTCAACCATGTGGCAAACATGTTCTTTCAGCTCATCATCGTTGAAGTGTTGACCACCAAGGACAGATTTTAGGCGTAAGAAGAGATGAAAGGAGTCTTCTCCTTCCCTTCACATTGCCGCCCGACCTCAGAAGGCGAATGTGGCCAAACAAGTCTTACGGGAATTTCATTGGGACGTGTTTAATCATCCTCCGTACAGTCTCGCTCCTAGCGACTTTCTTCTTACACCTAAAACCTGTCCATGGTGGTCAACACGTCAGCGATGATGACGAGCTGAAAGAACATGTTACTACATGGTTGAATACGCAGGTGGCAACCTTCTACGAAGAAGGCATACAAAGACTTCTGCCACGCTATGACAAATGCCTACAAAATTTCGGAAGCTATGTAGAAAAGTAGTTTAATAGTTGTATATTTTTGTACAATAAATATTTTTTCTGTATCTGTACACGTTTGTTTTATATAACCAAACGTAACTTACTTTGTGGACATATCTCGTACATTTGAATAAACAGCTCAGTACGTGTAAATTTTTACACATGTTAGTTGTAAATAAGCTTGAAAACAGTAATGCGAGAGAACGTAATTCATTTTAGTTCCGTATCTCGTGAAGCCGGCATCTCCGACCCCAGGTTCCCTACTGCCCAGTGGCGCATTCCGTATGTCTCGTTAAATTTCTGCACGCTATTACGAAAACACCCTGTACAAAATGCGAGTCACTCACCAAGGTACTTGTAGCCGTAGTATGGGTAGTAGGAGGGTGCGACGACCACAGGGAAGGTGGCCTCACAGCCACAAAGCAGCGCAAGACACGCCACGGCCAAGAGAGACACCTGAAACACACCAGGCAAACCAGCATGTAGAGTGCTTCCATAAAATACAGGCGATGGACAGCAAAATACGAACGCCATGCCGCACAATGACGTACGGAGCATTGGACTTCAGCTTGCAGTATGCTGATCATTTTGTTCTGCAACGGTCAACACAAATAACAGCGTACAAAAATCAAAGTACGGTTAACATGAAATAATTACGTGCCAAGTTCACATAATTATTATTACTAGTTTTGTCTGTGGTCGAAAATCGACCAATTGTGTTTACAATGGTCACTGGGGGTAAAATTTTACGTATCATGTCGGCGGCCTCGCGTGATTATGTTGACAACATCAACAACACGATAGAAATTCTTTGCCCAATTGTTCGAATCACATAGAATGACTCGTACAGACCATGAAGTAAACAAATAATGCTGTTCCTGCTTTATGGTTGACAGGTTCTTGTATGTACCCTCGTCCGCTCAATAAAAATAATTGTCCTCGTAAAGCGAAGATTTCATGATAAAACATCAGCGTTATCAAGCGATTGGCTAAAATGAAGACTCACAGGATTCTCACTATTCAGCATCTGTTACCATCATTATCGTAGGAGGCCGCTGGGATATTTGGTAAAATTTAACCTTTACTGGGAGGTATGAAACGGTATCTTTTACGTGTTAAGGAAAATGCCTGACACAATAACAACAAATAAAAACGAAAGTATATACTTCTCATGCCATGTTCGAATTATATATCTATCATTAGCCTAATATTTGAAATGGAACTACAATTTCGGTGTTCGTATATTTATACAACGCCAAGAAATAATGTTATTTCGATACTGCGATGTTCAGAATTCCAGAGCTGACAACATGTTGACTTCGTAGTTGCACCCATGCACCGCTACATGCCTCTCCCCGCGCATCATCATTTATATCGGCATTTTCGACTTCGTACGAGTAGTTCCACTCGAGCACCGCTAGATGCCTCTCCCGGCGCATAATCCTTGTATCGGCATTCATATGAAAACATGCATTTCCTTCAACCACTCTTAACCACTGCGAATATAAAGAATTTGAAAGGCACAAGAAAGTGAGTTGGGAGCACTCCATGTTTCGATATTCACTTATTTTACTACGTTATTTTAATACTGCAGATGCGCTGCATTACAGCGTCTTTGGTCGAGGCGAATAGCCAATCAGTGAGCTGATTGTTAGAGAATGTAGAAGATGATCCAAGCTATAGATAGGTTGTCATCTTCTACTTCCTTTTACCACTTTTAATGGATAAATGCACACATAATATTTATATTCGTGAAATCTACGACAAACAATCTATCGAATTATCTAACTTTCATTGGCCTTCTTGTACAAATAAATTAGTAATCTGTCCCACAATTTTCATGTTAGCGTATATATATAATGATTTTGCTGATCTTGGCACACAAAGGTTGTCATCTTCTGCTATCTGACTGGAATTTGAATTGTTACTGAAAAGCTTGACATTATGCTTGATGCATGTACAAATCGAGACTCATAGATAAAATAAATAAAAATGTACACATAAATTTCGTCACTGTACGATACACGTGAATTCCAAGCAATGACGAATTTTGATGTATATTTTTTAATTTATATTATCTTTGACTCATCATTTCGACTTGCATCAAGAATTCTGTCGAGCTCTTCAGTAACGGTACAAATGTACGATGGGTATTCAAATGAAAAGGTAAGATCCGACATTGTGAGTACAATTGAAGTTTTAATCAAAAGTAATCAACAGAGGTCTGAGCACAACTATTCCTCTGTTTAACGAGCCGAAGGATTCCTTGTTTCCAGAATTTCTGTGGCTGCGTCAAAAGCTAATCCTCTACTGTGTCTTTCAGTTCGTCGTCCGTGTTGAAGCATTTCCCTTTGAGAAGTTTCTTTTTTATTGGAACAATCAGATGGAAGTCACAGGGCGATATGTCTGGGCAGTATGGCGGATGCTCAAGCCGCTCCCACTTGAACTTGTCCAGTACACTTTATGTGACCCTGGAGACGTGTGGACGCCCGTTATCGTGGAGTAGAATCACTCCCTCCGTGAACAAGCCACACCGTTTGGTCTTGATGGACTTGCGTAGACTGTGTAGTCGCTTACAGTGCACATCACTGTTAAGGGTTCTTTCATGCATTAGGAATTCGATGAATATCGGCCCTTGGAAGTCGAAACAGGCCTGTTCAAGATAAAACCTTCAATTTTTTACGAGGAGCTGATGATGTATTCCCTAGATGTTATACTACATTATCCCAAAGAGGCATATTCAAATTGCAGCCGGTTTAGTTGTTAAGACGTTTCATACCTTTTCATTTGAACACTCTTCGTAACAAGGAGCAGATGATGGTACTTTAGTGTGCGAAAACATCTTGGCACAACATTACTTCATTTTAGCTGAGTTAATTCACTTTCCCTAATATGAGTATATTAAGTCAAAGTAAAGCAACATTTGCGAAGAGAAATAGTATGCGAAACCCGGAAGCGCAGATGACTCCCGTTTATAAGAAAGATAAAAGAAATGACCCACATAATTTCAGGGCTATATCGTTGACATCAGTTTCCAGTAGAGTTTTAGAGCATATTCTCAGCTCAAATATAGTAAATTTCCTTGAGACGGAGGAGCTTCTTTCTATGAATCAGCACGGGCTTAGGAAACATCGTTCATATGAAATTCAGCTTGCCCTTTTCTCGCATGACATCTTGCGAGCGATGGATGAAGGGCAACAGGCAGCATGTGTTTTTCTTAATTTCAAAAAAACGTTTGATGCGGTGCCACACTGCAGACTGCTAACGGAGATACGAGCTTATGGAATAGGTTCACAGATTTGTGACTGGCTGGAAGACTTCCTAAGTAATAGAACACAGTACGTTGTTCTCGACGGCGAGTGTTCATCAGAGACGAGTGTATCATTTGGTGTGCCCCAGGGGAGTGTGATAGGACCGCTATTATTTTCGATCTATATAAATGATCTGATGGACAAAGTAACTTGTAATTTGCGCTGTTTGCTGATGATACTGTGATGAATGGGAGGGTGTCGCCTTTAACTGACTGTAATAGCGTACAGGATGATTTAGACAAAATTTCTAGTTGGTGCGAAGAATGGCAGCTATCTCTCAATGTAGAAAAATGTAAGTTGATGCACATGACTAGGAAAAAGAATCCCGTAATGTTCGGATACAGCATTAGTAGTGAGCTTCTTGCTGCAGCTGCGTCGTTCAAATATCAGGGCGTAACACTGCAGAGCGATTTGAAATGGAACGAACATGTAAGGACAGCTGTGAGCAAGCCGGACAGCCGACTTCGATTTATTGGGAGAATTTTGAGAAGATGTACTTCATCTGTAAAGGAGATCGCGTATAGAACGCTTGTACGACCACGTCTTGAGTATTGCTTGAGTGTTTGGAACCCGCAGCAGATAATTTTAAAGGAAGACATGGAAGCAGTTCATGGGCGAGCAGCTAGGTTTGTTACTGGTAGGTTCGACTAATGCGCGAGTGTCACAAAAATGCTTCGCGAACTCAAATGGGAATCGCTGGAAGAAAGACGACGTTCTTTTCAAGAAATTCTGTTGAGTAAATTTAGAGGACCGGCATCTGAAGCTGAGTGTAGAACGATCTTCCTGTCACCTACTTACATTTCGCGTAAAGATTACAAAGACAAGAGAAATTAGGGCTCGTTCTATTTGAGAGTGGAATCGGGAATGAAATGTCTACTAGTGGTACAGTGTACCATCCGCCACGCACTTTAAGGTGGATTGCGGAGTATACAGGGTGAATCTAAATTCACGTACTCGGGCTTCGCAGCGCGATTCCTCACCTGCCAATGAAGAAAAATGTCTCCCACAAAATTTCGTCCTAAGCATATTTCAGCCAGTAAATGGACGTAAAAGACTGAGACAGCTGTGTGTTCCATACGTCAGAGCGTTTCATAATTACACCAACTTGTAAGGGATGTATTAGGCGTCTTGAGCAACAAACTGAGCATGGAAATTCATGACCGGAAACGCCATTCAACGACGCTACTTAGAGTCCAAGTTACAGGCACCGGATCCTGCCACTAGACATCCCCTCCAGCAACTTCGATGCTCTGTAGCGTCATTGGATGACGTTTCCGGGCATGGGTTTCTATGGTCACTTTGTTCCTCAAGACACATCCCACATCCTCTAGATGTTTGTTGGTGTAGTAGTGTAATTCTGAAACACACTGACGTATGGGACACACGCCCCTCTCAATCTTCGACTGCCGGAAATATGCGCAGGACAAAATTTTGCGAGAGACATTTTTTTATTGCTGGCATGTGAGGAATCGCGCTGCGAAACCCGAGTGCGCGAATTTAGATTCACCCAGTATATGTAGATGTAGAAATTAACTGACAGCAACCAAGGAGCATTAAAAACGATTGTTGCCAGACAACCTAAAACTAACTCGACAAAAGCGGTTGCTAAACTCAGTACTCTCGTTGAGTATTACTGCTTGTATGAAAGCAGAGCGGCTGGGGCTTAAAATTCATTAAAGGTGTACAGTTGATAAACATTTAATAACGGAAGTCAACCCAAAGCTACGAAGGGAGTGGTGCCACGATCGTAAAACGTGGACAGCTGATGACTGGATGCATGTATGTGCTATACTCCCACGAATCACCGTTCGGCGGTGGAGTAGCCTCGCTGCGGAGTGCGCGGTTGTTCGCCGTCGGAGGTTAAAGTCCTCCCTGGGGCATGGGTGTGTGTGTGTTATCGTTATGTTAGTTTATTAGTTTATCTTAGTTTAAGTAGTTTGTAAGCTACGGACTGATGACCACGTAGTTTGGTCTGATAGATTTACAGACATTTGGGCCGGTCGCAGTGGCCGAGCAGTCTGCGGCGCGCCAGTCACGACCGCTACGGTCGGGAGTTCGAATCACCCCTCGGGCATGGATGTTTGTGCTGTCTTTAGTATAAGGTGGTTCATAAATAGTTTCTAAGTTTAGGGACTGATGACCCTGCAGTTAAGTCCCTTAAGCTTAACAAACATTTGAACATTTTGAAGAAACATTTCAACATTTTTTATTTGAATCACCGTTTACGTTGTTTCCTATTAACAACCGGGCGTATGTATCGAAAACCCTAAAATAAGCATAACTGAAGCATTAATGGAAAGCCTCAGAGCAGAGAGTGAGGCCCAAATTTAAAGCTTCGACAACGACAAAGGAATTGGAGGCCGCGCGGAATGGCCGCGCGGTCTAAGGCACTGAGTGTGTTGTTGTTAGCGTAGAAGTTTGGTCCAGTTTAAACATTTTGTAATTGGAGGTTGTTTTGGTCGCAGCTGCTCTCAATGCCAATGGTGGGCCAACTCGTTACTTATCAGTAAATATTCTTTCTATGTTACGTGTTCAAAAAATTTTGTCTGCCCCTTGTATGTGTGGTGTATGTTGTCCGAAAGAACATTTACAATTTCGATCATATAGATCCTATGAATCAAGAGACGAAGAAATTAATGACATCTACCAGTGCCTACTGAATTACATCAACGGGGAAAAGTTGAGAGTTTGTGCCGGGATCGAATACCAGTCCCTCATTAATGTGATGCAATGCACTCTGACAGATGTCATAATTCCTTTGAGTTCTGATGTTGTGACACACTGTAAAGATACCAGCTTCCAGAGACGTGCAGCGTCGCCGCGTTACTCACCAGAGAGAGGGCGCGAGACATTGTATCTGTGGACTGGGCGCTGAGAGTGACGAGGTGCGTGGCGGTGGTTGCTTTATACCCTGTGCGGCCGGCGACGCTGGCATTCACCGCGGCTCAGGTTTTCAACGTCAAACACACCAGCTGTGGCGCCACTGCAGCAGCCTTGTGTGCAGAAAAAAAGTGCAAGCAGTATGACACGTGACAGCGGAACTGTTTGTCCCCCTATTCAAAGCCGGGAAAGAAAAGGGACGTGTAACTGAGCCTACGAGTGCCTGGTACCATACAGCATTTCCACCGGGAAATCCCAGTACGCTGCATAACAGAAATGCCTGTACAGCCCACTATAGGACGAAGATTTAGTAACTTTTATAGGTTTACCTTTCAGATGAACTACCGAAGAAAAACTATAAATACAGGGTGATCCAAAGAGAGGAAAATACCACGATTTTGAAAATCTGTATTTAATCAAAGAAATACGATGGAACCTTGCGTAATTAATCAATGTGGAGCGTAGGTGTTTCTATAGTGTTGAGCGGGATTAGCAACATTATTTAATTTTTTACAAAGAACAGCTCCGCTGGTACTGAATTAAATTCTTTTGCTGAAGGACGCAGGACAAATTTCACAATTTACAATTGCATTCTCTGGAGTTATCTGTTTACAAGTGAATAAGAACTGTTGGCATTTAAGCATTATTAATATTAATGTACAATCGTAATGGTCTTTGTCTTCTTACGTCAAATCATGCAAGAGACCTGATACGAAATCATTTCATTCCACGCTTGTAACAGTCTATTTGAAGGGAAAATGTTATAATAAAAACAGTGGCGTGATCTCATACCATCCCGGAGTGTACCAACTTCCTGATAGCGGTTTTAACCCTTCAGACGCGGCTAGATTGCTTAAGTTTGTTTTTAGAAAAGTGGGTTACGTAACTGAACTGCCACTCCAAAATTTATTCTTCTTACTGCGTTTTAGATCCGGCAATAGCTTCAGATCTCACCATTAAATTTTAATTATGGACATCTTCCCCTGAAATAGATAGTTTATACACACACACACACACACACACACACACACACACACACACACAGATGGTGAGATCTGAAGCTATCGCCGGATCTAAAACGCAGTAAGAAGTATAAATTATGGAGTGGCAGTTCAGTTATATACAATTCTGGAATTAAATGAGAGGGAATGTGCGATATCAGATTTCGTATCAGATCGTTTTAATTATCTGACGCAAACAGGCAAAGGCCATTACGTCTCTACATTAATCTTAAAAATGCTTAAATTCTGACATTTTTTACTCTTTTGTAAACAGATAACATCAGAGGATGCCATTTTAAATTGCGAAACCGGTCGTGTGTCCTTCAATAAAGGAATTTAACAGTCGCAGCGGACAATCTTTCGACTGTGGTTGCCCTCCATATATAGTTTATGTAATTTGTTTATTTAATTGTCCGTCACACATGTAAATTATGTTTTCATTGATGATAACCAGTTTAGGATTTCATTTTCATCATTAGACCAGTGCTTTAACAGCAAGTGTCATATACGTGCTTAGCCAGCCACAAATAAAACACGACGAGTGGGCCATGTCCATTCGTCATAAATGAAATGCTCTCTACGACGCAACAGGGAAACATGTTGGGCCAAAAATGCTCATCAGTTTCTCTGTTAAATACAGTGACGGGTATATAATTTATGATGGTCGGCTAAGCAACATGTATGCGACACATGCTGTTAGGGCACTTTGATGATGGATATAAAGCCCGAAACTGGTTACCAGTAATGAAGTATAATAGTTTGTAATTGCGACGGACAATTACATAAACAAATGCGAAGAGCAAATTAATAATCAGCCAACCAGTTGATATAATAGTAATTTAATAAACGAGACCACCGTTTCGACGGATATAAACCCGTATTCTACAGAAATAAATGTGATACCTATAGACAATGTGACATCATAAATTAAAAATTAATAATCATTATGTCTAGTATAAGTGTCATACCAACCCTAGGCGTGAATGACTCCAAATGGGCTGACGTATCTGTCCGTCATAAATAACATTCCGTAGATCATAGGGTTGTTCAACCACTGTGATATGCAACTATAGCAGGTAACATTTTCATTCTGATTCTGTATTTCACGATGTTTTAGACAAGAGGCTTGGTATGACGCATATATCAGACATAATGATTATGAATTGTCTATAGGTATCACATTTATTTCTGAAGTAGACGGGTTTATATCCGTCGAAAACGTGGTCAAGTTTAGTAAATTACTATTATTGTAACTAGTTGGCTGATTATTAATTTGATATCCTATAATCGTTGCTGAGAGCAGGCATTTTTAAAATATTGAAAAATGGAAAGAGTATTCAACGAAGATGTTTTCTTCTTTTTCAGTAGAGAACAAGTTCACGGTTAAAATTACCTGACATTGCGGGATCAGGAGAGCGATCTGAAAGATTTGATAAAAACTCACAATAGGAAGTCACAACGGAAATCACAATTTATTTAAAAGTCCTTTGTTTCACTGATTACCTGTTTCAGTGACCAACTCATCATCTTCAGATCAATGTACAACATTTTTAAAAGGAGTTAGCCAGCCACTGAAAGTAATACAACATCATGAGTTACAGAAAAGTGCGATATTTTCTCAGAAATGTAACAGAAACTTTTGAAGCTGTTGCAGCACTTTCTGTAAAAATACTTTATTCCTTTGAGGAAATATCGCACTTTTCTTCAATTCGTGATTTTTATTACTTTCAGTGATTAGCTACAAATATAGCTCCTTTGAAAAATTTTGTACACTGATCTGAAAATGTTGACTTGGTCATTAAAATTGGTAATCAGTTAAATAAAGGACTTTTAAATAAACTGCAATCATTGCGAACACTTTCTATTGGGAGTTTTTATCAAAGTTCATAGCGGTTCAAGAAAATCCCTTCCGGACACTCCAATAACATCAACCATATAACTGAACTCGTTCCACACTCTCTGTACCATTTAGATATCTGTTTTCGTTTCTCAATTTTACCTTGTCAAAACACCACATTTTAGCTCCCATAGAAACTAATCTCAGTGGGTAATGTAGTATCGCATATTGTGAGTCAACCATAGTTCATTATACCACATCGATAGGCACATGGAAAAGCCGACAGTTGGCACTACAATTCCGCAAGGGGTCGCGCAGTACGAACTCAATCAAGTGTGCGAATCCTGATTCGCCGGTGCATAACTGAATATTCGGCACTTGTTTCTGTAGACAGGCTGTGCCTCGTATTCATACGGATTGCACCATGTCGTTCAAATATTTGCTTCGAGTTAGCGGTGCTACGATCCAGCAGATAGTAGACGTCTCCGGTTTAGGACACAGTATCGTACTATACGAAACACTGCCTCAAGATTCATCTCTGTATTGCGCATACATACTACGGACAGTCAACGGACTTAGAAATTTAACTTACAATGTTCCGACTTCTTCTTTATCAGTTACCATTGTACTTCGACAACGCCCAATTAAGTATTAACGTAATTTTAATAAATTTCTCACGTATTTTTAACGCTGTTACATCTTTGTGCTATTGTGTACCCGCGCACAACTACCAAACAACATCCTAACAATTGAGGTCACGACTTCTAGAAGGCCAATGCTGAAGTGCTCTGACACTATCTCCCTGCATTGGGTACTTTCCGTATAAATAGACACGTACAGGTAATTGCCAATGGAGTGGTGCCGTAGCCTGCTGGAATATGAATTGACATCTTCTTCTTCGAGCTCAGGAACAGCAAATTCTGCTACATTTCCACATAACTGTGTACCTCCGAAGATAAAGGGACAAAAACATTTATTGTCTGAAATCACATAAAGCATTCACCTTGGGTAAATGATGTTCATCATGAATTGTTTCCCACGGATCTCGTTTTGACACTATCTATTTACGCACCTTCATGCAATGTTATAGCCGATTCGTACAAGTTTAAAGGGGAGAAATGAGGCGGAACCCAAAATTCTCTGGAAGCAGATCGTTTCACGTAAAATCCGAATAAAAAGCGAACGGTGAACATTAAATTGGTGACATTAGTTAAGCATTAATTTCAGCCTACAACAGGAATTAATCTATTCGCATAATTCCGTGACTTGGTTCTAAAAGGGGCAATGTCAGTATTTATCAAAACTGGTTTTATTGGTGTAGACCATAGTTTCACGAGGTCTTCAAATGTTAAAACGGCCAATGTCTATGCCACATAGGATTAGAGAAAATGGGATTTTAAGATGTGAGCCCCAAATATACTGTTAATATTTTTCAGAAAATTACATAAAATATTCAGAAGCTTATACCGTAAAACTAAGATTTTTGACATTGGCCTTTTAGAGCCACAAAATTTGCCTCGAATCCATCGGTGATTCTCCGTTCAAACTTTACTTGTGTACTGTAACACAGCTATAGTAAGAAAGATGTTTTAATGGCCATACAAGTAGGCGCTGTCCAAACGAAGCTAAAATCTTGATGCTAGCAGTAATAGGAACCGAGCACTAAGACGTCCAAAAAAGTCTAAATACTGTACTCGGCCTTTTCCAATGTATTTGGAATGGTTCTTGTTACCGGTGACAAACATTCCATATTTGATTATATCAGCGTTTTTGCAGTACGTTTGTGCCAAAATGCAAAAATCTGGAATAGATAATTTAGAATTGACACACCAAAGAAATGTCGCATGCGCTTCGTTCCAAGATCTTGAGTGTGTACATAGCATCAACAACACGGTTCCTTAGTTGTCCATAGAAGTGATTCAACCGATATCAAGATGTAAACAGCCACGCATGAACAGTGCCAAAGTGATGGAGTTGGTAAGATGGCAGATCAGTTCCAGCCATAACACCAGAGACGAAGTAAACCCTTGAATTGACTGTAGATCTCTCATGACTAGAAGGTCAGTTCCAAAGTTTGATAACATCTCCGTTGTTTATTTGTGCCAGTACAGAGCCAAGGTAAGTGTCTGGAAGTCAACCAAAGCGATGTTGTTCGAACGTGGAGAAGTTACGGAAATACAGGATCTGCTGATTACTTGCCTCGCTCTGACCGCTCAAAGGCTTCCACAGCAGCTGATGACCGTTACTTACGGATTTAGCCTCGGAGGAGCCCTGAGAATAACAGCACCACGTTTAAAAGTTATTTTCGTACAGTCACAGGACGTCGTGTTTCTACTGAAACTGTACGTAGTAGTCTGCGCGACATGCAACTTCACTACCGACATCAATGCCGAGGTCCAGGTTTGTCACATGGAACCACGGATGCGCGGTACAGATGGGCCCAACAGCATGCTCAATGGACTCGTCAGAGACGGCCGCAGTGGCAGAGCGGTCTCCGGCGCACCAGTCACAGTCTTCACGGCCGCTACGGTCGGGGGTTGGAATCCTCCCTCGGGCATGGGTGTTTATGTTGTACTTAGCAGAAGTTAGCTTAAGTTACTTAAGTAATTAGTGTGTAAGTCTAGCGACTGATAACCACGCAGTTTGGTCGCATAAGACCTCACACACATTTGAACATTTTGACTCGACAGAATTGGCATCAAGTCATATTCACAGATGCGACTCACACCTGCCTTCAATCGGACAACCGTCGGAGACTTTTTGGAGGCAACCGGGTCAGACTGAAAGGCTTTCAGGAAGATGGTGGTTCCTTGATGTTTTTGGGGAACCTTTATGTGGGGTTACAGTACGCCGCTGGTGATCGTAGAGGGCAATCAAACGGCTACACGTTACATGGATGACATTTCAGCGAAGGATTCGTCTTGATGAATGCCCATTCTGGTGCTCATAGTGCAGTACGCGTTCCTTCATGATAAAGAAATAGCAAGATCCGTATTTCCAGCACGTTCTCCAGAGACGAACTCTATCTAACATGCCTCAGAGTGAAAACGGCTGTTTTTCGACAGACGAATCAACTTCCAATCTGAGAGATCTACGCCTAATTGCCTTTGGAGAGTGAGACAATCTGCGCCAACAGTCCCTCGATGATCTAGTGGGCAGTATTCCACGACGAATACAGGCATGCATCACTGCAAGAGGATGTGTTACCGGGTATTAAGGTCACTGGTGTTTTCTGCTGTCTGGAACACAGTTTCAAAATGTCTACGTTAGTGTCGTACAACTTGTGAATTGCTGTTTTCATGAGTAATAAAGGAACTTAAAAGTTGCTTTTGTATATCTATCCAATTTTTGGAAAGGATCATGAGACCCTAGACGTTTTGTACGCGATTCGTTCAGGTCTAGAAACTGACTGCAATTATTCTATGGTTCATTATACTCAGAGCTTTTGTAGTAGAGGTGTATAGTAGGTTGTTGCCTCGGTGGAGTAGCCGAGCGGTCTAAAGCGTCTCGCTGCGGAGCGCGTGGTTGCTCGCCGTGGAGGTTCGAGTCCTCCCTGGGGCATGGGTGTGTGTGTTTGTCCGTAGGTTAGTTTACCTAGGTTTAAGTGGTTTCTAAGCGACGGACTGATGAGCACGCAGTTTGGTCCGATAGATCTACAAACATTTGAACATTTGAAGTAGGTTGTTATTTCTATGTTTCACGGCCTTTATATCAGGTTTGTCAAACATTTATTCAGAATCGTCATTTATAACCTGTTTCGGGAGATCTTTGCTGCTATCATAAAATCTTGATCATACTCACAGATGTCATGATTTGTCAGATAAGATACTGATATTTCGTCATCCTACATCAACACTCTGCCAGGAATATTAATATTCCAAGTACAAAAAGCTACAAATCTAAAAGTAATATTTTGGTGATACTCCGACATAGTTTCCACACACCATCAATGACACAGCTCGGTAATATGTTCGAAAATGCCGGATTCGAAATTACGATCTTTACGTCGGGTTCTACTGATCATAGAGATAAGGGGTAAACTTTGCAGAGCCCTTGAGCTATTAATTATTTTTATAAAGGTCAGAAGTATTAATAAACTGTAGATATCCAACAGTACAGTGTGAAAATTTAAATTACACACTTCTTAAAGCCTGGATTGAGGAAATCTATTGGTTTTGCACAGTATGTTTGATGTAGATAGGCTTTTCTTTATACGGCTTATAAAAGCACTGTTGGTTCACGGGTAGTTTTGAGAATAGCTCGAAAAATAATCAAAATATCCACGGGTGTACTGCCGTTCTATAGTGTCTAACGGGCAACGGGCCCGTTGGACACTATAGACCGGCAGTACACCCGTGGATATTTTGATTATCAAATACGCCGGGAGAAACTGAAAAATCATCTCGAAAAATGATTATTGCGTACAGAAACCTTCTAGTTGTAGGGGTGCCCACTTCTATACTTTTTAATCACTGCATATCGTGAAAATTTGTGCCATATGCACTGAAAACTTGTCTCAATCGACATTTTAGATATATTTTTACGTTACCTAAGTTTAAAGGCTCAAAGTTACCGTACGTGTTCGTTATAAAGATACATCCGAAAAACTATGATATTTATATAACAAAACTGCGAATTACGTTACGAGTCAGCGTTCGTAACGCTACTAAACTTACCGTCTGCTTTCAAGAAATCTACTCGCCGAAAAATTAGATGACCGCATATCTTTATCTGTTATTTTCGCGCAAAGAAGGGTTGGTTTTACTTTCGTTATTCCTTACAGTTACTGTGTAGCATCAGATTACGTAAATTCTTGGATTATACTTTAAAGAATTGGAAAGGGTAAAAACACAGTACGTAGACTTTGCGTATGGTTGGTTTTAGGTCATGCGTGGCAGGACATGAAATCCAGAGGAGATATCGATAAATTATTTAAAACTGAGAGCACAACAATATCTCACTGTATTATCGAGACATTCATTAATTCACTTCCGTCCAAGCAGATATGGCAGCCGCGAGGAAATATTTATGATTTCGTTTTAAGAATTCTTTTCTGTGAAGATAATGACATTTTATTTTTGTTATTCGTCTTACCCAGTATATACACATGACGAAGAATATGAGGAATGCGATCCTTACAGATCTGCGATGAGTTCGCATTCAGGAGAAAGGTAGTTCATATCCGCGTCTGATAACCGAGATGTATGTTTTCCCTGATAACCAGAAAACTTACGAGGCCATTTCCGCGATGCTTCCTTTCAAAAGAATAGTTTATTTCTTTCTCCATCTTTATCAAAATAATCTAATATTTTCCTGTGTCTCTAATGAGCAGCTGGGAAATATTCCTGTCCGGGCACAAAAAGCCAGATACATCCTCTGACAATAAAGTTCTGTGATTAGTCCTGTAACATTAACGTAAATTAACTATGAACACCTCACTGTCCTTCTAAATAGTCACCTCCCATAACTATGAACCGTCCAGCTCTGCGATAGATGTCCTGGAAACTTTTCACGAAGTCTTCCTTTGGGATGGTGTTCAAAAGTCTCGAAGTTTCGTTGGATGTCAGGAATATCGTAAAATTACTTACCTTTCGAAGCGCGTTTGAGTCAAGGGACTACGAAGAAGTCTGGAGGATTGAGATCCGGTGATTATGTTGCATATTTAAATTGCATGAAAACTCTCGCACACAGCAAATAACTTCAAACAGTTCCTGGAAGAAAGGATGTGATGCAACTTGAATATCCATTATACTCGCTGGATCTCAATCCTCCAGACTTCTTCGTATTCCCTTGACTCAAACGCGCTTCGGAAGGAAAGAAATTTGACGATATTCCTGACATATACGTCTACATAAATACGCTGCAAGTCACATTGAAGTGCATGGCAGAAGGTTCATCCAACCACTTTATGATGTTTCTCTACGGTCCCATTCTGTAATAACTTGCGGGAAAAAGGAACACCTAAATCTTACCGTTTTCGATTTAATTTCTCTTATTTTACTCTGATGATCATATCTTCCTATGTAGGTGGGTGCTAACAAAATCTGTTCGCATTTGGAAGAGAAAGTTGGTATAAGAAATTTCGAAAATAGGTGTTGTCGCAACGAGAAACACCTTTGTTTTAATGATTTCCATCCCAACTGGTGCATCATTTCTGTGACACTCTCTCCCCTATATCGCGATGATACAAAACGAGCTGCCCTTCTCTGAACTTTGTCTACATCGCCTGTCAGTGCCATTTGGTGCGGATCCCAGAGTGAGCAAAAATACTCCAAAATGGGGCGCACACTGTGTTGCACGCTGTTTTTTTAATAGAACTGTTGCGTCTTCTAAGTGTCCTGCCAACGAAACGTAGTCTTTGGTTCGCTTTCCCTACAATATTTTCTGTGTGTTCCTTCCAATTTGTCCGTAATTGTTACTCCTAGATATTTAGTATAATTGACGGCCTGTACTTTTGACTGATATCGTGGTAATATGCATGACTTCACACGTCTCATTATTAAGGGTCACTTGTCATTCATTGCACCATGCAGATATCTAAATCATTTTGCAGTTGCTTTTGATCTTCTGGTGACTTTACTAACCGATAAGTGACAGCATTATCCGCGAAGAATCTAAGAGAGCTATTTAGATTATCTCGTAAATCGTTTTTAAAAATAAGGAACAGTATGGACCTTATAACACTTCCCTGGGGAACGACATATTTCACATCTGTTCTACTCGATGACTTTCCGTCAGTTACAACGTAGTGTGTCCTTTCTGACAGGAAATTACGAATCCAGTAGCACAATTGTGGCGATATGCCATAAGCACGCAGTTTGATTGGAAGTTTTGTGGAGTCTGAATCCTCGTAACTTTAATTGGAAAAATTTAGCCCACCTGTACTAATGTGTTAAAGTTTAACTTTCTAGGATTTACAAGCAAGACTGATCCATCCGTAAATACATGTGACTAAATAGTCTGAGCGCTGACTGTGATAAAGAAAATAACATTGCCAATGTTAGAGGAAAAGAATGTGATATAGGCACTGGCAGAGAGACAATGAAAGAGTCAAAGACAATGGTAAGGAAGATCGACAGAAAGGGTTGAATAGAGTGACAGTTGGAGAGACAGACAAGAGGAAATACCAATGGAAGAAATAAGAGAGTCAGCCGCGGTGGCCGAGGAGACTAAGGCGCTCCAGTCACGGTCTGCACGGCCACTACGGTCGGGGGTTCGAATCCCCGCTCGGGCATGGATATTTGTGCCGTCCTAGTTCGTAAGTAGTTCATAAGTAGTTTGTAAGTTTAGGGACTGATGACCCCGTAATTAAGTCCCATAGACTTTACAAACATTTGAACATTGAACATTTAGAAATAAGAGACAGTGAGAGGGGGGACACATATAGAGACGGTGGCAGCCAAAGGCAAATGCTGTGCACGTAAACTTCGTTGCATTGAGAGACTGGATGATAGGATTTACCCTGATATGTGTTACAAGGGCGCAAACAAGTTCGCATGCCAAAAATTTTAGCGAGCAAGACAGAATGACCACTGAGTAGGCTAGTTCCCCACTTGAACGTCAGGGCCTTCTAAACAGACAGGAGCATTTCCCAGCTGCTATAGCAGTGGTCGCGACACGTGGCGCCTTCCCGTGGCGGATATCTGCCGCTGAGATCGCCGACCGTCTCGGTGCGCGTTCACTCTTTGCTGTATTGTGAAGCTGTTTGTATGGCCACACGGCGCAGCTCAGGTGACTGGCTTTGTCACCTGGCCTCTATTCAGTCTCAAGCTGGATCTGTTCTACGATCGGCGACCTTTCTACTTCTCACGGAACAGAACCGCGAGTTGTAACCTGAGCAAGACCAACCTTTTCGCTTGCTACCTCGCAAACACATTCACCATTACCGACAATCCCCTCTCTCGTAATTCCATGGCTCCCGATGTGCACCAGCGCATTGATTCCTCTTCCGCTCCCGTTTCTTGTGACTTACATTACTTTAATTGCAAGCTACAACATGAACACTACTATCAGAGCACACGATAGTCAGCTCAGAGTCACAAAAAGAAGCAGTACAACCTATGCTCTAGATCGAATTACGCACCGCCAACTAAATAGTTCTCTCTATTATTCCTTGACCTCCTCTCCTCCTTCTATACTACCATACTTTACACCCAAGAAGATCTCCAAAATCTTTCTTTTTTCCACAAACCCAATACCCCCGCCTGAAACTTCTTCCTGCTTACCCATATCTAAACTCAGTCTTCAGAAAAGCCCTCGATTACGTCGTATCCACAACAGTCTCCAGCAGAACGTCCGTGTCTCTATCATCAGTATGGCTTTCGTCCGAATTCTCCAGAGATAACCAACTCCTCTATCTTTTTCAGCCCATCTATGGCCAATTCAGCAAGCGTCGCCCCTCCTTATTTCTCTCCCTTGGTGTCGAAAAAACCTACGATCGTGTCTGGCATTCCATTCTCTTCATTGAGCTTTATTTCTAACCCCTTCCAATGAATTACATCTGCTTCATCGCCTCATTCCGCACTAACCTACGTTATGATAAGAAACATACTACACCGAATTTTGCGTCCTACCGTTGGAGTACCCCAAGGCTCCGTTCCTTCGCTGCTCTTTTTATCTCTTCTATCCGGCTTATGCCCTAAAATCACCCTCTATTGTGCATCTGCTTCAATATGTTGACGACACCGCCTTTCTGTACGTCCATGTTGCATTCCGTTCTTCCCAAGTTTTTTCTAAGAACATCTTAACAATTCCATTTCCTGGAGTGACCAGTAGTACCTCTCCAGCAATGTCACTAAACTAGACAATAATTATGGAAAAAAAAACCACAAGAAATTCCATGACCCCTGTTTCACAATCAAATGTTCAAATGTTTGTTAAGCTCATGGGAATTAACTGCGAAGTCAGCAGTCCCTAAACTTACAAACTACTTACGAACTAACTTATACTAAAGGCAACACAAACACCCATGACCGAGGGAGGATTGGAACCTCCGACGCGGAAGGCCGTGCGATCCGTAACCTGGCACTCCAGACCGCTCGGATACTTTCGCGCTGCGCCTCACAATCCACAACCGTCCCGTCACCCAGTCTTACACAATGCGTGAATGCTCTGGAAAGCTAATAATTTGCATATCACAGCGTTTTCGGTGTGTCGGTTAAATTTCGCGTCTGTAGCACGACATCTTCGTGGTGTAGCAATTTTAATGGCCAGGAGTGTAATAATAATTTTTGATTGGGGGATCCCATCTGGGATTGTTCGGCCGCCTAGTACATGCCTTTTTACATGATGCCACTTCAGCGACTTGCGTGTCGATGATGATGAAAATGATGATGAGGACAAAACAACACACCTTACCCCGCCAGATGTCGAATCCGGGGCTCCATTCTGTTGACTGAGCTACGGGGGCGGATGAGACGAGACATAAAGTGTTCTTACAGCCCCAACAAGTCTCCACTCGCACTGTCAAACTATTTCAGTTGGCGACAGAACTTTTGTGGCCTAGACAAATTCTCATCGGCAGATCGTTGCCCACTCCAAAGGTAGCAGACTTCTTTACAGAAGAGATTGGTTTTGACTTAACTTTAACCAACTCTGCTGTGTTATCGCCATTCGCCACAACGCTAGAGGTTCGCGCAAGTAGACGACGAGTGATAAGTCGCTCCACGAGACTTCATCCGCCGGGGGCGCCCTGAGTCATCAATCTCTATGCCTTGCTTCGCGCGCCGGCCAATCAGCTGAAGGGGCTCGGCTAGATTGGCCGGCGCACCGACTGCCACGAGAGCAAAATAGCGGACGTCGACAGAATAGTCTGCCGTGTATAGCCGTCAGCACCGAAACAGTCTAGTCTACCAGCATCTAATCTGTCTACAGCGAGCCAGCTCAAGAAATAACACTACTATTGATTGATGTACCGACAGAACTGTAACACCACTAGCACCACATAAAAATAAAATTGATTATTCTGCTCATTATCTGTGAACTAATCGCTTCTTTTAGTTGCAGACCTTCTCATCATCCTAACTAGCCACGGCCTACCTGCCGAACCTATCGTTAACAGTACAGCATCACGAAGTAGTACACAAAAACGTTCACGCTAAATACGAAGATGAGGATAAGAGGTGCATGGGCCGGCCGCTGTGGCCGAGAGAACTGCGGCGCACCAGTCACGTTCTGCACGGCCACTACGGTCGGTGGTTCGAATCCCCCCTAGGGCATGGATATTTGTGCCGTCCTAGTTCGTAAGTAGTTCATAAGTAGTTTGTAAGTTTAGGGACTGATAACCCCGCAGTTAAGTCCCTTAAGCTTAACAAACCTTTGAACATTTGAGGTGCATGGTAAGATGATCTACTGTATTTCATAATAAATTGTTATAACAAGTTTAATAAATCCTTAAATGAATAGATAAAAGTGTGTTGAATTCAAGACGAGAGCTTAAGGTAATACGCTAAGACATAGTTTGTTGAACTGGCATGAAGAATTCAAAAGTTAGTAATTTTAATTAAACAATCCATTATGCATTCTCGATTTTCGAATTCTGCCGACATTAGCTGCATTTATAAAGATGTTTTATTACTTGCTGACAAATTTGTGCCTCACTCGGACTCGAACCCGAGTGTCTTGCTTATCGTGAGTGGTCCCCTTGACTACTCGTCAATTCAGTCAGACACATATTTTCACTTGTCACCAAATAATAGACCACCTTTAGAAATGCAGCTAAAATCGGGATAATTCCAAAATCGCGAATGCAAAATGGATTATTTAATTTCATATGTATGGCTGCCCCTGAAATGTCTGTTGCTTTGGAACAGAAGTTCCATAGTAACTGACATGCCCAGACAGGCCAAAGATGTTAAAGAAGTGCCTCTCCTCTTCGCGGGAATCGTACTACATGTCTGTAAGCACAGCGGGATATGGGCAAGTGTGACAAATGGAAGTTTGGGGTTAGCTGGGGAGCGTGTTCGTGTAGCCGAGTGGTTAAAGGTAAAACAGTCAACAATCCGAAGATTGATTTGAACACCAAAGTGCTTTACTAGGCATGGTCCTGTTTGGAGGTGGTATGCCGTTGCCTTCCTCCGACCTTCGAACTGACTTACCCAGCCAGTTATAGGGGGACCTACAGTTTAACGTGGGTTCCGAACCACGGTACTACTCGGTATTTTTCACATGAGCAATACTGCCAGAGGTGAAAGAAGTGGAAAGTGACAGAAAAATATCCTAGGACCTGGCGGGGATCGAACCCGCGATCTTTGGATTTATAGTCTGGCACTCTACCACTGTGCAACCGAGGCGCACGCCGAGCGGTTATGGCACCGGAAGTGGTTATGGCACCGGAAAGCAGGAGACCCAGTCAGAACTACCAGAAGAACGAACAAGAAAAACAAAAAGATGTTTGCGTCATTACCCTCAAGAAGCACTGTAGCCGGGTGCCGTGGTTCAGCACGCCCGGTCAGAGGGCTCAGCGTCTTCTGTAATAAAATAGCCGAGCTAAATACTCAACTAACAACAAGTATCAAGAATCAAGAAAAATGGCCAGAAAGTATAGATATACCTGAATAACAGAAAAAGAAGAAAAAGTGGTTAAGGCGGCCGCTTGCGGAAAGCAGGAGTCCCTGGTTCAAGTCCCAGCCCGGCACAAATTTCCGTTTGGCGCGAAATAATAGATCACCTACAGAAATGCCGATAAATTAGGAAAAATTCTCAAATCGCGAATGCAGGATGGATTGTTTAATTTCATATATGCGGCTGCGGTACCTACAGAAATGTCTGTTCCTTTGGGACAGATTTTTCATAGTTAATTGGTTTATTTTTTGTTTAATTTTACTACATTCAGATACTAGGAAAATTAAATTTTGTAGGTTCAAAGATATTAACCATTTATTTGGCAATGTTGCTCTCAAGCAACATTAAAATTTGCGCGTGGTTTTCTGAAACATGTTTGAAGTTTCACCCTTGGATGGGTAACAGTGTTTGAAACTAACATTTCAGCTCTCCAATAATGTTTCGTTGTCTTTTGCGAAAAGTTTAGCAATAAACTGAATTTTTATCGGATACTCCAACCACAAGTTACCGAGGTATACGTTTGTTTCAATTTAGTGAAGATATTTCTCGTGATGCATGGAAAACTACTTATAAAACGCCTTGAAGTTGAATTATTATGGCAAGTTGTTGACGAGTTCTTATATGGGAGACTTAAAATGGACTTATATTTATTGAGAAGAGGAGAAATGGTAGACCACTACGAAATGGGCAATAAGTTCAAAAGAAGAATGAAACAGCATCTCCTGTACCAGTCAATGATATACGGTATGACAAATATGACAATATGTTGTCATTTGACAGATTACGGGCCAAAAGGAATTTTCAAGTTTTGTATTCAGGGATACTTGACTGTAAAATGTGGAAATTATGGGACTGTTCTGAACTTTGCATCAAAAACGACTTGTTTTCACATGTTCCACATGAAGTAGTCCAAAATACAATAATTTCTACAGTCATAAGAACAACACTGTAGTACTGATACTGTACCACCATGCGAAGTTGCTGGGAAATGTTACCTACAAACAAGAAACTATATTTTGAAAAAAATCGTATAAATCTGTTCACATGGCCCTACAAAAAATGTTCAAATGTTTGTAGAGCTTATGGGACTTAACTACGCGGTCATCAGTCCCTAAACTTACAAACTACTTATGAACTAGCTAATATTAAGGACGGCACAAATATCCATGCCCGAGGGGGGGATTCGAACCCCCGACCGTAGTGGCCGTGCAAACCGTGATTTGCGCGCAGCAGACCGCTCGGCCACCGCTGCCGGCGACAGTGTCCTGGGGCACCCTAATAGAAGAGTAAAACAGACGGGAGTCGAAGTTGTTGAGAGTGACGTATCAATTCGGCTTCCATATCAGACTTTTATATCGTATCTTCACATTAAGTGGAAAACAACAAGTAAGCAATTCTTGTTGCGTACAGTCTTATGGATATTCGTTTGCCAAATTTAAACAGGGCGCACAGTGTAATATCATATGGTAAACACATAAATGTTAAGGTACACAGTTGCTCTATGGTCAGAAATCAGATTTATGCGGCAGTCTAACATACACAGTCACGACACTCTACTGACTTTTGTTATACACTGCAACAGTAGCGCTCCAAGTAGCCTCCAAGTTACATTACTGAAGACGATACGCGATTAATGTGATTACTATCGTTTATATTCATTTTATCGTACTTTTTACACAAGAGAAAGTATGTAAGTGCCATAAAACCCGGTAATAACTAAAAACACTGAACATTTATGCACCCTAAGAGACCCTGAAAAGGTATGAATCAATAAGTTACATGACAATTTATTTACTCCTTTAACATGCAACGCTATATTAATGAATTTCACTTTCTTTTAAGAGCAAAAATTTCTAGTAAACATCAAAGAAGTTGAACTTAAGCAGAAAGATGTTGCTTTTCTATTCAGGAATGTTGTTTCGTTACTACGATTGCAGTGACATCAACGAATGTGGAACATGGAATGAAATACCAACATTATTTAATGTACCAAATCAGCCACTACAGTTGTAGATGAATGAAAAAACTCACGGACTTGCCAATAAAACGTCACAATCATTAAATATGTTCCCCGAATAAAGAAGATACCAATTCCAAAATTGTTGCTATATCTGACATGATATAACGGCAAGAATATTCAAAAAATTTGCTATTTAAAGAAAACTAACAAAACTAATTACATTCAAAAATATTTTTAAAAAGTTCAAATGTTTGTAAAATCTATCGGACCAAACTGCGTGGTCATCAGTCCGTAGCTTACAAACTACTTAAACCTAGGTAAACTAACCTAAGGACTAACACAAACACCCATGCCCCAGGGAGGACTCGAACCTCCACGGCGAGCAACCGCGCGCTCCGCAGCGAGACGCTTTAGACCGCTTGGCTACTCCACCGCGGCTTCAAAAGTATATGCATGTATATATATGAAAGAATAGTGAAGTGTAGTACTGTGCGAATCGTTAGGCTCCATACCGAATTATTAAGCGTCAAATAAAGTGCATATCTTAATGAAAACAGGCCATAACAGAAATTTATTATTCCCATGTCTTTATATTATCTTAGTGTCATCAGAGTAAGCAGCAAATATTAACATATTCCTAAGTATTTCTCCATGAATAAGCTGTTGCTTATATCACTGAATGAATGATATTCGGCTGTTTTTGCATTTATTTAACGATTATTCATGTCTGTTGATATTTTGCTAATGCATTATAGTAACTATTTCGTTAATTATATAGGAATTTAATAATTATAAATTTTACTAATGCAGTATAGTAACTATTTCGTTAATTACATATAAAAGTAGTAATTATAAAGGAACGACTTTTAAGGCGCCTTGCCCACCGCTAGGATTGCTAGTGCCGTTTCAACTGTCAGTACATTTCACACCAGTGAGTGTCCCGGCTGTAAATGTTAGCACAGTCTATGATGTTAGGCTGTGGTTATGTATGCAGGTTGTACACATATAACTGAACAAACTAGCCCACTAGTCTGTTTGGAAGGCAACGAACTTCAATTGTTACCTCTGAAGGACAGCTAGTCTGTTGCATCGCAACGACACGTAGAAATCTATGGCAGCGTTTGGTCAGGGAGGAAGCGTATGCAGAACCACCAGCTAAAAGAAGATTCAAAGAGGTAAGTACTCACATACTTAATTACATACTATAGGCTCAGGTGTTAAGTCCACAAGTTTAAAATTCCCTTTCGGTGGTCGTTGGTTTCTGCTTCACACGCATACGTAGATGTTCATAACAGCACGATGAATGATGTGAAGAGACCAACTCAGCAGTCATATGTAGAGAGCCAATAAGAATGTCGTCCTTTAGGTATTTCTGTTTGTAAACAAACCTGCATTTTCGTCGAATTTACGCTGTTCCATTAAGCTTCATCGAAATGGTTAAATTTTACTTAGGGCGGCATAGAGTGCTAAAGTTGCAAAAAAAAAAAAATAAAATAAAAAATAAAAAATAAAAAAAAAAAATAAAAAAAAATGTTCGCTTTACAACGATATTAGGTAATTTCGCAGATGTCTGGTATAACGCGGCTATAGCGAGGCTTCGATCTCCAAACGATATGTATCGTAGCGGTTAAGTATCGAAACGATAGGTATCGAACAGGTGAATGTCGTAGTGCAATAATGGATTTAATTTGCGGGCCATTTGAGTAGTGACATTCTGTTGTTTCGCGTTCAACGTAATGGCTAGTGGAAGTGCAGAGGAAAGTGTGATTTCGTCACTGACATGGAAGGAACTGATTCCGAAAGTGTCCACTACAGAGAAATGTATAGAGTTTTGCCGAGTTTTTAAATATTTCCTTGCGATACACTGCCAGTGTTCTTCAGAGACATTTCTCTTGTTTACCCAGGATACGACCAACATGGACTGAAACCAGTAGCATACACAACAACACAAGGACTGGAGCAAGACACAGAAGAAACTACCGATTAAGAAAGGTATGTAAAGTACATATGTAATTAATACTTTTTCTGACGTTTTCGTTTTAGTAAGTGAGTACGCATAGCGGACAAATCTCTAGCTTAGAAAGCGGTAATTTACAAGGAATGTGTTTCTGGCCGACCGCGGTGGCCGAGGGGACTGAGGCGCTTCAGTCACGGTCTGCACTGCCACTACGGTCGGGGGTTCGAATCCCCCCTCGGGCATGGATATTTGTGCCGTCCTTAGTCTTAGGTAGTTCATAAGTAGTTTGTAAGTTTAGGGACTGATGACCCCGTAGTTACGTCCCATAGACTATACAAACATTTGAACACTTTAGTGTTTCTGAACCGGAGATACGGGCGATACGCGCCCTCACGTACTAAAAATAAAAATAATTCTTGTTTAACCTATATCTAACACTCTCAAGGCTACGTTACAGATCACTTTTTTTAAAATTTATTTTTTATTTTTTTATTTTAGTACCTGATGGCGCTACGTCCTAAACTGAATCTTCGGTTCAGAAACACTCAATGGATTTACAGCTGTACGTTCGATATATATCATTTCAGGTCGAGCTACTTCGATTGTAAGCTTTCTTGTAAATTATCCAGATAGCTGTACTCTTGGGTTCCTGCCTAACTACATCCTTTAAAATCACGACATATTCGTAAAAATAATAAAATTCGCCTGTTCGATACCTATCGTTTTGATACTTTCCATACTTCACCGCTTCGATATATATCGTTTGGAGGTCGAAGACGCGCTATACAGGACATCTGCGAAATTACCGGATATTAACTTATGACCAGAGAAGGGTTCATACAAGAACCTGTCAACCATAGAGCAGGATGAGCATTAATCATTTACTTCATGGTCAACACGAAAAATTGCCCCTTCTCATTCTCTGTGATTGAGTTTTGAAAACGCATTCGAAGGTCGTTGCCAAAACAACCACACTACGCCGCCTAGACCGTAAGTAAGATTTTTCCTAGTGAAATATTCGTAGGAACACATCAAAATATTTCTGAAAGGCAAGTTGTAAATGTGAACGCTCCTCGTTTGGCTCGCAGAAAATGAAGTTTTGCTATATAGCTTTTGCCTAACCACAAACTCAAAAATCGTGACACATTCGTAGTAACACACAATTTCTGACAAGCCAAAGTGTATATTTTAAAGCTGCGCTATTAGGTCCCTGCGCATCAACATACTCTAAAACTCATGACATCGTGACATATTCGTAGAAAATATCAAAATGTTTTGGTCAAACACGAGTGTAATTTGCTATTCCTCTCACTCGCAGATTTTAAATCTGTGCTGTTAGGTCAGTGGCTATCATATACTTGAAAATCGTGACACATTCGTAGAAACATAAAAAAAATTGTCAAAATAAATTGAAAAACGACAATCTCAAAGGTTCTCAACATGTGTCTCACCACAGACGTTTTGAGTTCGTGGTATCGTACAGTGATCTTAGCAAAGAAACCACTCTGTCATAGTGTCCAGAATGACAAAATTGAAACATACGTGAACACTTTGACCGTAGATACTAATAGATCGAACGAAGAGTAGAGCGGTTATATACATGACGTAGTAATAACATAGATCCATGTGACTGTTGGCAAACATTAGCCGGATATAAACAACATTTTAGCGGTTTTCAAGAAATGTCATTCTTTTAACCTAACAATTCCTACCCGTGAAATTCAATGTTATTCCGCTTCATAAAAATATCTTTACATTCAGAAGATCTGAAGGATACTAACATTGCTTTGTCAATAGTCATGAGGTACGTTAGACTGGTATTACAGCACAGAAGCTGATGCAATCAAAATGATAACGCGATTCAATAGAGATGAAGAACATCATTCTCATTGGCTATTTGTACGTGACTCTCTTATTTTTCAATCACTGATCGTGCCTTTACCAAAATCTACACGTAGCTAAAACAGAAACTGTCGACAACTGAAGTTTTTTCTAACCATCCACTTAGACCTACATGAGTATAACTAAAAAAAAAAAAAAAAGTTTAACACTCTTTGTGCATATGGCCAATAATTTATACATCTGCAATGGAATGCACAACGGTTTGAATCACATCCTGCCCATTCTATTAGATATTCCTTCTGCTTTTACGTCATGCTAGTTCCGTGATAGTTACATTTTATTTACCTGCTTGGCAGCCCCGGAAGATAATGTTGGCAATGGATACTGAATTCCGAAAATTGTGTAACTTCCGCATTAGCCAATCACGTGTTAGTATGCGTTGACACTGGAATTTCTTAATTTTTTTCGCGAAATATACGAACGCATTTAGTTGTTTGACATTTTACAGCTATTAGTTTCATTTCTTCACGTAAACTTCCACGTTTTCATGCCAATATCTTCATACTAACGCAAATGTTTTGTCAGGAAATCTTCCCTTTATGACGGCAATTACTTTCGCTTAACGGACAAGGGTAAATACAACAATCTGTCAAACGTAGAATAGGAACAGCTCTATGGATTTATTTGAGGTTTGATTCCATTACTTGGAGGTGCTCCACGACCACACAATGATGAACTCACCAGATGTAATTCGCAGCATTGGCCGTTAATGTTTTATTTTAAAAACCACAGATCGATTTCAATCACATAATGATCATCTTCAGTGTCCTTCACACTATAGAACAAGATCAAAGATCAGTATGGAATTACACACAAATACAAATTGAACTGGAATACCACATTAAATATAATATACCGACACCATACATACCGAGCATATGAATGCCCTGAATGTAACTTCAACGGTAAACATAAAATTGCAGTGTCAAAGTTTGAACAAACGACATGCAGCGGCGCTGTAGGGATGGGCGTTATTAACGCCCTCTATTACTTAGATGTTCCACTAATTTTTTATGCAAACCAAATAAAAATTAAAATGTATTTTTATACATAAGGTATATAGGCTGAATAACCAATAAAAATGAAAAACAGCATACAGAAATAAAAAAAAATCAGGTAACAAACAAGAGTATGATGTTAAGCGTCTTATGCTAATTATAGATACTACTAGCGTAGTAAGTTATTTAAACAGGAAAATTTAAAAACATTTTAAAAATTTAAATGAGCAGTACCATGAAGGACAGTACTCTTTACACATTGATTATAACTACGCTGCAAATTCTTGAAAAGGACGAAAACGAGTAAGGGGATATACTTTTTAATGTTTTATGACAAAGTAACGAAGGTTAATTGCAGCGCCATCCCGTTTTCCGTGCTTGTAGCACGTTACATAGCTTAAGAAAGTTACAGTACAGTATAAATATTACATCAGTTAGAAGCAAAGTATAAATAAAACATACAGAGTACATAACGTAAAAGGCTTAAGTTGTACAGAGTAGTATGATTTAATGTTAAAAAATATAAAATAAACAATCGCGTAAAAGAACGTAGATATCATTCATTATAGATGACGTCTAGGGAATGCACTCGTTTCCGTGCTGAAGCACGTTACATGTAATTGACAAAATCATAGTATAACAATACATCAGTCAGCAAAGCATGCAAAAAGCACACCAAAAGGACAAAGCAGCACACTATGGCGCGATCCAATGTCAAAAAAAGCGCAACGAAATGTCACAACGAAAGAGACCACTCAACACGGATGTCACACGGGAAACGCACCCATCGCCCGCGCCTGAAGCACGTTACATAAGTTCGTAACCAGCAACACATTAGTATACACAAAGCAGTATAAAACATAAGATCTAAGGTTAGAGTCGCAACAGGTGGTGCGATTTAATGTTAAAAGTTGTAAACTAAAATAGCATGACAAAAGACCAAAAGGTGCACGGCAGCATTATGCTCAATGAACAGACCCTGACAAAAAGTGCACACTTTTGGGAATTCTTTGCATCATGGCTGAACGCCAAATAAGAGGGTGCTGTTTATTATGTTTTATCTAAATTGCACAATGTCTGGTCCTTATATACTCACACGCCATATGCTTACAAGACGAGCAAATTCCCCACACTTCATCTACATTGAGTGATATCAGCTTTCTTTTGTCATGCTATTTTAGTTTACATCTTTTAACATTAAATCGCACCACCTGTTGCGACTCTAACCTTAGATCTTATGTTTTATACTGCTTTGTGTATACTAATGTGTTGCTGGTTACGAACGTATGTAACATGCTTCAGGCGCGGGCGATGGGTGCGTTTCCCGTGTGACATCCGTGTTGAGTGGTCTCTTTCGTTGTGACATTTCGTTGCGCTTTTTTTGGCATTGGATCGCGCCATAGTGTGCTGCTTTTTCATTGTGACGATAATAATCAAATGAATTCTGTTCTCGATTGACTGCATCTGCCTCGCGATTGGTCAATTTACGTCCCGGCCTTCAGTATTCGTTACCAACTTTATCTCCCGGGGCTGTAGAGCCGGCAACAAAAATGCTACCGAAACTGTCGACATCTGTAGTGTATTCTAATCGTTCACATACACAACTATATCAGTAAAAAATTTATCAGATTTATTGTGCATGTGACCAATTTACTTTAATCTCTGCAACTGTATGCATAAGAGTTTGAATCACATCCAGCCCATTCTTTTAGACATTCTTCCCGCTGTTACGTCATGGTTGTTCTCAAATGCTTATTTCATATATACACTTGGAAAACGAAGGTGAAATGCATGACATAGCGTACCTATTAAATACTGTAATGTGGTAATGAACACAGTACTATGATTAAAGTTTCGATTAGAGTTCCTACGAATAGTGGGAAATTCGGTACTGAAAGAGAAATCCAGCATCATCTATACCTGTACATTTACCTTGTAAATCACTGTGAAGTACAGAGCACTGTAGGCTATTTCCGTTACATATGCATGCGGAGTATGGTTGTATTAACTCTGTACATGGTCTAATTAGGCAAATCTTCTAGTCAGTCCCTTCGGTTGATGTCTTTGGGACTTTAATATTTTCCAGGATTATTCAATAACTGTTCTTGAAACTTTGTCAGTACTCATTTGAGGGAAAGTTGATCTTTATCCTCAAGTGTTTGCCGGTTCAAATTTAATTTCCGTGATAAATATCTCTAGTTCCAAACCAATATGTAACCGTCATGCAGCCCTTACTTGTATACGTTCACCGTCACTCTTAGTCCAACGTAGTGTGGGTCACGTACATTTTGTGAGTACGTAACTTTGTTTTTAAAATTGGTAGTGGGCATATTTCAAATTGTAGTTGCTTTCATTCAGCACTGTAACGTTTCAGTTACTTCACTCATGAGGGGCATCCTCATCGTTGATAAAAGCGCGTATGGTGTACACAGGCAGCAGCAATTCTTTCTATTTGTAAGTGTAATACACCCACTAAAATGTCTTTTAGGGGTGCAGTGTACTAATTTTGACAACGGCTCCAGAACGCCCTTTGAATATCCAATCACATGGAATGAAGGAAATATTTTGCGATGAGTATGATATAAACAAATACTGCGGCTGTGTGGTTGGTAGGTTCTTGCACGTACTGTCGGCCAATCAGTAAATTATTTATCCTAGTAAAGGGAACAATTTGTTACCAACATTAGTACGCTACGCCGCCGCTGCCGTAAGTAAAATTGAACCCTTTTAGGAAAATAGGCAGATTGTCACACGGATGTGAATTGTTTTTTTCAGATAAGTTCAAATTGTGAAATTACAATTACTAAAATGAATATAGTTCTTCTCTATCGTCTAGTGTAACCTGTTTTTTATTAATGCTTTATGGACTTCTACAAACTCTCGATATTTTGAGTATGTACTGAAGGGTCGTCAAAATCACACAGGTGGATTATCCAAATGGTTAACTATATCTTCTTTATTTAAGTTTTTATAATATTTCCAAGCGTCAGTGATTCATTTAAAATCTGGCAAAAATGAAATGTTTTACCAGAGGTAGTAAATTTTTCTTTTCCCTGGGGTGTATTCCAAGTATAAAACACTTATTTGATTCCCTTTGGATACCGGTAGAAATGCAAATGTGTTTTATCTTTCTTTGCTATCTTACATTCTCTAACGTATTTACTAACTCGTGATGCGTGACTCGTCATCTTGCACAAACTTGTTGACAACACCGCTAACTACATTCTCATTAGTTGCAATTACGTAGCACACGTCGAGGCAGAATTCTTAATAGTCACAAACGATAGTGAATGATACCTCACTCTCAGACGCACTAGCTTCTAATATATAATACATTAGACAGCACGAAACGCTGTCAAACAAGAGTCTATCTAACAGAAATTCATTTTTTCTTCTTATATTTTGTGCAATACGGCGCGGATAGGAAATGTATAGCTGTACTCATGTTGTAGAGTTTTACTCTCCCTTCGACGACACCGTATACACCGTTTTGATTGCCATTTTTAGGTAACAAGACAGATTCCCAGTAAAAGTCTAAGCATTTGTCGGTAACACACAATCAAACTCAGTCATTTATCATCACTTTTAACGAGTATAATTCTCTACACTTAGTCACTATTGTGAAAGTCGATAAATCTCTACACTTTGTTATTTCTCCCTGAACAGTCAATCTTTCGCTACATATCGTTTGCAGTGAGAACGATATACCTCGTTCCATCTTCGACACCCAAGTGTTGTTGTAAATCAATACTAAACTGAAGTTCGATATATTTTGTAGCCTTTCAGAGGGATCCATTTTTCTGATTTTGTGAAGTGCATTTGTGAAATCATGTCAAGATATTATTAAATATATTTATAGATTATTTGATGTAGCATTTGTTTTAAAGTGCATAATTTAGTGAATGTTTGAAGATACTATTAATATTGCTTTCTAGGTCATTAAGATAGAACGTGAAAAATGAGGATTACCGCACATTTCATTGAAACTTTCCCAAAGTGGACTAAGGAAAAAAAAAAGAAGAAGATGGAATTTGTATTATTACAGAACGTATGCGAAAAATCTACATTTTGCTGATTGCATTGTTCTGTTTGTATAACATTTATGATAATTTCCATAACTGACACTAGAGGAGTAGTGACAGATGCACTAATTACCCCGATAAAGATTTCTGTTGCAGACACACTGTATAGATCAATGAAGATATTATGTAGGCAAACATGCCTATGATAGGACAATAGATTTTGAGTTGTAAAAAATTATCAGCAATCAGTCGTAAATATTTTGTTTATTCAGATCTAGCTTTCGATCACTGTGTGATCATTACCATTGCTCAAAACAGATTTGAACGTAAGCTATAACATGAAGGTCGAAAAGTTTTACGCGTTTTAACTGTTTGTTTTAAACATTGATAATGATCACACAGTGATCGAAATATAGATCTGAATTAACAAAATATTTACGACCGATTGCCGACATTATATATATATATATATATATATATATATATATATATATATATATATATATATAGTGCCACAATGGAATCAAACCTCACACAATAGGTTTTTTATGGGTACCAGGTTAGAAACGATGTCAGACAATCAGAGGACCCATTCCATCCAAATGCATTGCACATAAAAAGGGACAAGTCATCTACCAACGTACAAGTTACATTTTACTTGAAATAGCTGTGGACTAACAGACTATGAGAATACAGCAAGCGCAAAATTAATAGAGGTAAAAGGTAGCTTAGGGCGAAGTGTTTACATCTATATCTACATAGATACTCTGCAAATCACATTTAAGTGCCTGGCAGAGGGTTCATTAACCACTTTCATAACTTTTCTCTACCGTTCCATTCTCTAAAAGCGCGGGAAGAAAGAACACCTAAATCGTTCCGTTTTCGATCTGATTTCTCTTATTTTATTGGGATGGTCATGTCTCCCTAAGTAGGTGGGTGCTAGCAAAATATTTTCACATTCAGAACTAAAAGTCGGTGATTGAAACTTCGCAAACAGATCACGCCGCAATGAATAACGTCTTTCTTTTAATGATTTCCACCCCAATTCGTGCAACATTTCCGTGACGCTTTCCCCCCCGTAACGTGATAAAACAAAACGAGCTGCCCTTCTCTGAACCTTCTCAATATCTTCCGTCAGTCCACCTGGTGAGGGTCCCACAAGGGGCAACAGTACTCCAGGAGAGGACGCACAAGTGTGATGTAAGCAGTCTCTTTGGTGGAGCTGGTGCATCAACGAAGCGTTCTGCCGATGAAACGTAACCTTTGTTTCGCCTTCCCCACAATATTTTCTGTGTGTTCTCTCCAGTCTAAGTTGTTCGTAATTATAACTCCTTGGTATTTGGTAGAATGTAATTAAACATTCATCTTGCTCTCTTTCTTGTTTTGTTCCATGTACTCACCTTTTTTTAGCTACCTTCATTAGAGTTTTAACTGACAGGAGATTGTGATCAGGAAGTCACTTAACTTTTACTTTATGTGAACTTAAGCCAGTAAACCTCACACTGGTGATAAAGAGCAGTGACGGATCTACGTGGGGAGGGGAGGAGGGGGGGGGGAGCAGAGGTGGCAGGCTGTCGCAGGCGCAGAATTATGGGGGCGCCAAAATGTGCAAAATCATTTTTGAATAAATTTTAGAGTTTTTGGAGAGATAAACAAAATGAACCAACCTCAGTGTGAGCTACAGCATAAATTACATTTCAGAACAGTAACTAAGTATAAATACTTTTATTTTATATTACCACTGGATTTCGCTCTTATAAAGACATGATGCCTCGGTTGCATATGAGCTTCTTAGATGCCAAGTACTGGCTGAGATTCTGAAAACAAAAATGCATGTAAATCTATCTATCTACGTGCTTATTAGTCTGTAGCTTACAAACTACTTAAACTACATTAAACTAACCTAAGGACAACACACACATCAATGCTCGAGGGAGGATTCGAACCCCCGACGTGGGTGAGATTGTGCTCATCCGCCGTATATGCACTGTCAAATTTGTTTATACATTACTGTTGTGACACCAGCAACAAAAAGGCGGGAACACGAACTGTAAATTCTTTTCACTTGTTCTATCAGTTATTGTAATCTTAATCAATGTGGTAATTTTCCGTTTTTTGTTCATTTTTAGGTTTGGGTACCTTCATCGGTACCTACATAGGATGACATCGTTGTCTGTCCGTGAGATTGTTAAGACCGCTTATTCATGTAAAAATTTGATATTTAAGTCACGTAATAAAGTCTACGGTGCCTTGGTGTTGTAGAACATTTCAGAAATTAAGTCAATGCAATTAGAAGTTGCAGCCATTAATTTCACGTATTTTGATAGTCGCAAACTCACTCATGAGTACCCATAGGGTACTTCCCGTTGACATAGAATTTTGAAGTTTGACAAGAAGCTCGATTTAACATGTGTATGAGAAGGTGAATATTCGAAATTAGTTATTTTGAAATTATCACACACACAATATTTTTGTCATTAAACACATATGTTGCTTTCGTAGTCTGAGAAGAGTCACAAGAATTATTGGTGTCGGATAGAGTGATGCATAAGGAATAATTCTGCATATAATTTTCAAGTATTTCATGCTAATTACCTAAGTGAAGCCCTACCCGCTGTAAAAATTTTGTCTTGCCTCACTGACTTTAGCATTAGCCTTGAACCTTATTCAGCATCTAGATCGCATGTGATGCTATGTTTAATAATTTTGCGGAAAGAAAGGCTTACAAAATTAAGTTATAGGTAACAGTTTTTGTACTTATTGCTTCATTTCGTAAATAACTATTATAGAGGAGCATCTTGCTAGGGAAAGAAGTTTCCAGCAAAATGTATGTGTGTCAAGACCATAAATATTTCCAGAGATTAGGAGTCAACATATGTAATTATAGGCTACAACTAAGAAGGTTAGAATCTCTGAAGATGCCCTAACACTGAAAAAGTGAAGCCTGCAAACTGAGCACTCCGGCATTTGTTTGTGCCCAAATATTGTCGTTGTGCGTGTATATAGTTGTTCTAGTCTTTGAAGTGTACGTCATATCTAGGTAAATACACCGATGTGACTGTCAAGTTTAGCGACATTAAGTAAAGAGGGCAATATTCACACGGGGTTTAAGTGAGAAATCTTTGTTTTGGGCACAAAAACATGGCCCTTCAGGCATCAACCAATCGTGTTCTCAGCATAGATAAGGCCAACTCCCTATATTCTAACCTCTTTAGTTATAACCAAGGAGGTTAGAATATCTGGATATGCCATAACACGGAAAAAGTGAAACCAACAGACTGCACTCTGGTATTTGTTTGTGCAAAAAATGTATGTCCTAGTGGGTATATATAGTAGTTCTAGCCGTTGAAATGTATACTGCGATGTGACTGTCAATTTAGTGACTTTACGTAAAGAAAGCAATATTCACATATGGTTTTAAGCGAGAAATCTCATAACACATAACAGCAGCATCTGCTGAAAGCCTTAGATAGCTTTTAACATTTTCTGCAAGGTCATTGATTCTGCAAGGTAATTGATGTAAAACATGAACCACAAGAATCCCTGGGGTAAGCCTGAAATTATAAGAACGTCGGTCGACCCCTGTCCACCTAAGATGGCGTGTTGCCTCATTTTACCAAGAAACCCTGCAACTAGACATACGGGTTGTTTGCTTCTATAAATAATGTTATTTTTGATACCAAAAATTCTTCGGACAATGGGTCAAATGATTTTCGGAAACGAAAGAATACTAAATCTACACGATTGTCTCATTGCACACTTTCCAAGATGTCATGTCAGATAAACTTCAGATAGGTTTAACGCGTCCGACTGTAGTACAAGTCGAAAAACAAAGGTATAAGAAAAAACAAAGTTATTTAACTTGTGTATTTATTGAATGAGTTATGAACATTGGATAAAATCACAAAATTTCATGTTTTATTTGGTTTGTATCCAGATTTGAGGCACAGAGGTGGAAATATGAAATTTGATGTGGTACAAAATCAGTAGTCATCGGATGAATCAGGCATAAAAAACGGCGAGTGTGCAGCTACCGTACTTCACCAACGGCCATAGCCGTGACCATAGCCATAGCTCGGGTAGCCATAGTCGACACCATAGCCGTGGCCATAACCATAGCCAGGGTAGCCGTAGTGGGCACCGTAGCCGTGAGATCCATAGCCAGGGTACCCATGGTAGCCCCACCCAGGGTAACCCCATCCAGGGTATTTGTACACGTCGCCTGAAACAGGAGGAAACTTATTTTAGCTTGAGATATTTGCAATGGCGCGCGTAAATAAAATTAAAATATTAGTAACATCACGATGAAAGTATTTTGAAATGCGTCACTATAGAAATATTACGTGTTACTTTTTCAGATAAGGCAAAAGGTGGAACAGGCGAGAATAGAATGTATCGGCGCCATGAACAAGTGGAAGAAGCATGTTGCTGAAGCACTTGCTACACCATAATTAAGTTTTCACTGGAACATGTAGTAAGTACTAACAAATGAAAAGGATATATAAGTATCTGCGACACAAATATCGTGTATATAACAGGTACATGAAGGTGATAGACGAAAGTAGTCACTGACTGAGAAAGCTATCAGACAAGCAAACAAGCACTGCGTCAATGTTCAAATGTTTGTATAGCTTTTGGGACTTAACTACGGGGTTATTAGTCCCTAAACTTACAAACTACTTATGAACTAGCTAACACTAAGACGGCACAAATATCCATGCCCGAGGGGGGATTCGAACCCCCGACCGTAGTGGCCGTGCAGACCGTGACTGACGCGCCGCAGTCCCCTTGGCCACCGCGACTGGTGCACGCCGTCCTCGTGTCCTCATAACAGTATTAAAGAAGTAAACAGGTGACATAAATGAGATATGATCTAAACACATTCTTGTTTATGTTAGATACTGTCAGTGTAGCCAGGAATAACTGGAAATGTGAGTTTAAATAGGGAGAATTTAAAATGAAATGAGCGTTTTGATTAATCATGAATAGACTAGGATATAATTTTAATTCCACAGATACTTAGTGAATTTGTCACAAAGCAAAGGATTCCTAAAAAATTACGTCAGCATGTAATAATTATACTAAGATGTACTGAACTCAAATACTAAGAGGTTCTGAACTCGTATCATTCACTGAACTTCCATTATACAATGTTATTAAAATATTACCGGAAAGAATAAGACGTTTGCAAGGGACTATTGGTCGGTCTGCGATAGTGAGCGTGCGACTATTTCTGCCGTGAACTGTGCCCTTACTGGGTGAAGAGTTTAAATAAAAAGTACCAAACCCAGCGAAAGTGTACGACCTGTTAACTGTTACTATTATATTGTTCCTCAGTACCGGAATTTGTACGCGGCGGTACAGGAAATGATCGGTACTCACCCTGCACATTTGTTCAATTCCATGACGTTCTCAAATCTTCAAATGTTTGTGAAGCTTATGGGACTTAACTGAGGGGTCATCAGCCCCTAAACTTACAAGCTGCTTATGAACTACCTTATACTAAAGACAGCACAAACATCCATGCCCGAGGGGGGGGGATTCGAACCCCCGCCGGGAAACTGCCTCGCGCATTGGAGCACAACGCCTTAATTCGCTGGCCACTCCGACGCGGCATGACGTTCTCAGCAGAATTATTTATAATTCCATTCTTGACGTTGGTGATTACCGTAATCTAATATATAGCTTTTACTGATATCAAGTATAATTGGCAGCGTCTGAAAAGAGTTTATTTGGAAACCATACGTATGCTTTCCAGAACAACTATATCAGTATGTGTGTATCTGTCGTTTTGATATTGACCATGTGAAAAGAGACCAGATAAACCTCTCACATCTAACCCTGGAAGCGGACGAATAGGCAACGTTTCTTTTGGCATGGAAACGGAGGTTGTATTTCAGACAAAAATAACTAAATTCTATTTGAGACGAAAAGGACTAATTGACTACTGTACCAGTAACACCTGCTCTTCCTAAGACTCTGAAGGGGAAGGAAGATTAGGGTCTGATGTCAACAACAAGAGAATTAAACACGTATGAAAATGGAAGGATATGGGAAGGATACCAAAGGAAGTCAGCTGTACCTTTCCAACGAATCAAAAAAGAAAAGAACTGCCAGTAGAAAAAGAGCTTTAAAATGCATACTTGAAGTACTATGATCACTTCTTCATCTTTGGTGATATGAAACACGTCTCTTTTACTACAAACTCCTTCTTTTCGTATTTTGAGAGGAAACGTATCAAGAAAGCAGTGTCCGGCAGACAGCTGTAAAACGTATATTTTGGGTGGATATAGTAACTAATGCGACGGTCTGAGCAGAACAGAGGATAAAAGAATGATGTGGTACAAGTTGTCTAATAGTGGGAGTAGTCGTGTGCTCTAAGGCGCCTAGCTGCGATGGGAAAGGCTTCTCATCGTCAGAGTTTCGAGTTCTCCCTCAGGAATGTATGTGTGTTTTACTTATCACAAGTTAGTTTAAGTAGTTTGTAGGTCCAGGCACTGATCATTGCAGTTTGGTCCCATAGCTTTACAAACATTTCAACATTTGTAGTGTCGTTTGGTGGGTCACATTCCGAGACATCAAGAAATAGCCAGTTTACTATTAGAGGGAAGTATGGCGGGGGGCAGGGGGATAAAAACTGCAGAGAGAGACTACGAGACGAGTACAGTAAGCCGTTGCAAATGGATGCGGCTTGCAGCAGTTATTCGGAAATGAAGAGATATTCTGAGTATAGAGAGCTGCATCAAACTGGCCATCAGACTGAAGACGACAATAAGAACAAGTGCTATTAGTGTATTTTTGCTTATTTGGTTTGGTTCCAAAATATGCGAAGCAAAAAATTGCCATAAAAGTTGTTTTACGCAGTTTATAATGTGTAAATTTTAGGGCCCGTGTTTACCCGAAATTTGTTTCTTGGTTTGATTTAATGATCCTGACCCGAAAGTTTATAATTTAGTTTCGGTGGCGGGACAGTTGGACACCCTGTATACTACATAGTCTTACAAAATTATGGCTGAAACTTAAAACAATAGTAAAACTAGATCACTATCGACAAATAATTATTCTCTTTGTAAGTATATCTAGTGATAGCCAATAGTGGTATAGAAGAGTGTCGAAGTGAAGTGTGGAACACGGTAAAACGTTTCAATTCTGCTTGTGAGGAGGGAAAGTAAATGGATATTATCTCTAATTGGCGATTAAACCTTTGTGAGCCAAATACGGTTGAAATATAAATGCCGAAGATAGCGTTTCGAAAATGGAACATATTAGTGAGACACACTTGGGCACACACCACAGGAAGTTGTTGTTGTTGTTGTTTAGAGGGGACTAGATTGCGTGGTCATCAGTCACAGGAAGTTGAAGATAGCCGTAAAGTGGACGGAGTGTGTATATCAACAGACAACAGCAGCTGTCATGTTTGTTGTAGAAGACGTTGATCATGAAACAGTAAGGTGAACGAAGGGTGTGAATCAGTAGGCAACAACAGTTGTATTATTTGTTGCACATTAGTAGGCAAAAATCAAGTTTTCTAGAGGAGGAGGCCAGGGTCAAGTCGTTTGAGAATCTAACTACAAGAAGAAAAAAAAATTTTGACGAAATTGAAATATGTAAGCAACTTGACGGTTTCAGTGCGCTGAATTAAATTCAACAGCGAATTTGGAAAATTTGTGCAGGACTCCGAATCGAACCCGGATTTCCCGTTTTTGGGCAACTGTCGACTTAAGCATTACGCTAACCGGACACGCTTCTCGTATTTCAAGTTGTGAATGAGTACTGAGTTTCAAAATCAAAATGTTCAAATGTTTGTTAAGCGTAAGGGACTTAATTGCGGGGTCATCACTCCCTACACTTACAAACTACTTATGAACTCAAAATATCCACGGGTGTACTGCCGGTCTACAGTGTCCAACGGGCACTACCTTATACTAAAGACGACACAAACATCCATGCCCGAGGGGGGGGGGATTCGAACCCCCGGCGGGGAGCGGCTTCGCGTATCGTAGCATAACGTTTCAATGCACTTGGACACTCCGCTGCGGCTACTTAGTTTCGAAAAGTGGGAAATACGTTTTCGACTTGGACCCCCAGAAGCGCCGTCGTTGAAATTTATTCAACGTCCTGAAATAGGCAACATGTTAAGATATTTCCAATTCATAAAATTATGTCTGATGATGTCTGTTCTTTCTGGCATCTTCGAAACAACATACACACACACACACACACACACACATATATATATATATATATATATATATATATCCCTCAGACTTTAAGAAAAATGTAATAGTCCCCATTCCAAAGAAATCAGGCGCAAACAGGTGTGAAAATTACAGAACCATCAGTTTGATAAGTCATGGTTGCAAAATTTTAACATGAATTATCTACAGGAGAATGGAAAAGCTGGTAGAAGCTGACCTCGGGGAAGATTAGTTTGGATTCAGGAGAAACGTAGGAACCCGGGAGGCAATACTCACTTTACGTCTTATCTTAGAAGATAGATTAAGGAAAGGCAAACCTACATTTTTAGCTTTTGTAGATTTGGAGAAAGTGTTTGACAATGTTGACTGGCATACACTCTTTCAAATTCTGAAGTCAGCAGGGGTAAAATACAGGGAAAGGAGAGTTATTTACAACTTGTACAAAAGCCAGACCGCAGTTATTAGACTCGAGGGGCATGAAAGGGAAGCATCAGATGGGAAGGGAGTAAGACAGGGTTGTAGCCTTTCTCCAATGTTATTCAATTTGTACATCGAGCAGGCGGTGAAGGAAAGCAAGGAAAATTTGGAATAGGGATTAAAGTTCAGGGGGAAGAGATAAAAACATTGCGTTTTGCTGATGACATTGCAATTCTGTCAGAGACAGCAAAGGACCTGGAAGAGCAGTTGAATGGAATGGACAGTGAGTTGAAGAGAGCGTATAAAATGAACATTAACAAGAGCAAAACAAAAATAATGGAATGCGGTCTTAGAAAATCAGGTGATGCTGAAGGAATCAGATTAGGTAACGAAACAGTGAAGGTGGTACATGAGTTTTGTTACTTGGGTAGTAAAGTAACATGCGATGGTCGCAGTACAGAGGATATAAAATGCAGAATGGCAAGGGGAAGAGAAGCATTTTTGAAAAAGAGAAATTTGCAAACATCGAATATTAATTTAAGTGTAAGGAAGTCTTTTCTAAAGGCATTTGTGTGGAGTGTTGCTTTGTACGGGAGTGAAACATGGACGATAAGCAGTGTGGACAGGAAGAGGATAGAGGCTTTTGAAATGTGGTGCTACAGAAGAATGCTGAAGATTAGGTGGGTAGATCGCATAATTAATGAAGAGGTACTGAACAGAATTGGTGAGAAAAGGAATTTTTGGCATACCCTGACTAAAAGAAGGGATCGCTTGATAGGACACATTCTTCAAAAGTCTGTGTGGACGCTCTTTGGGTACTTACCACTGTGGTATCCGTACTGGGAGCACTTGGCGAGGTGGACGTCCTGTCCGTGTTTGGCGGCCAGAGGGTAGGAGGCGTCGCAGCCAGACAGCAGCGCCAGGCAGGCCACGGCCAACACACACACCTGCAACATGTCACAACACAACACGTCACACAGATTTCATACTAGGGGACGGCTCAAATACATTGGCAAACACCCTAGTCTACCCACGTCGAATACAACACTGTGACACAGTCATTCTAGTACTCTGAACAAGGAAATGTTAAAAGCTGAAAAGAAAATGTAAAATAAATGAAATTCATGAATTTAGGCCATTCAATCTGAGCTTGATAAATTCTCATTGAATCGCGACTCATTGAAATATCATGAAAAGTAAACACCTAATCGAGTCCAACATTATTGATGAAACTGTAATGATGTGAGGGATGGTTTCAGTTTTCTTTTGATTATATAAGTTGGGCGCGAACCATTATTGACAGTAATAATGCTAGTTTTCAGTCAAGATCGCGTCGTATATCGTGGCTCTTTCGTGTATCATATTTGTTAATAACAAGCCTATGTAGCGCTGTTCATTGTAGTAGTGAAATGTGTTATCAATATGGGAGTACTACATATTTTATACATTATTCCACACGGCCTGAAGACGACATCAAGATTCCATTGCAATCCGTAATCTGGAAATAAAAACAAAATTTATCCAACTGGATATTGACTGAAAAATATTATTATTACTTGTGATAATATGAACTGACTGTTACAATTTTTCATCTATGTTTCAAGTGCTATTATTTTCCTAGATAAAAAATTCGATGTATTTTTCAAACTACAGTCACCAATAAACAATGATACCTATATATTTCTAAAGTGAATTAAAACACTTGGAACACAACCGCTACGGACTGGACAGCCGTTCCCGTCGGAGGCTCAGTCGGGCATGGGTGTGTGTGTTGTCCTTATTGCAAGTTAAAGTAGTCTAGGTCTGATGAACATAGCAGTTTGGTCCAATAGGGTGAAAAACATTTTAATGTTTTTTAACTATGGACACAGCCATGCCGAATACATCTCGTATGGTGGCGATAACCTCGCTATTGACTACTTGTATCATGCATGACACCAGACCTAAATATAATGAAAAAAGAAGAAATTTCATACTTTCACTGTTTGGAAACATTACGAAACTGAGAAGAACATTCGAAGTATATACCAAATGTTACGTTTGTGTTCATCAATGTGTATTGTGGTTCTGTATAGATCACACCAACCTACGAAGATTTATTTAATTACTTTCCGTGTTAGGAACATGCTTCTATTACAAATACATTAGTCTACGTACTCTGTTAGTTCGGTGTTCTATCATCCCGCGTACACGACAGTGTGTGATATTAATATATTCGAAATGGTCGCGATCGAAAAATCGATTCTTTGGGAGCCTAGATATCAGGCTGTAATGATCACAGAGACAAGGGTTATAGTGTTTTCGATAGCTCTTGGCCTACTGATCATTTCTATACCTATCAGAAGAATGGGCGCACTCGAGCTACGCTGTAGTATACGGCTAATGTTTAAACATTACACCTTCTCTACAGGCTAGCCAAATTAAGAAGATCTGTTGTCTTTTTGTATGTTTCGCGTGGTCTAGGGTGGGCTTTATCCGGTTTATCAGTAGCTGTCTATGGTTAGGAAACACGTTACGTGATCAGGCGACCGCAGTATGCTATTAAGGAAAGCAGGTTTGTGAATACGTCCCCAACTTTAATGAAATAGAAATATGAGTACAGTTCGCAACTTTGAGAAAGTCCGAGATATGGGATGCTGTCTGCTCATATCAAAATGGGGATACCTAGAGCGACATTACAAGCGAACATGCTATTCTGTAGGATGCGAAACAGTGAGTGAAATTTCTGAACTTTTCGTGTTCAATGCAGAAAACGTAATTTCTTTAAGACGCGTGTTCAATGATGTGTCGACCAAAATCTTAAATGTCATCTCTTTTCATTATCGTGTGTCGTCCGTTCTCAATATTTTACAGGCATCCTATAGATGAGAAATAGTTATTATTAATGAGGTTTCTTTCTTCGAAAACAGATACAATAGAAAGAATATATTTATTTTTGTATTTTTTAATTAGAGATTATTATACATTTTTTAAATTGGTTGTGTTTAAAAAGTAGTGACTTGATTACGTAGACGTACGAAAACAACGCAAAAGGTCATTGGAAACAAAAAAACTATACTTGTTTTTAAAAAATGCTCAAATGTTTGTAAAGCTTATGGGACTTAACTGCGAAGTCATCAGTCCGTAATCTTGCAAAGTACTTATGAATTAACTTATACTAAATACAGCACAAACATCTATGCCTATGATTCGAATCCCCGACGGGAAACGACCTCGCACATCGCAGCACAACGCCTCAATGCGCTCGGCCGCTCCGCCGCGGCACACTTCTTTTACTTCGTGGTTTCCAGGACTCCGCAACGCAGGCAGTGTTAATATTTTTGACGAAGCTAGTTAAAAGTTTTAAACGCTACAATAATCTATTCAACCTATGGTAAAAGCTTAGCGCAAGTATATCAGATCGGTGCTCTGCATATAAATCGAAGCAGCTTAGTTCAAATGTTATTAGACCAAACTGCGTGGTCATCAGTCCGTAGCTTACAAACTACTTAAACTAAGGTAAACTAACCTAGGGACAACACGCACACACCCATGCCCCAGGGAGGACTCGAACCTCCAACGGCGAGCAATCGCGCGCTCCGCAGCGAGCCACCTTAGACCGCTCGGCTACTCCACCGCGGCAGAGCAGCTTAGTGCACCGCTCGCAGAATACCCAGAATATATTCGGATAGCATTTGAGAACAAGAGTACTTGGCGATTTCCAATAAATTTTACACACAGTTACAAACGTAGACGTATCGCCTCATTAATTGCTGGTAGTAGTTTAGAGTTTACGAAATTTTCGTAGTTCGCTTAACAAAGCTGCTGTATCAAAGTTGTCGGTTTAATTGATTACTCCTTTACTAGTACCTCTGTTCGCAACACTTCCTGTAGACACCGGGATGGACCACGGTTTGAATATGACAGTTGGTTACTTAAAAGAATACCGGGGATGTGGTTTACTGGCGAAACGTTATTCAGGGAACATGTATAGAGAATACATAATAAATATAATGTTGTGAGCTGCAAGTTTCGTAGACAAGCGAGTCGGTACTTACCAGTGAGAGAACGCGAGCCATGGTGTTGGCGGACTGAGGGCTGAGGGCGGACAGTGGGGAGGTGCGTGGCGGTGGCTGCTTTATACCACCAGGGCTGCCGACGTCCGCACTCTGCAGGGCAGCGCTTCTCAAAGCAAACAAGCGGACGCCCGTCTCTGTACTGGCGCAACAATGTGGGCGCAACCGAAAAATGCCGGCCGAGGACCAGGCGACGTTCTATATCAAGAAACTGCAGACCAGTCTTCTTGAAAAATATCCATACTATAAAGGTGCTCTGTCTTAATCTGTGAGCGACTGTGGTAAATATGTATACTGCTGACCTTCAATTCTGTTATGTGAAAGATACAGTGATCAGTCACAATAGTTTTTTTTTTAATTTAAGAGCTAAATTTCATTAAAAATGCATAGTCAACAATCACGTTTGTTGCATTTAAAACTTTGCCGGTTTCGGTTATTACGCATCATTAGAAGAGTAAAATTAAACCGGCTGATTGACACTATGAATACTTAGATCTCTGCTATGTTATTTCAGTTTAACTATGTAGTTATCAATCATCATCATCAGATACTGATTATGCCTTTCAGCGCTCAGTCTGGAGCATAGTACCTCTAATAAAATTCCTCCATGATCTCCTATTCAATGCTAACATGGATGTCTCGTCTGATGTTATGCCTTTTACTTCAAAAGAGTTCTTCCCCGAATCTGAGTACTTTCTTCTTGGTCTACCTCGACTCCTCTTACCCTCCGCTGCCGAGCTCATGAGTCTCTTAAGTAACCTTGCTTCTCCCATGCGTGTAAAATGACCCCACCATCTCAGTCTGTTCCCTCTAACTGCTTCATCTATGGTGTTCAATCTGCCAGTTTAATTTTACTCTTCTAAAGATGAATAATGTCCGAAACCGGTAAAGTTTTAAATACAATAAACAGGTGATGGTTGACTATGCATTTTTTAAAGTATATTACCGCTGTTGTCTCACACCTACGCAAAAATTTGAACTAGCTTTCAGTAAGTAAACTATACGTTTAAACATAACGTTTCACGATGAAGGGTGAAAACGAGAATATGTGTACACATAAGGAAGGGGCTCACTTTAACGTTTCTCTCACTGAAGATGGCCACAACCAATGGTTAATATATAGATTTCCGTTATAATTTTCACATTGAAAAACACAGGTGCAGAGCACCTTCGGAATCAAAACGTAATCAATGCAGATTAAATTTTGTGTATTACTTTATTCACTGTTAACAACGGTGTTATTGATATTAATATATTCGCAATAGTTTTTCTGAAGAGAATTACTTTTATTTTTATGTCGGAAGATTTGAGATATTAGCACAGAAGCGTGTAATAGTCTGAATATTTACCAGTGGCTTTTGATGCTCTCGTCTTCATAGCCGGTTTGCGTTTAACATTTGCCACCTGTACATTTGATCTTCTTATAAGTTATGACATAAACGATAGTAAATACAATTCACAATAACATGTCCTACATTATAAGGTCCAAATCAATGTGAGAGTCGTTTTCAAGCATATTTGTAAATAGTTTCCTTCCATGGCGTACATGTATAAAAATAGATTATTGTAAAATCAGCTCCTAGCTATATCAAGTTTTACTGTTTATATGCTGTGCAATGCTTTTCTACTAAAAAATGATTTTTTCAGGTGGTATTGTTTCACAATTTATCTCGAAAATTAAAGTCACTGGATAAAGTAAATTATTTCTACTCACTGCACTTCTTAGACGACTCCTGAATGTAATCAACATGACGAAAACAGGTCATGCAAATGCTTGATTATAATAGGCATGTTACTTGGGTATTTTATTAGGATTTTATTGTTAAAGCGTGAATTTCCCGTTAAGATCTATAATAACACCCCATAGTTCCATGGCGGGTGTAGTTCTGACCGCTTTTGTAATGAACTGTCTTCAAGAGGTCACAGGGCAGAGCTAAGAACATCCAAATGTCAGAGGAGACCCTGATGCAGCTGATGTTGCCATTAATTTAACAGGTTCAATTCCTGCTGCATAAAGTGATGGTAACTGCGTAACATAGCGCCAAGAGGATCTGTGGTTTATTGTCTAGCTTACGTACAGCAGGTACGGTAGTCTGACTTCATGTGGCCGAGGAATCATTTAATGAAAGTCGTGAATTCACTCTGATGCTGATGATGTAGCTTATGTGAATTTATTACTATGACCTAATGTTGGTTGTAGTCCTTTGGGAGCGAAAGAGGTGGTGCAGTGGGAACACACTAGTTCGCAATCGCGAAGACGGCTTTTCAAATCCGCCGTCCGGTTTTCCATTATTTCCTGACTCCAGGCAAAAGTCGGGATGGTTCCTTTCTAAGATCACAGCCGATTTTCTTCCCATCCTTGGCTATCCGAGCATGTGGTTCGTCTCTAATGAACACGATATCGCCGGGGCGTTAAACCCTATTCCTTTCATTAGTCCTTTGGAAAATTTAGTTCTTCTAAGGGCATATATTTAACACGAGAAATTGGCATGCTTACTCCTTGTAGCTATATAAAGTACTCGTACTTTCGGCAAAGATTTTGCTTTCCCAATTCATGAGTATGGATATTTACAACCCCACAGCTATAATGAAAATTGGGAGAATCTATGTCGGATATAACTCCCTAACAGTAAGAGATTACACCGTGGTACCCAGATGCAATAGATGTTGTGACTTGAACCATTTGGGCAGATTCTGTGATAAAAAGCACTCAGTGTGTGCACATTGTGGAGAGACAGGTCATATGAGGACAGACTGTCCCAACAAGAAGGAAAAGGCCATCTGTATTCCGTGTAAATATCGGAAGAAGAAATGTGATAAACCAGGTCCTGAATGTTCGACTTACAAAATGTTTCTCAGTAGGTTAAAACAAAGAACTGATTATGGATAGTTCCGCTCACATAATAAGTAAACGTAAGTCTCCTGCAAAAATCAAACGTGATAAGCAGAGGGCCTTGGTTAATAAACAGGCCCTAAGAGTTTCTAAAGACAGTGCACTTCATGAAGGATGTGAAGCGATGCAGGACTTGGAAATTGCAGAGATAGATGAAGTATATATAGAACCTAGGGTAAGGATAAATGTAGGTATCCAGACCAGGAAGAAAGAAGAAGATGAAGAAGAAGAAACCAAGAAGAAGGCACTTTCGTTGAAGAAGAAGGCGAAGGAAGACGGCGAATCGGGTCAAAACGTCGTCCTAGATGTTGGGGAAGAAGACACCAAGCAAGATTTAGATCAGTCTTGTAATGTAAATCAGCCAGGGACTCATAATGTAAAAATTTCACCTGGCAAGTTGTATGAATTATATGATGATGCAGTCAGAATGAGTAGACTCGAAGAACCCAATGTACTAACTGCTGCGTTGAGGCAGCTCGTGCGTTATGGGCACCCGGACGGCGCCAGGGTTACCTTCTCAGTTCTGGAGGATAAAGTTTTTGATCTTGGAAATATTCATAAACAAATGGTGATTGGTTATGTTTGCTTGGTCTCTGACCAATGTCGATCGTTTCCTGACTGTTACGTGCATACACATCATCCATAGCTATGCCCTTAAAAATATTTCAATTAAATGCGCAGCGTAGTAAACTTGCTATGCATGAAATTAGAAAAGTTGCAGAGGACAAGGAAGTAGATATTCTTTGTCTACAGGAAGCATACGTTTGTAGGGGCAAGATCCCAAGTATGCCTGTTACATCGCAAGTCATAATGCATGGTGATCAGCCTATGGCATCCATCGTCATTCTTAATAAAGCCATAAGAGTAGTCAAACTGACACAATTTTGTAATGAACATATTGTTGTAATTCAAGTTTTGCTTCATAATAGTAGTTGGTATATCATCAATGTTTATTGTCAGTATGCACATGATATAGATATTTATCTAATACAAGTTAGAACTATTTTTCGAGCACTAGTGGGTAAGCAACTTATAATAACGATGGATGCAAATGCAAAGTCACTGATCTGGTTTAGCGATACTCGTGATGAGAAAGGAGCTTTACTTGAAGATCTAATCATGGAGCTGGACCTGCATGTTCTTAACGAGGGGGGTAACCCCTCCACGTTTTGTAACAGGGCGGGTGTTGAATCCAACATCGATGTTACACTAGCCACAGGAGGTATTATGACAAAAATCCATGATTGGAAAGTTTTAGATAAAGTGGTCAATAGTGACCACAATGTTATAGAGTTCAGTATTGGAGAAATTGGTTCTGAACCGGCTCAGTGGCAGTTAGTCAAAACTTTGGGAAAACGAATTGGGACTTGCTTCTCCAACGTTTTGATCCTCCAGAGTTGGGAGAGCCCCTGGATGTTCACGCGTACGCGCAAGAACTTTATCTTTCAATTCAGAGGGTGATTGAGGAAGTTGTCCCGGACACGAGAAGGTCGACAGCACCGAGTTCTTTATCATGGTCCACGGAGCTCGATGACCTTCGTCGATCTGTGAGACGATCAAGGAAACGTTATCAAACAAGTCTTTTCCCAGATCAGAGAAGATACCTATTAGAAATTTACAGACGTAAGAAAATAGAGTACAAAGCCAAAATCCAGGAAGTTAGGCACAGAAGCTGGGAAAAATTTGTAAGGGAAAACATGTGCTTGGACCCCTGGGGAATACCCTATAAGATAGTAAGAGGGAAAGTTAGAGCCCCCACTGTGTTGTCATCTCTGCGTTGTGGTCAAGAAGCCACAACAGATTGGCGAACCACAGCTGAAAGGTTACTAGAAGTGTTGTTGCCAGATGATGTCATAGAGGAAGACTCGCAAGAACAAACCCAGTTAAGAGAGGAACTTCGACAGCCGTATATTAATGAGATTCAGGTATACCCATTTTCGTATAGAGAAATCAATGAGAAAATTCAATCCCTAAAAAGGGGGAAAGCACCAGGACCGGATAAGATTCCTGTAGAAGTGCTACAACATTTAGCTCCAAAGTTGGTTCCAGTTTTAACTGAACTGTATAATCAATGTTTAATACAGAGGGAATATCCTAGGTGTTGGAAACGAGCTCATGTTGTTATCTTGAGCAAAGGAGAGGACAGAGACCCTTTAAATCCCAAATCGTACAGACCAATTTGCCTTCTCGATATACTGGGGAAGCTTCTTGAGAAATTACTCTCTGACAGATTGGCGAGTCATCGAGTCCTATGTGGTCTGAATGAGTGGCAGTATGGCTTCCGGAGGGGCAAGTCCACGGAGGACGCCATAAATCAGGTGGCCAGGCTTGTCCACTCATCGGAATGTACATATGTTAACGGGATCATGATTGATATAGCGGGGGCTTTCGACAACCTTTGGTGGCCGGCGCTCTTTTCCCGCTTAAGGGAAATGGAGTGTCCCGGCCTACTATATGGTTGTCTGAGAGCCTACTGCGAGGAGAGACTTGTAGAGCTGGTGTCCCCAGGTGGAACCGTCTCAAAGAGGGTAACCAAGGGTTGCCCTCAGGGCTCCGTTCTTGGCCCAGTTTTCTGGGATATAAATATGGTGCCGCTGCTGAACAACTTGCAGCAAGAGGCGGGGATACTGGGGGCAGTAGCCTATGCTGACGATCTTCTCGTTCTGGTTCAATCGAACTCAAGACGTCAGATGGAGGACAGAGCCTCAGTGGCCACGGAAATAATTCAGAGCTGGTGCAACAAGGTAAAACTATCAGTTGCACCAGGAAAGTCCAATTACATGCTCTTCAAAGGAAATTTGCAAAGAGACCCAATCATAAGATTTGCAGGCGAAAGAATTGGCCGGCAAACAGTTGCCAGATACCTGGGTGTCTATCTCGACCAGAGACTCCACTTTGATGCTCATATCGAGCGAGTTGCAAATAAAACGTTAGCATTATATAACAAAATAATTTCAATAGGACAGAGGAGGTTCCATCTGCCTCCAAGTATAACCAAATTTTATCATAACAGTTTACTCGCCTCGATTATGGGGTACGGTGCGAGCTCCTGGGCTCATAGGCTCAGACTGGTCAGGCCCTCGTTGGCTGTCAAAAGAGTGCAAAGGAATATCATAATTAGATCGGTTGGGGCTTTTGGGACCACACCTACGGATGGGCTCACGGTGATTATGGGGCTTTACCCTATTGATTTAATAATCAGGAAAAGGGCGGCGGTCTATTGGTTGAAAAGACACGACTTCATTCAAGTAGAAAGGATAATTGGGAGGGTCTGTGAAAATAAAAGAGAAATTAACGAAGCCATTAACGATATTTGGCAACGGGACTGGGATTCATCTGAAACAGCCAGGCGCGTACACTCCTTCCTACCATCAGTGAGAGAAAGGATGAAGTTAAAATTTCTTCCATCTAAAGGATTAGTGCACTTCTTGACAGGTCACGGACCCTACCCGGTGCACTTGCACCGAATAGGGAAACGGCCTGATGCAGTTTGTGAATGTGGTGCTGAGATAGGCAGCCCGGAACACGTAATCTTCGAGTGCCCAGTACACGCACGAGTTGCCTCTGTAGAGAGGCAAGCCATACCCACCAGGGACATCTATGAGATAATAAGGAATGATGAGTTACTAGAGATCCTAATTATACTAACTGAGAAAGTATCAACCCACGCGCAGCAGATCTATCGAGGATAGTCTGCTGCGAAACAACAGGCATACATTGGCAGCAATATACTGCGTACCTAAAACCGGATTGACATCACCATCCCTGGCGTCTGGCCGGCTAACATCGATTTGGCACCACGGATGGAACCGAATATGACCGGAAGGTTAGTTGAGGCAAGGAGTGAAGAGTTGGACGACTTTCCCGCCTTGCGTGAGCAAGGTATAAGAGAGAAGTCACTGGAATAAGTTCTCTGGTGTTGGCTGCCTCGCTACCTTCCAAATCCAATCTAGACTAGAAATCCAGTGGTGCAAATGAGATGGATAGTGTAAATCAGTGCACCACTAGTAGTAGTAGTGTAATTTACTTTGTTACTTTACTTTACTTTACTTTACTGTATTTTGTTTTGCAAATTTAACAATCTGATAAATTAATATGAGTTGCAGTGGTGTAATTTGTGATGTATAATAATTGATTGTAAAGGTCTGTTTTAGTTATCCAGGTAACAGACCTAAATTGTTATTGTAATTGTAAATAAATTGTAAAACCCCACAGCTCATATTGAACTTGGAAATACATAATTAATGTAGACAATACTTTGATTGTATCATAGGTCTCATCCTTAATATTTTAAATGTGCGACCTGTTCAATCATACCGCACACAGCAGTTCGCGGTAGTAATATCTTCGTAAACGGCGCGTGAAAATTTGCGATTCTTTAGGGGCCCATATCTCGGGTTCTATTCATCTCAAAGTGAAGGGGTAAAGTGTTCTAGATAGATCTTGGCCTAGTGATCATTTCTGTACATATTAGAAGAATGAGTTTACTATAGCTATCATACAGTATATCGTCAAAATTTTCAGTTACACGCTTCCTGGGGCCCATCCAAATTGAGCAAATCAGTTGGCTTTTGTACATGACGTGTAGTCTATGGTGGGCTTTAAACGGCTTACAAAAGCACCATTCATTCATTGTCGGTTCCTGAGAAAATCTAAAAAAAAAACATGATTTTGGGTATCAAAACTACGAATTGTGGGGATGGTCACTTCGATACTTTCTATTCATTGCAAATCTTCGAAATTTTTATCATTATGTTCTTATGATGATATTCTCCAGGCCGTTTTTAAACGATTTTGATATCTTTATCCGTTACCGAGATCCAGAGGTTGAAACTTATCATAGTTTCGCACAAAATAACAAAACCCGATTTTAGCCGTTTTAGCACCAAGAATCGCAAATTCTAAACAACTAACCATATGAAATTGTTCAAATATTTACAATACATCCTGTAGACATTTATCTATAAACGGCATTTTTCAGTTTTCGTAAATCTTAGTGCGTTAGCAAGGTACGGCCGGAAAACCGCGATATTTTGCTAGAAAAAGTACGTATTGTGCTGAAAGACGGCGTTCTAACAGCTCTGAAACTTACCATGCAATTTGAAAAAGGTACTCGTCGAAAAATTTGATTTTTGTACATCTGAAAGATTGAAATCTTCGGTCGATAAAGCGGTGATTTTTGTTTTCGTTTACGTTAGAGTTAATATGCAGCATACAGTTTAGTGAACTATTCGAACATATTTTAAAGAGTTTGCAGAGGTAAAACCACATTACGCAGACTTCTCGTATAGTTGATTTCAGGTTACACATAGCGGCGTATGAAATGTAGATAACATATCGAAATTTTATTTAAAGTTTAGAGCAGAATGATATGTTGTTCTTGAGATATCGGTCCGTGAATGTTAGCACACGACAGTAATAGGTTCGAAAACGCAATTTCTGATTTTGAGGTAACGTATCTTGAGGAGTAGGAAATGACTAAAATGTTATGTGTATGTTTTTAGGTGTTTATCTGGAAAATCAGTTTCCCGTTTTTGGAAATGTGTATTCGTTATCGCGATACGCTACAAAAATCATAATTTTTGGTATCAAAAGATTCAACTGCGTGCACTAGCAAATCTACACTTCTATTCAGGGCAAATCGTCGAAATTTTTACGATGGGTTCTAACATTATAATTCCGGAAAGCTTTGAAAGTTTTTCCGATGATACCATCCATTACCGAGATCTGTAGGTTCCAAGTTGCCGTACATATTCATGACAAATATGCATGTAATATCCGGTCAGACGTGTAATTATGGTTGTAACCAACGTAGCGAAAGTACAGCAAGGGTTCTTGGTTTGGAAGTCACCAAGCTGTGTTAAATCTGGACGTGCAAAGTTCGTCATCGTAATGGTTGGATCAACGTGAACGACTTGAATTATCGTGAAATAGCAACATCATATAAAACTAAATTCTCAGCTATTACTTGCTTTTTATGGAACGATATTGATAGTGTTTAACAATATTCTTTGAAATAGTTAAGCGTGTTGAGCAATCATCTGAATGTGAAGGTCTTTTTAGAAAGTAAGCTACTAGATAGTCAATTTGGTCTGACGTTTATACAAATGTATCAAGGTATAAAAAATACTATCCAGATTTTACTCACCATTGATTTCATGTTATATAAGCAGTACACTCTGATGTAACAGGAAAAGACGGAAACCAGCTGAAAAGTGCTCCTGTCGGAGCACAGAAAAGGAGAATATGTTCTCTGACACAAAACCAGCTGCCTCAATCTTCATTCCGACTTTCTTACCAAAATTTTTTGCATGTGAACATATTCGCGCTTTTTTCGGCTGAATGTGAGTAGGACAGAGACAGTGCAACAGGCAGAGAGAACCGCATATGATGGAACAGAGAAAGTGTCAGTTCAGGAGAAAGGCATATGTATGAAAACAGCAGTGGGAAGCGAAACGAGATGTCGAAAGTCAGAAACAGTGGCAGCAACAAACTAAGACAGATGTAGATAGTAGTAACTGGAGGAAAAGAAAAAAGAGTGGGAAACTGAGACGAATTGAGACCACACATAAAGCATGAGCGTGTGGCTCTCCAATACTATAGCACGAAACAATTTGTCCAATTTTCCCATCCCCAGTACCGGCGTGCTAAATTTTTCCGATCTACAGGTCAAACACCCCAGCCAACCATCCCCATGGACATATGTGTAAAGAAGACAGTCGTAATTGAAGACAATGAAAGCCGACGCTACGTGAGAAAGAAAGGATACTGGCAACAGGACAGGAAGTGAATGGGACAACGTCAGTGGGGCAGAGAGACGATGAAAGTGGCAGAAACCGACAGCGGTGAGGAATCGCGAGGGAAAGGGATGAAGACATTGAAACTTTGAGACAAACAGAAAGCGGCAGTGGGAGAGACAGCAAACAAACGGACAGAGACATATATAGATACTGACAGTGTGACGACATTGCTGACTATGACAGCTTAACTGGACAAAAGTATTTACAAAGTTATTCGCTTAAAGTGCGCGAATATGTTCGCATGTCTAAATTTTTGGTGAGGAAGTCGGAATGAGGATTGAGGCAGCTGATTCCACATTTTTGTGTCGGAAAACATATTTGATTTTTCTGTGCTCCTGCAGGACCATTTTTCAGCTGGTTGGTTTATTATTGAGCACTGTTTTTGTTCGTGCTGGATGGTTACCTTAAAACGCCATGGATTTAGTTGCATTTTTAGATAAGTAGACAGATAATAGCTTATACTTACGTCGTTTATCTAACGCTATTTCTAATTTATCTTCACTGTCTTGCATGATAACTTTATCAACCGGGAATAACATGCGGTTAATATATTCATTCCTCCCAGTAAATATGTTTGGTGGTTTTATATCATTTTCCCATTGTTTGATCATGTAATGTAAATAGATACTGAATGTAACTGCTGATTAGCTACACACTACTTACTCCTTTTTTTGTATCTATTTTACATGTTATCTCTTCACGTGTGTCAATTATAATTTTAGTTTTCAAATACAGACTCGTTTGTACTTCACTCAGATGATTAGGGAATCCTTCTCTTCCATTATGGCCCATAGTTTACTTCTGTTAAATCTGTCAAATGCCGTTTCATAATCCACCAATGCCTCGTGAATTTCTAGGAAAAATTCTCGTTACTGTCTATTTCATGGCGAAAATATCAAACCCGCTTGCTCCTCCATTAAAATTACGTCCTATACATTGCGTATTTTACAAATGAGCTTCTACTTTTTCATTTTTGTGAAGCACCATCATGATATTATATTGTGGTCTCATTGAACATTGTACCATTTACTGAGGTAGCACTTCATCACAGACCCAACATCCAGACAAGGTTTGATTTACTGTTAAGGTCGTATGGTCTGTCGTTGACACATAATATGAACAGTGAGGGTTTTAACCGATAATCGAGCCCAATTTCTTGGAAAAGAAAGAATACGGATTGCTGGAAGACATGCGAACCATGCTACACTGTACATTTTGTCTTAAATTATTGCGAGTTTTAATAACTGTAACTGACATTGGATTAGTAGTTTTGTTGCTTGCACTGCCTTCAGAAATATTTCTGCTGCATTTAGCAAAAAATACGCACTTGTTAGGATTGCTTTCCATTTGAAGAACATTGACTTAGTAAATACCATGGGATAGTGGGGCTCAGATGCTACAGGCGTGTTGTTTGCTCTGAAATGTAAACATTTAAATAAAATTAATTAGAAAACTATGGCTGAGTGTCTGTGTGAGTGCATGTGAGTGGTCGCTTGTATCTTTGTTTGTGCGTATGTGAAACAGTGTCTCTAGACAGGCACTGCACTGTGAATATGAAAATTGATCTGAATGCTGTGTTAAAGTAATAATAGGTATTATGATTAATTAGCCTGGCATTGACTGATTGCATTATGTATGGCCCTGTTAGTGCACTTAATTCCCCAGAACACCAGTCTGGCTAAATGTTGAAATTAACGGACTGAATTACATGTTCGAATGTGACACGCAGTACATTCACGTGAATAACAAACATAAAATACGTTAATTATCAGAGTATAGATCACATGTTTGATTACTAATTGCGAACACGAAATGAATGTAGTTTCTGGCGTGACCTTAGCAGTGATTGTTGTGTGTCAATACACGTGCTCAGATCATAACTCAATGTCATCAGAAAACTAATTATTGTGTTATCATTAAGTAATATAATTAGTTCTTTGTCTTTGAAGCTATTATGATAACTTGATAAAGAAATAATGGATTCTTCCTGACGAGATAATATGTTTCGTTACAATAACAAAGAAAGCCGAAAAATTTGTATAAAATGAATACGTGAGCTCACAAGTAAGCAGTCTTTCATATTCGTGATGTGAAACATAAATAAATTGGATTTCACTCAGCTCTTTACGTCGTCAGCCCAGCGTACGCAGATTACAAAGAATAACAAAATATGTAATTTGTGAGAGAAAAATCTGTGTTCAACTTGTTAAAGCTCTGTATAATAGTGATTGTCAAAGAACCAGTGAAAGTTTCAATTCGCCACGAAGTATCGCGAACATCGCAAATCCTTAAGAAAAAAAAAAAAAAAGAAAAAAAGAAAAAATGTTCTGGCTGACGTAAAGTACAAAAACTTAAACAATCTATGTAATGCACAAGTAATGACTTACTATTGGGAAAATTACTACTAGACCATCGGAAGTCTAACGGGACGGTTGTGTAATGTCAGAACTAAGTCTAGAGAAACTTAAGAACTTAGTACGTGCACGAATTGTTAATGGTACTGTTAATACCTCTCCCACAAAATACACTGAAGCTTGAAGCAAATAAAATCAAAAACCAAATCTGGTGTAGTGGAACTATTCCCTTTCTCCTTCCTCCTCTCTCCTACCTGAAGTAGGAATTAATTTCCGAAAGCTTGTGTCTACATCAACTTTCGTCTTTAATTCCGACTTTTTTGTGTGACGATCGGCAGTACTGAGCCAATAAAAGTACTAGCCAGCCGCTCTCTTATCTCTCTTGTGAATAATATTTGCACATAAAGTCCTTCAGCCTTCTAGTAATGTTGTGTCATTCACGTTCGGAGATCAACTTGAAATAACATATCGTAAAGTATCAATTACAAGCTGTTCCACGTTCTATAATCACCGCTGATGAAACAATGTGCTACAAACAAGTTAAAAATGACCAATTGCATCATTTAGAAAACCTTGAATCTAAAAAGGCAGGTTTTGAGTCGGAGCCAGAAGAAACTAGAAATGTGGCCAGTTCAACCCATTTTGAAAGAAAAAGATATTCAGTCGAAGCTGTTGATGGAATGACGTAGGTCAACAACCTGAAAGCAGGAAAGAAGACGAAATCAATTTCTGACTTAATAAATCACTTCTGCATACCAATTTTTTCAAGCTTTCTTAGATTCATGATGTCTTTGACACATATGTAGACACTTTTATGAAATATGCAGTAAGATGTAGTTTCCTGTCACGTACAAATTAGAATCCAGCGCAAACATTAAAAAATGTTCCTTTGAAGAAGAAACAAGGATAAACTAGCGAAGGTTTACAGTGGTGCTCTAGTGAAAATCAGCATTGGTACTAAAATAAAAATAAATAAATAGAAAAAAAAAACATTGTACTATCCTATTGAAATCAGGCCATTTTACCTACCGATGTATTGGATCACTAGTAAAAACACAAGAAATAGATAAATGCGGAGCAGAAACTCTAAAGATAGTTAGTTTCTCCTGATACTTATGTCCTAGTGCTCACGACGAATTTTCACCCTCAACTTCCACAAGATACCCGGTTTGTTGTCTTAAGAACTACGAGACGTTGTAGTGTAACAAGTGGCACTACAACCCAATGAACCGTCATAAGAATATCAAATAGTTTATTTAAATACCATTTATGGAGAAATATTTTCTTTCGATTTTTTTTATCTTCAACCATTTCAGATTAATTATCAATTATTTTCTGATGAAAAGTACAATGTAAAGTGAATTTCAATGTAAATGAACTTTAAGGTCAAGGAATAATTATGTAATTTGCATGCTCTATGAACCTTGTTTCTTTTGTTTGATGACTTGATGAGATTGTTTTTAGATTATTGTTGAAGAATGATGTAAGATGAGAATGTTAGTCTCAAATTCAAGACAATAATGTATTCTTTAGAAGAATAAATGAGTGTATTCTACCATAAACTTCTGTAAAGTTACTGGGCAGTAAATGCTCGTTATAAATTATTCTCTCTGATCTGTCCAAAAAGTATTATCCGGATTTATTACGAGTCCGAGTATATTTATACAAAGAAGAAACCGTACGAGGAACAGAGTAGCTGAGATTCTCATTGCGTCATCTTAATTGTAGGGAAGAATCAAGCCAGAAGACTAAATTTTACTTAAATTACAACAAAATAAAGAAAGAGTTCTTGTAGTGACAGTGCTGTACCATTTACCATACACGATCCTGTAGGATTTCAGGTTCTGCAGAGGTAACAATACAACGTGTATCGTCTATCATGGGGTATGTCACAACCGAGCTGATGGTAAAACTGAAACAAATTTTCTTAATACGTTTGTGGAAACTGATGAGTCAGATCCTGATGCATTGTCGTCGAAGTTCTTGAAACTTTTATATGTTCTGTATACTTACTAATCCTGAAGATGAGAACCCTCAAACTTCTGCGGTGGTGGTTCTTCACTAAAAACAAGTCGATGCTTCATGCATACCTCCAACAGAAAATACTCTGCTTTAGCCGTAAAAAGAGGACATATTCAAGCCCCAATATGTCACAAAGCACATTTTTAGAATCCTGAACTACCTGTAGTTATTGACAGAGGGTTAGTCTATTAATTAAAAAGAACAATACCAGGTAGTAATGTGTGATACTTCTGGTGTACTTGCATAACTTCTCTCAGTTGTTAACTCTTCATGTGGTACATAAAAATGTGTTCCACCGTGAAAATGTACTCTAAATGCGCAGATATGTGTTCCTGTTTTGCTGATCTACAAAAATGCAGTAATGTGAGGAAATTTAAGGAAGAAGAAACAGATTTTGCGATGATTCTATGTAAATGATGATGGTGATGAACGTCATTTTTGGTCATGAGATAAGTACGTCGAAACGGACTTGAATCTGTAACAATAGAGGATATTACAAAGGACAATAAACCATCGTGAAATCAGGAGGAACTGAGCAGTTTTATAATTCGATTAATGGAATGATTTTATTACGTGATTTCTAATACTATTCTTTCGAGCTTTAGCTGATCGGCTGAGCAACATAAAATACCCCTGACATGCAGGAATGGTAATCAGAAAGTATTTGAGTGTTTTCTTTGTTCCCTTTTAAGTATTTTTTTCCTTTTTCTTTGTGCGTCATGAATGTGGTGTCTTAGAATAGTGTACTGTGAGTATGCTGAGAATAATTAATATTACGAAGACTGAAATAAGTGGGGTTCTGGAAGCGCCCTGACAACTAACTTGTGGATTCACCCCAGAAAAAGAGTTTCGGCACTTTTCGTTGAATGAATATAACAAGAAAATAAAAGACTCGAGTACCTATTCCCTGACAGTTACTACGTGTTTCTAAAATACCAATGAACATCAAAAGAATTAATAACATTGATTACTTCTCTTGCATGCAGTTTTTATTTCGTATTCTGCTCTTTTCCAAAATTTTATGTAACAACTATTTTGAAATAAAATTGTATTCGTATTTCATGTTCCTTTTATATTCTAATTTATCTGTCTGTTCGGTCTTCCTCTACGATTTTTATCCCACACAGTCCCTTCTAATGCTAAGCTGACGATTCCTTGATGTCTCAGCATGTGTCCATACAATCTATCCCTTCTCTTAGTCAGGATATGTCACAAACTCCTTTTCTCACCGATTCGGTTAAGCACCTCCTCATTAGTTACGTGATCTACCCATTTAATTTTCATCATTCTTCTATAGCACTACATTTCAAAAGCTTATATCATCTTTTTGTCTGAACTCTTTATCGTCCATGTTTCACTCCCATACACTGTTACACTCCAGAAAAAACTTTCAGAAAGGACTTACTAACATTTAAATTAATATTGAATGTTAACAATTTTCGCTTCTTTAGAAACGCTTTTCTTCCCATAGCCATTCTGTATTTTATATCTTCTCTCCTTCGGCCATCAAATAACAAAACTCATCCGCTACTTTTATTGTCTCACTACCTAATCTAATTCCTTTAGCATCGCCTGATTTTCTGACACTACACTCCATTACCCTCGTTTTACTCTTGTTAATGTTCAGTAGATGATATTCCCTCAGAGTTACTGAAGTCTCTGGGAGAACCAGCCATGACAAAATTTTTTCACCTGGTGTGTAAGATGTATGAGACAGGTGAAGTACCCTCAGACTTTAAGAAAAATGTTATAATCCCCATACCAAAGAAAGCAGGTGCAGACAGGTGTGAAAACTACAGAACCATCAGTTTAATAAGTCATGGTTGCAAAATATTAACACGAATTATATACAGAAGGATGGAAAAGCTGGTAGAAGCCGACCTCGGGGAAGATCAGTTTGGGTTCAGAATAAATGTAGGAACACGGGAGACAATACTCACTTTACGGCTTATCCTAGAAGATAGATTAAGAAAAGGCAAATCTACTTATCTAGCTTTTGTAGATTTGGAGAAAGCGTTTGACAATGTTGACTGGAATAAACTCTTTCAAATTCTGAAGTCAGCAGAGGTAAAATACACGGAAAGGAGAGTTATTTACAACTTGTACAAAAGCCAGACCGCAGTTATTAGACTCAAAGGGCATGAAATGGAAGCATCAGTTGGGAAGGGAGTAAGACAGGGTTGTAGCCTTTCTCCAATGTTATTCAATTTGTACACTGAACAAGCTATAAAGGAAAGCAAGGAGAAATTTGGGGAAGGAATTCAAGTTCAGGGGGAAGAAATAAAAACATTGCGTTTTGCCGATGACATAGTAATTCTGTCAGAGACAGCAAAGGACCTGGAAGAGCAATTGAACGGAATGGACAGTGTGCTGAAAGGTGCGTATAAGATGAACATTAACAAGAGCAAAATTAGGGTAATGGAGTGCAGTCTAAGAAAATCAGGTGATGCTGAAGGAATTAGATTAGGTAATGAAGTAATAAAGTAGCTAGATGAGTTTTGTTACTTGGGCAGTAAAATAACAAATAATGGTCGCAGTACAGAGGATATAAAATGCAGAATGGCAATGGGTAGAAAAGCGTTCTTGAAAAAGAGAAATTTGTTAACATCGAATATTGATTTAAGCCTAAGGAAGTCCTTTCTGAAGGTATATGTATGGAGTGTTGCCTTGTATGGGAGTGAAACATGGACGATAAACAGTGTGGACAGGAAGAGGATTGAGGCTTTTGAAATGTGGTGCTACAGAAGAATGCTGAAGGTTAGGTGGGTGGTTTGCGTAACTAACGAGGAGGTACTGAAAAAGAATTGGGGAGAAAAGGAATTTATGGCATACCTTGACTAAAAGAAGGGATAGATTGGTAGGACACATTCTTAGACATGAAGGAATTTTGAATTTAGCGTTGGAGGGAAGTGTGTGGGGTAAAAACCGCAGAGGAAGACCAAGAGATGGATACAGTAAGCAGATTCAGACAGATGTAGGTTGCTGTTCTTATGTGGAGATGAAGAGACTTGCTCAGGATAGGGTATTGTGGAGAGCTGCATCAAACCAGTCTCCGGACTGAAGACCACAACAACAACAATGTTCAGCTTATACCTTCCTTTCAAGACACTGTCCATTCCATTCAGCTGCTCTTACAGATCCTCTGCAGTCTCTGACAGAATTACTATGTCGTCGGCAAACAGCAAAGTTTTTATTTCTTCTCCCTAAACTTTTATCCCCTCTCCAAATTTCTCCTTGCATTCGTTCACAGCTTGCTCAGTGTACGGATTGAACAATATTGGGGAAAAGCTACAACCCTGTCTTGCTCCCTTCCCAACCTCTGCTTCCCTTTCTTGCCATTCGACTCTAGTAACTGCTGTCTGGGCTTCGTATAGGTTGAGTATAACTCTTCGCTCCCTATATTTTACCCCTGCTACCTTCAGAATTCAAAGAGTGCATTCCATTCGACATTGTAAAAAGCTTTCTCGAATTCTACAAACGCTTAAAACTTTGGTTTGCCTTTCCTTAGCCAACCTTGTAAGATACGTCGTAATGTATCACCTCCCATGATCCTACATTTCTCCTAAATCCAAACTGATCTTCCCTGAGGTCGGATTCCACAAGTTTTTTCAAATGTTCAAATGTTTGTAAATCTATCGGATCAAACTGCGTGGTCATCAGTCCGTAGCTTACAAACTACTTAAACTAAGGTAAATGAACCTACGAACAACACACACACCCATGCCCCAGGGAGGACTGGAACCTCCTACGGCGAGCAATCGCACGCTCCGCAGCGAGGCGCCACAAGTTGTTCCATTCGTCTGTAAATAATTTGTGTTAGTATTTTGGAAACATGACTTATTAAAGTGATAGATCTGTAATTTTCACGCTTGTCTGCACTTGCTTTCTTTGGAATTGGAATAACAGTATTCTTATTGAAGTCGGAGGGTATTTCTCCTGTCCGATACATCTTGAATACCAGGTGGAACAATTGCTTTATGACTGGCTCTCCTAACGATATCAGCAGTTCAGACGGAATATCATCTACTCCAGGGGCTTTATTTCGACTCATATCTTCCAGCGCACTGTCAATTTCTTCTTGCAGTATCATATCTCCTATCTAATCTTCCTCCACTTAGTTTTCCATTTCTAGAATAATGCCTTCAAGTTTGTTTCCTTTGTATAGGCTCTCCATATATTTATCAAAGCAAGACTTATTAGTCTTCAGGGAGTTATTGCGATCGTTATATGAATAAAATTCTTGAATATCCGTCTCCAGATCGCTTATATTTTCTAAAACATTACCGGTTTCGGGACAGCTGCCCATCTTCAGATCTGTTAAATAAATGTTACAACTGAATATAAGCTACTATTTATAAAGTATGATATCAAAAAATTTAAAGGAAAAACATTTAACAAAATTAAAAACATACCAAAATTTTGAAGTTACCGAGTAACCTGTCCTGTAATGAACGAATGTTCACAGTCGTTACTAAGACATAGTAGCTGCCTGAGGCTTTATATAAAGTACTTGAAATCATCTGATTGGTTGGGATCCTTTTGTTAAAATTATACTCAATAAGTAATTATTGACTTACATATAAAAGCAATTCTGAGGTCAAGGTGTAAGATAGTAGTCAAGGTATAAAAAACAGTTACAAATGAGATACACAGCTGTCAAACTATAAAAGGACGTAGAAATAAGATAAAATTGGGTTCTGGATAAATATAATAACATTTTAAGTGAAACTGTTATCGAGTTAAAAAATAAAAAAAATATATAAAAGTATAAGAAATAAAAAAATATTTTTAAATATTAAGATCTCTTAAAAAGGATTAAAAACAAATATTGTGGACGATGTCTTCTTTCCCGTCTGCGGATGAGGCTTCAGTGTGTCAGGTAGCAGTAGCGTCGCCGAGGTTTCCTCCGCCGTGTCCCCTTCACCGCCGTCAGTGTGCTGAGGGCCGCCGTAGCTGGTGTTTGGCAGCGCGTTCCATTCCAGGCAAGGCTACAAAATGTCTTTAAATATTTCAAAAAAGTTTTTATGCATGAAGTCTGTTTGCTCATTTAGAAGTTTGTCCGGGTCTTTCTCCTTGTGCGCATATACTTCAAGTTCTTCAAGTACGTTTAAATGAAAGCTTTTCGGTGCCCTGTGCAACACTTCCATTTGTTCGCTTATAGTGCTGACTTGGTGTTTATTGTCTTTAGCATGCGCTCCAAATGCTGTGCGATTGCTGTTATTGCAGTGCTCTTTGTATCGGACTTCAAAGTTGCGTCCAGTTTGCCCTATGTAATATTTATCGCAGCTGGCGCATTTAATCTTGTATACTCCGGAGTTGCTATATTTCGTGCGTTTTCTCGTGGCAGGTCTATGCCTTAATCTTTGTGCCATTTGCCCATCATTTTTGAACGCGACCCCTATGTTTCTCGGAAAATGTTTCGCAATTCTCTCCGACACACGTCCTCTGTATGTTAAAGTGACAAACTTCTTTTTATCTTTAAATATGTTAATGCCAGTGGATTTGTTTTTAATTTTATTGAACATCCGCGTGACATCTTGCGTCTTGTACCCATTGGCTGCGGCTACCTGTTTGATTCTAATTCTTCCTCGGCAAGTGGTAGTCTGAGAGCTCTGTTGCACATTGAGTAGAAGTATCCTCTTTTGTGCTGTGCTGCGTGTCGTGATGTCGCTCCTATAATGCTATCAGAGCATGTCTCTTTCCTGTACACGCTGAATGCGTGTCTACCTCTGTCATTTCTTATAGTCAAGAAAATTGATTGCCCCATTCCGCTCCAATTCCAAAGTAAACTGCATTTTTGGGTGTTGATCATTTAAAACTTTTGACATTTCCAGAACTTCATCTTTCTTCCCTTTATACAGTAAAATAGAGTCATCAACGTACCGTCTGTAATAAATTAGTTTCCGTTTGATTTCGGGATAAAAGGCGAAAATTTTGCTTTCGAAGTCGTTCACAAAAATTTCAGCTAAAATACCCGATAGGCAATTTCCCATCGCTAAACCATCATCTTGTATAAAAACTTTGTCATTGAAGGTAAAATAGTTGAAGGCTAATGTGAATTCTAACAGGTCTAAAAATTCAATGATTTCACCCACAGTCATAGACTTGTTTTTTATGAGATTGTGCTTGATGATTGTTAATGTTTCTGAAATCGGTACTTTTGTGTCCCAACTTCGTCGCCGCTTTTGTGTCCCAGCCTCGTCGTAGGTGTCGGTGGCCGTGTGGAATGAGACCGACACGCTGGTGCAGGTACGGAGGGGAGCAGCCAGAAACTATAAACACTCGAGTAAATTAGAAAGATATATATTGCACAGAATGTAACAATACTTAACTTTTACATAGTACTGCAGAACGTTGATACATAGTTGTTAGAGGCCTGCCTAGTGCCTGTACAATAGCAAAGTCTTCACTGGTGCCTATCTGATTACGAAGGTCCTAACATGTTGCTATCTCAGTCCGAAGTGGCCGGTGTTCTTTCAGTGGTGGCCACGAGCGGGGTTGTCCCAGAGGGCGCTCGTGGCTGTCGTCGTGAGAACGCCGCGCCGTGCGTGCCTGGCGGCGCGCGGCGAAAGTAAGTGGCGCGCACTTTGTACTTGTGCGACACCACAGGTACGTTAGTATATAGGTTCACAATATCTAACCTTATCAGACCTACTCCTGCGTTACCACCAACTGATTTTGTATTTGTAACCCTGTACTCACCTGACCAGAAATCCTGTTCATCCTACCACCGAACTTCACTAATATCTAACTTTAACCTATCCATTTCTCTTTTCAAATTTTCTAACTTATCTACGCGATTAAGGGTTAGAACATTCCACGCTCCCATCCGTGGAATACCTGTTTTGTTTTTCTTGATGACGACATCTTCCTGAGTAGTCCCCACCTAGAGATCCGAATGGGGGACTATTTTACCTCCGAAATATTTTACCCGAGAAGACGCCATCATCATATATTCATACAGTAGAGCTGCATGTCCTCGGGAGAAGTAACGACTGTAGTTTCCCCTTGCTTTCAGCCGTTCGCAGTAACTGCATGGTAAAGAAATGGTAGCTGATGTTACAAGACCAACTCAATCATCCAGACTGTTGCCCCTGTAAGTATTGAAAGCACATGTTTGTGTGGCATCTCCACAGATACACCTACGGTACAGCTAGCTGCATCGTTGAGGCACGCAAGCCACCCCACCTTGGCAATGTCTTTGGTTCATGGGGGTGGTTCCCTACCTTATCAGCAACAATATAATACCAACCGCAATACCTTATTATCGCTAGGAAACCCACTGTTATCAAGTTTAGCATTTATCAGTTTATTACATAATCCAATGTTACCATTTTACAACTATTTCACAATGTAATAACCTCCCACCTGGCCTTCTCCCTTTTTAACGAAAATATTCAAATTTTGAACCTCTGCATTTCAACATCAGCCTTGTACATTCTCACGTTTTACTAAATGTAATTCAATCCAATGAAGTGTATCACTTTCGATAGTAATTTAACACTTTCCTGTGAACATGTCAGATTGTATAGTCTCTGATAATAACACCTTTATAAGTTCCACATATGTGAACATATGTTAGCAACATTCAGTTCTTATCAGATGATGGCCGAAGAAGCCGGAAGTCTGTTAGTAATTGAGTAAATAATTTTGCAGAACAATACGAATTTTCACGTTCTGTCAACCACCGACGTAAAATTCAATGAAGTTTAATAATTTATATTTATGTGTAATTATCATTCATATTACGTATATAAGAACCTGGTGTCATTCCTTTATCGTAACGAAGTCCGAATCGTACAAATTTCCATTAAGGAATTAATAGTCAAAATAATTACGCACGATCAACTGCTCATAATTATTCATCTCTCAATGTTGCATTAAAAATTAATTACGGCGTTTTCGCACAACCAGTAATTCTTTCCAGCTGTAAATATCTTCATGGCGGAGAGAAAATTAAACATTTTTTCTAATTAGGTACAACAAATAAAGTGTTATAGCGTTTCCTGCCAACCCACCCGTATGTTACGTACAAGTGCAATCATATTTAAGGGTAAATATCCACAAGTAGATTTATTCTCTCTGTTTTCTTACCTAAATTCAAACACATGACCAGGCAGAAAATGTCATGAATGGCTGCCAGTGACCGGACGTCTGCAGAAGATGCCCCGTAGTAGCTTAGTATTAATAAGAAATTAATTATTTTAATTGCAATCTATTTAATTGTGACTGATTTATAGTGCAAAATTTTGCTCCATGTACCATACCAAATCGCTGACCGAGAACGGCATTCAAGAGTATTTCGTAAAAATTAAAATTGGAAACGATTGACAGTTATTTGACGGAAAAGAAATTTGTATCAATGATTTGGAGAATTGTTATGACTGGAAACTGGAATTAGTAAAACAACTACATACAGGAAAGACCAAAACAATTCAATTACGATTTTTAGAAGCTTGTAGTGTTTCTTTTAGACTATCCGCAACATTACTTTCAATGTTAAAGTTGAACGGTTTGTTGCTCAGAAAATTTATTTCGATTTTTCCGGAATTTTCATAAGATTCTTCGGTATTGAACAACGTGACTGCCGTGCGAGATCGATAGCAAGCGATCGTCATCTATCATAGCAGAAGGTTTCCAGTGATTAGGAATCAACATATGTAATTTCGTGCTAGAACAGTAAAGTAATATGATTATTGTATTATGTCTCTAATTCATTGTATGTCATTGTTACAACCAAAGACTTTTCTGAGAAGTATATAACATCACATTATGCACATTTAAAGGACGTTGCCAACCTTCAAACCACTAATAAATCTTATGAAGAGACAGATGAATTACTTTTTTCAGAATATATCATTGTAGATAACAGCATTATCTTCAGAAATTTTTAGGTAATGATTAATACTATCTGCAAGGTCGCTGATGAATAATGTGAACTGCAAGGATATCCTGAGCACACTTGAAATCATTTCTGCATCTGTAGACGACTGTCCATCACTTTTCTCTTCTTTATTCTGAAACGCTGTACCCAGTCACAAATGTTCCTTGTGCTCCACAAATAGTGCTGCATTTGATATTAAACAGTGAGTCATATGATTTTCGAAAGCCAAAGATTGTTTTAGTAATGTGTCTGTCTCATTGCACGGTTTCAAAGGTGCCATGAAAGAAAAACGTTAGATACTGATGCTAGTAGAAAGTCATAAACAAAGGTGTAATTAAAACAAACATATTCTTTAACTTAAGCTTTTATTGAATGAGTTATGGACAACGGGTAAAATAACGAAATTTAAGTTTTTGGTTGTTTTGGCTCCAGGTTTTAGACCGAAAGGTGTGAATTTAGATGTAGTAGAAAACTACTCATTTTATGAAGCAGCCATGGGAAAACGGCGAGTGGGCAGCCAGCGTTCTTCACCATCGGCCATAGCCGTGGCCATAGCCATAGCCATAGCCAGGATATCCGTAGTGGGCACCATAGCCGTGGCCATAGCCGTAGCCAGGGTAGCCATGGTAACCCCACCCAGGGTAGCCACGGTAACCCCACCCAGGGTAGCCATGGTAACCCCGCCCTGGGTACTTGTACACGTCGTCTGAAACACAAGGATACTTTTGTTAGCCTGGTTTATTTGCAATGACGGGCACAAATAGAACTAAATATTTAGTAACATCACACTGGAAGCATTTTGAAATGCGTCACTAGAAAAATGTTAGGTGTTATTTTATTCCAGAAAGGATTTAGCAAGAATAAAGCAAGATAGATATCTGTAGAAGTACTGATCAAGAAGAATAAACAAGTTACTACGACATAGTTAATTTTTGGCTGGAATATGCACTAAATGGTATCAAATGTGAAGGCAATATCAGTACTTGCGAAACAGATATCGAGGAAATGGCAGGTACTTGGAGATGAAAGAGTGGTACAAAATAGAAGCCGAGTGAGAAAGGTACGGTAGCAGCAAACAAACAAACGACGTTAAAGAAAAGAAAAAAAAAATAGGAAGCGCTGCGTTGCGGGGTGCTTATAATCAGGCGAAACGCGACTAAAGATTATATAGGGTGAATGAAGAACGAAATAAGTATTTTAATAATAATTAATATGTCTGGATTTAATTTTTACTTATCAGACCATAAGTAAATGTGTCACAAGTCAAACACCAACATGTACTGAAGGCTAATAATTCACTGAACGTCAATTATATAACGTTATTAAAATCTTACAAGGAAAGAAACAAGAATGTTGACTTTACAAAGGTGCTAGCGACGTACTGAATTTGTGTGCAACTAATTTAAACCTCGAACTGCGTCCGTACTGTTTGGCGAGTTTAATTCTATCAATTCAGCGGAAGTATATAAACTGTTTACTGATTGTTTACTATTACCGTGTATACCAATCAAGGCTAACAGCTTCAGAAGAAACTTGAACATTATATGAAAAATGTGCGGGGCCGTTTGCCAAAAGAGAAAATTAAAACAGAAGTGAAAGAGACGTACAAGTGTCCAACAACACATCGACGAACATTGGTATCGGGTTGCGTACGACAAAACAAGAAGGAACGTCTGTTAAGCATGAGCTCTGAAGTGCGCACGTTAACCGCTAGGAGCACGTGTTAATGTTCAGTATTGTGAGACTCATCTCCTTCACTGCAAAACCCTTGGTTTCCATTTTTTTGACGAATTAATGTGGACCAAAACAAGAAAAAGTGTGCAGTAAAAAATATCATCTCTAATATAAGTACCTTAACAGCTAAGAGACTTGCTCAATAAAATAGATGTGTTTCACAGTGTCGAAGGCATTAAATGTAGTGCCTATGTTTAGTGGACTTTGTTCTAGTTTTGGTCTACACTATGTAGTTAAAAAAGAAAGAAACTAAAGAGCTTGCAATGGAAGAAATGTTTTTTACAGTATCAAAGATGATTAATAGGTTATAGTTCTTAAGGCATGCATCAGAGCCAATGTTGAATAGACTTTTCTTCTTCTTTTGGTGTAGCGGACCGTTTACCAACATTTTTTGATATTTGTAGGGAACTCCCTGTATTGTACGTAGTCAATGCTAATACAAAGGATAGCTGAATCTTAAAAGACCGAGTACAAATCTATCGACAAAGATTAACTTTTTTCGAAACCGCATTTAGTGGTATCCAATATGCCATAGGACTGTATCGAGGTAAAGCGTCGATCACGGTAAAGCAGATAAACGTTTGCCGCTAAAGTAAGAAATGAAAAGGTATGAGATGAAGTTGAGAATGCATATTCTTTGAATGAATTGTGGTCAAAATATTATTAGACAGTGGAATATTTCATTGAGACACACAATAGTTGAGGACTGTATAGTAAGGTGAATGGTGGGGGCGTATCAGTAGACAGCAACAATTGTCATGTTGGTTGTATGCTAGCAGGTACGTTCAAGTTTACAAGAGGACAAGGCTGGCATCAAATTGTTTTTAAATCTAACTGCAAGAAAAAATATTGTCGTACTTGAAACATCTAATCATTTTGGATGTTTCAGGGCGTTGAATTAACTTCAGCGGCAAGGATGAAAATTCTTTCCGGACCAGGAATTGTATCTGGATTTCCCGATGTGGGCAGTTGTCGGGTTAACGGTTACGCTATTTGGACACGACTCTCATCTTAATGCACACTTTTCTAATTCCCTCTGCCCATTATTCCATTTACATACAGCTTTACCTGTACTCATGCAACGGATCAGTTATTTGGGCACTGACTCTGAAACGGTCATTTGCCTAGTTGACATTACAGACATGTCTGAAGGAACAGACACAACTGGATGACGTTAACATCTATTAAAATAACAAATATAACTAAATATCTTAGCTCATCTAGAGCGTTGAATTAAATTGTACTGAGGAATTAAAAATTTACTTCCGATCTGGACTTAAAGAGTGATTTCCCGCTTAGAGCCAGGTGTCGTTTTAACTATTAGGCTTTTCGTATACTCTTCCCCTCCGGTCTGAAATCTCAGTTCATAGTACACTATTTTAGTGTCCATTGTTCATTATTCCACGTGTTTTCTGCTATACGTGCATTCATTCAAGAAATCTGACGTAATGAGCATCAGTAATCAATTTCCCAAAGCGGGAAATCACAGTTGGAGTCCTGGTCCGACACAAATTTTCAACTTCGTAGTTGAATTTTATTCAACGCCCTTAAAAGATGTTTAGGTATTCCTCATTCATAAGTTTATGGCTGTTAATATCAACTAGTCCGTACATTAATATTTCTTTAGGATTCAGATTGTTTCGTGGTATTTACTTTCATAAACCTCTGCCGTCAGTTCATAACTGCAGAATTCGTATTTCAGTATCTATTTTTATTCCAGTGGAATTTGCGGCGAAAAGTTTAAATGTAGTCTAGAACAGAATTGGAGAGAAAAGAAATTTCTGGCATACCTTGACTAAAAGAAGGGATAGATTGGTAGGACACATTCTTAGACATCAAGGAATTGTGAATTTAGCTTTGGAGGGAAGTGTGTGGGGTAAAAACCGCAGAGGAAGACCAAGAGATGGATACAGTAAGCAGATTCAGACAGATGTAGGTTGCCGTTCTTATGTGGAGATGAAGAGGCTTGCTCAGGATAGGGTATTGTGGAGAGCTGCATCAAACCAGTCTCCGGACTGAAGACCACAACAACAATCGCTTCAGAACTGTTCTAGAGATTCGACACGCAGTAGATCTCTCCATTCGCAGCATCAACAGAACTGGCTCTGCTAACGGTATACTACAACCTCCACATCGCTGTCAACGAATTCTACACAACGATGATGGCTACTTTGAAGGACAGGAAGAAGTGCAAACATGTAACACTGTTCTATCGGTTTTGAATAAATAGTTGGCAATATTTAAGTTAGGGCGAGTCAAAATTCCTTGGACACCTTCATAAGTTGGAAGATTACAGGAATAATCGACAAGTGACGATGGGAACAGAGGTTTGATGTGGGACCGCAACTTTTTGAACGTTATTCATGGCCGCCATCTTGAAATCCGCCATTTTGAATTAAAGTAATTTTTTATGGGAAGCGTGTGTATGACACATGAAATAATACTCACTTGAGCTCAGAAATTTAGTGGTGTAATTTGTTTTTGTCTATCTTGTACAGTTTAGAAGTTAATAATGTTCAAAGTTACCTTGATACTGACTGATGTCTCTCTTTGTTCTATGTGATCTAAAATGGATCTGACACTTGAACAGAAGATCGAAATTATCCTTATATCAGGGGAACGCAGCTACTGAACAATAGAAGCTGATTACAACAAAATTTCAGGATACACTCTGCTTCGTGTGCAGTCAGAGTGGTTGCGGCGACTACAGTTGTGCAATGCACGGGATGGGCAACACGTAGATCATGTACAACATGTGTTGTAACAGTCAGTAAGAAGGTAATTTCCTAACTTAGAGCATTGATAACTTCTAAACGATACAAGATAGACAAAAACAAATTTACCACTAAATTCCTGAGTTCAAGAGAGTGTTGTTTGATATGTCATATACCGCCCTTCCGATTTTACAAATATGACTTGAACCCAAAATGGCAGATTTCAAGATGGCGACCATGAATAATATTCACTCCAAAACTTGCGGTCCCACATCAAACCTCTCTTCCCATTATCACTTTTCTGACTCACATAATTCTTATTTCAATATCTATTTTTGATCCAGCGCAATATCCGTTGAAAAGTTTAAATGGAACACACACACACACACACACACACACACACACACACACACACACACATATATATATATATATATATATATATATATATATATATATATATATATATATATATTACACACACACACACACCCTGAGTGTGTAGTCTATACCATTTAAACTTTTCACCAGCTATTCCACTGGAACAGTACTATGAAACAACCTAAAACTTAGACAAATATAAACTCCATTGATTAATGATGATAAAATAATGAAAGACGAAACTGTGTTGTGAGCGCTTTATATCCACTTACCGCTGTGGTATCCGTACTGGGAGCACTTGGCGAGGTGTACGTCCTGTCCGTGTGTGGCGGCCAGAGGGTAGGAGGCGTCGCAGCCAGCCAGCAGCGCCAGGCAGGCCACGGCCAACACACAAACCTGAAACACAGTCGACCTTACTCAAAACACCATATCCTTTAATCAAACAGCGACTAACTCCATCTCGTTAATTTTGCGATGATTCATACAATGGAACATAAATGACATATTAGATGACAGATAACATTTACCACAATCTTTGTTAGCAACAGAATAAACATTCCAAAAAATGGTATCGGACTCTTGAATTGAGTTTACTACAGCTCAAATGATGCAGGCGATACCAAGAAACACCCAAAAATACAAGTGAATGTGGTATTGAACACTTCAGTTTACGTCACGGTAGCCCACGGCTGTGCAATGTTCATGCCTTGTTTGTTTCTTTCGACGCCTAAACATCATACGGCTTTTCAAATTTTATAACCAAATGTTTTGTTTGAAACTATCAACCAGTCGTTTTTATCACAAAATGCGATTTATTGTTCCAGAGTCCAACATTCAACACGATTATTTAATTTTCTATCGTGCGCACGTTCGTTCACTGCATTTTCACACGTAGATTCAGTGCTCAGATTTACAGTTTCACTTTCGTGATCCACTGATGTTGAACATCCTGCCTTTTCACTCGCACATAAATTATTTACAGTTTTCTTAGATGCAGGAGACCAAGTAAATTGGTTTGTTATTTTTCTGATCGTCTCTCACTTCCACCTTGCAAGTTGCAACGAAAGACAGGACACACTGTAAGACTCCGCACAATCGACAACAACGGGACAACAAATGCAGACGAATAAAGAACAAGAAAACAAAGATGGCATTGAATCGCAAGGATCATGGTAGCGCGACCGTAGAGACGTGTATAGGTAGCATGGCGTTTGAGCGTACGAATATCCGTTTATCACTACCATAGCCCACTAGTAGCGGGCGAGGGCAACTGGCTGCCGGCGACGCAGCGAAATCCGAAATGTTTGAAAAGGTCAATGACATCGCTTTTCCCACCAAACCCTGCATTGGTATCATTTGTATTGCAGTTACCAGCACGAAAATATGAAATAAAAATTTATATCCGTGAAATAAATATTTAGCTTTCTTCCAAGTTCTCAGCATCGTAAAAAGAGCTACTTTGTGGACGAAAACGTTTAGGGGTACGCGTCCCCCAGTGTTCCCTCAGAAAAAGAGCACTGTCTGCATTACTAAAAATGTGAAGCAGCATTCACTTCCAGGTTCCCTGTAAAACGATTCCAGTCCTTGCAAAATTCTGATTGTGAATGTTTGATGCAGATATTTATCGAGTTTACAATTTAACTGACTCATACTATGTTAAACGCATACTATATTTGCATAGAATTTGAGAATCAAAGAATTCAGAGACTTCAAACTTTACCGCGGTGGAGTAACCGAGCGCTCCTAGCCGCCTTGCTGCCTGCGCGCCGTTGCTCGCCGTCGGAGGTTCGAGCTTTCCCTCAGGCGTGGAGGTGTGTGTTGTCCTTAGTTTAAGTACTTTGCAAGCTTAGGGACTGATTACCGCAGTCGTTAAGTCCCTTAAATTTACAAACATTTGAACATCAAAACTTCTAACTTTACATTACTTTCAAACGTATGCGAAACTTTTTACCTCTGGAATCATAGTACTAAATGATGGAAGTGGCTTATAATTTATTAAATTTTCGTACTTATGCAGTAAGACTGCTGCGTCGAATTTATCGTTTTACTTTATTACTTGATTACTATTACCTCTATTCGCAACACTTCATGCAAACAGTGACCACATACTCTGGAATTGATCACGTTTTCAATACGGAACTTAGTTACTTAAATAATCGTTGGGAGGTAGTTTCCTGGCGAACTGTTATTCACGAATTGGTGGGGGGGGGGGGGGGGGGGAGAACTCCAATAGTAGACAAGATGAGAGAAAGCCATCTACGTTGGTACGGTCATGTCCTTAGAGCTGACGAAACAACAGTGGCAGAGAAAGTATGAAAGTGATTGGAAAACGTCCAGTGGGATGTCCTAGACAAAGATGGCTTGATACCATGTATCAAGACCTCAAGATCTCTCACTTTTACCCTGACCAGGCACAAGTTCGTAGAAAGTGGCGATCGTAAGTCAAGATAGCGGACCCTGCCAGCATGCGGGACGAAACCAAAGGAAGAAGAAGATATATTCAGAGTAGAGAATAAATGTTATGTTGTGAGCTGCAAGTGTCGGAGTCAAGTTAGTGGGTACTTACCAGTGAGAGAACGCGGGCCATCGTGTTAGTGGACTGAGGGCTGAGGGCGGACAGTGGGGAGGTGCGTGGCAGTGGCTACTTTATACCACCAGGGCTGCCGACGTCCGCACTCTGCAGGGGCAGCGCTTCTCAAAGCAAACAAGCGGCCACCCCGGCTGTATACTGTCGCAACACTGTGGGCGTAGGCGGTTGTTTACAGCAGGGACGGTCCCACTGAAACTCACCGTAGTTATCCGCAATGAAAGTCCTTGCCACACTGGTACTTTACCTTAATCCTGTGACCGACAGTGGTAAATACAATACTGCTGAGCTGAAATCCTGTTATGTGGAAGATAATCTAACAGTCGCAATAATTTTTTTTATTACAGATCTAGATTTCGTTCACTTTGTGACCATATTCATTGCGTAAAATGGAGGTTAAATCATAAGTGCTCATCATGAATCGTAATAGCAGGAATATGTTCACACATAAGCAAGTGTTAAGTTTCAACGTATATTATACGCACTATCACTATAACAATAATTGAAATACAGAGCTCTAAAAAATTACGACAGGTTCTTGCTATTTTCGAGATATTTTAAAAACCCGTCGCTGAGCACCTCTGGATTCGAAATTGTATCAAACCTATTTCTTCGTGTTTTTGGCCTCCTTTTCCTCAGTTGCAGTTATACAATTTGTATAGGTTATGGGACCGTCTTATGCAACTGCAAGTTAGTCTACTTTAGACCAGACGCGTTTCGCTTTATTCTAAAGCATCATCAGTGGTCATCTGTACAAGAAATGGTTTGTATTACATTATTTGTTTGATTTTTACTAAATTCGATTGGGAACAGTTCTCATGCAATTGGATTCTTTTGATTCTGAATAAATTGGACTACTAATATTACTCACGAATTTTTATGTTTTCCTCTTCATGTGTGATTTGTAGCACATTGCCACTTGCTGTCACTGCTTCTATTTACACTATTTACACTTTTTACAGTAACATTTCTTACAAAAGTTTTTGAAAAATAGCCATTTCTTTGGCTGGCAAGCTCTGTATGTCGTTTGTTTTGTTTCTGTTTACTGTCTGTGTGTGTTCTTTGCTTTCGAGTTCTTTGGTTCGTGCTGTGAGGTGTGTTTTTGTTTAGTTTCTGTGAAAACAGGCGTCTGCTAGCAACTTTGTGTGTGATGTTCTGACTGTATTGTGTGTTTATAAATATGATTTTAGTTCAACTAGCGACTTTATGTGTGTGTGTGTGTGTGTGTGTGTGTGTGTGTGTGTGTGTGTGTGTGTGTGTGCGTGTGTGTGTGTGTGTGAGTGTGTGTGTGTGTGTGTGTGTGTATCTGTGTGAGAGAGATTCTGATTTTCTGCAGGTGTGCATGTGTGGGTAGGGATTTGTTGTTGTTTTATGTGGTCGTATTATGTGGTGGTTTTGAGGGTGGGGGAGGTTTGTCTTTGTCTACTATGTGTTTTATTAGTTTAAATAATGTTTGATTGCTGATGTTTACTTGGTCATTTAATATGTGTTTCTTTTCTATTAATGCTTTTTGAATTTGGAAATTCTCTTGAAGGATCAGGAGGTGTTTCTTATTGCTAAATCTGACTATTTGCATGTCTGTTTCTATGGTGGTGTTCTGTTTATTAATTTGTTCACTGAAAACAATCGATTTCAATGATATTAATATTAATGTATACACAACAATTTCACTGACACATGTGAACATCATTTCTATAGTTCTACGTCGGTAGGCTTGAAATACTAGGGAAGAATTAAGTAATGGTGCGAATATTTACCAATGACCTTTGCATCTTTCGCCTGCAGAGCTAATTTTGTGTTCAGTTAGCATTTGTCACGAGTAGATTTCTTTTTTTCGTATGTCTGATATAAACTATGTTAACTTCAATTTACAGTGATATTTCCTACATTATGAAGAATAAAATATATGTGAGAGTCATTTCTAAGCATATTTACAGCTAGTTTTCTTCCATACGGTATGTGCAAGCTAATACATGAAATATGTTCGTTTCTACATCAGACTCTACTGATTATGTGCTTTGAAATGCTTGTTGTAATCAAGAATGAACTATGCAGGTAATATTGAATATATCTGACAGTCATTTCTAAGCATATTTATAGCTAGTTTTCGTCCGTACTGTATGTGCAAGCTACTACATGAAATATGTTCGTTTTTGAATCAAATTCTACTGATTCTGTGCCGTGAAATGCTTGTTGTAATGAAGTATGAACTTTGCAGGTAATATTGAATCACAAAAATCTCGAAAATTAATGTCACTAGATAATGTAAATTAATTCCACTGACTGTGTGAGTCGGATGACTCCTGAAGGAACACAACATGACGTAACCAGTTGACGCACGTATTTGATGTGAATGGGCATGTTATTTGCTCATTTTAATTGGTTTTTATATTAAGTTAAATAAGGCAGCATCCAGTTGCTAGTACGTAGGTTTAATTGTCACTCGATTTCGGGGAAATAGACGCATTTGAATCGTTTTTTTTTCTCCTAAGGAGCGTTACCTAATGGCGTTAAAAGGGCGTTTGTAATGCCTTACGTTGAGAAACATCGGAGGTCAGAGAGTGCAGTTTGTTTTGAACGGTGGTATGTCACTGACGTCCTCCGCCACTTTAAAAAAAAAAAAAAAAAAAAAAAAAAAAAAAAAAAAAAAAAAAAAAAAAAAAACCTGTCGGTAGAGCTATAAGAAGTGGTTTCAATTTTCCAATAGATTTATAACCTCCGAGTTTACAGTCTTCGTTTGTTATTGTTCGGTTCACAATTTGTTCAAGTTAAATGATAACATGAGTGATGTTAATACTTTGTACAGTGATGATTATCCAGAGAAATCACGTAAAAGGAGACAAAAAGCTTACCCAGAAATGAAGGAATTACATTTTCAATTAGTAATCGGCTTCACTTTACATATTCCCATGAAATGATGGATTAGATCTAGTGGTCTTCAGCGATAAAGGTCTAGTTTGCCATACTTTTTCATTGGTTTTACGTCAAGATACCTGCCGCACCAGCATTATCTTCATATCCTACTGGGAAAATGACATGACTGAAGACCTGACGAAAATCAAGTACTACATACCTCGAGAGCACAAAGATTTCTACAAATATATAAACCGTTGGCCAAATGAAAATGGCATGAATTGATAACAATGAAAATATTTAACACTGTTGATATCAGTATTAAAATACGAAGATTAATGCTGCTACTGCTGAGTTTATTTGTTTAATTTAGGTCAAACGTTTTTTAGAAGGACGTAAGTCAATAAAGTATACAGTTAAGAAAAATTAGTATGATTACTTAAAACAGCTAACACACCACATAAAACCACTAGAATGCATTACTTTTGCCTTCAGGCAGTTCAATTGCTTCCTGAAAAATCTTGTCAACACAACATTTAAAAAAACATTCGATTCATTTAGTACATCTGAGGAAAGTCAATAATTATTGATCGAAACGGTTCGACAATCAAATCTGTGACCTCGCAGCTGGTTGCTGTCTTAGTCAAATTAATATAAACCTCAGCTGCTAAGATGCACAATGTAATACTCAACTTGTTTTTATAACTGAAGCGATCATATTGAGGTTCATGAATATCGTTTTCAGATCTATGAGAACTGGTCTCGCAATGAGCTATGGGCAAGATATTATATAAAATGATGCATAAGTTTAAGATTTTGGATGAGATTCTGATACAATATAATGGTGCTATTAATTATATAGTTTCAGACACTACTATAGGAAGTGATGGTAGTCTGTCTAACACTTCGTCAAGTGGACCTGTGGGTGAAAAGACTACTATAGATACAACACTTATTAACTGACACCATCAGCCTGAACAATCATTACATGAAAGGCGTGAAATTCATTGTGATGGTGAATGGAAAAAAGTGGTATATGGTTTCTATTTTCAAAAAAGGGAATAGAAAAGATATATACTGCTATAGATGCATTAGTGTCAATTGTACAATGAGCCGCTTATGTGGCAAGAAAATGTTTGAAAAAAAAAAAAAAAAAAAAAAAAAAAAAAAAAAAAAAAAAAGGTTGGCCACCATATTGAGGAAGACCAGAGCGGCTTTAGGCAGGACAGATCAAGTACAAATAACCTATTTATTTTACAACAACTTACGGAGAAATTTATAGCAGTAGGGAAGGAGCTACACAGTGCCTTTGCAGATTTAGCAAAAGCTTATGATAGAGTCCCTAGATCTAAGCTGTGGGAAGCTATGAAAGATATAGGTATAGATGTTCACCTTTCACAAATTATTATTGAAATGTACAGGGATAATGTGGTACAGATTAAATGAGGTTCAAAGTTATGCGAATCTATCAATGTCATTAAAGGTTTCCTACAAGGTTGCAGTATGTCACCCATCTTATTCAATTTATATGTAGAAGTGGCTCTCAGAAATTGGAAGAACAGCTGCAGAGGAATGGGAACGATGTACACATATTTTCATGAAGTTTTGCTGACGATCAAGCTCTTACAGCACAAGACGAGTCGATTATGACCTTGAATCCATGATACGACGATTATTTTACGAATACAACAGATGGGGGCTACAAATGAGTCTAAAAAAACAGTGTGTCTGGTGGTGAATAGTGATGCTAAATTTGAAGTACACATCAATGACGAAGCAGTTATGAGACAGAGAGAAATTTAAATATCTCGGGACACATATTGATAAAAATGGATTGAGCCATAAAGAAGTAAAATAAGGAATACAACAAAGCAGAAAGGTTCTTACGGTGTATGCATTCGTTTTGGAGGGATAAGAATATTTTCAACAATAGATGAGATAATGGGTGAATCAGTGCTATGCTATGCATCTCAACTATGAATATTAAATGCGGATCTGAAAAAAAAAAGACTAATAGCTGTGGAAATGGATTACTTGCGTAGGAGTGCCAGAATATTAACAATTGAGAGAAAAACTAATGATGAAGTAAGAGCTAGAATGAAGGCAAATGACACAGTGATAGACAGAATTGAAAGAAAATCACTGAAAATGATACTGACATATGACGAGAATGCCAGATCATCGGTGGCCAAAGAATGTTTATGAATGGAAACCAACCGGCAGACGTAAGCGCGGAAAACGTACGCAGTTGGAGTGATATGGGACTCCTGATACGTCTAGATGAGAATCTGGCAGGTGACACATCCGGGATGATATGCTGCATCCATTCATGTCGACTGTGAATTCCGACGGACTTTCCACTTTCAGGATTGCTACAGATTGCCTCCAGCAATATTCTTCTGTTGTTAAACACCTGCCGATGATAGCGCTACTAAAGTAGAGTTACTGAAGATAGCGTTTAGAAACTCATTCACCAAAGAAAATGAAACCAATATTCGAGATTTCCAATTACGAACAGAGGCCAGAATGAGTAACGTAGAAGTAGATATCATTGGAGTAGTCAAGCAACTTAAATCACTTAACAAGAATAAGTCTTCTGATCCGGACTGTATACCCATTAGATTTCTATCTGATTATGCTGAAGCGATAGCTCTTTACTTAACAGCCATACACAACCGCTCTCTCAAAGAAGGATCGGTACCAAAAGATTGGAAAGTTGCACAGGTCACACCCATATTCAAGAAAGGCAGTAGGAGTAACCGAGTAAACTACAGGCCTATTTCATTGACGTCAATTCTGAGCAGGGTTTTGGAACATATCATGTATTCAAATATAATTAATTATCTCGAAAAGTATGATCTATTGGCCCAAGATCAACACGGATTTAGAAAATATCGTTCATAGAAAACACAACGAGCTCTTTACTCACACGAAGTGATGAGTGCTATCAACAAGGGATCTAAAATTGAGACACCGTACCTCACAAACGGTTTTGAAACAAATTGCGTGGTTATGGTATATCGCCCCAAGTTTGCGAATGAATAGGGGATTTCGTGTCAGAGAGGACACAGTTTGTAGTATCCGATGGTAAGGCATTGACTAAAACATAGGTGATTACGGCGTTGCACAGGATAGTGTTATTTGTCCTCTGCTGTTCCTTATTTACATAAACGATTTGAGAGAAAATCTAAGCAGCTCTCTTACGTTGCTTGCAGATGACGCCGTCATTTCCCGTCTAGTAAATTCATCTGAAGATCAAAACGAACTGCAGAACGATGTAAACGAGATATCATTATGATGTAAAAATTGACAGTTGACTCTACATAATGAGAAGTGTGAAGTTGTCCACATGTGTATGAAAAGAAATCCGTTAAAGTTTGTTTACAAGATAAATCAATCAAAAGTTAAGGATGTAAACTCCTAGGAATTACTGTTACTTCAGACTTAAACTGGAAAGAACACGTAGATAATGTCGTGGGAAAGGCCAACCAGAGAATGTGTTTTATTGGCAGAACCCTTAAAAGATGCAACAGAAGTACTGAAGAAGCTGCGTACACTACGTTTGTGCGTCCTTGTTTGGAGTATTGCTGCCCAATGTGGGATCCTCTTCAGGTGGGTTTGATGGACAACATCGTAAGAGTCCAAAGAAGGGCAGCTCGTTTTGTATTGTCACGATACAGGATCTGGAATGGGAATCATTACAACAACGGCGCTTATTGATGCGGCGTGTGCAACTTACGAAACTCCAATCGCCAAAATTCTCCTCCGAATGCGAAAATGTATTCTTGATTCTGAGAAATCGGAGCTCGAACGGGGAGATTTTTGTGTTCTTTCTTCCCAGGTGCTATTCGAGAATGGAATGGGAGATAAATGGTATAAAGATGGTTCGATGAACCCTCTGCCAGGCACTTAAATGTGATTTGCAGAGTATCCCATTTAGATGTAGGTGGCTGGCCACCTAACTCCACAGACATGAACATTATGAGCATATCTGTAATGCCTTGCAACGTGCTGTTCACAAGAGCTGTCCAGCCCCTCGAACTCTTACATGCTTACGGCCAGCCCTGCAGGAAGCATGGTGTCAGTTCCCTCCAGCGCTACTCCTGACATTAGTCGAGTCCAGGAGGGCGCAGTAACCACTGCGCAGAAGCGAACTCATTTTCTGTGTTCTGTGCATGACGTCACGAGGAAACATTTCCCGCGTGTCCAGACCTGTCTGTCTGAGGCTTTTTGATTTCATGTTTCGTTAGTGCTGTCGATTTCACTAAGTTATGAACGATAAACAGTGAAGAGAATAGAGGTTTTTGAAATGAGGTGCTACAGAAGAATGCTGAAGATTAGGTGGGTAGATCGCATAACTAATAAAGAGGTACTGAACAGAATTGGTGAGAAAAGGAATTTTTGGCATACGTTGACTAACAGAAGGGATCGTTTGGTAGGACACATTCTTAGACAACGAGGAATCGTAAATTTAGCATTGGAGGGAGGTGTGTGGGTTAAAAATCGCAGAGGGAGACCAAGAGATGCATGTAGTAAGCAGATTCAAATGGATGTGGGCTGCCGTTCTTACGAGGAGATGAAAAGGCTTGCTCCCGATAGGGTAGGGTGAAGACCATAACAACAACATATTGTTGTTTAGTGAGTGATTGACCAGTGAAAGTGTTTTTAGCGTTGTTGTTAGTTGTAAATTCCACAATCTAAATAAAAAAGTGTTGAAATATTTGTAATCCTAAGGGGCGAAACTGCTGAGGTCATCGGTCCCTAAACATAAAACTACTTAAACTAACTTTTCTAAACACAAAAGGGACTGGATTAGTGTTTCACTGTTTCGCACGTGATGCAAGTCTGCCGAAGATTTGGAGGTACTGGCGCACACTCCGCTGCAGAGTGAAAGTTTCATTCTAGTATTGTTGCTACTTCATCTGATTCCAGCAACATTTCTGCTGTAGCTGGAAGGAATTGCATAACTAAACCACGTGTTAGAATACGTTTGCTTATCATCGGAAGAACTGAAAAGCGACCGTCCATTTTTTAACACTCCTGAGCCCAACAACAGCTGATTTTATACTTAATTTTCTCTAACTGGAAACCCAAGGTGTTATTATTGATCTCCCCTGACCGGTAGTTACGACTCAGGATTCTTAGAATAATGGAACGTATGACCCAAAAATTTTAATATGGCCTCTAATCATCCACTAATTAAGTAAACTATATTGCGTGAAGCTGATGGCTCATACCTCTTTCAAAAATCGTTACTGCTAGAAGTCCCACCTCTTGCCGTCTTTTTACCCCAAAAATACACAAAATCTAGTTCCATATTTGATTTCGCGGCTGAGTGACGATAATTGATGTATTCTCTACTGAATTACTCAAATAAACCTTCACAGTTAGACCATTTCCGAAAATCACATCAGACCTCTCTACACTCAAGTCTGCTCTCCTCGGGCGCCTAGCTAACTCTGCCTAACATGGCTGACCTTTCGCTCCAACCGCTTTCGCATTCAGCTTGCCAGGCGGAGCCCTCCCATTGGCTGGAGTCGTAACGGCTCTACCGCCAACCTGACCACTCCCAAAGATTTACACACTGGCGCCTAGTATTCTCTGGTTCTACAAGAAACCTCATTGCTGATCTCTCAGAAAGCAAAGGTTGGCTATCATACCTAAAACCAACCGTTTCTGCTAACTTGCCACCAAGTCCATTTTCACAACACCTCAGGCGCACACTGATTCACTCAGTCAGGATTTTACTTTCTTGATTAAGTTTCCGTGTCCACTGGCCTCTATCTCTACAACAAAAAATGGACCAATATGGTCTTCATAGATTATACAAAAATGATTGAACTCACCTAAACTGTTGCCATTAATTAAATGAATAAATATGATGAACAAACGTAATGAAGTGATCTAACAGTACCGCTTCAGAGCATTGACTTACAAGGAGAGGATCTGACATGTGGATTACCGATTTAGATCAAATTTTGCATGGGCGTTGTAAATTGAATATGAAGAGACACGTGTTTCAGCTTCTTGCTCGACACTCAGTAGTTTCTGAAAAACATCAAGGTCAAAATTGATGATAAAAAACCGTTTTCCGTTATACATCGAAAGATCGTTATTTTTTTACTAATATATAGAGGGTCAAAAGTTAATGAAGTTCCAGTAATTAACTTTTATGTGTTTTCATGTTGTAGCTTAAGTACTAGTAAAGATGAGTGACTTTCCGAACGCCATCTACGATTGACTGGTCCAGAGCTTGGACTGTAAAACCGTGTATCCAAGTTTTGTTATATGTTTATCGATGTATTGTATATTAATTACACTTCCCGATGCTGTACTTCAAAATATGGCAAGAAAAGGATTTATAAATATGAGAATATATCAAATACAACAACAAAAAAGTAATGAAAATTTGTTACGATGGAGGTTCGAACCTGGATCAACGGTTCGACAGTCAAAGCTCTCACCGCTCAACCGTTGACAAAACCCGGGAAGTCGCCCATGTTTATGAATATCCAAGTTACAGCATGAAAACACGCAAACGTTAATTACTGGAAAGTTAATAAATTTTGACCCCATGTACACTACTGGGAATTCAAATTGCTACACCCAGAAGAAATGCAGATGATAAACGGGTACTCATTGTACAAATATATTATACAAGAACTGACATGTGATTCCATTTTCACATAATTTAGGTGCATAGATCCTGCGAAACCAGTACCCAGAACAACCACCTCTGACCGTAATAACGGCCTTGATATGTCTGGACATAGAGTCAAACAGAGCTGGGATGGCGTGTACAGATGCCCATCAGCTTCAACACGATACCACAGTTCATCAAGAGTAGTGACTGGCGTATTGTGACGAGCCAGTTGCTCGACCACCATTGACAAGACGTTTTCAATTTGTGAGAGATCTGGAGAATGTGCTGACAACGGCAGAAGTCGAACATTTTCCGTATCCAGAAAGGCCCGTGCAGGACCTGCAACATGCGGTCGTGCATCTTCCTGCCGAAATGTAGAGTTTCGTGGGGTTCGAATGAAGGGTAGAGCCACAAGTCGTAACATATCTGAAATGTACTGGCCACTGTTCAAAGTGCCGTCAATGCGAAAAAGAGGTAACTGAGACGTGTATCAATGGCAGCCCATTCCATCACGCCGGGTGATTCGCTTCCATTGTGCGTTCACTGCGATGTCGCCAAACTCGGGTGCGACCATCATGATGCTGTAAATAGAACCTGGATTCATCCGAAAAAAATGACGTTTTGCTATTCGGGCACCCACGTTCGTCGTTGTGTACACCATCGCAGGCGCTCCAGTCTGTGATGCAGCGTCAGGGGTAATCGCAGACATGGTCCCCGAGCTGATAGTCCATGCTGCTGCAAACGTCATCGAACTGTTACTGCAGATGGTTGTTGTCTTGGAAACGTCCCCATCTGTTGACTCAGAGATCGAGACGTGGCTGCACGATCCGTTACAGCCATGCGAATTAGATGCCTGTCATCGCGACTGCTAGTGATACGAGACCGTTGGGATCCAGTATGACGTTCCGTATTGAACCTACCGACTCCATATTCCGCTAATAGTCATTTGGACCAACGCGAGCAGCAATGTCGCGATATGATAAATCGCAATCGCGGTAGGTTACAAGCCGACCTTTATCAAAGTCAGAAAAGTGATGGTACGCATTTCTAATCCTTACACGAGTCATCACAACAACGTTTCTTCAGACAACGCTGGTCAACTGCTGTTTGTGTATGAGAAATCGGTTGGAAACTTTCCTCGTGTCAGCACGTTGTAGGTGTCGCCACCGGCGCCAAACTTGTGTGAATGCACTGAAAAGCTAATCATTTGCATATCGCAGCATCTTCTTCCTGTCGGTTAAAAAATGTTCAAATATTTGTAAATCTCTCGGACCAAACTGTGTGGTCATCAGTCCTTAGCTTACAAACTACTTAAACCTTGGTAAACTAACCTAAGGACAAACACACACACACCCATGCCCCAGGGAGGACTCGAACCTCCACGGCGAGCAACCGCGCGCTCCGCAGCGACACGCTTTAGACCGCTCGGCTACGCCACCGCGGCCCTGTCGATTAAATTTCACGTCTTTAGCACTTCATCTTCGTGGTGTAGCAATTTTAAAGGACGGGAGTGTATATTGGTAAAACTGCGCATTCTTAGACGATCTTTCGTTGTATACCATTGAAAACGCGATTCTTCATCATCAATTTTGAGCTCGCTTTATTTCAAAAACTACTGAGTGTCTAGCAAAAAGCCGAGACACGTTTCTTATTATATTCAGTATAGAACGTCCATGTCAAACCCTATCCTTGTTGGTAAACATCGTGCGATAGTGGGGCACAGAAGGAGCAGGTATGTTGTTTGTAGATCACACACGCCCTGTGCAATCTGCAGCTGTATAGGATACCTTCCATGAGGTGGTTGTGTAACTGAAAGGAAAAGAAGGAAGCTTGGTCATAAGAGACGGTTGTGTAACTGATTTTTGTAACATGCAATGTCATTGTCAGCTGACTCCGCCAGAGCGGGCTGTGGTCGTCGTCATCCGACGAATTAGAATTTTAGATTTCAGTGGTGGTGCATGAATTCGGTTTCACGCGATCATTCGTGTCCAGTTTGGTTGAATAAGGGTGTCACAGTCCACAAAAGTCCAAATACCGGACGTCAAGCCATCCTCGATAACCGTGACCGGCGAAACCTGAGATTCATCGTCAGTAGTGACAGAAAGGCTGTATGTAATCAAACAAATCACTGGCTCAATTCAACATTTGACTTGCTAGACACTTCTCTCTGTGGATATTCCGTAGGAACATGGCAGCCGGGGGTCATTGGAGCCAGCGACGCACACTGCGTGATAGCCCACAACGGCTCGCATTTTTCGCCAGTCACGAGACGTAGACATTAGAGCAATGACGGATGGTGATATGGTCGGGCAAATCACGATTTCAGCTGCAGCATGCCGATGGGAGAGCCACCGTAGTTGGCGCAGACCACATGAATCGATGAAGTCCGCCTGCCAAGATGCTGTGGTCCAAGGCAGTGACGCGTCTTTTTATGATCAACGGTACATTTTCCTGGTATGGAATTATCCCCTCCCCAAAATTAATTGTTCTGGAAACGACTTTCAACGGTCTTCGATATACTGAGATCCTCAGGGACGATATCAACTATTTTTGTCCACGCAACACCCTGACGTTTCTGCGATGTTTCGAGATGATGATGCGCCACATCTCTTCCACGCCGCCCGGGAATCGTTCGAGGTCCAAAGACTGCGATAGCTAATCCGCAACCTTGATCTGAGTCCCTTAGAGCAGTGTTTTTCTACATTTTCAAATATGCGACTCCTTCCAAATAAAAATATTCTGGCGACCCCCTCCATTCTTATTAACCGCAACAAAAGTATGTTATCTCAAAGGGAACAAATTTAATCTTCTTCATTTTGCTGCACCTTTCAATTAAATTCCTGGACAAAGATTTTATGTGTATGTTTTTACATGATTTCCGACAGGAAAATATATTTTCTAAAAGAGTGTTTCACATTTCAGAAGGCAATTATACTCATTAAGAAATGTTCCACTGAATAGACAATTTGTAAAGGAGTAGACCTTTCATTTATTATATCAGGTTCTTCTTCCTATGAATTGGTTAATGAAAACAGTTTTCTTGCTTTCCGCGTATTCCTCCTTAATATGCTGTATTATGAAACAATCTATGATCTGAAACTGCCTAGCAGATTAAAATTGTGTGCCGGTACCGGGATTCGAACCTGGGATCTTTGCCTTTCGCGGACTGTGAGTCGTGTCGGGATAGTTCAGTCATAGAGCGCTTGCCCGCGAATGGCAAATGTCCCAGGTTCGAGTCCCGGTTCCGGCACACAATTTTAATCTGCCAGGAAGTTTCATATCAGCGCACACTCCGCTGCACAGTGAAAGTTTCATTGTGGAAACATCCTTTAGGCTGTGGCTAAGCCATGTCTTCACCATATCCTTTCTTCCAGAAGTGCTAGTCTTGCAAGGTTCGCAGGAGATGTTTGGAAAGTAGGAGGCGAGGTACTGGCAGAAGTAAGGTTGTGAGGAGGGATCGTTAGCCGTGTCGGGATAGCTCAGTGGTAGAGCGCTTGCTCGCGAAAGGCAAAGGTCTCAGGTTCGAGTCCCGTTTCCGGTACACAATTTAATCTGCCAGGAAGTTTCATATCAGCGCACACTCCGCTGCAGAGTGAAAGTTTCAATCTGGAATCTATGATCTATTCAATTCATAGTGAATGTTACACAAGGGACATTAAGTAAATTTCATTTATCCTACGTTTTCGTATTACTAAACCACACGTTATTTTATGGAACAAGTACTGTCTAATGTGACGGCGTCCCCCGAGCAAAACTTTGCGACCATCCTAGAGGACGCGACCAAAATATTGAAAAACACTGCCTTAGAGCACATCTGGGATTCCGTATCATAGCTCCTGTACCCACGAACATACCAGAATTCACTGCCACTCTGTGAAGGATTTGCTTTCTCTGTGTCCAGACTGAACTTGTAGACTCACTTTCACAACGGCTTACTACAGCCACAGTGCTGGAGTAGGTCCTACGCGATATAAGGTACCTGCCCCATGACAATGGGAAACCAGTGCACATTAGACATTTATGAGACAGTAACGTACTAGCTCACAGACACAGTGTACATCTCCCCGACGAAGTTCTGTAGGCGAACATTCACATAATTATGACAATGGGATTCTCTTTATTTGCAGCTAGTTAGAGACGAACACAGAGTGTCACACGTCCCATTTCATCCCATATAAACGTCGACCGACATAATAAAAACGTGCATTTTATTTCAGACAGCTGCTGACTTGCAACTGGTGGCTAACCTTTTTATGGAGGATTTTGAGAAGGCACCTGAGTATGCTGTTTTAAAGCCCATAGTACTATGGCGCTAAGTAGATGATAGTTTTGTTATAAGGCCTCATGGTAGACAAGGACAGGAAAAATTCCATTGCCATTTAAGTTCATAACATGAAAACATCAATTCACGATGGAGATTGAAAAAGATGGGACTTTACCCTTCTTAGACATGCTAGTACATCGAAGGAATGACGGGTTATTGGGACACTCTGTGTATAGGAAACCTACGCGCTCAGGTCTATATTTACAGGCGTCTAGCTCACATCACCCCTCACAAACTGCTATTGTTCTCAGTACTTCAATACATCGAGCGCACATGATATCAGACGATGAAAATCTCCACGCAGAATTAGAACACCTGGTGAATGTTTCTAAAAGGAATGGCTATACTTCTCGCCAAATAGAGAAGGCCAAGCAAAAGTATAATAATAAGAAGCAACGCATAGAAGACACTGATGACGATTACAAATGAATTGCCTTCTTTTCTTATCCTGCAAATGTGTCCTCCAAAGTAGGCTACTTACGAAAAACAAAATCAAATATGTATTCCGTCAACCAGGGAAGAGCTTGGCCATAGTAGGATCAGTCAAAGATGATCTGCATCTGAGAAAAGCGGGTATTTACCAAATTTCCGTGAGTGTGGTTCTGCATATATAGGCCAGACGATACGAACTGTACAAGAACGATGTATAGAATACGAAAGACGAACCCGTCTTCTTGCAACCAACAAAATAAGCAGTAGCAGAACATTGCATTTCCATCTGACACGAGATGGGATATAATAAAACAAAAACTTTTGCTCCAGTTACCAGTTATTGGGATTCAGTTAAATACGTCTTGCCGACAGTCCTATAAATCGTGACAACGGCTTTCAGCTGGATAAAAATTGGAATCCTGTGATTAATATTATCTAGTCTCAGCGAAATCGACGTCCTCCATTGATAATCAGTGATTAGAAGAATGTTTCTCTTCAACCATTGTGGTCAGTACTTGCAACTTGGTGGTACAGCGCATGACACCACCTAACGCTTGCGCAAAACGCAACTATAGGCATGCGCAAGAACCAGTATGACTACCGCGTCTGGACTCTTACAAGGAGGTTGAAGCAAGAGGAGATGGCGCTACTATGCAAAGTTTAGCTGTCACTTGAGGCCAGACCGCCATTTTGCGGAGCCAAAGAAATACGATTGTAGATAAAAACACTTTGTGGTTCCCCTGTTACTTTGCATACATTTAAATGAATGTCATTTCTGAGTAAATATTTGATTTAGTATACTTTTGTGGACAAATTCAGATCTTCTAGATATCTGGACTGTGATTGACTAATGCAAAATCTCATTCGTTAGGTATGACTTACATACTGGGATAATATGATCAAATGTTTGTAAAGCTTATAGGATTTAACTGCGTGGGTCATCAGTCCCTAAACTTACAAACTACTTATAAAATACCTGATACCAAAGGTGGCACAAACATCCATGCCCGAGGAAGGATTCGGACCTCCGACGAGGAACTGCCTCGCGCATCGCGCATCGCGCATCGCAGGTCATGAATAGACATTTCAGCTCTGACCACACGACGGTCAATTTCCTTCAGAGTGGTTACAGTGAAGACTGTAAAGCTCTCACTCTTCCGATGTTTCCAGCATTATAAACAATCACATCATCATATGTTGCAAGTTTAACCACTGTAGATGATGAAAATGTTGTCTTAGGGAAACGTTTCCAGATGAGTGCATTCAGAGACTCATTCTGATTTTAAGTTTTGCCATGACCAAACTCCTTTAGTAGGTCAGGATTTGACAGGAAGCTAAACGTGGACTTGATAGCATTCGTAACACATTGAGGAGTGCATTTCTTATGGGTGTAGGTGTTGTTGTTCCTCTAGACCTGTTTATATTTGCACCAGGTGATAATGATTTCGTGTGGCAGTTTTGGCAGTTGAACCCACTTGGGATCGTTTGCACCAGGTAATGGGGCACAACCCATGTATAGGCTTTTCATCTGTTGACATCATATGAAAATATGTAGCCCACACTGCCTTTCGCATATCCTCAACAATGTAAAGGTTTCTCTTATGTTTCTGCCATAACAAACTTGAAAAGTGTCAATGAGCCTTTTGGTAAGTCTGTTGTGCCCAATTCTGCATTTTCCATCTTCTAATGTTTTCCCTTTCATGTTACGAACAAGCTTCCTCAGTCTTGAGCCCATACGCTTTTGAATACTTCCAATGCACTCCAGTTTTTCTATTTGACATTCTTCTCCACAAGGCACACTTTCACACACAACTTTAAATGTACTGGAGTCACCATCGCCTAGACATTTAACATACATAACCCCATGCTTATCTAAAGACTTACCCACACCTTCCATCCCACCACTAGTCCCACAGTGGTTTATGCTACAGTTGTGATTTTATGTACTCTCTTCCACAATATCAACTTTTCTCGTCGAACATATATCGCAGTATTTACTGACAAATTATGCATCAAGAACCTTACCAGTGTCAACACTTATTACATTTGTAACACCATAGAGAGAAGTGTGGCTCCTTTTCACGAAAGTTCCAGTGATATACATCACAGTCTTATTCACGTTTTGTTCGAAGTATTGATTGCCAAACTCGTACATAAATTACGAATTTCCAGCTAAGGCCACAGAGAGTTGCGAAAGTGGGCTTAGCCGAAGAACATCCAACAACGTAAATATTATTTTTCAGCACTCCCCATGTGATTGCGAATGTGAAACTTTTGGAAATAGTTGTCAATAGATTACACTACTGATTGCAACCAAAATGTAAAAAAAAAAAAAAAAAATCAAATTTTGGCAACTTTTGCGCACATCCTCTCTTAAGGGCATCTCCCCTTTATTCAAACATCCTTGGACTCTTCAGTAGTCGTTTACTCCCTGAAGATGATCGGACATCTCCGGGCTGAAATATCGTGGTAGAATGTCGACGGGATCCGGGTGCACACCGGAAGTTATTGGAAGAATATATTGAGTTGATAAAATTCGTCTGTGTCTTCAATGAAACTGTAACACTCAGTCTTTTAAATTGTCAATATTACCATAGTTAAATCTTGACAACTCGTATGCGTTGCAACTTCTACAGTACTTTTAGAAATACTTGTATTTAAACGTTAAACTTGTTCTCGTGTTTGTTTTCCTTTTCATATCTACAGTTGTTTTTATCTACATTGTTTACAGTTTCATATTATCTGCGATTGTGTGAATAGGAATCTACTTCATGTTTTCGTTATTTCTACGAAGACCAGGAAACATCTCAACGATGAACAGATTTAGCTGGCGTCTAACGCTAAAAGAGGTCATTTCCAGATTTGCTCTATATGTCAAGTTCTATAATTTAATAATGCAGTACAGCCTTTCAGGTCGACATTGGCGTACTGTTTCTTTCTGAAGGACATTAGACCGTTGACTATTCAACATTTCGTCTTCCAGTGCGATCATGGGCATAGGTTTGATGATGTTCAGAATCGGCTCTTTCCTGGATACAGTTCAGTTTGAGATACTGTCTGCTGAATGACTTATTATAACCTTTGATGATGTCTTCAGATTTTGAACATACAATTCTTTAGACCATAGAACAAAATCAATCCAACCAAAAATTTTAAACCCTGTTTCCAATGGACAGTTATCCATTTAGTCTATTTATGCCTTTAACATCAAGATTTTTGAAATGGAAGTGCCACTTATAAGAGATAATAGAGAATCCGGCAACGTTTCGCAATTCTGTAATACATAAGGTAATTGTATGTGCAACATAAACTTCTTTCCCTTTTCACTTTTGGTAGCTTCAATCTTAGTATTTTGCATTCTTCTGCAGCATAACCAAGTTAGCCATAAATACAACACGGCACATAATTGTGTATACAACTTTTGTATAAAATTATTTAATCGAGTATAAGGCAAGAGCGACCTTGTGATATTACAGATACATGGAAAAGCTTCCATGTGAAAGGCGGGTTTTGCCAGGCTGTTGTGTTTCCCAGCCGGCTGGCTAACAGTTTGAACCTAGTGAATGGGATACAGATAGTCAGGGTTTCCCTAATGTGCTCGGAAACTGGAAACGCTTGGCTGAGTGAGGGAGGCTATTCCAGATTGCAACTGAAATACAATATAGCCACAAACATTATTCTAATAATCCATATAAAATCAGGGAATGATTATACGGGAAATATAATTATATGAATGGATTCAGGAGTCTTGGGAGAATCAAACTCCGTAATTACACTTTAAATAGCCATTACAGATAAAAAGCTGATATTCACAGAACTATAATAATAATATTATAAGACTTATATTTACAATTATTGATATGTACTGTTTATCAGTAACAGTTTAAGAAGCAAATGGGCAGCATTGTACCATTCTACCTATCTTAAAAAACATACCACGTTATCTCCGTATTCTTTTAATAAACTTTGTTTTACTCTCTTGTCCTGCTTTTCGTTGAGGTTGTTATATTCTTGTGTCAGAACATACATTCCACCACAGAAACACAAAACATGAACTCAGCAAAGCGCATTACATTTATACATGTATTTTATTATATTTAATATTATTCTTAGTAACGTTCTTTTTTATGTTGTTGACTGCCACTTAAATATTTCATGGCCGACTAAAAATAGTAGATATACGACAGATAATTTATATAGGGTGTTTCACTAAGTGTGTTTGCCTCTGTAACTTATAAAATAAGCCGGCCGCGGTGGCCGAGGGGACTGAGGCGCTCCAGTCACGGTCTGCACGACCACTACGGTCGGAGGTTCGAATCCCCCCTCGGGCATGGATATTTGTGCCGTCCTTAGTTGTAAGTAGTTCATAAGTAGTTTGTAAGTTTAGGGACTGATGACCCTATAGTTAAGTCCCATAGACTCTACAAACGTTTGATTTTATAAAATAATTGGAGACGGGAAATTTTAATGCGGTAGGTCAACACAGGAAATGTTACACTTTCTGCAGAGCTATGAACATAGTTTATTGTATCATTTTCCAAAGAGTTACACCACTAAGACATAATTTTTTAAATGGAACAAAAGTTTTTTCTATCGTGTATTGGATTCGTTTAAACCAGCTGCGCCCAAATCAATTTAAACTACATTCCTATCACTGTTAGTTTGGGAGCTACAACCCTTCAAAGTTCCGGGGGCGGAGGCTGCGATAGCGTAGCTGACTGGCCGAGTGGCTATCCCCTGGGGCACGGCGCACTGTCTCATGACCACCAGCCAGTCAACTACGCTGTCATAGCCTCCGCCCCTAAACTTTGACGGGTTGTAACTCCCAAACTAACAGTGATAGGAATGTAGTATAATTGGTTTGGACGCAGCTGGTTTCAACGAATCCAATGCACGATAGAAAAAAAAACTTGTGTTCCATTTAAGAAAAAATTATATCTTTGTGCTGTAACTCTTTGGAAAGTGATACAATAAACTATGTTCATAGCTCCGCAGAAAGTGTAAGATTTCTTGTGTTGACCTACCATATTAAAATTTCCCGTCACCTATTATTTTATAAGTTACAGAGGCAAACACACTTAGTGAAAGACCCTGTATACAGGGTGTCCCAGCTATCTTGTCCACCCAAAATATCTCTGGAACAATAACAGCTATTGTATCCATGTACGGCTGGGGCCCATGAATGTACATATTTGGAAACATTAAAAAACGAAAGCAAATGTGTTTTTTTAACACAAACTTATGTTTTTTTTTCTTAAATGGACACCCTATATTTTTTCTTCAGCAATCCATAGCATGACAAATCACACAAACAATGGCGTTGATTGCATCGCAATATTGCAATTACATCCCGAGATATTGCGACGCGAAGTTGACGCTTGAAAAACCCGAAATACGCTGCTAGAACACGTCCTGAGGCTCAGGCGTGAACCCCATGCTGCCCGTAATCGCGATGTGATTGACATGCGTAATCGCACTTCCATACTTACCAAGAGGTCCGAAACGAATAATACGGTCTGCTGCCATCCTGCATTAAAGTCGTACATTCCAGCAGGTATTTATCCCATAGGCTAGGGGTGATGCCGTTCTGTAACATATCTGTGTACCGCAACGTTAGCCACAAAGTTAACTTCGCTTATCGTTAATCCGTTACTAAAAAGCTAATACGTTCAACGCTAAAACTTTACTTTACTGTAGATATAGCGCAAGTGACAGTGAATCATTCACTCATAATAGTAAAATTCATTTTGATGGTTTTAGTGAAACGAGCAAGTGGACTAAAGTTTTTACCATCGTTTAGGTAAAAATGTATTGATTTTGGAAGTTCAGGTAAGACATAGAAGATGAATGTAAACATGTTTAACCAAATAGTTTTATTATCACATAATTATCAATGTTACGTTTATCTAGTGCGTTACATGACAAATTGTTTCAAACAAATGTTTCTGAACATCACTGGGTAAAATGGACCTTTGTAGAAACTTGCACTGTCATACCAGCACTACATACTAAAGATAGCGGTCACATATCACGCTCAAAGTGATAACCATTGGCTTGCATACATAGGGTCACTCTTAGGATGAAGGATGCCATACTTCGTGCTACTGTTTCCTCTTTGATGGCTGTACAAGCATCAATAATGCGTTGGTTCATGTTGGTAAACAGCATCCTTCACTGCTCCCCAAAGAAAAAAATCCAGCGGTGTAAGGTCCGGAGATCGGGCAGGCCACCTAACTGGGCCACCACGTCCAATCCACCTACCAGGGAACTTACGGTTCAGAAGTCGTCATGCTCTTAAGTCGTTATGTGCAGGGCATCCGTCATGCTGATACCACATGACCATTCTCCTGTTCAGAGGTTCGGTGTTCAAGATAAATCTGGAGTACTGTCTGCCATTTTCGACGCCATTTACAAAGAAAGGTCCGATAATGGTATCTCCAATAATCCTACACCAAACATTCACTTTCCACGGACGTTGATGCTCTACCTGACGGAGCCATTTTGGATTGTCTGCGGACCAATAATGCATATTCCTCATCTTGACAATTCCTTTGTTGGAGAATGATGCCTCGTCGGTAAAGAGAACATCTGCGAAAAAATTTGGATGAGTCAAAAGTTTTTGCTGAGCCCACCGACAAAATGTTACCCTGTTGCGAAGTCATTTCCATGAAGATACTGGTGTAAATGAACACGGTAAGGATGAAATGTATGACGTTGAAGAATACGCTGTCCACTTGATTTCGAGACACCAACTTCACGTTCAATTTGACGTGTGCTGATGTGAGGATTCACAGCTACGGTAGCGAGCACAGCAACTTCAGTACGTTCATCTGTGCGTGTTCTAGGACGATGTCTAGGTCTTGGATTTAAGCTTCCCGGTTCACGTAGACGAGATGTGAGACGACCAAACATCCGGCGCGAAGGCGATGGCTTGTCAGGGAATCGTCTTCTGTACAGTCGTTCTGCCTGAACAGAATTTCGCCGGCCTACAACAGCGTACAGTACAGGTATGTAGATTAGGGTAGAAAACAGACATATTAACGTAATAATCACAATGTTCTCTAACAGTGCTATAAACAAACAAGCAATATAATAATGTATTTCCCGTCATCGTACATTCTCCATAGATCAGCAGCATTTCTACCATATCTTCCTGTGTGTACATAATACAGTATAAGTTCCCCAACGTTTATTCCCAATGTGTACTACCTCCGTGCCGTCACTAGATTACTCTGATGCACGACTACACTGGCAAGCGGAGTACTGCACTCCAAAGCAACAACAAATGGGATGTTCGAAGGGTGGTGGAGTGCAGGAGTTTGCATGGGTCGCAAATCACAAACAAGGCGAAGTGATAACTGTGGCTGTAGTGGGAACTACGTTGGACACGTGTCTAGGTAGAGCTAGACCCTGGATGAACGAGTTCGCGAAAGGCACAATGGGTCATTTAACGCATTCGATAAACCTTATTTTGGGTGTGCAGGATAAATAAGACAACCTGACTGGTGTATACCGATCCGTACTGGTTCATATTGTGTACGTAGACACTTAAAACGTGCAAGAGGGAAACCATTATGTGCTTATGATAGTTGATGGCAGCAGACCGTATTATGTGTTTCGGACCTCTTGATAAGTATGGAAGTGCGATTACGCATGTCAATCACATCGCGATTACGGGCAGCACGGGGTTCACGCCTGAGCCTCAGGACGTGCGCTAGCAGCGTATTTCGGGTTTTTCAAGCGTCAACTTCTCGTCGCAATATCTCGGGATGTAATTGGAATATTGCTGTTTCATTGGTCCAAATGTTTACTAGAGCGTCGTGTAAACGTTTGGAGTATTTCGGTCTTATCTATGCATGTACTCATATATGTTACATATAATAAAAAGATTTACCCTGTGCCTGAGCTGATATTTGTTATAGCACAGTCTTAGGTTTTTATAACAATTTTAAAGAACAACTTGTCTTTGTGTAAAGTAATGGTTTAAACTGAATTTTTCAAGTCTGTGTACTGACAAATAATCGGGGAGATAATATATGAACCCTATTTGTCATATGGTACTCGATGAGATTATTTTCTTATTTGAAATTGGATCTTATTCTTACGTAATTTTTGTTATTCGGTGTAACAGTGTAACTTGATAAAGCAAGGGGTATGGTATAGGGGTAGCGAGCACAGATTAGATTATTTGATGTTGAACGTCCTTTTATGGACAGTTGGCAGGAATTAGAAGATTGTTCGCTACAATTTAAGTAAGCCTGCTGGTTACTAAATTAAATCATTATTGTGTAATTTGTGTGTATTCTGTAAGTGTGCATACATTGAGAAAAAAACGAAAATGGAAACTATAGAAATGTGATTATAGGCTATTGATTGTACATCCTGTTTTCTAGGAACTCTTGCTGGTAACGTTTCTTACAAAATATACGTGATTTAAGGCCCTGAAGATTTCCAGAGATTAAGTAACATAAGTAATTTTGTGCTACAACAGTAAAGTAAATGATGATTGTGTTATATCTCTAATGAAGTGTGTGTCAGTGTTATAGCCAAAGACTTTCCAAACAAGTGTATAACGTCATATTTATGTTCATTTAACGGAAGTTGCCAACATTCACACCACTTTGAAATCTTAAGAAGAGATATATTTTTCACATAATCACGTCATTGTAGATGAGAACGTAATCTGCAGAAAGACTGCAAGGTTGCTGATGTAAAATGTGAACAGCAAGGACGTCCTACATCTGTGACGACTATCCATCTCTTCCCTCTTCGTTACTATGAAACCCTCCACACAGATTCAAATGTTACTTGGTACCACACTATATGATGTTTTCGGTACTAAACAAAGGGTCAAATGATTTTCTAAAGTCGGAGAGTGCTGTAGAATCGTTGATGTCTTATTGCTCAGTTTCCAAGATCTCAAGTGAGAAAAACAATACATACATTTAACATGTCTGATGCAAGAAAAAAATTCGTAAACAAAGGTGTAAGTGAGACAAACACATTCTTTAACTTATGCATTTATTAAATGAGGTATGGACAATGGATAAATAAAGAAATTTATGGTTTTATATGTTTTGGATCTAGCTTTTAGGCCGAAAGTTCTAAATTTAGATGTACTAAAAATCAGTCATTTGATGACTCAGTGATTAGAAAACGGCAAGTGGGTAGCCAGTGATCTTCGCCAGCGGCCGTAGCCATGGCCATAACAATAGCCACGGTAGCCATAGTGGGCACCATAGCTATGACCATAGCCATAACCAGGGTAGCCATAGTGGTCACCTTAGCTGTGGGCACCATGTATTATTATTATTATTATTATTATTATTATTATTATTATTATTATTATTTGCGTACATTCCCCTTAAGGAGAGCGCTAAAAACACAAAAATCTAGCTTTTATTCCCGTCTTTCTTCTTCTTTTTTTCTTCCCAAAAACCTTTCATTCTTTCACTTTGTGCCTTCTTTTGTTCTTCTGTCCATTTAGTCTGTTGTTTTTGTGTTGTGATTTAAAGTCAACTTTTTGGTTTCTGATTTTTTCCATATAGGTTTTGCGGTCTTGTATGTCTCCTATAGAGATGTTTAATGTTTTCAGGTCTTCTATGGTTTCTTCGTACCAAGATAAGCCCAGTTTCGATGTAGAATTTATGTTGAATATTCTTTTACTTAGTCTGGTGTCATTCATTCTGACGATATGCATGAAACATTTTGCTCTGCGTTTTCTGATATGTGTCGTGATTGTTTTACAGTGTCTGTATAGTTCTCCCGTGGGTCTTTTTTGCCAGATATTTTCTCTAAACACTGCATCGTGGATTTTTCTCAGAATGTTCCTTTCTTGTGGGCAATATATATATATATATATATATATATATATATATATATATATATATATATATATATATATATATAAGAACAGTTAATTAATATGATAACATTGTGATAGTTCTGAGGAACTATCCGCCACTGTTTCAACCAAAGGCTTTTCTGAGAAATGTATAACCTTGCTTTTCTGTACATGTAAAGGAAGCAGCCACCCTTCGAACCATTTTCAAATCTTACTGATTTGTTTTTCACACAATAAGCCATTGTTTGTAACAGAAAAATCTGCAGAAATTCTTAGGTGACGATTAATACAATCTGCAAGGTCGCTGATGAATAATTAGAACAGCATGGCTATCCTGGGCACACCTGGAATCATTTATACATCTGTACAAGACTGTCCACCCCTTCCCTCTTCTTTACTACGAAACCTTGTACCCAGACACAAGTGTTACTTGGTTCCACAAATCATGATGCTTCTCATACTAAAATTATGTGTGCTTCTGATAATGACTCAAATAATTTTCGGAAGTAAAAATTTCTGTACATACGTAGCTGTCATACTGCGCGGTTTGCATGATGTCATGTGAGCAAAATGATAGGGTTAATGTGTTGGATGGTAGGAGAAAGTCGTAAGCAAAGGTGTAAGTAAAACAAACATATTCTTTAACTTATGCATTTATTGAATGAGTTATGGCCAATGGATTCAATCACAAAATTTAAGCTTTTAGTTGTTTTGGCTCCAGGTATTAGACCGAAAGGTGTGAATTTGGATGTAGTAGAGAACCATTCATTTGATGAAGCAGCCATGGGAAAACGGCGAGTGGGCAGCCAGCGTTCTTCACCATCGGCCATAGCCGTGGCCATAGCCATAGCCATAGCCAGGGTAGCCATAGTGGGCACCATAGCTGTGGCCATAGCCGTAGCCAGGGTAGCCATGGTAACCCCATCCAGGGTAGCCACGGTAACCCCACCCAGGGTAGCCATGGTAACCCCACCCAGGGTATTTGTACACGTCGTCTGAAACAGAAGGATACTTTTGTTAGCCTGGTTTATTTGCAATGGCATGTATAAATAGAATTAAATATTTTTAACATCATCCTGGAAGTATTCTAAAAAACGTCACTACAAAAATATTAGACGCTATTGTATTACGGCAAGGATTTTAGAAAGAGTAGAATAAGAATTGAACGTGTAGACGTGCTGCTCAAGAACAATAAACAAGTTACTAGGACTTGAAGTATTTTACCCATTTCAGCAACTGTTCAGATTGTATTAATAAAATTCAGCATCCAGTTGCTTGGTTGCTGCATTTTATTAATTTATTTACTAGGATTTATATAATTTTTTACTGTAATGCGCAATAAATAGCATAAAATTTGAAGCAAATATCAGTACCTGCCAAACAGATATCCAGGAATTGGCAGGTAATTGGAGATGAAAGAGTGGTGTACAGTAGACCGCTAATTGAGAAAAGCATCGTAGCAGCAAACAAACCCACAACATTTAAAAAGTACTTTGGAAGCGCCGCATTGCGAAGGGCTCGTTATGGTGATAAATCATGCCTAAACAGCCATGGGCATATTTTCCTGTTCAGTACTATAAGATGCATCTCTTCTACTGCAAGTTCATTGGTTTCCATAGTTTGGGAGGAAGTACTTTGAACAACAACAAGAAAAAGATGTCCAGTAAATAAGAGCTCCAAAACGAGTACCTTAACAGCTAAGAGATCTTCAATAAAAGAAATGTGCCACACAGTACTGAAAACGAAGGTATACTTAATTGTGCATCAGCTCTGAATTTTAGAAAACAGGTCGGCGTTGAAGGGTCATGACGTTTCGATATTTAATATAGGTAACCTCGTATCAGTTAATATCCACGAATGATCATGACGTTTCGATATTTAATATAGGTCACCTCATATCAGTTAATATCCACGAATGATCATGACGTTTCGATATTTAATATAGGTAACCTCATATCAATTAATATCTACGAATGGTGGCAGTTATTTCGGTTATGTCCGAAAGGTGAAACAGACTATATGTAAAAAAGTTATTCCATATGAGATTAGTAAAACGGATTATACTCATACAGATGCAAGTGGAATGTGAATAAAAACTCCAATCATATATCGATAAATCGTGATATGATAAATAAACACAAAAGCCTGCGTCTCCCGCTTTTCACCCAATTACCACATTTTTTTCTTTGTTTTGATGTAAGGAAATGACCCTTTTTTTCAGATGAGGGTAGTGGGAGTGATGTACGACCAATGGTACATAGCTATTGAGAAAACGTATAGTTTTCTCAATCAGAAACAGTGGTATCAAATACTGCCTTAGAATTGTATGCAAATACAAGTTGGGAGTAGGTAAAGCAGTCAGATATGTTTGAGATATGCACGAGTTATGCACCTGAAGAAGGAAATTAAATAGTTGCTTTATTACATGAACTACGGAATGAATGGTATTGGAAAGAATTGTGGATCAAAACAATATCGACAATCAATTTAAAAAATACAACATGTCAGTTGAACACACTTGAGCAAACAACATAGATTTGAATTCGGCATAAAATTCTAATGATTAATCACGATAATGTGTGGAACACAAAACTGTCAAGCACTTTCTAGCCACTTACCACTGTGGTATCCGTACTCGGAGCACTTGGCGAGGTGGACGTCCTGTCCGTGTTTGGCTGCCAGAGGGTAGGAGGCGTCGCAGCCAGCCAGCAGAGCCAGGCAGGCCACGGCCAAAACACACACCTGCAACACAGTACATCATACAGACTTCGTACTTGGAGACGAGTCCAATACATTGGCAAACTCCCTAGTCTACCCACGTCGAATACAACACTGTGACACTGTCATTTGATTACTCTGAAAAGGAAATGTTAAAAGCTGAAAAGAAAATGTAAAATAAATTAAATTCATGAATTTAGGCTATTCAGTCTGAACTTGGTAATGTCTTTATTAACTAACTTTAATGCCATGAACAGAAAATACAAAACAGATGACAACTTTGACTAAACATTGTTTTTTCGTTAGTAACTAGCATTAAGAATCGTTTCGATTAGCACTTAACCGTAGTATGAGCATACGATTCAGACCTACCAAACTCAACACCCTGAAGGAAATAGATGAGGTGACATGTACAGCATGCATTTGCGGGGGACGAGGGATGGACATGATTAGCACTTCACAGCAGGCACCCATCTCGTTCGACAGTTTTAACGCCACCTGCCAGAGATATACTGCAATTGTTCTTCCGCGCGGTTGCTTCGTGTAAGCTTCAGATTCAGTTCGTATGGTAGATGTCAAAGACCATGTTTCGAATACGTTTCGGAGTTTAATCAAAGAATAATTGCTGGCTACAGAGTTTGACGATCATCATTCAGAAAAGTCGATGATTATATCGGGTGTAATCAAGAAAGTGTGATGTTTATCTGTAGTCTCAGGATACAGGGGTAATGATGGATGGACGGAATCGATTACAGTCACTTCGTTACGTCACTATACGTGACGACAGGCATAATGTCCGCAATACAGTGATGGATTTCAGTGCTAGATCAAAACAAATCCGGTGTGTCGCACAGCAAGTAGTGTTCGTGCATACTCTTCGACTGTAGTCTCCAGTAAAGTGCACTTTTCGCGAGAGGTCAATTGGTGCAAGTACTCCTGGGTAAACAACGCAGGGGTTGGTCCTGTCAGCGGTGCGATAAGCGACAAAAATGATCACCCGAATAGAGCGACCTTACTTCGAGTGACGAATCCCGATTCTGCTGAGTGGGATTAGAGCCTGGTGGCACCGTAATGGAAGAGTGTTCAACTGTCATCTTATGGCCGGCCGCGGTGGCCGCGGTGGCTGAGGCGCTACAGTCACGGTCAGCACGGCCACTACGGTCGGGGGTTCGAATCCCCCCTCGGGCATGGATATTTGTGCCGTCCTAGTTCGTAAGTAGTTCATAAGTAGTTTGTAAGTTTAGGGACTGATGGCCCCGTAGTCGAGTCCCATAAGCTTAACAAACATTTGAACATTTTGTCATCTTATGTATTACCATATTCGTCCTGTACTTGGTATTATACTTTGGGCTGGTATTGGTCTGTATTCCTGAAGCTCCTAACACGGATTATCGGTACGCGAATCAGGCAGCTACACATCTATGACATGTTGGAGCGTATTGTACCAACACCGTCTAAAGAGAGGGCCTGTGCGCTGCCGTACCACGTCACGCAAAGTAGGTCGCGTTCGCATAGCTGACTGGCTGGCCGATGGGGCACGGCCCACCGCCTCACATCGGCCAGCCAGTGAACTACGCGATCGCGACCTACTTTGCGTGACGTGGCACGGCAGCGCACAGGCCTTCTCTCAGACGGTGTTCATTGTACTCCCAAACATTTAGAGCTTTTCGACGGCTACAATGCAATACGCGACCGATGGTAGAACGAAATGTCTATGTTTTCTTCCTCGACCACTTGATCGCGTTGATTCCTTGGACTCTTTCTTCTCCCGATCTTTCGCTTCGCCTGACGAAAGCGTCTGGTTGATGACTGCGGAAAGTCCGGCCCAAGATACACCACCCACTGTTTCACTAGATCAAACTTGGTAATATGTGGAAGCCTCATACGACAACAAAAATACACAGCTTGTTTGATTCAATGCCGAGACATGCAGCGGCGTTATGACTAACAATGACGGCAATATTCATTTCATCTCCTTCCTCACTTCAGATACAACTATGTTTTCAATAATGTGATCTTTGTACAACGTATTGGGGCCAGAGCAATTTATATGTGATATATCCGATTATTGTCGGTGTTGAGTTTTAATTGGTCAACAGTGTATGAAAATGAGTGATTCATTTGTGTATATATAATTGATACAAGAGAGGCACGCGGGTATAGCCGTGAGGTCTAAGGCGTCTACCAAAGAACTGCGCAGCCGATCTCCGTCGAAGGTCGAATCCTCCCTGGGACATTGGTGTGTGTGTGTGCTGTCCTTATTGTATTAGTTTTAGTAGTTTGTAACTCTAGGGGCCGATAACCTCAGCAGATTGACCCTTTAGGATTACTAAAATTTAACCTCTTTTTGGTAAAATTAATTGCCTCTAACGTACCAAATGCTACTCATTTATCAAGTCGAAATTTTTATCTCTGCTTCAAACTAGAGAGTGCATGACAAAGGTGAATCAGAAATTTGTAACGTCAATAAAAGTGCTTTTAACGCGGTCATGTTCAATTTAGGTTGTTCGCTTATAAAATTGCGTTGCAGCAGAAGTTATTGTAATGAAGGGAAACAAGAAACTTCAAGCTTACAGCAGCATTGGAAATGCGTGCAGACAGAATGCAAGTGTTGGGAACGTACTTCTATTCCCAATAGATTAGACCACATATTCCGCAATTTCAGTGTTTAATACATTTTCCAGCCGGCCGCGATGGCGGAGGGGACTGAGATGCTTCAGTCACGGTCTGCGCGGCCACTACGGTCGGGGGTTCGAATCCCCCCTCGGGCATGGATATTTGTGCCGTCCTAGTTCGTAAGTAGTTCATAAGTAGTTTGTAAGTTTAGGGACTGATGACCCCGTAGTTAAGTCCCATAAACTATACAAAAATTTGAACATTTGAATACATTTTCCAAATCACTGTTACCCGGTTAAAGTGTAAGTTTTGCTTTTCGTTATACGCACTCACTAGGCATGACATATCAACGTAATTGCATGGCCGCTATGGAGTGGCTAAGCGTTCTACGGCGCCTTGCTGCGGAGCGCGCAGTCGCTCGCCGTCGGAGGTTCGAGTCTTCTTCCCTTGAGCATGTGTGTGTGTGTGTGTGTGTGTGTGTGTGTGTGTGTATGTGTGTTTGTGTGTGTTTGTCCTTAGGTTGGCTGAAGTTAGTTTAAATAATTTGTAAGCCTAGGTATTGATAACCAGAGTAGTGATGTCCCATAGATTTACAAACATTTCAATATTTGAATAAATGCATGGTAAACGGACTAGATGAATGACTTCAGGGACTTAAATTTTGCGAATTGAACACTGTCAGTGCAGTTTCCTTCACCTGATTTCTGTTCCGTATTTGTTCGACCTGGTGACTAATCTACTCTTCTTAGGTCCACAAACATTCTGTTCACACACAGTTTGTATGAAAAGATTATCTCACTTTAATTTAATGTATTAAAAACCAAACAAAGGTAAAAAGTAAATACATGGCCCCAAATTTGAATGTCACGCCTTACAATCCAATACCTTTCCACAATTCTCTGCCTGCCTTTATTAAGTACACCTCAGATCACAACAGAACAATTACTGTATATTACGGTGAGGTAAATAATGTTTTAAACTGGCACACTGTATACTGCAATCTATTAAAAACACAAACATGTTTCCAGCAGTGAGGCGTAGAACATGGCGTACTCGTTTATGGATCTCACTCTCTCTCTCTCTCTCTCTCTCTCTCTCTCTCTCTCTCTCTCTCTCTCTCTCTGTGTGTGTGTGTGTGTGTGTGTGTGTGTGTGTGTGTGTGTATGTGTGTGTGTGTGGTGTTCAGTCTACAGATCCCGCCGCATCTATCTTCATAATAACGTATTTTGTGTGTCTTCAGCGCTTCAGCGATCAAATATCTGTATTATCCCCTGAATCCGTTTGAGTCGCAGACTACCTCTGTGCTTTCTATTTGCCGGACTTTTACTATGTTTCGTTTCTCAACACATTCTTCTGAACTACAAACTGGTGTTTAGTTCTGATATTGCCGTACTATCTACTCTCAGTATGTCTCTCAAACTATCTTCACGTGTTGTCTTGTTGACAGAAGCGACGGAAAACATTTCTTCGCCGGCCGCGGTGGCCGAGGGGACTGAGGCGCTCCAGTCACGGTCTGCACGGCCACTACGGTCGGGGGTTCGAATCCCCCCTCGCGCATGGATATTTGAGCCGTCTTTAGTCTTAGTTAGTTCATAAATAGTTTGTAAGCTTAGGGACTGATGACCCCGTAGTTAAGTCCCATAAGTTCTACAAACATTTGAACATTTAATAAGTGTAGATGTGAATGAAATTTACTCCTAGTAAGCATAATCCTGGAAAGACGTTTATGTGCACTTTGCTTCAAATGTAATAATTTACTTTCCCGAAAAAAAAATCCCAAACGTCCTTTATATTGAACTAAACGTGATGAAATTGTTTAAAATACGTAGGCCTAGTAGCTTTTTTTAGGAAAAAAATACAAACATCAGGTAAAGACTGCTTAAAACCTTCTTTGGCGCAGAATCCATAAGACACAAAGCAATAAACGGGCAATAATGTACATCAATATGGAAAGTTGAACATTTGTTTCAGCCCGGGTTTCGAAACTGGGTCTCTTGCTTAGACGCAGTCACGCTGAGCAATACGCAACATATACACTGTGATCCCTTCACGGGCTATCGTAGCTCGCTATCCGCAAGACCCAGTATTTCAACGTATCCACCCACTAATGAAATGCCCCCGTCAAATTTACTCATGACTCGCGGTATTCTGCCGATTGCCGTAAGAGTTCGAGGCAGGAGTGTCTATTCGCCCTGAAGAAAGAATCACTGTTCGCCTTCGTCTTAGTTGTAAAGGCCTATCTGGACATGTCTAAAAATAGACACCACAAATATAGAAACCGTATACCAGCGTTACTGGAAGTCTAAGAAGGAATACAGTTCCAGGTTCCTGTCCAGGCGGTACAAAATTTTGGTTTTCAACATTTCACCCAGATATTTAACCAGTTTTACAAAGAGAGTACTTTATTCGTGCAGTATTTGAGAACTAAATAGTTTAGAGACTTCCAACAAATTTTATATGGGTTAGTGGTAAAAAATGTAAAATGTGTTTATAGCTTACTACATTTTTACAGTTAATGCAGTTACTAGAATTTTTATTCCCAAGACTTCCTGTAGACATTATGTATAAATACCACCGAATGTATGACAGATAGTTCTGGACGCACCAAGTTTTAAATCTGACACTTCATTACATAAAAAATCGTGAGGTGTAGGTTTACTGTCGAAACGTGGATTACTGTCGTAACGTTATTCTAGAATTATGTTGAAATGTTTGTGAAGCTTATGACACTTAACTGCGGGGTCATCAGCCCTAAAGATATAAACTACCTATGAACTACCTTATACTAAAGACGGCACAAACATCCATGCCCAACGGGGATTCAAACCTCCGACGAGGAACGGTCTCGCGCACCGCAGCACAGCGCTTAAAAGCGCTTGGCCACTCCGTCGGGGCCTAGAATCATGTATTAACAGTGCTCTACCACGTCACAAACAATGAAGTTCGTGGATTATGCGGAGTAGCTATAATAGTAGAAAGGATGAGAGAGAACCATCCCTGTTGATACGGGCATGTCCTTAGAGCAGGCGAAACAACAGTCAAAAGACCAGTAGGACGTCCTAGACATAAATGGCTTGACAACCTGTTTGAACACCTCAAGATCTGACACCTCCATCCTGCCAGCATGCGGGTCGAACTCAAAGGGTTAAGGAGAAAAAGATGTATTCAGAGTAGAAAAAATGTTCAAATGTTTGTTAAGCTTATGGGACTTAACTACGGGGTCATCAGTCCCTAAAGTTACAAACTACTTACAACTACCTTATACTAAGGAAGGCACAAATATCCATGCCCGAGGGGGGATTCGAACCCCCGACCGTAGTGGCCGTGCAGACCGTGACTGGAGCGCCTCAGTCTCCTCGGCCACCGCGGCCGGCATTCAGAGTAGAGACTAAATGTAAAGTTGTGAGCTGCAAGTGTCGGAGACAAGCGAGTCGTTACTTACCAGTGAGAGAACGCGAGCCATGGTGTTGGTGGACTGAGGGCTGAGGGCGGACAGTGGGGAGGTGCGTGGCGGTGGCTGCTTTATACCACCAGGGCTGCCGACGTCCGCACTCTGCAGGGCAGCGCTTCTCAAAGCAAACAAGCGGCCGCCCGTCTCTGTACTGGCGCAACACTGTGGGCCCAGGCGGCTGTTTACACCAGGGACGGTACCACTGAAACTGACCGTAGCTATCCCCAATAAAACTCCTTTCTACAAGGGTAGTTTGCTTTAATCTTGTGAGCGACATTGGTAAATATGTATACTAGTCACCTTATATTTCTGTTAAGTAAACGATAACAGTAATCACACAGTTATGTCATATCATATATTTAGATTTCAGTCAGTGTGTGACCATAATCAGTTCGTAAAATGTACGTTAAGAATTACAGTTCGTCGTGAAGGGTGAAATCGAGAATATGAGTATAATTAAGCAAGTGTCACGTTTAAATATTTTACGCACGGAAAGTGTACACAACACTGGATGACATACAGATCTATAATAAAAATAAAGGCCACTGATTCCTGTTATCTTTTACAGTTGCTGAGCATCTAATGATCTTCATCTTTCTTCTTCTCTGCCTCCTTGTTCAATTTAATGTTTGTTCCATACATTTATTTTTAATATATTTCCGGAAGACTTTCGACACTGTACCCCACAAGCGTGTTCTAATCAAACTGCGAGCTTATGGAAAACAGTCACAATTGTACAACTGGATTAGCGATTTCCTGTCAAACAGGACACAGTACTTTGTAATTGACGGAAAGTCATAGAGTAGAACTGAAGTGACATCTGTCTTTCCCTAGGGAAGTGTTATAGGGCCCGTACTGTTCCTTATTTTTATAAACGATCTATGAGACAACGTAGCTCTCTTACACTGTTCGCGGATGATGCTGTCATTTATCGGGTAGTAAAGTCATCAAAAGATCAAAACTAACTGCAAAGTGATTTACATAACATATCTGCCTGGTGCAAAAATTGGCAATTGACCCTTAATAATGATAAACGTAAGGTCATCCATATGACCACTAAAAGAAATCCGTTAAACCTCAGGTACACGATAAATCACTCAAACCTAGAGGCCATAAATTCAAGTAAGTACCTAGGAGTAATAATGATAAACATCTTAAATTGGAAGGAACAAATAGAAAATATTGCAGGGAAAACGAAACAAATACTACGTTTCGTTGGTAGAACAGTTAGAAGACGCAACAGTTCTACTAAAGAAACTGCCTAGATTACACTTGTGCGTCCTATTGTTGACTATTGCAGCGCATTGTGGTATCCTCACCAGGTGAGACAGAGAGACGATATAGAGAAAGTTCATAGAAGGGCAGCTCGTTTTGTACTATCGCGATATAGGGGAGAAAGTATCACGGAAATAATCCATGAGTTGGGGTGGAAATCATTAAACGAAAGGCATTATTTCTTGCGGAGAGATCTATTTGCAAAATTTCTTTCAGCAACTTTCTTTTCCGAATGAAAACATATTTTGTTAGCACCCACCTATATAGGAGGACATGATCATGAAAATGAAATATCGAAAACGGAAACATTTATGTGTTCCTATTTCGCGCGAGCTATTAGAGATCGGGACCGTAGAGAAACATCAGAATAGTGGTTGGATGAATCCTCTGCCATGCACTTCAGTGTGGCTTGCAGAGTATTTCCATAGACGTATATGTAGTTGTCAATAGATTTTAAACACTGTAAATGCCCTTGTAACAACAATGGATGCAAGAATCAGTGAAAACATCCTCATTTCCATTTGCTTTCAGTTACGCTTGTTTGAGTTACGTACCAACAGCTACATCTCCGTACACAATAAAAATTGGACATATCTTAATCTTCATTATTGTTGCATTCCGTCTATAGTTCCACATTAAAGTGTTTACTATTCCTCCTCAAACAACCTTTATATGAAGTACCCGAGCGTTTGTAATTAATACAAATCTATAGTTCTATTCCGATCTTGTTAACATTTTTCACATTTGACCTTAGAAGAAGAGGAGAGGCACTTTCTTCTTAAATTTCATACGGAGCATGATGGAAGGTTCTTAACCTTTTCATTCCCACATTATGCATTCAGCTTTGGAAAAATTAAAATTCAGTGTTTTCTGAATTAATACAGTGCACTAAATATCAAAATATATGTTTTAAAATTTCTGGTCGAACTATTGTTTTTTATGTTATGTATTTCATGCGCAACGCAGACGTTTGTACCGAGGTATTTTATTACTTGGGACGTTATTTTGTTGATAGATAACACTGCCAGATCAATAATATGTTTGTCACAGCACCAAAGACAAGACAACTCACTGTGAAATAAAATAACAAGCACCACAGTCACGCTCAGACTTACAGCCACATGCAGACGACAATGTAACACAACCTCCAAAACGGATAAATTAATTCCTCAGAAGGATCTACACGCCGTAACAAGCTACAAAATGTAGTACTAAAAGCCTGTTGTTCATTAACAACTGTTGTTGTTGTTATGGTCTTCAGTCCGGAGACTGGTTTGATGCAGCTCTCCACCCTACTCTATCCTGAGAAAGCCTTTTCATTTCCTCATAAGAACGGCAACCCACATCCACTTGAATCTGCTTACTATACACGTCTCTTGGTCTCCCTCTGCGATTTTTACCCCACACACTTCCCTCCAATGCTAAATTTACGATTCCCCGATGTCTAAGAATGTGTCCTACCAAGCGATCCCTTCTTTTAGTCAGGGTATGCCAAAAATTCCTTTTCTCACCAATTCTGTTCAGTACCTCTTCATTAGTTATGTGATCTACCCACCTAATCTTCAGCATTCTTCTGTAGCACCACATTTCAAAAGCCTCTATTCTCTTCCTATCCGCACTGCTTATCGTCCATGTTTCACTCCCGTACAAGGCAACACTCCACACAAATGCCTTCAGAAAAGACTTCCTTATCCTTAAATTAATATTCGATGTTAGCAAATTTCTCTTTTTCAAAAATGCTTTTCTTCCCATTGCCATTCTGCATTTTATATCCTCTGTACTGCGACCATCGCATGTTATTTTACTACCCAAGTAACAAAACTCATCTACCACCTTCATTGTTTCGTTACCTAATCTAATTCCTTCAGCATCGCCTGATTTTCTAAGACCGCATTCCATTATTTTTGTTTTGCTCTTGTTAATGTTCATTTTATACGCTCTCTTCAACACGCTGTCCATTCCGTTCAACTGCTCTTCCAGGTCCTTTGCTGTCTCTGACAGAATTACAATGTCATCAGCAAAACGCAATGTTTTTATTTCTTCCCCCTGAACTTTAATCCCTATTCCAAATTTTTCCTTGCTTTTCTTCACCGCCTGCTCTATGTACAAATTGAATAACATCGGAGAAAGGCTACAACCCTGTCTTACTCCCTTCCCAACTGATGCTTCCCTTTCATGCCCTTCGAGTCTAATAACTGCGGTCTGGCTTTTGTACAAGTTGTAAATAACTCTCCTTTCCCTGTACTTTATCCCTGCTGACTTCAGAATTTGAAAGAGTGTATTCCAGTCAACATTGTCAAATGCTTTCTCCAAATCTACAAAAGCTAAAAATGTAGGTTTGCCTTTTCTTAATCTATCTTCTAAGATAAGACGTAAAGTGAGTATTGCCTCCCGAGTTCCTACATTTCTCCTGAACCCAAACTGATCTTCCCCGAGGTCGGCTTCTACCAGTTTTTCCATCCTTCTGTATATAATTCGTGTTAATATTTTGCAACCATGACTTATTAAACTGATGGTTCTGTAGTTTTCACACCTGTCTGCGCCTGATTTCTTTGGAATGGGGATTATTACATTTTTCTTAAAGTCTGAGGGTATTTCGCCTGTCTCATACATCCTACACACCAGTTCAAATAGTCTTGTCATGGCTGGCTCTCCCAGATACTTTAGTAGCTCTGAGGGTATGTCATCTACTCCTGGGGCCTTGTTCCGACCTAGGTCTTTCAAGGCTCTGTCAAATTCATCTCTCAGTATAGTATCTCCTATTTCATCTTGATCGACTTCCTCTTCCGTTCCTACAACATCGTCTCTAAGTTCATTTCCTTTGTAGAGCTGCTCTATGTACTCTTTCCACCTTTCAGCTTTCCCTTCTTTGCTGAGAACTGGTTTCCCATCTGAGTTCTTGATATTCGTAGAGCTGTTTTTCTTATCTCCAAATGTTTCTTTTATTTTCCTGTAGGCGGTATCTACTTTTCCCCTTGCTATACATTCTTCTACAGATTTACATTTGGCTTCTAGCCACTCCTGCTTAGCCGTTTTGCACTTCCTGTCAATCTCATTTTTTAGTCGTCTGTACTCCATTTTGCCTGTTTCATTTACTGCATTTTTATATTTTCTCCTTTCATCAATTAACTGTAGTATTTCCTGTGATATCCATGGATTTTTTGTAGGTCTTGCCTTTCTACCTATTTTGTCCTCCGCTGCCTTCATTATTTCATCTCTCAATGCTACCCATTCCTCTTCTACTGTTTTATTTCCCCCTGTTTCTGTCAATTGTTGCCTAAATCTCCCTCTGAAATTCTCCAGAACTTCACTTTCCTTCAATCTATCTAAGTCCCATCTCCTTATTTTCCTACCTTTCTGCAGTTTTTTCAGCTTCAGCCTACAGCTCATGACTAACAAGTTATGGTCAGAGTCTATATCTGCCCCTGGGTATGTCCTGCAGTTTATAACCTGGTTCCGGAATCTATGTCGTACCATTATAAAATCTATTTGATACCTTCCGGTGTCTCCTGGTCTCTTCCACGTATACAACCTTCTTTTGTGATTCTTAAACCACGTGTTTGTTACGATTAAATCATGTTCCGTGCAAAATTCTACCAGGCGACTTCCTCTTTCATTCCTCCTGCCCAGTCCATATTCACCTACTATTTTTCCTTCTCTTCCTTTTCCTACTACCGAATTCCAGTCTCCCATCACAAGTAAGTTTTCCTCTCCCTTAACTGTCTGAATAATTTCCTTTAGCTCCTCATATATTTCTTCGATCTCCTCATCATCGGCATAGCTAGTTGGCATATAAACCTGTACTACTGTTGTCGGTGTTGGCTTCGTATCTATCTTGACAATGATAATGCGATCACTGTGCTGCTCATAGTAGTTTACCCGCATTCCTATTTTCTTATTCATTATCAGTCCTACTCCTGTGATACCCCCAACTGATTTTGTATTTATAATCCTGTACTCACCTGACCAGAAATCCTGTTCATCCTGCCACCGAACTTCACTAATCCCCACTATATCTAACTTCAACCTATCCATTTCCATTTTTAAATTTTCTAATTTTCCTACTCGATTAAGGGATCTAACATTCCACGCTCCGACCCGTAGAATGCCAGTATTGTCTTTCCTGATGATCACATCCTCCTGGGTAGTCCCCGCCCGGAGATCCGAATGGGGGACTATTTTACCTCCGGAATATTTTACCCGAGAGGATGCCATCATCATATGTTCATACAGTAGAGCTGCATGTCCTCGGGAAAGGTAACGGCTGTAGTTTCCCCTTGCTTTCAGCCGTTCGCAGTAGCTGTGAGGCAAAGCCACATTAGCTGATGTTACAAGGCCAGCTCAGTCAATCATCCAGACTGTTGCCCCTGTAACTACTGAAAAGGCTGCTGCCCCTCTTCAGGAACCACACGTTTGTCTGGCCTCTCCACAGATACCCCTCCGCTGTGGTTGCACCTACGGTACGGCTATCTGTATCGTTGAGGCACGCAAGCCACCCCACCTCGGCAATGTCTGTGGTTCATGGGGGTGGCATTAACAACTATGCAACTTTAAAGACTGATACACGAAATACGGTATAAATTAGTTTTTAATACGTTGTTGTCAAGAAACAACACGGGAATGAAAGTGTTAACAACTGACTTCGATTACATTTAACCGATCACCATGAAAGTTGGCACATGTAACTATGTTTCTGTAGAGTATATAAACACTGGAATATATCTCCACGCCATTGAAACCATAATCATGAGAGTTTGTTCATATCAGGTATATGTGGTAGACAGGGCGAGGAGAAGATGAGCTGAGAGAGGAGGAGGAGGAAACAGAGAAAGGAGGAAGAGATGGACAGAGAGAAGGGAGGAGATAAAAGGGGGAAGATGGGACGGATAGAGAGGGGGAGGGAAGGAGTTGCAGAGAGGAAGACGTGCTGAGGGACTAACCGAAGATTGGATTAATATATGCCAACGCAAAGCCGTGTTTTCGCCTAGCCCGAAAAAGAATTCTAAACTCTGTTTATTACTTTCATCTCTGTAAATAACAGATGACCTTGCTGTTAATTTATTTGAAATGGTTTCTATGACAAGTATGATTACGATTTTTACATTCTTAAGTTAGTATGTTAGACATATCAGCGATGAAGTGAGTAGGTGGCTCGTATTCAGAGCTGGTTTTGTGTTCAGCAGGCATTCGTCACCTGTAGATCTGCTCTTCTCAATAAACGCTGCCACACATACGTGATAGTAGTCTGGGTAACATGTTTTCAAACTAACGAGTGAGTGAATCGTCTTGTACAGATACGGCATATGAAGTAGACGGTATAAACAAGTGTGAAGGAGCATTTCATGAATGACGCGAAATTCACTCTGACGCTGAAGCGGCAGTAAATGTGAATTTATTCATTATGTAAAGTTGGCTGTGAACACTAATCATCCTTATGAGGACGTTAATTTAATACCAGAAATAGATACTGCTATTTCCTTGTTAATTTCTTCAAACGTATTCGGCGAATATCTTCTGCTAATTATTTGGATGGCGGACTTTCTGATAGAAGGGACGGTACTGAACATAGACACGATATTTATGTATGTCGCCAAAACATTCTCTGCTTAAAGTACTTATAATAGCGCAAAACACACATATTCAGCAGTACCAGACACGTGAAAGTGCCTATATTAGTCCTCAAAGTGCAGATCCGGGATTTCGATGAAGTGCTTAAAACAAAATGGAAGAGAACAATGTGCCCACCTCACTAATTCCACATTATCGCATTCCACATCAATTTCTCATTGACTGTTCCTCTTGCTCTGGGGATGAAAGTCGTGCACTCCTTCAAGTTCAGGTTCCTCCTGTCCTTCAAATTTAGTGTATCTATCCAGCGTAGCGTCGAGTATTTCTGTGTCGTCGCCATTATACCTCTCAATTATTAGGTCATATATCCGCGAACACCATATCCTCGGCCCCGATGTCATTTGCATATTCAGCAAGTCACAACTTGGTCCCTAATATTTGGACCACATGCATACGATTAACTCTCTTCATGATTTCACTGTACTGTACACAGTTTACACAGGAACTTGCTCACGAACACTCCAAGAGATAAATTCGTACTGCAGCTATATCATTCACGCAATCGAAACACTGGATAGTGCAGCTAACTATGCCACCATCAACTAATTTCGCTAGCAGACAAGTGCGGCGTTTGGCGTGGAAGTGACGCACACCACTGTTTTGTTTATGATTGCTTGTTACTCTAAGGATGGTTTCGTGCGGTTGCGAGCATTCGAGGTCAAAGGTGTCCCTTGTTAGCGTAAGTTAGTTAAAGTAGTTTGCAAGTCTAGGGACGGATGATCATAACAGTTTGATGTAATATGTTTACAAACATTTGAACATTCTCATTTATGACATCCTTTTCCAGCAATATGTTAGACATAATAAGCAGATTTTTACCGAGAAAGGTGAGATATTCATTCACAGTTAACCAACCAGTGAGCGTAATGAGTATCTCAACTTTTCCAATGCTTGACTGTGGAGTGTGCGGAGCAAGCTTCGCTGATCGTAAGGTTCATTCGGGCTTTTCGGTACCAAAATGCGGCTGGTGTTAGGAAGAAAGAAATATACATGTATACGATGATTCATCGTAGGTCACCACGAACTTCTAGTCATGAAGTGTCCAGGTTTTATTGTTCTTCGCAGCTTTACGTTGGCTTCTGTTATTAAGGGTTTAGCAGCTGCACCCGTTTCATGAGCTCCTACCCTACTGTTTTTCATCGATTCAGTATTATACAAGTAAGCGTTAAGTTTTCCAGGGACTTTTGCCGTGGTAGTGTTATGTTGTGTATCTACCTCTGGCGGTGTGTGAACCTCAGGAAAAAAACGTGTCGTGAAAAAAATTAAATAAATAAAAGAAAAAGTGTATTTAAACTATCGGTTTTTTGTTTAGTTCTTCTATCAAATCATTTTATATGCACATTCAAAGTATTTTTGTGGTATGAGAAATGTTTTACGTCGCGGAGACAGCACATATACGAGTCGTAGCGCGACCACTTATATAGGCGGCAGTGGACGCAGCATTGGAATGCACATGCGCGGCTGAGGCTCAAATTCTCTTCTGAACCCCCTGGAGGCAGCATATGGACGCTCCCGGCAGGGAGGGGCGAGAGAAACGCCGCTTCAAATGTTCAAATTCAAATGTTTGTATAGACTATAGGATTTAACTACGGGGTCATCAGTCCCTAAACTTACAAACTACTTATGAACTATCTAATACTAAGGATGGCACTAATATCCATGCCCGAGGGGGGATTCGAACACCCGACCGTAGTGGCCGTGCAGACCGTGACTGGAGCGTCTCACTCCCCTCGGCCACCGCTTCTAACATGGACGTTGGAGCTGGTAGAGACGCGAGCATCAAGCTACTTGAAGCCGGGCGGTTACTCACGAATGGCCCCGAAGCAAGAAAATGGACTTCTGCGCTTCCAAGGAAGTTAGAATAAAAGGAGATGCCCTTACGCAATAAAAGTGAAGCCTTTCTCCGCCGTATTGCTAAGTTTTGGAGAAATGTTCGTATTGTACAGCTGAAGTATTACGTCACTTAAAACAGGAATAAAAAGTCCGACGGTTTTGCCGTAATATACAACATCTTAAGATTGGAAATTACCCGTTAAAATTGTATGTTTTCAAATATATTATGATGAGTATTTATTACTCTTTATTCAAGAAAGTATATTGACTGACAGTTCATACTTTACACTGACTGTCAGTTCAATGAATTAACCGTAAGAGTGTCGATTTAACGCATAGTTTTAACAGAGAAATAGCATTCCAAAACTGACCAAGATGGCGGACAGGCTTCAACTGTCGTATGTGCTGCGTATAAATAATACCATCTCCCTCTATTCTAATCTCCTTGTGCGGACCTCGCCTTGCACATCGGCAAATCCTCCATTAAGACAACATCTGCCCTTCATATTTGTTTTTGGCGCATTGAAGATTAATCAGAAATATGTCATACTTGGAAAAATATAACTATAAATTAAAGACGCATCAACTGTAAAAGCCTTCAGAAGATCCGATCATGAATAATAATCAAGTCGCTACTCTCCACCTAGTTAGAACAGCATTGTGGTTATCGGCATGGCGTTGCACCGTCGAAGGTAGTGGGTTCGAGACCAACTACAAGCAACTTTTTTAAAATCCAATCTTCTTTTTAAGAGATACGGGAACAACAATGTCTTTTGTATGTTACTTTCCACGTTTTGGACGTTTTAGCACATGTGTTGTGGTTTTGAGGGTAAATGACATTTATACTCTTCGTTGTAACAAATATTTAACTGTTTCAAAAGAGGTGGGGGAGAGCAGTATTTGAGTGTGCGAAGGGTTTATGTCACGTGAAACGAATGTAGCTTGTCTTTTCATCGTAAGAGAGTCATTTTCATATAGTCACTTAACAATGTAATTAGTTACTTACTGTGTTTTAGTGTTCATGTGCATATTCACATGTTGTTAGTGTTTATCATCAAAGAAAAATGAATAACGTTCAGTAGCTTTTAGAAACAAATTACTCAGCTTTAAGCTTGGAACGAAAGTGTGAAATAAAGAACCTTGGTAGGACGACGCCTCCAGCTTGAGCAAAAGCAAGCGCAAACAGGTCGAGTTAAGACATTCTGCAGATCCTTTAACGCAAATATATGTAAAGGGGAGGGGGGCAAACTGGGACGCTTTCCCCTGGCGCCACTCGCAGAGGTGCCCCAAATCGTCTCTTTGGACGCCGAGCGGGGTAGGGAGGGGGGAACTCTCAAAGAAGTGAACTCCCGGTCATCTGAAGCACCAGCCGCCACTGGTGGCCAGAATGATGGGTTGTTGTTACTTAACGACAGTTTTCCCTCACCATTCTTATTCGCCAATCCTATTTCACCTCGTTTTGTGTAGACTATCATTCGGGAAGCTGCTATATATCACCTAATTAGCGGCTAACAGTTTCTTCCACGGTATCCGTGAAAAAAAAAAGAACAAATAAGTAAGAAATCTGACAATAGAGTAAGGTGTGTCCACACAACTTCTCAGAATGTTAATGTTCAAATGTTTGTGGTATATAAAACATAACTACTGTGGTTATCAGTCCCTAGGCTTACAAACTACTAAATAAGAATGTCGTGTGGCTCATTGGCCTGGTGCTAGTCTTTCAATTGAACGCCACTTCGGCGATTTGTGTGTCCCTAGCCTACCCCAGTTATCCAACCGGGGAAAGGGACCTACAGCTTAACGTGGACTCCGAACCACGTGTCGTTCCAGGCGTCTCGTCAGATCGTTGAGAGGCGAAGGATGGGTTGAAGCGCAGACTGAAAAAAATCCAAGCTCCAACCGGGTTTCGAATCCGCGACCCTTTGGTTCCCAGGCGAGTACATTACCCCAAGACCACAGCGCCCGACTACAAACTACTTAAAATAATCAAAGGACAACACCAGTTCATATGACTGGGGGTTCACTTCTTTCAGTGCTGGACCTTGATAGTGGCGTGCCGCCCGCCGCCACCCCCCCCCCCCCCTCCCGCCGCTTAGCGTGCAAAGAGACAATCAGAAACAATTTGGCAAACCTCTACGAGTGGCGCGAGCCGACGGAAAACGTCCCGGTTTGCCCCCCCCCCCCCTTTTAGATATATCCAAAATATACTGAACGTTGTTCATTTTTCTTTGATAATAAACACCAAGAACATATGAACATGCACATGAACATTAAAACATAGTAAGTAACTGATTACAGTGTTAAGTGACTATCAAAATTACTCTGTTACGATGAGTACACAAATTACCTTCGGGTTAGTGACACTGTAAGCAGCACACCTTCCTAACCTTACGCATACACATAGGATGCTCTCTGCCACGTCTTTTCAAATAGTTAAATGTTTGTCACATGAAGAGTATAAACGCCATTTACTCTCGAAATCGCGACACATTTGCAAACACATCCGAAGATATGTGGCAAGTAACAATACAAAAGTCATTGTTGTTCTCGTGTCTGTTGAAAAGAAGACTGGGCATTAAGAAATTGCTTGCAGTCCGTCTCGAACTCAATACCTTTTACACCGTAGCGTGATGTCGCTAACCACACGGTTATTCTTGCTACGTGAAAAGTTTTTGACTCCATTGTTATTCATGATCGGATCTTCTGAAGGCTTTTACAGTTGAAGCGTCGTTCATTTATAGTTACAAGATATTTTGTCGTATTTTTGATGAATTTTCATGGGGGATTTGCGCAGGCGCGGTGCGCCGTAGCTCCAATGTCTTGCTTCGGGACCATTCGTGCGTAAACACCACAGCTCGAGTAGCCAGGAGCTGGTGTCTCTACCAGCTCAAACGCCAATGCTAAAAACTGCGTTTCCCCTCGCCTCTCCATGCCGCGGGAGCGCCCTTATGCTGTCTACACGGGGTTCAGAAGAGAATTTGAACCTCAGCCGCGCATGCACATTGCAATGCTGCAGCCACTGCCGCCTATATTAGAGGTGAAGGCCGCGGAGCTCTCGTGTGACGTCAGGCACAGCAGGTTGCGCGCGCATAGCTGACTGGGTAGCCGCTGGAGCACGGCCAACTATGCCGAAGCAGCGAGCCAGTCAGCTATGCGCGCGCATCCTACTGTGTCTGACGTCACACGAGAGCGCCGCGGCCTTCTATCTAAGGTGGTGGTGATACAAAGCAGCGGCGCTACCACTCGTATACGTGCTGTCTCCGTGTCGTAAAAAGTTTCTCGTGCGATAAAAACGTTTTTAATGTCCATATAAAATGATCTAATAGGTGAACAAAACGAAAAATGATAATTTAAAAACACTCTTTATTTTATTTACTTATTTACTTTTTTCCGTGATGAGCTTTGTTTCTGGCTGTTCACTGAACCTGTGAACACATAGGAAGTGCCGGCACTGGACAACACACACCCATGCTCGAGGAAGGACTCGTACCTCCGTCGGAAAGCAACCGCGTGTTCCACAGCAAGACGCCTTAGATTACATTAGATTAGATTAATACTTGTTTCTAGATCATCAATATGACTTCATTGACTTAGTTAACTAGATCAGGTATGCTTTTAAGTATACGTTTCCGTACACCGAGAGAACGTTGACAGAGCAGTTATCGCTATCAGATCGGATGCTTTACCACGTGACAGCACATGTTTTACCGCTTGAGTAGGCTGCTCTAGTGTGTGTGATTGCTGTCTTCCCAAACAGGTGCAGCAGCTACAGCTGTATGTTATGTAAATAATGCCAAACCAGATGTCCTGTACCTGCACTTTCGTTTAGGAGAGCAATTGCCAGAAATGATATAAGGCTGTTGTCTGGCGTGGTGGAGAGATATAAGTACAAAATAGCGATCACAGAGCAAGTCTTCTGAGAGATTGTAAGTAATAATATTTTCAAAATTGGTGCGCAATTTCTTATGCCCAAAATTGGGAGTTGTACTTAAGAACATCATAGTCTTGTAAATTGCAAAAGGAAGCGATAGTGTTACATTTCTGGCACTTCCAGCCTATTCTGAACCAAGAAACTCTCCTTAGAGCAGTTGAGAACGCAGTGGTATGCAGGTGACATAAAACGGTGTCAGGTGGCGATAACAGGAGGGCTGGTCGCTACTATTCCCGAGCCAAAGACCGCTCGAAATTATTGTATTCCTCTGATGTAACTGGCCAATGCATTTGATGGCTAAGCGCCAAAGCGCCAACAGAGGGCACATGTAATTTATTTCAGTTTTATGCCGTTGACCTTCCTCAACAGTTTCATATTTATCAAACATTTATGAGCCGCCTTGGTTTATTCTTATGTATTTGATCTATAATTACCTATAGAGTGTCTCGGTCAACTATTCACTTTAACAATTTGATTTTAGTCACATCAAGTTAAATTTTCTTGGTAATTTATCATATTAGTCTTTCAACATACACATTAAAAAAAGAAAAACTCAAATAATTCCATCTCGTCGTGCTTACTGAACGACTGCTGTTCATTGTGAATTGTAGGTCGGATAACAAGCTATTGATGCCAGCAGTGTGGCCCAACTTACATTACACTTAAAAATACATGATAAAAGAATGCCGATTTTACGTTTACTGTGTGACGATGTATTAAGTTATGTTATAAAAATAACACGTAGTCTCTGTAGTATTCCAAAAGAATTATATACAAGTTTGACTATAAGACTTTGAAGTCATTTAAGATGTGGACTGACCACTAGTGTATTTGGTTTTTGCTCATTTTCTGCTACAGAAATCATGATGATCATCACAGATGGGAACCGGGTCGAATCAATGAAGTAAGTAAGTCAAATCAGTTTACACTACTGGATTACTGATCGATTAGCGACGATGTCAATGATTGTGGAACATGCACGTGACCAGACAAAACGTTCCGTTGTTGCTATCTGTCTAGAGACTATCACAAACTATCATAGGTTCCATTTCATCCCATTTCAAAGTGAACCAACGCTCTGACAACTGTTAAATTACATATTACTTCACAGGGTTAAGGACTTGCTAACTATACACATACTTTATCCGTATTGGATATCTTTAACTTGTCTTCGTTCGTAAACCTCTTTTTATATTAATCCATTACATACTTAGCTGTTAGAATTCGTTTGAATCTTCAAAGAAAATCTAACACTCAATCAGTTCTAAACTGTTAATATTACGAAAGTTTAAAGTTTACATGTTTGGTGACTTTTACAGCAGTTGTAGAAGTAAAACGTGGCGAATCGTTTACAGAAAAGATGAATTTAAACTTTTTCTCTGATCAATTTTGATTGTCCATGTATTGCCTAGTTTTCAGATACATAAATTTAAGTTTCATGTTATCTTGGATTGTGTGTCTAGATTTAAACGTTAATTTTACATTCTTTGAAAGCAGACCAGGAAGCATAATACTGATTTCGCTTGCATGTGGTTTGTGTAGTACTAAAAGAGACCATGGCCACCCACAAGGGTGGGGATTGGTGGACCCATGGGTCCAGGGCCCGGTGCTGAAGGGGGCCTCCGCTCAGCCCTAAATGATTCAATTTTTTGGTTACTGAAATTAAAAACAAACTAGAAAAAACATGTTGAATATTTTTCATCCAACGAAATTTTAGAAGAATCTAGAGGCAATTGTAGTAGATATTTATGATAAAGCGCTTATCTTAAACGATTACTTCGATTAATGCTCTTAGACATTGCCATTGTTTGGTATTGTAAGCGTGTAGTAACTGCAGTGACCAAACGTACCGATTTTTTCGGGACAGTCACAATTTTTGTGTGTCTGCCCGAATAATCTCAAAGGTAATTCGGTACACGTATTTATTTCGGATTTAACAATTATGTTCCGATTTAGAAATTTATCGCTCTATTTCATTATTAGTTTTAATTATGATGGCAAACTGTTTGATAAAAGCTTCGTTAGACTTAAGGTGTTTATCAAAAACTACCGAAACCGTTGCAAACTGTTTCCACTGAGCTTACGCGCACAAAATATATCAGTGAGAAAGGCAGTGTATGGACTGCTAACACCACTTTTCTAGGTCAAAAATGGGTTGATATTATTTCTCATTTCAGACAGAATCATGTGCCAGTCTCAAATGCGCTAAAGCTAGTGCAGTTTCTCTTCTGCCTTTCCGGAAATAATGCTGTTACTGAAAGGGTATTTTCCCCACCTGAATAATTATGGACAAGTGACAAACCACAGCTTGCCGAAGAAACTGTGAAATCAATATTAGTAACTGGAGTAAATTATTTTGAAACTTGGGTAGAATTATAAACATATTGAAAAATACAGACTTGCTGAAGAAAAGTCACTGCACTGTTAAATACAAGTATTCTGATCGCATTCTTTCATCACATAAAGTACTAATAAAGTGTAAATTAATGTACTTTTGTAACAACGCAAACCGACATATTGTAATTATTACTTTCACTTAAGTCTTCTTCTAATATAATGAAAATATTTGTAATATGTCCCGAATTTGGATCTAGAAAATGTGGTTATGTCCCTAATTTGAATCTAGAAAATATGGTAACCTTAGTATTAACACAATATGCAATGTTTTCTCCTTGTGAAGTACACTCACTGAACAGAGACGGTGCTTACGCTGCTGAACTTAATTAAGATGTGATTCTTTTTTAGATATGTTGAGAGTTTTTATACTTTCTTCTTTATTAGGGCTGGTCATTGGGAACTGTTGAGACAACTTGTTCCTTTCTCTAAGTCTTGTTGCAATCAAAGGCTAAAAATAGTGCCCCAAATTTTGAAGCAACATCCTTTGATCTTCATAGTTTTAGATGTGTTCCTTCTGTATTAACTCCATCAGCAAAAAATATTGATTTGTATCTCAAGAAATACTTGACAACTTTCAAAGGCCTATTGATATCATTTTGCCGCAATATCTTGACCTCTATTCATCACAAAAATGTCGTTATACAGAACAAAGAAATTTCCCTGGACGTAGCGATGACGGGGGTTAACTTAAAGACAGTATGACATCACTTTGAATGAAGGCAGTAGGCATTTCACCAGAGATTCTCAGTGGGAAACCTGATGCAAATGAAAGGACACCTGAACAACTTCATCTGTAAGCATCAAACTAATTCAGATCTTTTCTTGTCTTTCCTGTTTTTAATTTTGTAATACAAGATTTGACAACATTTGCGAGCTATGAACAATTTATTCATCCATTTTCACCAGTTTTTGGCTTTCGTGGACCTAGAAAAGTAATTAACTGGAAGTCAAAATCACCAATCCCATCTCATACTTCAGATTTAGCAGATACTGACAGCTTCTTTGAAATTCTATCCATGTAGACCGTCTTCAGTAGGTCTGCAGTCTGTAAACCATAAAAGCATCCAGTGAAGGTTCGCAGCACGTTTATGAGAAAAGCTGCAAGCAAAGTTTTTGGTACTGAGTAGAATTATTAGACATTTTTGTACGATTCAGGGTCGGATTAAGGCAATCGCAAGTACCGTGGCCGCCGGGGCCCCCGAACTAGAGGGGGTACCGCCATGATCGCTTTCAAAATTTGTCACTATTTAATGAAGAGTCTTGTTTCCTAGTAAAAGGGGAAAAAGTCATCGAATTTAAAATATTAACATGATGCATTCACACTAATCCCGCCATCGAGAGCACCTTTATTGTTGCCTCTACTTTTCCTTTAACGCGACAGTATTGTTGAATACCACGGCAGTCTTACTTCGCGCGAACCAGCGACTATATGCATTTCGATTTGTCGCCCAATCGGCCGCCGATTTAAGTCTAAACACCAGAAATGTTTGATGTCACCGACAGGCGCAGTTCGCCTTTTTGCGTAGAACGCGGCGCTTTAGGCCCACAACAGTGGGTAGTGTCTGCAGAAGCTGCCCTCAGCCGTTACAGTCAATATAACATTACAATATTAATGTAATTTCATGTAAAACACACTTTGTTCTCTGTAATTGGTGACTTAGAAAATGGGCAAAGCCCGAAACTAGTCGTCAGCATTTCAAATAAAAGCAGCTTTGGTGCATATTTTAAAAAATGTCTTTTCTACATACATTTCACTTGGCAAAGCCAGTTGGCGAACTATCCGGGCGTAGTACTGTCGTGATTAAATTCAGAAGATAGATAAACGGAGGTTATTCGAAACTAATCTACCAGGTATTCTGAAAAGTATAGTTTAACAGTTTATACGCCATTTAAAATCCATTTTACAGTGGAAGGATCGAGAGGCCGAATTGCCCCCTTTACCAGTTTTTCCCATGTTAAATGAAATCAGTTGACTTCTGTGATTTTTTTGTCTTTTACATAAAGTATTGTGCACCCTGTTTTAGAGTGTTCTACTTCAGATAGATTCCTAAATAACAAGATTACTACCTAGAATGACCACACGACCAATTTGGCTACTCATAGCGTTTTTCTGTACTTTCGGGATGTTTCATTGTATTACTGTGTGTGAAATAAAACCAGCTGTTGTCTCCTTGTTGTTTCAATATGCGACAACTGGAGATGGCGCTCATGTATGGATGAGTTATGCCTGAGTGATTGTGTGAGTGGGTGTGATCTTTTCTGACGAAGGTCATGCCGGAAAATATACAAGTCGTATGAATGTGAAAATGAGTTTGTTGACAGCTCAGCGATCATCTTTATGGCGAGTTGCTAGCTATCCTCTTACTATCAACGTTCCAATCTGGACCTTCCATTGTTAAAAATCAATAAAAGTACATATGATGGTTAAGTACACTGAATTATCTTTGACAATCTGGCCGTATAAGCAATAAAACAGCATGGGGCCAATTTGGTCTTAGAGGTTCTTATACGTAGTGGTTTGCATGCGAACCTTCTAGTATTAAATGCTAAGTAGACTACATAGCAGCTACAAAACATTATACAGGGTGTTTCACTAAGTGTGTTTGCCTCTGTAACTTATAAAATGATAGGTGACGGGAAATTTTAATGCGGTGGGTCAACACAAGAAATGTTAAACTTTCTGCGGAGCTATGAACATAGTTTATTGTATAATTTTCCAAAGAGTTACAGCACAAAGATATAATTTTTTAAATGGGACAATACTTTTTTTTATCGTGCATTGGATTCGTTGAAACCAGCTGCGTCCAAATCAATTTAAACTATATTCCTATCACTGTTAGTTTGGGAGCTACAACCCTTCAAAATTTAGGGGGCGGAGGCTACGACAGCGTAGCTAACTGGCTGGTGGTGGTCATGAGACAGTGGGCCGTGCCCCAGGGGATAGCCACTCCGCCAGTTAGCTACGCTATCACACCCTCCGCCCCCGGAACATTGAAGGGTTGTAGCTCCCAAACTAACAGTGATAGGAATGTAGTTTAAATTGATTTGGACGCAGCTGGTTTAAACGAATCCAATATACGATTCAAAAACTATTGTTCCATTTAAAAAATATATCTTTGTGCTGTAACTCATTGGAAAATTATACAATATACTATGTTCATAGCTCGGCAGAAAGTGTGACATTTCTTGTGTTGACATACCGCATTAAAATTTCCCGTAACCTATTATTTTATAAGTTACAGAGGCAAACAAACTTAGTGAAACACCCTGTATAATTAGGTTCTTTGCCAATTTACTATGGTTGTCATACCGTTTAGGGATTCGTTCTCAAGTCATGCCATTGGCGCAGCAGATTAACGTTGCTTCAGGCGTGGCCTGAAAAGGAATTGATGAATCAGCTTTCGGCTAACTTTCTGCGGAGATCGATTTTCGTGTGTGTACAGCAATTCCGCCTTACCTGGCGCAGCGTCTGACAAAAGTACGAACAAGTGTTCTGCTAAGCTAAACTAGGGCATACTGTGGCCCAGGACCGTAGCCAGGGAGGGGGGGGGGGGAAGAAGGGAATCAATTCCCCCCCCCCCCCCGAAAAGCCTCACTATTTACCTAATTCCTTATAAAGTACTTCAAAAGTATGCTGAAGTTGCTCCTTCGAGACTTGTATTGAATAAAATTTATTATTACCGCGAGAGAGACCACGAACACCGACTGCCGGCGTGGCGCAGGGGATAGCGTCACGGACTGCGTCGCTGAAGGTCGCCGGTTCAATCCCGCCCACCGGCAAAATTTGTTTCTTTGTAATTAACAATTCCTGAAGGTTCTACATCTTTCTTATGTTCACTTGTAAATTCTACTTGTTTCTTATGTTAACTGTTCTTCTAATTTCCGGTAAATTCTGTCTGTGTATAAATAGCAGAGCACTCTGCCTGAGACGCAGTCAGTGCTGCGTGTATGTTGAGTTCGTAATAAACGTGCTTTGAGTATAAGTGCTGTGTTCAGTTGCCTTCGAAGTCAAGCCTGCTCCCATTTCAACGCGACAATATTGCCTCCATTGAAATACATCTGCGCCTTTAAACTTATTGTAATTGGCTGATTCCCCCGAAACCAAATTCTGTCTACGGTCCTGCTGTGGCCATTGTAAGTGAACTCCCAATTTTAACCCATTTCTTCCAAGCGTCGCGTACACGCAACACGAAATTTAGCCTTACAAAATGCAGTCGAAAAGGACTTACTATACAAAACTCACCATGCATGTGTTAAAAGGCATTTACGAGCTCTCTGTCTATGTGTTAAGTTCCACAATTACCTTAACACTTCGTGAAAAAAATTAATTGGAGATCACGTATATTTTTCAATAATATATTTGAAGTATTAGAATATATTTTGTTCAACCTTTATGTGCATATTCATGATTCCTATATATCTATGTCACAAACTGTTTTTTATTTTATTTTTTTTTTTTTTTTTCCCCTTCATGAACATACTAGACTCCTGACTAGGCAGAGAATGACCTCTATTTCCGTTGCGTTAACGCAACGTTGGGAGTTGCCTACATATATTCATACTCTATGGTTGTCTGGCTGTGGTTTTCTTCTTACGATCTGTGCAGTCAAAGATAATATCTCTGACTGAGTATTCAGAGCTAACGTAGTGTTCTGTAGTCTAAAGGCTTGAATTTTTTTTATCAGCGTAACATTATGTGTGGACCAAATTACAACACATACTGCTCGTTTGTAATATTTGTAATGTTATTTCAATTATTTTGAAGATACATCGATGACAAAATATAATATTTTCTCACAATTTCTATTTTTGGGAAGAAATGGGTTAAGTAAAATATTTTTATGAATGAAGCTTACCGTATTAAATTTATACTTTGTTATACCAAGTTAAAGCACAATTTAAAAAGAGCACGAGTAAGATTACAAACTACTGCACACAACATTAAAAAAAGACAGGGGGGAGCGCCCGTCTCTGATTCTGGGTCTGGGGCCCGCAATGTAATGTGGGGGCCATGAAAGAGACCATTCCACGTCGTGTTTTCTGACTGGTTTTATATGAAAAACTATGGCTACAGGCTACCACTGCCGATATTCGCTTTCTGGCCATTATGACGTGACCATCCATCGTTTCGTGACGTCAAGAGCTGGGCGTTGCGTGAATATGTAAAAGAAGTTCATCTTAAGAATCTAACAACTGTTTCAGTTGTTACAGCTTCTGAATGTATCTGTGGCATATTCTGGGTCAAAGTTGTGCCTTACAGACGTTGTTCAGTATAACTTAAAAAATCTCATCACACGTAGCGCACAGTAAGTCTCCGGAAAATAATGTGCTTTCTCCGAAATCGATATTTCGACCTGTTCGCCAGAGAAAGCGTAATCCAAATAAGTCACAGTCCAACGAACACAGAAATTCACCGAAAACTTTCTCGTTCGTTACGAGAAAGAATCGTCTGCCCAGCGCTTGAATCTGTTTGTTACGATACATTAAGTTCAGAAATACTCCTTCGATCATAAAACAAATACCGCCAAAATTCTAAGCCCTGACAATTAATCAGTCAAGTGTTTTGCAACAGAAGTTCCACATTTACTTCTAAAAGATATTGCACTGAATTCTGAAACACGTGTGATGAAAAGTAGTAATGGGTTTGCTGTCTGAACCGCAGTCGTCAGGTGGTGCTATCAGTTTTATACTTCGATGTGAGTATTGTCTTCCTTTAAGGGGACACGCTCCTGAACGGGCTGCATTTTTAGCTTTATATTCTCCCTTACGTTGCTACTGATCTATAAACGAGAGATAGCTCAAACGTTTTACAAACAGTTAGGGCCATTAGGCAAAGCAGTTTCCAAAAAAATTATTGGAATATTTATTATAGTTTGGTACTGAAAAAATATTTATAATAGTATAAAAAACGGAACACTATTTCACTGCGGTACCATTTTCTCCGGAACTACAGACCTCACAGCTTGGAAAACAGAATCACAGTACACACAACATTCACATAAATGTTTTATGCCTCCAATTTCCTTCCCTGATGCTGATCTGTGAAAAAGACAAGTAATTTATTTCACAACAACAAAAATATTAAAAAAGTAGCTAAAATATCACCGATATCATCATCATAACATGAGTTTTTCAATTAAATAATAGACAAGGTAGGTAGAGGAGGTCATTCTAAATATCTGTACAAATTTTTGTGAGTTTAACTTCAGTCATTTAGGAGAAAAGTGTACCTGAAAGATGCTAATTCAAGTTTTCGGTAATTCGCAAACGAATATTTACAGATTTATTAACTTACCACTATGCTGGTTTAGAACATTCCAGCTGCATAATCCAGTTGTTGTCCTGTTTCCTTATCCTCCATACTCTTTCTCTTCATTCTTTTCTTTATCCTCGACTCCTTGGTAGCAGCTTCTGCAGCTGCCTCTGCTTCGGTTACCCGTCGCTTATCAACAGCAGTTAGAGCCAAAGCAATATTCCTTCCCGTCTGGACGTTCAATTTCTTCATAACATTGATCCTTGAAATTGCACCTTCATTGAATGTTAATATTGCATCCATTTCACCAATCTTCAGCACTGTCAGCCCAACAAATAGAGTTTTGGGTATTCTCTCCCATATACAACTGTTGAAGCTTTCATTTGCATTCTGCGAGAGACCATGCATACATTTCCTAAGTAGATTTTTATATGCCAGATCCCTATATATAGGCTTAATTGCTTCCATTACAGCAAGTGGCAAGGAATGCTTGTGGGTTTATTGTATGCCTGTAGCATTGATCAACCAGTACTTGCACCATGAATCTTCCCCTTTTGGACACAAACCATGCTGTGGGGTTTCATCTGTTGACACTCTGTGAAACCATGTTGCCCAAACAGCTCGTCTCATGTTCTCTAAATCTCCTACATTTCTACTTATTGCTAGTCCATAATATTGTGTCAAAGAATCAATTTCACTTTTGTAAGACGACCTGCACCACCTATGTGTTTTCCGTCTGATAGTTTTTTCCCCCTTTTCCACTATAGTCTTTACATAATTTCCGGGAGTCAGCGCCTTCTAGAATACACCTGTGTTAATGATCCGTAGCTAACGACGGAAAAAACGGAGGAACAAAATAATACATCACGGAATCTGACTCACTTCAAACTGACAGATGAGCGTGGCCCCTGTGCACCATTACGTTCTACCTCAATTTTAGAACGAACGGAAAATGACAAAGCCCATAAACTATACATTTTTGAAATCAGCATGAAGAGCTCTTTCCTACAGATAAAAAATGCAGAGTTTTGGTAATTTTCACGAACATGTCCCCTTAAATGGTCGCTTCCTCTTACCTCGTTTCTGCTACGTAGGATCAAATGTACTCGGTGAAAAGTGAAGAATATGGTGTACGTAAGCGAACACAAAATGAGGTGACAAGGGTTTCACGCATTTTAATGCATCCCTGGCAGTAGTTATGACAGTATACTCTGAAATTAAGTATTCTGGCTATGTACTAAGTGAAGACTAATTAAAACGAATCCATAATGCCCTCATTTGGATATGTTCTCTTAGTATGCAAATAATTAAAGATATAACGAAAATGAAAAGATAGAAAATGTCGTTATAATCTAATTTATTAGACACTAGGATTCGTAAATATTTTTGTAGGGAAAGAGGTTGCTTAAAAATGAACGTGTGTCACCACCATCAAGAAAAAGAGTGATTATGTGTAAACATACGTCATTCTGTGCTAGAACCCTGAAGTAATGTGATATCTCTGCTTAAGTGTGTGTCGTGGTTACTACCTAGGATTGTGCTGAAGAGTTCATAATCGTTTATTTCTGTACATCCAAAGCATGCAGCTACTACTCACATCACTTTGAAATATCATCAAGGTAAAGAAGATTTATTTATTATCAGACAATACTGCATTATGGATACCACCATTATCTGCAGAAAGTCGAAGGTAATTACTAATGCTATTTCCAAGGTCATTGATATATAACGTGAACAGCTAGGACCACAATTGAAATTATTGAATCCATCATTGATGGTGGAACTGGGACTGCGGGTCGTCAAGATTACGTAGGAAAAAGGTTACCAATAGCCTATGTTTTACAGAAACATTTATTCCTTAGATACCAGTTTCTGCATTCCGTTATGCCATCTTCAGGCTCCTATATCGGAATATTATATCCATTTAAATGTGGATCCAAACTGGTTTCGTGGACTTCTCGATATCATTAAGATCCAACAACAACAACTGAAAGGAATAAATATTTCTGTAAAATATACGGCTTTTCGTAACCTGTTTCCTACGTAACAATTAAAATTATTTCTACATTTTTTATCGACTGTCCTCCTAAGATAACAGGTTGCCTGTTCCTTACCAAGAATCCCTGTAACCAGACACAAGTGATGCTCGATTCTACAGATGGTGACACTTTTGATACAAAGCGCATGTATGAACTTGACTATGGTTTAAAAGATTTTTCGAAAGTAAAAGCAGTACTGCATTTACATACAGTTTTATTGCACTGATTGTATGATGTCACGTGAGAAAAACATTTTATGGGTTTTCCAAGCCAGATGCTAACAGAAATATATAAACAAAAGGAGTAATTGAAACAAACAAATTCTTTAATTTGTGCCTTTATTGAATGAGTTATGGACAATGGATACAATGATGAAAATTGCAATTTTGGTTGGATTGGCTCCAGGGTTTGGCCTAAACAGTGTGAATTTGATGTAGTAGAATATGAGTCATCAGCGAGTGGGCAGCCAGCGTTCTTCACCAGCGACCATAGCCATGGCCATAACCATAGCCATAGCCATAGCCAGGGTAGCCATAGTGGGCACCGTAGCCATGGCCATACCCGTAGCCAGGGTAGCCATGGTAGCCCCACTTAGGGTAGCCACGGTAGCCCCACCCGGGGTAGCCGTAGTACCCCCAGCCAGGGTATTTGTACACATCGCCTGAAACAGAAGGATACATTCGTTAACTTCACATATTTTCAATAACGTAGACAAATAGAAGTAGATTTTTAGTAACATTAAACTGGAAATTGCGTCGAAGAACCATGCTGAAACATGTGCTACGGCATAGTTGAAATTGCGTCACCTGAAGAACGTTACATTTTATTCATGTAATGTGTTGGAGAAAGCAAGAGAGATACTTATGGACTTCTGATATGTGGCGAAATACGTGTTACAGAAACATGTGATGTGGTATAGTTAAATATGATACTAGCTTAAACCCGCGGCTCCGATTCTGCGTTGGTTGATTATGATAGATAAGCTATTTTTCAGTAGTGTGCTATGAGATCAAATCACACGTAAACATGCACGCGTTTCGAAGAATCCAGTCACGAAATTCAACAATAATGATTGTAATATCACAGATCGATCACTTGACGTAATGCACGAAACGTCAAATAGATTTTTTTAAAGGGATGTATTAAAAAGAAATTTCTTTTTTACTGCTTCATTTATTTATTGATATATTTCCTTATTCGTATGCTCATCCTTGCAGAGAAAGAGCTGAAGCCATTGTAGCACGCATAGATCAAAGATATGGTCAGTGGCATCACGTTTTGCTGTATGTAACCTGCTTGCTATAGCGTCACAAACGTCATCGCTGGCCCTCAATCCGATTTTTTTAATAATTTGACGACATTCAACCACCATATGTTCCACCCCCTTACAGCCATCGGCATGGAACTGCTATGGTGTACAACGGGAGACTTTGGACAACAATTACACACAGACCATTCGTTTGCGTTCTGTAGTTTCGCTGCAGAGCGAAATATAACACACACAAACACAAACGTAGAACATTATATAAACCGATAATATTCCATCCCAATATACTCCACCCTTTAGCAACCCTCAAGCAACAATGCAACCGAAACCATTTCCAAAAAGTAAATATAATTTTCAAAGAGTGATTATTGTTTCGCATTTCGCGTTATATTCTTCAAATTACTAAATATCTATCAGATCGTTATAAAAGCGTGCCTAAAACCGTCCTCAGGTATAAATTAATAACTGTACAAATATTTAAGTCCCTGCCTCTTGTCGTTCGGAGGTGATAAGCGTACATTGAACAGACATTCACATTTTATAGATATAGATGGCAGGTTCTTGAAGGTGAAAGAGTGACACAAAGGGGACGAGACAGGAATCAGACAGTCTTAATGTACTATAACATATATTATTGTAGAAGTTTCAGCAAAGGTATACTATCACTGCTGATGGTATACCTCCATTGACCCTTATAGTGGAAGCGGGTTGTGGATTCCGGTTCCGCCAAACAGTGCACTTACACTGGGGATAGTGCACCATCGCTGGAGAAAGAATTCCTTCACTACCAAGAGGTAAGAAATGTGAACCTTGATATACAACACTGGCAAGAACCAACTCGGTATTCTCCCATCTCTTCGCTCAGTGACGTATAAGAAGCATCTATAGTGTACAGCGACCCATCTGTTCCTACACTTAGTTGCTAAATGAACGTATTTTAAAAATTGCTCATTAACTTAATAAAATGTTGCAGAGCTGTACCTATATTGAAACTTCCTGGCAGATTAAAATTTTGTGCCAGAACCGGGACTCGAACCTGGGATCTTTGCCAATTTTAATCTATCAAGAAGTGTCATATCAGCGCACACGCTACAGAGTGAAAGTTTCATTCTGTACCTATATTTTACATAACAAATTGTGTGTCGGTATGTTTTATAGTTTACATATAGATGAGTTACTCTCAAAAATTTGGACCCGAGAAATATTAGATTTACATATCTGTAATTTTGGTTTTAAAACTTTCCGAATCTGTAAACATTGTATATTTGTTATAAAAGAAAATTCTGGTTTATTACAGAATTTACCGTCAAAAAGATGAAGTTGGATCCAAAACAACATTGTTGTAGATTATGCTCTGCTTACTAAAGACATTATCAATAACTATATGTATTTTGGGGACAATGTGAGAAAGCAATCATTTGTAAACTTTTAACTACCGAGTCCTCTATGTGTCCGTTTCGTTATTGCGTTACGTGTAACGCCCAGGAGTTTATAATTTCGTGTTGCAAGTGGAGTATTTTGTTATTTACGACTCGTTGCGATAAGGTACTTGCAACTCAAAGTGCTTTGTTTTTCTGAACTGTTTCAAGTGATGCATAGTTAGAATCAACCTCATATGGATTTTAAAACTGAGTATGTATTTTGTGAGATTATATAGATTGAATACAACTACAGATTTTATTTGTTGCCGAGCTCCAGGTTTCTGTGGAATAAATAGATAGTAGGAACATTTTATTCCAACAGTCGACGAGCTGAGGTGTGGACTAGTGTTCTGAAGATTATAAGCAGAACTTTCTACATGCCTTTCTGGATGCTTGCCAATAACAATAATTTTCTTGCCCATAACAATAATTTTAAAGCTCTCGAAAGGCAGAGGAAATTAAAGATATGCACGAACAATTATATTGAAAAAGTTCACTCATGAAAAACGTACTTCTTTCCTCCCCAGCGCCCCACAACAGCTTAACTAGTGTACGAGTCGACTGCAACAGCTGCGTGGATTGTTGTTTATAGGTGCAGTCAACTTTTCAGGAGGACGAGGCTGGCGTCAAATCATTTTTAAACCTAACTACAACAAAAAATGAACTAGAAAGTCGGAAATACGTAAACATTTTCGCTGTTATGCTGAATTAACCCTTTAATGCATAGTGTAGCTGAACGGCTACATGCCTTTTTTTCGATTATTTCTCAAACTGATGAACATTTTACCACATACTCATTTGTAGCTACTTCTATACACAGTGGTTCACATGAAAGTAGCTTGTCCTAGAAATTGTAAATTGTAGAGTGCTACTGAATCAGGTAGACAGTTAGTTGCATTGTGTTACTTCTAACATGTGCGTTTGTTTCCTCCTTTTCCATTTAAAAGTAGTCAATCACATACGAGTGTTGCATTACGAGTTACTTTCTGGAATGATGAGAGGCATAATAGTGACATTTACTGCATCGGGTACATCATGAAGGCACTATATAGTTGATCAACTATGAACTTTTTGTTGCTAGTAGTGCATAGTAATTTTAAGGATTTTTTTTTCCAATATTTTTCTCAGTATATATGCACTATACCTTAATCGTGGTAGCTCTTATAGCTTCAAATAAAAATGCTTGCATTAAATGGTTAAATTCAGCGGCAAAGTCGAAATTCAGTTTGGACCTGGACTCGAACCCACATATCCCGCTTTGGGACCACTGTTTGTTTTAACCAATACGCTGTCCGGACACACTTCTTGTCCTGTCCAAAGTCTCAACGTATTTCACACTTCTCTTCTAGTGTCCTTTGCTCATTGTTCCACTTTCTAGCAGCTTTACTGCAAGGGTTCGGATGCATTTGTCCGTCAGCAGTTTATTACCCTTAGAAGGAAATCCGAATTCGAGTTCCGGTCAGGTAGTAATTTTCAACTTCCCCGTTGACTTTATTTCAACTACCTACAGTACCTAAGAAGTATATTTTTAATGTTATAAATTAATAAAATGCAGCAACCAGTTGCTTGTGATTATATATTTTTGACGACCGGTTTCGGGCGCTTGAGTGCGTTGTTTTGGTCTCTATACAGGCAAACAAGTGCATTGGTATAGAGTAAAGGCTATAAAACATACAAAAGTCTGTTATAGTAATTTGAAGCAGTTTTGAACCAAATAGATTGTAATAAAGATATGTTCATATAATGGGATAAAATTAACACTTACATTTTAGTATTGTTGCTTGATAAATGTACATGCTAGCAGGAGAAGTGCAGAGATTATGCAATGAATAACAATCAGCTTCAAACAAAGTATCTATGGATGAGCCTCATAGGGAAAGAGTAGAAATAAATAAGGAAAAAAAGGTATGGGAAGAACAGTAATACTCGATGTAGTTGAAAGGAAAAGCGTAAAGAGAGGAGCAGGTGACTGATAAATAAGTCGCTTAATGATTAATATTCAGTGGTATAAGAAGTACAATGATAAGTGGCGTCATAGGCGGAATATTTCGGAACTAGCAACTGACACAGTAGTAGGATGGTTAGAATGCCACTGTCAGGAAATCTGTCAATATAAAGAAATTGTCATTGTGTCTATGGCTTCAAATGTTAATGGGGATAGATTGAGAAGTGATTCTCATACAACAAATGAATTAAGGATGTGGGTTATAAGTTTTAAGCTGCGGGAACTAATGTGCAAAGAAATGTGAATGATTACACTAATATTAACCTAGTGTTACAATTGGTACATCTAGTCCGACAACTGAAGAGAGTTAAACAGTCAACTTGCTAGAAATATACCAAAGAGGACAATCATGTAGAGCAGATCATAATAAGAGTAAGTGGTGACTGGTTTTGTAAAAATAAGCAAGTCACTATCATAATGGTAGTGACTATTGCATAGTGCCTAGGCATAAAATAACCTATCTCTATATATAAAAGGAAGTGTCCCGATTGACTGACTGATTGACTGACTGACTCATCATCGCCCAGCCCAAACCACTGAAGATAGAAACTTGAAATTTGTGGAGGGTGTTGATCTTACTCTGAAGGCGTCATTTAAGAAGCGATTTTTCGATATTGCATCCGTAAGGGGGTGAAATAGGGGATGAAACGTTTTTTGAAAGTACGTAGCTATTTAGGCAATTTTGAAGCTAGAACTACTAAATTTCGGATTTTAATTCAGGGTTCGAATTTAAACGACACGTGTTTCGGCATTTTTGAAATTCGACAAATAAGGGGGTAAAATAGGTGACGCCAAAATTTGATTTTCAAAAATATGTTGCTGTTAAGTCAAATTTTAAGCTACATTTACGAAACTTCGGATATGGAATCTTGGTCAGGATTAAAAATCTATGATTTTTAGTATTTTTGGAAATTCAACAAGTAAGAGGGTTAAATAGAGGATCAAAAATTATTTTTGAAAACACTTTGCTATTGATACAATTTTGGAGCTAGAGCTACAAAAACTGATATTTGTATAGTTGGTTAGACGTTAAAAAATACGTGTTTCGGTATTTTTGGAAATTCAACCATAAACGGGTTTAAATTGGAGAGGGGTTGTTTTTCGAAAATATATTGCTATTTAGGCAATTTTGAAGTTAGAACTACAAATTTTCGGATTTGAAATCGCGGATCGAATTAAAAAGACACGTTTTGGGCATTTTTTGAAATTCGACCAATAAGGTGGTAAAATAGAGGACGCGAAAAATTGATTTTCAAAAATATGTTTCTGTTAACTCAAATTTCAAGCTATAACTACGAAACTTAAGAAATGGACTCTTGATCAGGATTAAAAAAGACACGTGTTTCGGTATTTTTGGACATTCAAAAACTAAGGGGGTAAAAGAGGGGATCAAAAATTCTTTTCGAAAACACTTTGTTGTCAAGACAATTTTGGAGCTATAGCTGCAAAAATTGGTATTTGTATTGTTCGTTATGATTTAAAAAATACGTGTTTCGGTATTTTTGGAAATTCAACCATAAAGGGGGTTAAATTGGAGAGGGGATGTTTTTCGAAAATCTGTTGCTATTTAGGCAATTTTGAAGTTAGAACTACAAATTTTCGGATTTGAAATCGCGGATCGAATTAAAAAGACACGTTTTGGGCATTTTTTGAAATTCGACCAATAAGGTGGTAAAATAGAGGACGCGAAAAATTGATTTTCAAAAATATGTTTCTGTTAACTCAAATTTCAAGCTGGATTCTTCATCAGGACTAAAACGAACTCGTGCAGACCAACCAGCCTACGCATGCGAAGCAGCGGGGGTTCAGCTAGTCTTTAATATGAGGTGTGGGGGGGGGGGGAGGAGAGGAGGGAATAGTTACCATAAATTACACCTGGCATTTGTATCCAAATATTTATGGGGTGGGATGGAGTTAGAGTGGTAGAAAGTAGTTGATGACTGAGTGAGGTGGTGGTGGGATGGGGGTGGGGCGGAGGTAATAGAGGTAAGCAAACTGCACAAAGAGGAAGCAACCAAGGGAAGTTTGAGGAACCACGCATAGACATTAGAATGTAAGGCCAGGGATGGGAGTATGATGTAAGGGGTGGGGGGGGGTGATGGTATACTACATAACTACATTGTGTAGTAAAGTAGAACAGAGTAGGGTTACATACAGAAATAAGAATAGGACTGCAAAATTTAGAATCTTAGATAATTTTTTAAAGCATAAACTTATGTATTTTAATGTCAACCATTGGTGTCTGTTTTTTTCAGTCACGTCCGAAACATCAATCCGACTATGTATTCGGTTATCACGACCAACTCCAGTTATATACACATAGTTGATAATGATCGTGGTATGTGCTGAAACACAAAAGTCTGTGTTTAGCGTTTTTTAATCACTTACCACTGTGGTATCCGTACTCGGAGCACTTGGCGAGGTGGACGTCCTGTCCATGTGTGGCGGCCAGAGGGTAGGAGGCGTCACAGCCAGACAGCAGCGCCAGGCAGGCCACGGACAACACACACACCTGCAACACAACACGTCACACAGTGACGGCCTGACTCACTGAGGGGAGGGGTACTACATACTAGTGATACTAGTGGAAGGTACAAATATATTGAAACACACTGTGTCACGGTCATTCGAGTACTCTGAACAAGGAAATGTTAAAAACTGAAAAGGAAATAGAAAGAGTCCACTAGACTCAGAGGGCCGTAGACGCGGGTTCTCACGTAGATGCTGTGGTTCTTGACTTCCGCAAGGCGTTTGATACAGTTCCCCACACACGTTTAATGAACATCTACATCTACATGGGATACTCTGCAAATCACATTTAAGTGCCTGGAAGAGGGTTCATCGAACCACAATTATATTATTTATCTCCCATTCTATTCTCGAATAGCGCGCGGGAAGAAAGAACACTTGAATCTCTCTGTTCGAGCTCTGATTTATCGTATTTTATTCTGATCATCATTTCTACCTATGTAAGTGGGAGTCAACAATATATTTTCGCATTCGGAGGAGAATGTTGGCGATTGGAGTTTCGCAAGCGATAAGCGCCGTTGTTGTAATGATTCTCATCCCAGATCCTGTAGTATTTCCGTAACGCTGTCTCCCCTGTATCGTGGCAATACGAAACAAGCTGCCCTTCTTTGGACTCTTTCGATGTCCTCCGTCAAACCCACCTGATAAGGATCCCACACTGGACTGCAATAGTCCAAAAATGGACGGACAAGCGTAGTGTATGCAGTTTCTTTTGTAGTTTTGTTGCACGTTTTAAGGGTTCTGCCAATAAAATGCAGTCTCTGGTTCGCCTTTCCCACGATATTATCTACGTTTTCTTTCCAATTTAAGTCTGAAATAATAGTAATCCTATTTATTTTGTAGAGTTTACGGCCTTCAGTTTTGATTGATTTATCTTGTAAACAAAGTTTAACGGATTTCTTTTCGTACTCATGTGGACGACTTCACACTTCTCATTATTTAGAGTAAATTGCCAATTTTTACACCATAGTGATATCTTATTCAGATCGTTCTGCAGTTGGTTTTGATCTTCAGATGATTTTACTAGACGGTAAATGACGGCGTCATCTGCAAACAACCTAAGAGAGCTACTTAGATTTTCCCCTAAATCGTTTATGTAAATAAGGAACAGCAGAGGACCAATAACACTACCCTGTGGAACGCCCGATATCATCACTGTTTTATTCGATGCCTTACCATCGATTACGACGAACTTTGTCCTCTCTGACAAGAAATCCTCTATCCAATCGCAAAGTAAGAGCATACGGTCTATCAGACCAATTGTGTGATTGGATTGAGGAGTTCCTAGATAACAGAATGCAGCATGTCATTCTCAATGGAGAGAAGTCTTCCGAAGTAAGAGTGATGTCAGGTGTGCCACAGGGGAGTGTCGTGGGTCCGTTGCTGTTCACCATATATACAAATGACTTTGCGGATAACATCGGAAGCTCACTGAGGCTTTTTGCCGATGACGCTGTAATATATAGAGAGGTTGGAACAATGGAAAATTGTACTGATAATGCAGGAGGATCTGTACCGAATTGACGCATGGTGCAGAGAATGGCAATTGAATCTCAATGTAGACTAGTGTAATGTGCTGCGAATACATAGAAAGAAGGATCCTGTATCATTTAACTACACTATAGCGAGAAGTTAATTTCATAAATTATCTGGGAGTGGGCATTAGGAGTGATTTAAAATGGAACGACCATATAAAATCAATCGTCGGTAAAGCAGATGCCACACTTAGATTCATTAGAAGAATCCTAAGGCAATGCAGTCCGAAAACAAAGGAAGTAGGTTACAGTACACTTGTTCGCACACAGCTTGAATACTGCTCACCGGTGTGGGATTCGTACCAGGTGGGGTTGATAGACGAAGTAGAAAAGATCCAACGGAGAGCAGCGCGCTTCGTTACAGGATCATTTGGTAATCGAGAAAGCGTTACGGAGATGATCGATAAACTCCAGCGGAAGACTCTGCAGGAGAGACGCTCTGTCGCTCGGTACGGGCTATTTAATTGCTATTCACTTGAAGTTCGTGGAGAATAAACACAAAATACATGCCAAAGACGACTTATCATTATTGATTAACGTTGTTACTCAAAATTCAACGAAGTGGACCAGACAATATGTATTTGCGTCGATGTGCGGTGAGATGTACTCGATGAACATCTCATGCGTCGCGTCCTCAAATAAGGACACTAAAATTTAGTTTCATTTTTGTCATCTCGTACATCAGGGTGACCATAAAAGCACAGGAACCTCATATACACAGTTCGTAGTAATTGACGTTAAGTCATCGAGTAAAACAGAAGTGATATCTGGCGTTACCCAGGGAAGCGTTATAGGTCCCCTACTCTTCCTCGTGTTTATAAACACGACAATCTGAATAGCTCCCTTAGACCGTTCGCGGATGATGCTGTCGTTTATCGGTTAGTAAAATCAACAGAGGATCAAAAGCAACTGCAAAGCGATTTAGACAGATCTATTTACGAAAGAGATCTATTTACGAAATTTTAATCACTGTCTGTTACTTCTGAATGTGAAAATATTTTGCTAGCTCCCACCTACATAGGGAGACATGACCATTCCAAAAAATAAGAGAAATCAGATCGAAAACGAAACGATTTACTGTGATTTATTCCCGCGCGCTATTAGAGAATCGAACAGTAGAGAATGGTTATGAAAGTGGTTAATGAACCCTCTGCCACTTTAATCACTTTAATGTGATTTCCAGAGTATCTATGTAGGTGTAGATGAGGACTAATAATGAATGCTGGAATGTCTCTTAGACGGCAGTCGTTGGGCTAAAAATGAAATAGAAAGTAGAGATTACAAGAAAGAGTAGAGGCAGGCCTACAAATGAAAGCACATTGTTATCTGCACATAAAAAAAAGAAGCCTGTCATTCGGTACCCAATGAATTACGCTTCGATGGGGTATAACACTGGCCAGCCAAGTAAGGTTATCCAAATGGCAAAAGGTGTCATGATCGGGAGAGCCAACGGAAAACTGAGAAAAGTGTAAACTTGCTGTCTGCCCTGAGTGCCTGGAAATATTTCATTGTACGAAAAAAAAAAAAAAAAAATAGTCTACAATCTTCATGTATTCTTTGATATTATTAATAGATATTCCATGTAAAATGTATCAGTTTTCGTACTCACTGTCCTATTGATCTATGAAACGATTTTTATTTATTTTTAGATAAATTATGATGAATTCTGCAAAAGATAGGTCTTAAGTTACCAAATAATGTATCATAAATTTTGCTCATTGTCGGGTTGATAACTCTTCCACGAGAGGGGTAAGTATAAAGAAAGGATAAGCGGCCGGCCTCACCTTAATTACATAACTTATACAGTATATATATATATATATATATATATATATATATATATATATATATATATATATATATATATATATATTACTGTGCAACCGAGGCGCACGCCAGACTACAAACCCAAAGGTTGTGGGTTCGATGCCCGCCAGGTCCTAGGATTTTTATCTGTCACTTTCCACTTATTCCCCTCTGGCAGTGTTGCTGAAGCTATAAGAAAAATACCGAGTAGCACCGTGGTTCGGAACCCACGTTAAACTATAGGTTCCCCTATAACTGGCTGCGTAAGTCAGTTCGAAGGTCGGAGGAAGGCAACGGCATACCACCTCCAAACAGGACCATGCCTAGTGAAGCACTATGGTGTTCAAACCAATCTTGTGATCGTTGAATGCTTTACCTTACCTTATAGAAAACCATGCACCTGCATTATTAGCAGTCGAACAGTGTCTACAGCTCAAGGTTGCGTGATAAACGTTGCTGCAAAAATTTTCATGTTCAGTGTTTCGCACAGATATGTACCGAATTAAAGAAATTTAACTGCTCTCACAATCTATTCTTTCTAAAGGTTTAACACAAGTATTACAATACCCATATTATCTCGGCCCAATATTTGAGTACCGAAGAATTTAAGAGAATTCCCACAAATACGGAATACTTTCCCTGTGGCACAGGTCGCAGTTTTTTCATTAAAAATGTTGCGTTGTGGATGACGTTTCAATTAACCACTTCTTTAGTAGGTCTATTCCCAATACTTCGTGTACACTGTATCCTCGCAAGCCACTGAGTTTACACAAGTACTTCAGACTTCATTTTTTGATTCTTGGATTTCGTTTCATTAAAAGATCTTGAGCCGTTTACAGGTAACATACTACTTGAATATCAAATACAGGGTGCGTCTGAAAAGTTCGTTGAATGGTCCAGTATTTTACAAACCGTGCTGGCGAGGATGAGGCGTTCGCACATATACATTGACTAACATACCAAAAAGCGCCCCCTATCGGGCAAAGCACTGCAGTAAAGCGGTGGTGCACGCTGCGACTCAGCTAACAGGGTCAGTCTGAGAACTCGCGTCAGTGCAACATGGAATGCTAAATGAGTCAACGCATTAACACCAATTTTTTTTTCAAATTAGACAAAACAGCGAGGGAGATCCACGGAATGTTAATGGAAGTGTATGGTGCTGAAGCTGTGAGTAAAACGTGTGTGTTCGAGTACATCCTACAAAGAGTGACCTCACTGCTTCGAGCGATTCCACAAGAAACGTTTGACGGCCGCGGTGTCCGAGGGGACTGCGGCGCGCCAGTCACGGTCTGTATGGCCACTACGGACGGGAGTTGGAATCCTCCCTCGGGCATGAATATTTGTGCCGTCCTTAGTGTTAGCTAATTCATAATTAGTTTGTAAGTTTAGGGAATGACCCCGTAGTTGAGTTTCATAAGCTATACAAACATTTGAACATTTTTCAAGAAACGTTTGCTGACAATTTCCAACAGACACCTTATCGCAGAAAAGAATAATTGTAATATAATAAGCTCTAAGTGAATTTATAACAAGTATTTCGGGCTTAATCACGTTTCGAATGTGAAACTTTTTTAAAGTATATCGTGTGATAAAGCATTATTCTTGTACCAAATAGAAAACCACATATTCAGAGTAGAGACTAAATGTAACGTTGTGAGCTGCAAGTGTTGGAGACAAGTGAGTGGGTACTTACCAGTGAGAGAACGCGAGCCATGGTGTTGGTGGACTGAGGGCTGAGGGCGGACAGTGGGGAGGTGCGTGGCGGTGGCTGCTTTATACCACCAGGGCTGCCGACGTCCGCACTCTGCAGGGCAGCGCTTCTCAAAGCAAACAAGCGCCCGCCCGTCTCTGCACTGGCGCAACACTGTGGGCGCAACCGAAAAATGGTGGCCGAGCATGAGGTGAAGTTCTAGACCAGGAACAATCACTTAATGAAACTGCAAACCAGTTTGCTGAAAAATCTTCATATTATAGTTCGTCTTAATCCTACGAGTGATAGTATTATATGACTAATGTTGACCTTATGTTTCTGTTATGTGAAGGATAACACTTGCATATATTTTCTTATCTAGATTTCAGTCAATGTGTGACCATCGTCAATGCGTAACTACGTTAAAACATTAGAGTTCATCGTGAAGGATGAAAGCAGGAATACGTTTACACATTTTTTTAAAGTAGATCTTATGCACTGAAGATGATCACATAAAGTTGGAAATAGAGATCTATAATGAAAAATAATTTTAACTGATTGTTATTACGTTTTAAACAATTGAAAACGCAGTCGCTGAGCACGTCTACATCTGCTACTTTTCTTATAATATACAGAGTAGAATATCGTGTCATTGAAATTCATAAAAATCTAGTTTGATTAAGTTTTGCACACTGCACCTTCAAAACACGAGGAAGGTCGCTGACAAAATTTCTTACGGTGCATGGAAGAGGGTAATTTACAACAAACTCCGATTATGTTTTACCGAATACTAAGTTGGGATATGTGTGTATGTTATTGTGGAGAATAATTTAATACTCTGCAGAGAGTATGTTGGAATAAATTTCCACACTTAAATACAATGAAAGAATCCCTGAGACGGATTTTCGTCTCAAATATGTCAGAGACATTATTGATAGAGCTGAAGCATTGAATTAAAATTTGTGGTGCGGCCGGGAATCGAACCCGGACCTCCATGCTTACTAGGCAGACGTCTTAACCGTTAGACTACCACACCACTAACGATTAAGGCGCCTCGGAATAGTCTATGTACGATTTCCCTCCACAACACAAACTTTAATTCAGCTTCTTTGTTCCAAAGATAATTGCCACTACTGCCAAGGCTCTCCATGCAGCGGAATAGCACCTCAGCAATGGACATGGTGGAACAATCCTGTTATGGTGATATAAATATCAATTAAATATAATGAAAGAATCCCTGAGACGGATTTACGTCTCAAATATGTCAAAGACATTATTGATAGAGCTGAAGCATTGAATTAAAATTTGTGGTGCGGCCGGGAATCGAACCCGGACCTCCATGCTTACTAGGCAGACGTCTTAACCGTTAGACTACCACACCACTAACGATTAAGGCGCCTCGGAATAGTCTATGTACGATTTCCCTCCACAACACAAACTTTAATTCAGCTTCTTTGTTCCAAAGATAATTGCCACTACTGCCAAGGCTCTCCATGCAGCGGAATAGCACCTCAGCAATGGACATGGTGGAACAATCCTGTTATGGTGATATAAATATCAATTAAATATAATGAAAGAATCCCTGAGACGGATTTACGTCTCAAATATGTCAAAGACATTATTGATAGAGCTGAAGCATTGAATTAAAATTTGTGGTGCGGCCGGGAATCGAAACCGGACCTCCATGCTTACTAGGCAGACGTCTTAACCGTTAGACTACCACACCACTAACGATTAAGGCGCCTCGGAATAGTCTATGTACGATTTCCCTCCACAACTGCATGGAGAGCCTTGGCAGTAGTGGCAATTATCTTTGGAACAAAGAAGCTGAATTAAAGTTTGTGTTGTGGAGGGAAATCGTACATAGACTATTCCGAGGCGCCTTAATCGTTAGTGGTGTGGTAGTCTAACGGTTAAGACGTCTGCCTAGTAAGCATGGAGGTCCGGGTTCGATTCCCGGCCGCACCACAAATTTTAATTCAATGCTTCAGCTCTATCAATAATGTCTCTGACATATTTGAGACGAAAATCCGTCTCAGGGATTCTTTCATTGTATTTAATTGATATTTATATCACCATAGACACCACAGACATTGCCGAGGTGGGGTGGCTTGCGTGCCTCAACGATACAGATAGCCGTACCGTAGGTGCAACCACAGCGGAGGGGTATCTGTGGAGAGGCCAGACAAACGTGTGGTTCCTGAAGAGGGGCAGCAGCCTTTTCAGTAGTTACAGGGGCAACAGTCTGGATGATTGACCGAGCTGGCCTTGTAACATCAGCTAATGCGGCTTTGCCACACAGCTACTGCGAACGGCTGAAAGCAAGGGGAAACTACAGCCGTTATTTTTCCCGAGGACATGCAGCTCTACTGTATGAACATATGATGATGGCATCCTCTCGGGTAAAATATTCCGGAGGTAAAATAGTCCCCCATTCGGATCTCCGGGCGGGGACTACTCAAGAGGATGTGATCATCAGGAAAGACAATACTGGCATTCTACGGGTCGGAGCGTGGAATGTTAGATCCCTTAATCGAATAGGAAAATTAGAAAATTTAAAAAGGGAAATGGATAGGTTGAAGTTAGATATAGTGGGGATTAGTGAAGTTCGGTGGCAGGATGAACAGGATTTCTGGTCAGGTGACTACAGGATTATAAATACAAAATCAGTTGGGGGTATCACAGGAGTAGGATTGATAATGAATAAGAAAATAGGAATGCGGGTAAACTACTATGACCAGCACAGCGATCGCATTATCATTGTCAAGATAGATACGAAGCCAACACCGACAACAGTAGTACAGGTTTATATGCCAACTAGCTCTGCCGATGATGAGGAAATCGAAGAAATATATGAGGAGCTAAAGGAAATTATTCAGACAATTAAGGGAGAGGAAAACTTAATTGTTATGGGAGACTGGAATTCGGTAGTAGGACAAGGAAGGGAAGGGAAGATAGTGGGGGAATATGGTCTGGGCAAAAGGAATGAAAGAGGAAGCCGCCTGGTAGAATTTTGCACGGAACATAATTTAGTTATAACAAACACCTGGTTTAAGAATCACAAAAGAAGGTTGTATACGTGGAAGAGACCAGGAGACACCGGGAGATACCAGATAGATTTTATAATGGTAAGACATAGATTTCGGAACCAGGTTTTGAAGTGTAGGACATACCCAGGGGCAGACATAGACTCTGACCATAACTTGTTGGTTATGAACTGTAGGCTGAAACTGAAGAAACTACAGAAAGGTAGGAAAATAAGGAGATGGGACCTGGATAAATTGAAGGAACCTGAAGTTCTTAAGAATTTCAGAGGGAGCTTCAGGCAACAATTGACAGAAACAGGGGAAAATAAAACAGTTGAGGAGGAATGGGTAAAATTGAGAGATGAAATAGTGAAGGCAGCAGAGGACAAAATAGGTAGGAAGGCAAGACCTACAAAAAATCCTTGGATATCACAGGAGATACTAAATTTAATCGATGAAAGGAGAAAATATAAAAATGCAGTAAATGAAACAGGCAAAATGGAGTACAGACGACTAAGAAATGAGATTGACAGGAAGTGCAAAATGGCTAAGCAGGAATGGCTAGAAGGCAAATGCAAGGATGTAGAAGAATGTATAAATAGGGGAAAAATAGATACAGCCTACCGGAAAATAAAAGAAACATTTGGCGATAGGAAGGGCAGCTCTATGAATGTCAGGGACACTGATGGAAAGCCGGTTCTCAGCAAAGAAGGGAAAGCTGAAAGGTGGAAAGAGTATATAGAGGGGCTCTACAAAGGAAATGAACTTCGAGACACTATTGTAGGAAGGGAAGAGGATGTAGATGATGATGAAATAGGAGATATTATACTGAGAGATGAATTTGACAGAGCACTGAAAGATCTAAGTCGAAACAAGGCCCCTGGAGTAGATGATATCCCGTCAGAGCTACTGAAGTCTCTGGGAGAACCAGCCATGACAAAATTGTTTCACATTGTGTGTAAGATGTATGAGACAGGTGAAGTACCCTCAGACTTTAAGAAAAATGTAATAATCCCCATTCCAAAGAAAGCGGGTGCAGACAGGTGTGAAAACTACAGAACCATCAGTTTAATAAGTCATGGTTGCAAAATATTAACACGAATTATATACAGAAGGATGGAAAAGCTGGTAGAAGCCGACCTCGGGGAAGATCAGTTTGGGTTCAGGAGAAATGTAGGAACACGGGAGGCAATACTCACTTTACGGCTTATCCTAGAAGATAGATTAAGAAAAGGCAAACCAACATTTCTAGCTTTTGTAGATTTGGAGAAGGCTTTTGACAATGTTGATTGGAACAAACTATTTCAAGTTCTGAAGCAAGCAGGAGTAAAATATAGGGAGCGTAAGGTTATTTACAACTTGTACAAAAACCAGACAGCGGTTGTCAGAGTTGAAGGGCATGAAAGGGATGCAGTGGTTGGAAAGGGAGTAAGACAGGGTTGTAGCCTTTCCCCAATGTTGTTCAATTTGTACATTGAGCAAGCTTAAAGGAAAGCAAGGAGAAATTTGGAGAAGGAATTAAAGTTCAGGGTGAAGAATTGAAAACATTGCGTTTTGCGGACGACATAATAATTCTGTCAGATACGGCAAATGACCTGCAAGAGCAATTGAACGGAATGGACAGTGTGATGAAAGGTGCATATAAGATGAACATTAACAAGAGTAAAACTAGGGTAATGGAGTGCAGTGTAAGAAAATCAGGTGATGCTGAAGGAATTAGATTAGGTAACGAAACAATAAAGGAGGTAGATGAGTTTTGTTACTTGGGCAGTAAAATAACAAATGATGGTCGCAGTACAGAGGATATAAAATGCAGAATGGCAATGGGTAGAAAGGCGTTTTTGAAAAAGAGAAATTTGTTAACATCAAATATTGATTTAAGCCTAAGGAAGTCCTTTCTGAAGGCATTTGTATGGAGTGTTGCCTTGTATGGGAGTGAAACATGGACGATAAGCAGTGTGGACAGAAAGAGGATAGAGGCTTTTGAAATATGGTGCTACAGAAGAATGCTGAAGATTAGGTGGGTGGATCACGTAACTAATGAGGAGGTACTGAACCGAATTGGGGAGAAAAGAAATTTTTGGCATACCTTGACTAAAAGAAGGGATAGATTGGTAGGACACATTCTTAGACATCAAGGAATTGTGAATTTAGCATTGGAGGGAAGTGTGTGGGGTAAAAATCGCAGAGGGAGACCAAGAGACGCGTATAATAAGCAGATTCAAGTGGATGTCGGTTGTCGTTCTTATGAGGAGATGAAAAGGCTTGCTCAGGATAGAGTAGGGTGGAGAGCTGCATCAAACCAGTCTCTGGACTGAAGACCACAACAACAACAACAGGATTGTTCCACCATGTCCATTGCTGAGGTGCTATTCCGCTGCATGGAGAGCCTTGGCAGTCATGGAGGTAAGAAGAGGGGAGATGCCACTACTGGCGTCTGCTGTACTTCTGTTTGAAGCCAGTCAGCAGCCATGTTTGTTTGTTCAAAAGACTCGCAGACCATAATGGAATGTGATTTTCTTCACATTATTAATGATATCAAAACTGTTAATACAACCATAAATAATACACACAGGCATTATCAACTGCAACTCTTCGACAACTCAACACAGCAGCTCAGCAGAAAACTAATGTTTTGAACAAACTGTAATGGCGGAGCTAGGTTTGCTGGCTTCAAGTTTGTGACGTCATGCCCACTCCCCTCTTTTTACCTCCATGTTGGCAGTAGTGGCAATTATCTTTGGAACAAAGAAGCTGAATTAAAGTTTGTGTTGTGGAGGGAAATCGTACATAGACTATTCCGAGGCGCCTTAATCGTTAGTGGTGTGGTAGTCTAACGGTTAAGACGTCTGCCTAGTAAGCATGGAGGTCCGGGTTCGATTCCCGGCCGCACCACAAATTTTAATTCAATGCTTCAGCTCTATCAATAATGTCTCTGACATATTTGAGACGAAAATCCGTCTCAGGGATTCTTTCATTGTATTTAATTGATATTTATATCACCATAACAGGATTGTTCCACCATGTCCATTGCTGAGGTGCTATTCCGCTGCATGGAGAGCCTTGGCAGTAGTGGCAATTATCTTTGGAACAAAGAAGCTGAATTAAAGTTTGTGTTGTGGAGGGAAATCGTACATAGACTATTCCGAGGCGCCTTAATTGTTAGTGGTGTGGTAGTCTAACGGTTAAGACGTCTGCCTAGTAAGCATGGAGGTCCGGGTTCGATTCCCGGCCGCACCACAAATTTTAATTCAATGCTTCAGCTCTATCAATAAATTTCCACACTGTTTAAGCAATTACCATTAAAGTTTGTTGATATTAGAAAAATTTGATAGACAGTACGACGAGGAGATGGGCTGAGAGAGAGAGAGGGAGGAAACAGAGGAAGGATGGGGAGATCGACACAAAGGGAAAGAGGAGATAGAGGGGAAAGATGAGACGAACAGAGCGAGGGGAGCGGAAAATATACAGAGAGGAAGAAGTGCCGGCTTAATGTATATTCAAGACCAAAATTTCGGCTATTCTGAAACGAAATCTAAACTGATTAATCCCTGTTTATTACTTTACCCACTTTACTCACCGTAAAAAAACTGATGGTATTGCTATTAATATATTTAGAATAGTACCTCTGATAAGCATAAATACCATTTTAACATTTATAAGTGAATAGGTTTGAGAGATGAGCGACTATGAGTAGTTGTATCAATATTTACGTATGGTCTTTGAGGCTTCGACTTCAGAACTGTTTTGGTTCTCAGCTAGCATTCGTAACCTGCAGATAACTCTTCTCATCTATTGTGACAATGGTAAATTAATCCAAAGTAACTTCCCGTAGATTTCAAAATCAATGCGAGACTCGCTTGTAAGCATATTTACAGCTAGTTTTCTTCCATGACATGCCAATCAGTTCATAGATCAATCAAATTTCAGTTATTATGCATTGTGAATTGCTTTTTCTAATAAAAATGAAATTTGTTGAATATTGTTGCAGAACTCATCTCGCAAATGTTAGCTAGTGGACACTGTAAATAACTTCCACTGATGTACACGAGTTTTACGACTCCTGTCAATATTTAGCAAGTTATCTGCTCATTTATATATAAAAAGGTAAAGCAGTCAACAATCCGAAGATTGGTTCGAACACCGCAGTGCTTTTACTAGGCATGGTCCTGTCTGGAGGTGGTATGCCGTTGTCTTCCTCCGACCTTCGAACCGACTTACCCAGGCAGTTATAGGGGGACCTACAGTTTAACGTGGGTTCCTAACCACGGTGCTACTCGTTATTTGTCACATGAGCAATACTGCCAGAGGTGAAAGAAGTGGAAAGTGACAGATAAAAATCGTAGGACCTGGCGGTGATCGAACCCACAACCTTTGGATATGTAGTCTGGCGTGCGCCTCGGTTGCACAGTGGTATATATATGAAAAGAGGTCAGACTGATATTCGTATTTCTTTTACGTTTATGGGTAAACATATATGGAGATGGCATCGTACTATGGCTGCTGAAGATCTGGGTAGTGTTGTAATGAACTGCTTGGAAGAAGTTACAGAAGATCACGCATAACATTTGTATTATGGAAAAGAATCTGATGCAGATGAATTGCTACTATTCTACGTTTTGAAACGCTTCCACACGTAAGTGAGTCTGGATAACATGCTGTCAAGTGGACGAATGAGTGAATTCTGAATTTTCATGCAAGATCGTAAATTGTCCGTGAACATTTGTCATCTGGAAAATTTTCTCCTTGTGACATTATTTTAATATCAGAAATTGATACTGCTATTTCCTTAAAAATTTGTTAAGACGACTTTAGGAAACATTTTCTGCTACTTGTTTGGATATTTATCACCACATAAGTCGTAGAGGACTTTGTAATACGGTCGGGGGTTCGAATCCCCCCTCGGGCATGGATATTTGTGCCGTGCTAGTTCGTAAGTAGTTCATAAGTAGTTTGTAAGTTTAGGGACTGATGACCCCGTAGTTAAGTCCCATAGACTATACAAACATTTGAACATTTTGAACTTTGTAATACTGGTGGGAGAGAAGGGCGGGGACAATAATATGAACATAGTCACGCTATTCATTTATTAGTAGGATAAATGGACCACCGCAGGCTTTTAGAACAGCTGACATTCTTCGAGTAACAGATTCGTAAAGTCTCTTAGTAGTTCCAAACAGAATGTTTCCATTCATGAATCCATAAATTCCGCGAATTACATCAGATTGGGGCTCTATGTTTAATTTTCATTGTCTGCTCTACAACTCTACGTGGTGGTGCAATTGTGCTGAGATGTCTGATAATTTGCCGATGCTGTGAAATGAACGCCTGAGCCTTTTCGTCTGTATTTGTGATAGTGTTGTCGTTTTGAAATATGGCAATGTTTTTTAACAATATGTAAGTAACAGTAAGTAGATTGTTGTCGAGAATTCACAGTTATCCAACCCGACCAGTGAGCGCAAAGAGAGCAACAATGGAATACTGCGATATACATTCACAAATCATATCGAAACCTCCACAGTGCTTGACAGTAAGAAGCAAGCATGGCGTATCGTAAGCTTCTTTTGGGGGTTTTGTTACACAAATGCGGTCGTTTGTAGGAGCCAATGTATGCAATAATTCGTCTGGTCGTACCACATATTGCCAGTTATCTAGTGACCAGTTTCTATAACCGTGCAACTACTTCATTCTCAACTTAGTCTTGGGTTCCTGTATTAAGGGTTTACCAAATGGAGGCGTGCCATGATTGTAAAGCACCAGGCTTACTTTTTATCGAATAATTATTATTCAGTTACTTGAGTTTTGCAGTGAATTTTGCCGTGATAATTTATGCTCTCTGGCCAAAATCGTTGTATTACTTTTAGAGTTGACTTAATGATTTCGCTCACTATTCCTCTTAGTCAGTACTGTTTTACCTTGTTTTGTCTACGCTGTCAAACTCCGCAAACTGCACGCCATCCAGTTAGCCTATTTCGAAGTCTGAGAGATCAAGGATTTCGGTGATCAATACTGATATACTGCCTGGGGCGCAGATAAGGTGGGGGGGACGAGGGTTTTTCAACCCCACCCCCTCAGATTTTTTTTTTTTTTTTTTTTTTTTTTTTTTTTACTATTGCTAAAGAAAAAAATGAAAATAATTTGTAAAATGAATAATAAATGAAACCTTTGCCAACAAAGAAAGGTGTAGGTAAGTTTTAATCGATGCTTAGTTGGGCTTTGACTTCATACTTGTCGGGATACTTTCTCTTGAATGTTTTATGGGTGGCCTTCATGAGATCTAGGCAAGCGTCGCGCACAACTGACCAATTTAAAAAAAAAAAATAATTGCTCAGGTAACCACCACCTAACCATCAGTAACAATGAACAAGTATTGTTGAATTCAGCCAGAAACACGCTTTAAAGCACCGCGCGAGGATTGTGTAGCGTGTAATGAAGGCCACCGTGTCTGCTACCACTTTCAGTGATCTACTAACTTTATTACTACAGTAGGGTGGCGAACTTGTACGTAACACAGACAAATATATTTTTTAACGAGTCATGTTCCCATCCTCTGCTTACAAGAAGCAACCTTACGTTCGACCCACTACTGTAAATGCACACTAATAATCTCTAAAATGTCATTTCGTCAAATTAGTATTACAAAGAAGCAGTGGAGTCTATCATAGCAGACGACAGTGAACTTTGTTATTAACTGTCGCCTTTCAGCTTGGTCATATTCGTCAGCACCGCAACTTCACTACAGTATTTTGGGTTTCCAAAGGCCGATGTGCAGGTGCTGAACCGTAGGGGAGACCAGGGTAACGGCGCCACCCTGGGTAATCGTAGCACCCCAGTTTTATGACGAACGGTTTGCAGTACGAGTACACTTGAAAGTCTTCTATCTCCGTTACCTACCGCGAAACTAATTCTTGTGGTCGACGTTTTGGATAGAATTTGCGAGCCTGCATTTTGTTGAAATAAGTACCTCCTTAGGCTGTCAGTGATTTTTAATACTCGTATTAACGTAATCTGGAGATATTTATTCGTGTCTCTAACCTAATTGTTTCGCAAAATCTTTGGCTTTAAATTAACGTTCTTAGCCATATTTTTCAACTGGGTCAATGACGCCATAGGGGAGAATTTAGGCAAAATGAAATGTAATACAGATGCATACATTTTGTGACATGGGCACTTGCAGAACGTAGAGAATGTAGTAGGTTTGAAGTGCCAAAAACTATACCGGTATTTCTGACTTCTGCGGTGTGAAATTATGAAATGAATTTTTATTCCAATTTTACATCGACAAGTATTTGAAGCCTTCTAAATGTCTAATACAGAAGAGTGATAAGTATAAATTACAACGGTGGTAACACTTATTTACTACTACTCACTCAGCGTATAGGTTTACCCTTGATTTTTAAATGTACGGCGTCATTATCCCGGAACCCAGGGTAATGGCGCGACTGCGAATACTTTCACAATATATTTTTTAACAATAAAACTTAACAAAACACATGTCTGAAAAAATTATAATAAAGTAGTATTAGCTGTCGAAGCTGCGCTATTATTCTTTGCGAAAAGGACACACCTTTAATAGGGTAAAACAACTAGTTTCCCTTAAGGTGGCGCCATTCGCTTGGTCTATAGTTGTATAAGATACTCCTTTCTATCCTTTTATGAAGTGGTTTCATTTCTAAGTACTTCAGTGAGCCAGGAAAATGACCATTCCGAAACGCAAAATTACATATATACCTATGTACTGGGCTAACAGAAGCGGAAAAATAATTCAGTATTCTGCTTTATACCCCATCATATTCATAAGAGTCCATAGACTTTAACGATTTACTTGTTGACTCAGTATTCCCCTTGTCAGAATCACGGTGAACTATTTAATTTAACAGACTCAAAATGCCATATTATAAAAGAGTTTTTGATTAGCTTTAGAAGCAAAGGTTATGTTTATTTCACCTGCTATATTCAGAAAGTGATTATTAAATATTGAACATGTATCTTATCAGTAACAGAAAATTTCCATTACGCAATTACGTTATATCCACAGTTTTGTCGTGCTAACCAGATACTTCACTCACAACTAACGATATGTTTTTCAATTTAGATATTATTTTTACATACCACATATTTTTTACCGTTTTAATTACATTTTTCAGCGTCTTGCAGTACTGCCTGCAATCGGCTACTGCAGCTTGATTATGACGGCTTCTTACATTGTTATAGAATTACCAATTTGTTCCACATGATATTCGTGTTCCTCTTTTCAGTCACCCAGACTGACAATTAGTGGTAATAGCTTGTTTTGGACGTTCAAACAGCTTTCAACGAACATGATAAATGTGTGAAGGAAAACATTATATTTATCATGTATATTATCAGTACTATAAATACCCTGCTAATCTTGTTCCTTAGTTAGAATTGTAACGACCTCTGTTCCAACTCTTTTAGACTTTCTAAATGGTTTAAAATTATATTTAACAAATGTTGAACGCAAAAACCTTTTAAATTTAAATTTTGTGCTTCATGGTCTGAAAGGCAATTTACTGTTCTGCTAACGGAATGGCCCACTAATAATAACGTATGAACAAAAATGTTGTAAGAATACTTTTTGCAACTGGTGTTAAGAATTAAAGAGATCTATAAGCATCCATTTTCTTCCACAATCACTTACACTCCTGTAGTCCTTTACAAACAAGCAGCCATCTTGTACTATGGTGAAGGGAGCCTCTTATTTGTGGTATTATTTAAGAAGTGCTATGAAAAAGCAATAACATCAGAGTCAACATCTATATGAAGTTCACCAATTTTATCTCTAATAACTTGTATATTTTGGTGAAACTTGCTACAAGGTGTGACTGAACAGTTCGTGAAAGGTCTTGGGAAATAAGAATTACAAACAAATTACGTTTACTGTCCTTCAAAGTAATCACCATTTTCTAAAATACACTTCTGACATCGGTTGTACTGCTGTTGAACTCTGACAGGAAGACCATTGCAAAGCGTAGGACTTTCAAGATAATTTAAGATTATATTCTCAAAGACAGCCACCGATCATCCACAAGCATCCTCACACTCGTTCGATGTTGTCTGGGACTGTGATTGTCAACTCGAACGTGTCTTATCCTAGACACCTTCCTTTCCGTCTGTAATGCGTTTAAACCACTCATACGTTTACACGTTGCTTCAAAACAATAAACTTACGCTAACATCCCATGGAACTCCGTCGCCGTTTTGCCTAATTCCAAACATAACTTGATGTCAACGCTTTGATTCAGTCTGCGCTCCATTATGGAAGGACACGAGTTCTCACACTGACCCTATTAGTTGGGTCGCAGCGTTTACCACTCCAGTGCTTTGTACATAAGGTGCGCTTGTTGACATGTCTCTGATTTTGTGTAAGCGCATGCACCTATCCTCGCCAGCGCGGTTTGTAAAATATGGGACCATTCGCCAAACTTTTGAGATGAACCTTGTAAATAGTTTATTACTATGGATACATGACATTTGCTGAAAGTGGTTCCTTTGTTAGAGGGACTCCCATACTGCAAGACACTTTTTTTTTTTTTTTTTTTTTTTTTTTTTTTTTTTTTTTTTTTTTAACCACGAGAGATCATACTACGCTGGCAGCTGTCACCTAGCCGGCCGCGGTGGCCGAGGGGACTGAGGCGCTTCAGTCACGGTCCGCACAGCCACTACGGTCGGGGGTTCGAATCCCCCCTCGGGCATGGATATTTGTGCCGTCCTAGTTCGTAAGTAGTTTGTAAGTTTAGGGACTGATGACCCCGTAGTTAAGTCCCATAAGATTTACAAACGTTTTTTAGCTGTCACCTATATGCTTTGTCAACCTCTCATACCCATACCTATTGAGGTGTAAACCATTTCTAGTGAAACCCGACTTGCTGATAGACTGAACTGCTACCACTGAAATGTGAGTCATTTCTTCTGCTGTCAAATCCTCCACGAGCCTCATGTTTATACGCCTGACAGCTACATGAAGATGAGGTCGAGCAAGATGTGGAAATACTTCCACTGCACATTTGTGCCACCAGTTTCAGAAGCTATCTTTTCCAGATCACCACCTATCTCATACTCCCCGTTCCTATCAAGGCCATTCCCAGTTGCACCCAATACCACTAACTGATCCTCGTTGGAAAATTTCTTGTCTAACTCCCTATTTCAACAGCCATGTGACCCTGCTGTAGGTCTCACAATGCTGGTGACTTGGTAGTCACTCCCCAACACTTCCTGCAATTACTGACCTACATGTCTGTCATGTGAGGTATGTAATAGCAGAACCTTTTTCTTTCTATTAGCATTTTCTAACATATTAGGTCTCCTAACAGATAACGTCCACCGCATGTTACCTACACCTAAAGATACAGGAGGCTCCTCTCCACTTTAACAGCTGATTAAACCTGTTGTTTACACGCAAAGTGAAACTATCTGAAAACCTCCTGTTCCTTATTGCTTTTTTCCTAACTGCCAGTTTCCATACCCCATTTCTTCTCTGCGTTCTGAAACTGCACTTTAAGATCACAGATCTTACGCTCCTGTTCCTCTGTTAACTTATTTTTGCTACATAGTCAGCAGTTCCAGCAGAGGATCTCTCAGAATGCCTACTGGCTTCCCCACTGCCCTTCTCACAGTGAAAATACTTCGATCAAATCTCACGCCATAAACCTCTACTCACGAAGCTAGAAGTGTGGGCTCTACACTACTCACTGATGGTAATTTTTTTTTCCGAATAACAAACTAAACGTAAGTGCTTTCTAATTTCTGATCTTAACTACGGTAAATAAAAATTTCACTCTCTAGTAATAAAGTGACTACTACTATACCTATAAGTTTTCACGGCTGATAGTCGCCTTTTGGCGGTTTTTGTTAGGGGTATTACGCTGTGGGATTAGAACGTTACATCTTACACTATGGTATTTGACAATAGTCTGATGACGTCGAGAACCGGTCGTCGCGTGGGTGAGTAAAGGCCATTCATCTTGAGATTGTAACATGCTTCTTGAGTTTTTACATTGTTTGAATATGCCTGCACCATTACCAGTCGAAACGTTAAGTGCAAAAATATTCCTGAGATCTTAAAACAAATATCGCCAAACTGTAAGCGCTGATTCAGACTGACGCTTATTCAGTTAGTGCAATGTCTTAAACGTCAGTGGTTTTGCAACTGAAGGTCCACATTTGCTTCTAGAAGATATTAAACTGAATTTCGAAATATGTGTGCTGCAATGTAGAAACGGTTTTGCTGCATCAATCCTATTTGTCAGTTTTCGCTTTGATGATACTATTGTCTTCGTTTATCTGGTCGCTTCTTCTTACTTCATTTCAGCTGTTTAGGATCAAGTGTAATCGGTGTAAAAAGTAATGGAAGGGATGTGGTATAAGGAAAGCGAGCACAAAAGCAAATGACAACTGGTTTCATGCATTTTAATGCATACTTGGCAGGTGTTGTGAGGTCGTACTCTGTAGATTAAGTATTGGGTCTGTGCATTAAGTTAAGAAAAAGAAATCACAATGCCCTTATTTGGGTATGTTCTCTGACTCCGCAAACGATAAAAATAGAACAACATGGAAAACCACAGAATGTCACAATAGGCTAATGTTTTAATACTCTATCTCGTAAGAAAATTGTAGAAAGAAGAATCTTTCTAAGGAAAGAGGTTTCTTAAAAAGGAACGTTTGCCATAAAGTTATTAGGTGTCAACGTAAATAATCTTCTTGAATAATCATCTCTGATGTTGAAGCCCTTTTGATTCCTGTCTGCTTTATAAATATTTACTTTCTTCTCTGCGAGCATCTGCCTTGAGCAAACCACTAGTTTTTATTTCCCTACATTAATTATACACACATAAAGCAGGAAAGCTTTAACCGCTTCACCATGTAAAATGAACAATACGAAGACATACTGAAGATGCTACAACTGTAGCGAAACATGTATGGGTATTTAAACAAACAGTGTTTTGCTCATAGAGAAGAAACTAAATATACGTAATTTTGTACTATAACGCTAAAGTAATACGATTACAACGTGATGTCTCTGGTTGACTGAGGCTATGGTAACGAGTCCACACTCTTGCATTTCTGTACAGCAAGTTGCTAATGCTCACATCACTTTGCAATATTATCGAGTTAAAGATTTTTAATATATTTAATTGCGGACAATACTGCATTTTTGATACCAACATCTTCTGCAGAAAGACGAAGGTAATTATTAATACTCTCTGCAAGGTCACTGATGTGTAGAATGTACAGCTAGGGACACACTTGACTTTATTTCTACATTTGTCGACGAGTGTCCACCTGAGACAGCAGGTTGCCTGTTCTTTACCAATAATTCCTGTAACCAGGCACAAGTGATGCTTATATCCACAAATGGAGATATTTTAAATACAAAACACATGTATGCTCCTGACAATGGTTTAAAAGATTTTCGAAAGTAAAAGCAGTATTGCATCTACATTACTTTTTATTACACTGATTGTAAAACGTCATGTGAGAAAAACATTTTATGGGTTTACCAAGCCCAATGATTACAGAAAAACATACGAGATTAAACAAAAGGAGTAATTAAAACGAACATATTTTTTTTAATTTGTGCCTTTATTGAATGAGTTACTGACAATGGATACAATAACGGATATTAAGAATTTTGGTTGGATTGGCTCCAGGTGTTAGGCCGAAAGTTGTGAATTTGGGTGCAGTAGAAGATGAGTCATCAGCGAGTGGGCAGCCAGCGTTCTTCACCATCGGCCGTAGCCGTGGCCATAGCCATAGCCATAGCCAGGGTAGCCGTAGTGGGCACCATAGCCGTGGCCATAGCCGTAGCTAGGGTATCCATGGTAACCCCATCCAGGGTATCCACGGTAGCCCCATCCAGGGTAGCCATGGTAACCCCACCCAGGGTACTTGTACACGTCGTCTGAAACAGGAGGATATATTCGTTAGCTCCAATTATTTGTAATGGCGTAGAAAAATATAAGTACATTTTTAGTAACATCAAACAGCAAACATGAAAAAGTGTGGCAAATTAACTACTTTACATTATTTTTAGGCAAGGAGTTAGAAAGAGGAAACAAAAATAATACATGTGGACGTTAGATATGCGGCGAAGAAACATGCTGGAAAATATGCTATGGCATGGTTTACATTGCACTGGAAGATGCCGTAATTAGTATATAAGAGTATTGGAGGTGAAATAAAGACGCAAAGTACACGCCGACTGGGGAAACATATGTTGCTGTGGAAGTGGATGTTACAATGAAGGTATAGCATCTCTGCTAATGTTATACCTTCAGTGACACTTTAAGTGAGTGTGGATTAAGGATTCTGGTTCGACAACTAATACACATACACTAGGGATACTGCACCATGGCTATTGCAGGTATACCTTCACTGCCAAAAAGTACGGGATGTGAACCATGGTCAACAGCAATGGCGTGAGCCAGCTCGGTACTGCCCCATCCCTTCGCTCAGTGACGTGCGAAACGGGTCTGTTGTGTGCTGCGCCCCACCGTCCAACATATAGCTACTATATGAGCGTATTGTAAAAACTGCACTTTAACTTTTCAAAATGTTTCAGTACTTCAATTAGTTTGTACAAGTGAAGTTAGATGTGATTTATAGTGTATGTAATAACGAGTTATTCCAGAAAAATTTTCTCCCCAGAAATATTAGATTTAATAACCTCTAATTTTGGATTTTGAATTATCAGAAACTGTAAACATTGTGAAATTGTTTAAAAGAAAAATCTGGTTTATTTATTTATTTTACTTTCAAAAAACGAATTTGAATCAAAGATTATGTTCTAGTTACTGACACCATGAGACATGAGACATTGTAAAAAATCACTCATTTTGTAAACTTTTAACTATTTAGTTCCTTACGTGCCCGTTTCGTTATTGTGTTACGTGTGCTTATAAATCCGCGTGGCAGGTGGACAGTAATTGTCAACATTTTATGTCGATCATTAAGATTCGAAGTTAGGAGCAACTTCATATTGATTTTAAATCTGTTAATGTCTTTAGCAAGAATATATAGCTTGATTACAACTATAGATTTTAACGCCGTGTTCCTGATCCACCCCCATGAACCACAGACATCGTAGAGGTGGGGTGGCTTGCGTGCCTCAACGATGCAGATAACCGTACCATAGGTGCAACCACAGTGGAGAGGTATCTGTGGAGAGGCCAGACAAACGTGTGGTTCATGAAGAGGGGCAGCAGCCTTTTCAGTAGTTACAGGGACAACAATTGGCTCAGCTGGCCTTGTAACATCAGCTAACATAGCTTTGCCATGCAGTTACTGCGAACGGCTGAAAGCAAGGGGAAACTACAGCCGTTACTTTTCCCGAGGGTTTGCAGCTCTACTGTATGTCTATATGATGATGGCGTCTTCTCCTGATCCCCCTGCAATAAATAGAGAGTAGAATCATTTTATTTCAGCATTCGGCAAGCTGAACTGAGGTCTAGTGTTCTATATTATGAGTAGCACTTTCTCCATTAGTTTCTGGTTACTTGTTCTGAACAATAAATTTTTATCTGTAGAAAGGCAGCAAAATTTCAATATATGCACGAACAATAAAAAAAATCTCACTAAAAACGTACACCATTACTCCCTAAAGCCCCGAAATAGCTCCAGTACTGTATAAGATTAAACAAATTTCGAAAGTTGCAGTCATGATAATGTGTTGCCATTTTCGACCCTAATAAATAATTTGTTACCGTTAGCGGGAAATCCGGATTCCTGTGCTGGTCAGGCACTAAATTTCAACTACGCTGTCGTATTTATCCCTAGGCACTGAAATACCCATCATGTTTCCGACTGTACTTATAAAAGCAGATTTGATTTCAGTATAAAATTGCACATGTTAATGATAATAAAATAATGAAAGACGAACATCAGTGTCGAGTGCTTTTTAGGTACTTACCGCTGTGGTAGCCGTACTGGGAGCACTTGGCGAGGTGGACGTCCTGTCCGTGTGTGGCGGCCAGAGGGTAGGAGGCGTCGCAGCCAGACAGCAGCGCCAGGCAGGCCACGGCCATGACACAAACCTGCAACACGAAGCAACACAACTCACACAGTGACTCCATAATATTAGTGGACGGCACAAATACATTGGCAAACACCTTTGTCTACTCAAAAAATATATCGCAAATTGCGATAGTTATGGCTTCACTGTACTAGATTTAGATGGAATACCAAAGTGCGGCGAATGAATATTTGTGCCCGGCCGGGATTCGAATCCGGGATCTGCTGCTTACTAGGCAGACGCGTTGACCACTCCGCCACCGAGGACACAGTGACCAGTCCGACTGCAGAGGACTCTTCCCTGGACGTCTCCCGCCATACCCAAATCTCCATTCGCCACGCTGTCTCTTTCCTGTTACCACAGCCTATTTGTTCTGTAATGCTCGCAGCAAGCTGCGATTTATTTCATTAAATGAACTCTATAACGTCGTCAAAAATATATAATTGTTTACAAGCCGAGGCTGGGTTTCTGATGACAATTAACAGTGTCTCGATACCTCATGGTCTGTTCTCCCTGATGCGGGAATACAGTATTGTGGCTGCGAGCATTACAGAACAAACAGGAAAGAGACAGCGTGGCGAATGGAGATTTGTGTGTGGTGGGAGACGTGCAGGGAAGAGTCCTCTGCAGTCGGGCTGGTCATTGTGTTCTCGGTGGCGGAGTGGTAAACGCGTCGTTGAGAGCTTATAAAATGGTAATGCGGCAGAAGAGATAATAAGGAAAGTAGAATCTTCATGGTGATGCTATGTGAGAACTTTTAACAAATTCGCAACTACATTGCAAGTGCGTCCAGTCCAAATGCGACTAGCGATTTTTTTACTGACGTGCTGCTATAGCGAATGGAGTACATACTCATTTGGGCATTTGGTACATTATTTACTTCACTATTGGTTGGTTCTAAGTCTCAATTTCGCTCGTTGCTATAAGCGCTCACTAGGCATGTGTTATTAACTTTCTTGCATAGTAGACGGTCAAGGAGGAAATGGAAATAGTGTTTGTTTCTCTTTCGTGTAGGTTTGTTAGCTGACGAACTAGGGTGGCGCAGTCGGTGAGCGCATCTGTCTTGCGAACACGACGTCCCGGGTTCGTATCCAGGTCCTAGTACAAATTTTAATTCTGTGCTTCAGTCGTTATTCATTACCGTAGATAAATGACTTGAAGGGCTGATATTTACCAAACGGACTGTACTTCCTGCCATGTGTTCACAATTGTTTCCAAGATGTGCTTACTGGATATTGTCAGTGCAGTTTTGCATCCGTTATTTAGGTTCCGTATTTGTAAGACCTGCTGAACAACCCGTCCTTCTTACGCCCACAAACACACTACTGAAGTTGTGTCCCTATCCATATTACTCACAGCGTTTTGCCGATTTCCAAGAGAGTTCGCACCTGCAGTGCATAGTAGCTGAAGTACACGTTAATTATACTGTATAATCACGAAATGTCCGTGGTTTCGGACATTTATGATCCTGAAGAGATTGTGAAGCAAGGCAGAAAGAAATAAACATATTAGATGCCAATGAGCAGTGAATTAAATCGATGGGGTGAAGTTGAAAATTCGTGTCAGTCTTGGATTCGAACTAGGGTTTTCTGCTTATTAGCGGTCGCGCTGACCACTACGTCACCTGGACAAAGTGATCACCATGCCGAACGGATTACCTTACACGCAACTCCTAACGCCGAAATTTTCAACTCGCGGCTATTCGTCGATTGCCGTAACAGTTCGAGACTGGTGTACATTCGAACAAAGAAGGATACATCGCCGCCCTCGCCTTAATCTATATCTATAAATGTGAATGTCTGTTCGGTGTACGTTTAGCACGTCTGAACGACAAGACATAAAGAGCTAAGAATTTGTACAGTTAATAATGTCTATTCGGGGAAGGCTTTAGGCACGGTTTTATGGCGATCGGATAGCTATTTATCTCTGTATATATATGGATGTCTGTTCGGTGTACGCTTATCACGTCCAAACGACGAGACGCACAGACTTAAATATTTGTGCATTTACTAATTTATACCTTAGGAAGGTTTTAGGCACGGTTTATAGCGAGCTGATAGATATCTTGTAATTTGAAGAATATAATGCGGAATAATAATTACTCTTTGAAAATTATATTTACTCTTTGAAAATGGTTTTATTGGTTGCATTGTTGCTTGAGGGCTGATAATGATAAAAGGGTGGGGTATATTGGGATGGAATGTTATCTGTGTATATAAAATTCTATGTGTGTGTATGTGTGTGTGTGTGTGTGTGTGTGTGTTAATATTTCGCTCTGCAGCGAAAACTACAGAACGCAAACGAATGGTCTGTGTGTAATTGTTGTCCGAAGTCTCCCGTTGTACACGATAGCAGTTCCATGCCGTTGGGGTTGGAAGATATGGTGGTTGAAAGTCGTCAAATTATAAAAAAATTGGGACTGAATGCCAGCGATGACGCTTGCGACTCTATAGCAAGGAGGTTACATTCAACGAAACGTGATGCCACAGTCCATATCTTTGGTCTATGCGTGCTACAATGTCTTCAGCTCTTTCTCTGGAAGGATAAGCATACGAATAAGGAAATATAAGAATAAATAAATAGCACACTACTGAAAGATAGCTAATCTATCATAATCTACCAACACGCGAGCGGAGCCGCGGGTTTAAGCTATATTTTTTGTAGAAACCACACACCTGCATCATTAACAGTCTGTCACTGCATGCAGTTCCAGGTTGCTTATGTAACGATTATCAAGCGCTATAATAATTTCATTTTAAACATCTTGGAAGCTTAATTTCAGAAAATTCATCGGCTTGGAATGGAAATAAAGGCGAGAATTCAAGCGGGTAGTAGATGCTTGCACACAATACACAACATTTCGATATCCCGGAGCATATCACGAGCCCTCAAACTAAGGTTGTATAAAACATTAATTCTTCCTGTCGTTCTATATGTGTGTCAATGCTGGAGCACTAGAAAACAGGAATTGAACAGGTTCGCAGTTTTCGAAATGAGATGCTTGAGGAAAATATTTGGACCGGTTAAAGACAACATAACAGGAGAATGGAGGAGAAGGCACAATACAGAATTAGAACAACTCTATGGTGAACCGAACATTGTGGGCTCGATGAGAAGTAGAAGATTAGAATGGGCAGGGCATGTGGTACGTATGAGTGTGGAGTGATGGCCTAGGGATGATACCAGCAGGCAGAAAACCACTGGGACGACCAAGAAAGAGGTGGATGGAAAAACTGGGAACAGACAGCGAAGAATCGCATTGAAATGAGAGTCTTGATTAAATCTTCGCGCGGTCCACTGGGCCTGATCGCGTAAAGTAAGTAGTAGTATAATAATTTCATTTCCATTGCTTCATACAAATATTTTCTCACTTTCAAAAATGTAATTGCTGTCGTAAACTATTCATAGTATGGATTTAAAACAAGTATTACAACAACCGTATTACATTCGCCTAGTATTTTAGAACTGAAGAAGTCAGAGCCCCGCAAACTTTATACATTATTTCAAACACATACGAATTTTTTCCCGTGTGGCATCGCCCCACAAAATGATAGGAACGGTACACTACGTTTTCGCAGTTCATTCAGTAAAATTTCAGCATTTTGGATGACGATTTAATTTATAACTTTTTTACTACCCCTACTCGCAATACTTCCTGCAGACTGAGTCCTAGTACACCACCGAAAGTACAAATATTTCAGTCTCAGTCATGTTTCAAATGTGAAACTACTTTAAAGTATGTAGTGTGATAAAGCGTTATTCTTGTACCAAATACGAGACCACATATTCAGGGTACACCATAAATATAATGTTATGAGATGCAAGTGTTGTAGAGAAGTGAGTGGGTACTTACCAGTGAGAGAACGCGGGCCATCGTGTTGTTGGACTGAGGGCTGAGGGCGGACAGTGGGGAGGTGCGTGGCGGTGGCTGCTTTATACCACCAGGGCTGCCGACGTCCGCACTCTGCAGGGCAGCGCTTCTCAAAGCAAACAAGCGGCCGACCGTCTCTGTACTGGCGCAACACTGTGGGCGCAGGCGACTGTTTACACCAGCACCGGTCCCACTGAAACTGACCGCAGCTATCCGCAATAAAACTCCTTGCTAAGCTTATCGCTGCGGCGTGGGCTACTTACGAAATTACAGGCGTCAACATTCTCCTCCGAATGCGAAAATATATTGTTGACTCCCACTTACATAGGTATAAATGATCATCAGAATAAAATACGAGAAATCAGAGTCCGAACAGAGAGATTCAGGTGTTCTTTCTTCCCGCGCAAGAATGGAATGGGAGGTAAAATAGTATAACGGTGGTTCGATGAGCCCTCTGCCAGGCACTTAAATGTGATTTGCAGAGTATCCCATGTAGATGTAGATTTAGATACGGATACTTTACCTTAATCCCGTGACCGACAGTGGTAAATATGTGTACTGCTGACATGAAATTCTGTAGTGCGAAAGATTAAGCGATCAGTCGAAATAAAGTTTTTATTACAGAATTACACTTAAGTCACTCTGTGACCATTTTCATTCTGTAAAGTGTACATTAAATCGCAACAGTTCGTCAGGAATCGTCATATCAGGAATATGTGTACACATTAGCAAGTTTTAAGTTTAAACTTAAATTGTACCCACTGAGTGGTCACAGCAAGTTTGAAATACAGATCAGAATGATAAATGTTTTTCTTCTCGTTTCTAGTACCAGTTACGATTGTGATTAAAAAAAATCATTTTCATATCAGTTGTACAAAATGTTAGACTTGGTTTGTATTTTCCATTCTGCTCAAGTGGGAAATACTGGCTTTTAAATGATATACAATAACAGATCTTTGCGTGTAATTTCTTTTGTGGTCGATCACTGTATCTTTTACACTCAATTTTTACCTCTTCTGGTTTCCTGAATTACAACACATATGATGGCTACTAAAGTACTTGAAATCGATATTAGATTGGATTAGTGCTTGTTCGATAGATAATGAATACGACATTTCTCATGATGTGGAACGTGTCAGTTTAATCAATGATATCTTTACATGAAATTTGAAACATCCATTCTTTTATTTTTATATTATCCTATTTATTTATATTCTTCACCGTCTTAGGTGCACAATTATTTGGAAGTTGTGACTAGTTTCGGTACATTTGGTCCTTTACCAAGCTTTTAGTCTACAAAAGAAAGTTTCAAGCAATAGGTTATAGTGTACATGTTACAGGTTTCAATAATATGTTTATAAAATAAAAGCGTTATGATTTAGAGATTATTTACGCTTCAACCATAAGAAAACCAACTGATTAAATTATAAAATTATGCACCAAGAGCGGTCCCACTGAAACTGCCCGCCAAAATCCTGTAATAAATCTCATTTCTATACAGGTAATTTGCCGACAACGGTACCGATACCTTAAATTCTGTTACGGCAAGGATATGAGCAATTTGTCGCACTTATTTGATATGAAAAATCTAGGTATCAGTCACTGTATGACCATATTCAGTGCGTAAAACGTAGGAAAAAATATTCATGTCACCAAAAAAGGAGTATATGAACACTTTAATGAACCTCATGTTTTAACATTCTTCACACTTAAGATAGTCACAACAGTGGTATAAATACAGATCTATTATACAATAAATAAATAAATAAATAAATAACTGCGACTGATGGCTGTTATCTTTCACAGTTGCAGAACAATTCTGCTTATTCTTCTCTTTTCTTCTCCGTTTGTTTTTCTTGTTCTTCTTCCAATACAGGGTGTTTCAGGAGGATTAGTAAATATTTTGTGACGTGGTGATATAGACGAAAACAATAAAATCCTATGTGGAAACTGTGTTGTGTACTGAGGTACAGCTCTATGTAACCTAAACAAACTGACAGAAAAGGCAAATGAGAACTTTTCCTCTGACTCTTCCGCTGGTGTTCGTTAGAAAACCATCGTACTGAATTAAAAGAACATTTTTGTGTTTGTTAAATAAATTTATTTTTATTTATTCACACTTTAAACTCTGCAGATGCCGTTGCACCAAGAACGGTAAGAGTAATAAGTGAAAAGTCCTCATTAACTTGCTTTTAGTTTGTTTCGGTTACTTACCAGCGGCTGTATCTCTATACTCGATAAAAAGTATTCTCATATGTAATTTTATAGCATTCCGTCCATATTACCACATCCTAAAACATTGACTATTCCTCCTGAGAGACCCTTTATACAAAGAAGCGTATCCGTGTGTTTGTAATTCATATAAATCTAAACTTTTATTCCACTGTTGATAACGTTTTTCACACTTGACCTTAACAAAGAGAAAGGGCAATGCCTTCATTAAATTTAGTACGGTGCAGAACGGAGGGCACTTATCAAGAGATTGAGACTTCGTTTGACCGATCACCAAGGCAGTTTACACACTTACCTTTGTTTTTTGGAGAGTATTTTTATACCAAGCAAGCCCCCAGTTGTGCAACTCAGAGAGTACCTTCGAATAAATCTCCTCGCCGCTTAATCCATTACCATGAGAGTTTGTAGATATTACTAATATTTGATAGACAGAATGAGGAGGGATGGACTAAAACAGAGGAGGAGGAAATAGAGAAGGGGAGAGAGACGGGAGGGAGGAGATAGAGGGGGAAGATGCGGCGAACATATTGAGGGAAAAAGGAGGATGCACAGAGAAGAAGTGTTGAGGGAGTAAGAGGATCAGTATGTACCCATGGTAGGCAGGGATTTCGGCAAGTTCAGAATGAAATCCAAAAGGCAATAATGTTTAGTATTCACGCTTTTCACACTGAGAACCACTAGGTTCAAAACTGCAAAAACATCCGACCGTAATTGCTTGTGGCCGGCCGCGTTGGCCGAGGGGACTAAGGCTCCGCCAGTCACGGTCTGCACGGCCACTACGGTCGGGGGTTCGTAACCCCCCCCCCCTCGGGCATGGATATTTGTGCCGTCCTAGTTCGTAAGTAGTTCATAAGTAGTTTGTAAGTTTAGGGACTGATGACCCCGTAGTTAAGTCCCATAGACTATACAAACATTTGAACATTTATTATTTTCTTGTTACAAGACCGGTTTCCCGCTTGTGCCCATCGCCAGGTGCTTAAACATTCAGATTTTTTTTTTAAATGTGTAGCATGTTGGTGAAGTTCATTGTTTTGAAAACAAATTATTGATATTAATAATAGCGAAACCAGTTGCAGGTGGCGAGATGCCATGAACAAAAACACTGATTACTGACATTTAATATTGTATCCAAATCGCGGTTGTCGATTTGATGCACACACTTTTGCCAACACCCTTTCCCAAAAGTGTGTAAAAATGTGCCTCACAAGACAATCGCGAATTGAATACAATATTAAAATGTAAGTAAACAGTGTTTTTGTTCATGTCATCTTGCCACCTGCAATTGGTTTTGCTATTATTAATACAAAATATTTTTGTTTTCAAACATTGAACTCCACCAACACGCTACACATATAAAATTATGTAAGTTTAAGCACCCGAAGATGGGTACAAGCCCGAAACCGGTCGTGTAATAAATAAATGATACAATCTTCTTATTCTCAACAATGTATCTAGCAAAGATTTTCTGTTACTGATTTAGGTATTTATTACCCCCTCCCGCTCTCTCCATAGCACACGTTGGAATTAGTGATACGGGCAGTGGGGAAAATTATATGAACACCGACTAGTAGTATAGATCGCCCGCCGTAGGCTTTGGGAACTTCTACAGCTCTTCGAGGAACAGATTCGTAAAGTGACTTTATAGTTTCAAAGGGGATGTTGTTCATTCTTTAATTCAAACCACTCACCAATTACTCCAACAAACTCGCAGCTGAATATTTGGTTCTCTCTGCTCTAAAACATCCCGTAATTGTTCACTTATGTTGAAATGTAACAACTTTGCTGTTCAGGAAACATTTCTGATGACTTTAAGATGCTGTACAAAGAACGTCTGAGCCTTTTTTCTGTGTCTATGGACGAATAATCATTTTGGGATATGACAGCGTTTTTCACCACTACGGTAGTGACAGTAAGCATATTGATGTCTGGAATGGAGAGATATTCATTCACAGTTATCCGATTAGTGAGGGTAAAGAGAGAAACAACAGAATACTACGATATAGATGCCAAAAGCATATCAAAACCTTCTCCATGCCAGACTCTACGAAGCAAGCATGACTTATCGTAAGCTTGTTTTGGAGATTTAGATACATAAAACCGGCTATTTGTGGGAAGGAATATACATGATGATTCGGGCTGTACCACACCACTACTGTCGGGGGTTTGAATCCGCCCTCGGGCATGGATATTTGTGCCGTCCTTAGCTAGTTCATAAGTAGTTTGTAAGCTTAGGGACTGACGACCCCGTAGTTAAGTCCCATAAGTTCTACAACATTTGAACATCTGTACCACACACTGACAGCGTTCTAGTATTTATGTTCCATAATCGTGGCACCACTTCCTTCGCAGCTTTGCGTTGACTTCCCTTATTAAGGGTTTAGCAACTGCAGCCCTCCATATTTGTTCTGTAATGCTCTGTAACGTCCTCAAAAATATATAATTGTTTACAAGCCGATGCTGGGCTCCTGACGACAATTAATTGTGTCTCGATACCTCATGGTGTGTTCTCCCTGATGCGGGAATACAGTATGCAAACATCCGTAAATATTAATCATGTTTTCGACCCCTTTTTCGCTTGACGAAACAGAATCAACTAACATAGATGCGTAGTTTGTTAATAGTCTCGTGGTAAAGCGCTTGAATTCTATCGGAGACAACACAGATATGGTTCCCGGTCTCTAAATATGATTTTGTTTATCTTTTCATTTTACCTTTGCCGTCACCTTTCTACGATGCGAGGAGAGTTCATAAATGATATATGGTTTGAATTCTACCTTAAACGGTAGGTGCGATCAGTGCACTCATGGATTCTTCCGTGTTCACATACGGTAAACTGTACGTAGCACTTCAGAGAATGAACCGTTGGGCGCATTACAGCCGTCCAGAATATCAAAGGCTGTGAAAAGTTCTTTCACCGTCAAGTCACGTACACAGCTGTAGCATCCTTATCTCGAAGCACTTTATACATCCCTGTATTTTCATTATGGATACAGCTACAAACAGAATCATAACTAGCTATATTCCCAAATTATGCTTTTCTATACCTTATAGCTTACTCACAGTTCATTAAAATTGTATGGTGCTTCTAGCATACTAAGAAACTTAAAATTGTGTGTTAGTGTTTAGTCTGTAACGTACTGCACTACAGACTAGTAACAAAGGTACGAGCTTAACAGGAACCCAAATTTGTGAGTGACCTGAAGACTACCTAAGTAACAGAACCCAGTACGTTGTCCTCGATGGCTAGTATTCCTCATAGACTTGGGTATCGACAGAGATGCCCCAGGGAAGTGTGATAGGACTGCTGTTATTTTCTATCTAAATCATCTGACGGACAGTGACATGCAATCTGCGGCTGTTTGCTGATGATGCTGTGATGTACAGCAAGGTGACGTCATTGAATGACTGTAGTAGGCTGCAGGATGACTTGGACCAAATTGCTAGGTGGTTTGAGGAATGGCAACTAGTGCTAAATGTACAAAAAATGTAAGGTGATGTAGATGAGTAGCAGAAAAAAATCTAATAATGTTTGAATACAGCATTAGTAGTGTGCTGCTTGACAGAGTCGTGTTAATTAAATATCTGGAATTAACTATGCACGGCGATATGAAATGGAACGAGCATATAAGGTCAGTCGATGAGTAGGCGATTCGTCGACTTCGGTTTATTGGGAAAATTTTGGGAAGGTGTCTTTCATCTGTAAAAGAGACAGCATATAAAACTCTTGTACGACCCCGTCTTGAGTATTGCTCAAGTGTTTCGGATCCCCACCAGATCGTTTTAAAGAAGGACACAGGCAATTCAGAGGCAGGCGGCTAGGTTTGTAACTGGTAGATTCGATAAATGCGCAAGTGTTACCGAAATGCTTCGGGAACTCAAATGGGAGTCGCTGGAGGCGACGTTCTCTTCCAGAAACACTGTTGAAGAAATTTAGAGGGCCGGAATTTGAGGATGACTGCAGAACGATTACACTGCCGTTAACCTGCATTTCTCGTAATAACCACAAGGATAAGATTACAGAGATTAGGGATCGTACGGATGCATTCAAGTATTCGTTTTTCCGTCGTTCTAGATAGACGTGGAATAGGAAAGCAAGTAATTACTAGTGCAATTGAGTAACCTCCGACACACATATCTGGGTGGATTGCGTAGTATGTATGTATATGTAGAGGAAAAACATCATACATCACTAAATATCTATCCCGTTTTCGAACTTTATTATAACTGTTATAACTTCCGATCAAGTACTGGGCTCACATGTGTGAGGTCCTAGGTTCCATACCTGTCAGTATGCAGTATTTTCCTTTTCAAACATTAATTTTTTTCTTAGCCCACACACCTCTATCACGTGAGGAGTCGTCAAAAATGAGATGTAGCACATTAGTAAAGAATGAAGGATAAAGTAAGTATTGTCCAGAAATAAACTTAGATCCACAGACAGCATAGATTGCTCAAGAATCTCTCAAAAAGGACCAGAGACTGTATAAATTATTATGAATTTTATTCTTTTATGACAGCAGGGCTAGATGAGAACACATTTATTGAAGTAGGAGTGAAAGTATTGTTAAGGCGAAATACTGACTCGAGTTTTGGCTTAGTCAGAGGTTATATCGATACGTGTAACGTGTAAAGTTTGATGTAGAAATAATAATAATAACAAAATTAAAAAAAAAAAAAACACATGTGTCGTTTAAAATGAATATTTTTACGAGTCGGAATTACATGTTAAATTATTTATAGAGCTTACGTTCATCGCGATCAGTTTCCAATATGTATGGCTTATGCTGATACCATACACAAAAGTCAAGGACTAAATGTAAACAGTACACTGTTGAGCATTGGTTCTTCATTGTTCACATGAGGAAAAGCGTACGGGGAGCTTTCCAGGGTAACGAGACTGGACGGATTATATCTTACGGCTCAAGAGCCAGCAGTCGTAGAATACAATCTATTTAGAAGCACTTACCGTCTTGACTTGTCAAAAACCGTTACATCAAAGCCTCTGACGAAAATAAGAATGAGGTATAGGGAGTGGGCTTTAAGAAAATCCGTAGATGACAAACTGAAAATGTTACCAGAAAAGAAAGAAAGTAACATCCCAAAGCGCTCCTCCAGTCAACTACAGATAGGGTGTGTTACTTCCACTGTGGCCATCACATTGACGAAAGAGGATCTAAACCCAGCAACATTTTTGTTCAACATTCTTCAGAATACTACCCTCAATGTAGACAATATCAAAGTGTGGAACATTTCGGGTTCTGGACTGCAAAATTCAAATATTGAGAAATTGAAGATATTTAGGCAACAGTGGACACTGTTATTTTGAAAAAATCACCAACTTAAGTGAAGCAGTTATATAGTGCAGTGGACACCATGTAGACACGAATTAGGGGCATTTTTATCTTCAAATCAGTTAATGACTTAATGAAGACGCGAAGACAACTAGTTAGAAAATCAAATAAAGCTCATCACCGATGCTGCTGCTAGTGTTGCAGATGGAACGTGCAATGGATGATTGTGCGAATAGATTTACGGAAATCACAACGAAAGGAAGACATATATCAGGTACAGGAACAACAGAAATGCAACGACAGAAGTAGAATTTGCGAACCAGATAGCATGTTTTGCATAAACATGCCTTGGCTTGGAAGATGAAAGTATTTAAAACTATGCTACTTCACTGGAAACCTTTCCAAAATGTCTTGCAGAAAATTCTATTATGAACTAAAATGAAATTGTCTCAGAACTCTATATCGCACAGGAGCGCAGAAGAAAGAATTTCGGATTCGAAAATGAGAGAGAAGGTGCAGTAACAGCCCTATAGACCTTCCTGAAATACGCGTTATTGAACTGGATTTGACAAAAATGTGGGGACTGAAGTACGAAACTAATACAGCGTGCACTATACATCAAGTTCAATAAATAATACCGCCAAATAGAGTTTGTTATCCAAAAGCACTTCCAGCTGGAGTCCACAATGATGACAACAAAATAATTTTTTTATTTATTTCAGTAGCTATTATTAACTCTCAAAGACTTGATTTTTTCTCAAGAGACAAATTATTTTTATGGTATAATTCTCTTAAGTTATAATTGTACTGATTCTTGGAGTAATACAGTATTTATACAATTATAAGTAACCATTTTCATGCCATACAATTTCGTGCACGGATAAAAAGGCTTCATCTTATGGACTAAAATAATTAATTTTGAATTACTAACTGTTGTGTGAAATAAACTGATAATTCAATAAATACCATACAAAATGGCAAGTACTATCTTCAGTTATACAGAAAATATACGTTATACCCAACCTCCGTGTATTCGGAAGTTCACAATCTGATGCGAAATACAAGACTGACTATTGATATTTTTATAGTGATGTACCATAGATTGTAGTATGTGCATATAATGAAAGGAAAGTTAAAATATAATCGACTTTCCAGACTTCCAAAATACTGTTACATCAACGCCTCTGAAATAAATTAAAAGAGATAGGGAATATGTTTTAAGAAAGTTCGTGGCTGATGAACAAAAAATGTATATCAGTATTATACATCTTTATCTCCATAATTAATATAATGAGTTGCCAATCGTATTAAATATAAAAACTAGTATTTAAAATACTAGATGCATTTGTGAGTGTATGTCAGTCTTGTGTGATACATTTCTCTTACATAATGAAATATAAAATATTATTATGTCATTATGTCACTGGCCATCTCTAATGACCAACCTATCTATGGGACGATAAACTCTAAGAGTCCTTTCTTCCTTCATTATGTAGATGCGAAATTAGCAGATCATTGTATTTATTTAAATGTCATTATAATATGGTGTGTTCATCAAGTCATTATATTTATTACAGAAATAAAGATGTATAATCTTGATATAGTCACTATAAATACCGGTACATAACTTACTAGATAACAAATTATGGCCGGGTGTTGAGTAGGTCGTTCCATGAACACTTAACTGAAATAAACGACTTGGTTTCCCATGAGATTTCAAAAAATTTTATGGTGTAAGGAAATCGTCATTTTGTACTTTTTATGATTTTTATGGGGTTATTTTATGCACCCTCTTTATGTAATAAATTTGTCAAAAGTCTAAAAAACAAGTTTTTATATTGTGAAGTCTGGTGCGTTATTTTTCAGCTAAATACGTATATAGTTTCGTAAACTATTCAGTTTGTACAAGAGTTTTGCAACAGAATTTCTACATTAACTTCAAGAAGATATTGTACTGAATATTGAAATCAGTGTGCTGAAAAATAATGACAGATATACTTGTATGAACCGTATTTGTCACAAGATACCATTATTTTCCTTCTCAATAAGATTATCGTCCTCGAAGAACAATTCGTTTCTCCTTACTTTGTATATGCTATTTAGGATAAAATTTAATCAGTGTAGCTGTGTAAAGTAAAGGATATGGTACAGGGGAATCGAGCACAACTGCAGATGACAACTGTTTTCACGCGTTTTAATGCATACTTGGCAGGAATTAGGAAGTTATATTGTGAAGTTTAAATATTAGGATAGGTATTAAGTGAAGACTCAGTAATAAGTAATCATAATGCCCTAACTTGGTTACGTTCTCTGAGCTTGCAAACATTGATAAAATAAAGAAATCCTAAACCATAGATATGTTGTTATTGGCAAATTTATTACACACCCGGATTCATAAGATCCTGTTATAGTGAAACATCTTTCTAGGGAAGCAGGTTGCTTAAAAATGTACGTGTCTGAAGACCTTGAAAATAACTAGCGATTAGGTGTCAACATACGTAATTGTGTTCTAGAGTAGTGAAGTAATGCGATTACAATTCGATATCTCTGGTTGACTGTGCGCCGTTGTTACTACGAAGGGACTCTACTGAATCATCCATAATATTACATATCTGTGCAGTTAAAGAAATACACCACTTTGAAATATGAATATTATCAACTTAATTTCTTTTTCAGACAGTACCTCGGTATTGATAGCAGTACCGTTTGGAAAAAGTGGAAGGTTAATACTATCTGCAAGGTTATTGATGTATAAAGTGAGCAGCTAGGACCTCCTAAACACACTTAAAATTATTTCCTCATTTGACGATGTCTGTACGTATAACCGAGATAATATATTGCCTCTTCCTTACCAAGAAACCGCGTATCCAGACACAGGTGTTTCTTCCTTCCACAAATGATTATACTTTTGATACAAAACCACAGGTATGGTCCTGAAAATTGTGCATAAGATTTTCGGAAATCAAGCAATATTGCGTCTTGAACAAACTAAATGTAATATGCAGCATTGCTCGTTAATACTTTATTGTTATAGCAGCAGATCGATTTCGATCACATCGTGATCATTTTCAATGCATCTTCAAACAGGCATTGTGAATGAAATACGTACAAATTGAAATATCATCTGCAACTGTGTTGGAAATAAATTTCAGAACATAACATTGCAGATTAGGATGGAGCACTGCAAAGTTACGTTCTGAAATTTATTTTCAACACAGTTGGATATGGTATTTCAATTTGTACTTATTCCATTCACAATGCCTGTTTTGAAGATGCATTGAAAATGATCACTTTGTGATCGAAATCGATCTGCTGCTGTAACTATAAAGTATTAACGACCAATGCTGCAAATTACGTTTAGTTTGTTCATCACTCTGTGGTTGTTGAGCACAACCAACCTGGAAATGGAATAAAATCTCATAAATAAATAAATAAATAAATAAATAAATAAACAAAAATATTGTATCTTCATTGCTATCAGAATGCCCACAATCTAAGGTGTCATTTGAGAATAACATTAGCTGGGTTTTACGTGTCAGATACTAGAAAAAATATATAAACCAAGGAATAATGAAAACAAACATGTTCTTTAATTAATTCATTATTGAATGAGTTATGGAGAATGGGTACAATCACAAAAACTGAGATTTTGGCTCCAGGTGTTAGGCCAAACGATGTGAATTTGGGTATATTAAAAAATCAGTCATTGGATGAACCAGGTGTGAAAAAAACAGCAGTCAGCTTTCTTCAGCAGCGGCCATAGCCATGACCGTAACCGTAGCCATAGCCAGGGTATCCGTAGTGGGCACCATAGCCGTGGCCATAGCCATAGCCAGGGTAGCCATGGTAACCCCACCCAGGGTAGCCACGGTAACCCCAACCAGGGTAGCCATGGTAACCCCACCCAGGGTATTTGTACACGTCGCCTGAAACAGAAGGATACTTTCATTAGCTTCATGTATTTGCAATGACTTGCACAAATGTAACTACATTTTTAGTAACACCGCAATGAAAATATCGGAGAGTACGTCAACTTAAGAATTTTGATTTTTTTTTTCAGGTAAGGTGTTAGAAAGAGGAGACAAGATGAAGTATATGGTCATCAGATGTGCGGCGAAGAAACACGTTATTGAAACATCTACGACGTTGTTAACATTCCACTGGAAGTTGTAGTAATTATAATATAAGAGGATATTTCAAGTAGTGAAGCTGAAAGAGTGACACAAACTAGACGACGACTCAGGAAGCAGGCAGACGTGAGGCACTATAACATATGTTCTATCCGAAGTGGAATTTTCAGTGAAGGTATACCATCAGTGCTGATGGTCCACCTTCATTAATCGTTGCGTTAATCTGGCACGTGAGCCGCCCCGCTGAAAATTTCTTGTAAATCCGTGTGGCAAGTGCAGAGTAACTTTCACCACTATTGTGTCGATAATAATAGTTTGACAATTAAGAGTCCAATTGTGGTGATCAGGTACTTGGAACCCCAAGTGATTAATTTTTCTGAACTGTTTCAAGAGTTGCAAAGTTAGAAGCAAATTCATATTGATTTTAAAAATTTTCGGGTATTTTGTAAGAATATATAGATTGGTTAAACGATAGTTTTTATTTATGGCCGAGTTCAAGATCCCTGTGGAATAAATAGAGAGTGGAGCATTTTATTTCAGCAGTCGACGAGCTGAGATGTGCAGTAGTCTACGGAAGATTATGAGCAGCATTTTGTCCTTGGCTTTTTGATTTCTTGCTCATAACCATATTTTTTTAGCATCTAGAAAGGCGGAGAAAATGGAATATGCGGAAGAACAATAAAAAATTTAAGAAACGCACTCACCAAAGAGATGTAACATTCTTCACCTCCGTCCCTACAATACCTGCACTACTGCATAACATTGTAATAACGTAAATTATTTTTCAAAAGAGATAGATTGGCTGGCCAGTACTTACCTTTGTACTATACTGCCGATAGTGACACAAATGGAGAGAAAGAAAAATGACGAAAAAGAACAAGCTTTCGGAACACAGTTCCTTCTTCAGGTGGGAGAGAAGGGAAGAAAAAAGGATGGGAACGGAAGGGGAAGGTAATTAACGACCTAGGTCCTGAGGATGGTGTTTAAGGAGTGTGGAAGTCAGAGGTACTGTATATTAGTACTGAGCCAAGCCAGAGAGGGTATATATATGTATAACCAAAGAGGAAAGATAAAGCAGTAAAGAGAAGAAAAGATGAGTGAATCGAATGATGCTGAGCGGTGGAGGGGGTGTGGAGGTTGTCTAAACGTTTTTGATTAACAAGGAAATTGGAAAGATATAGAGGAAAAAACACACACACAGAGAGAGAGAGAGAGAGAGAGAGAGAGAGAGAGAGAGAGAGAGAGGAAGGAAGGAAGGCAAGGAAGGCGGATGAGAAATGAGTAATGGATAGGTGAGGGAGGGGGGGGGGGTTAGCGTAGATTTTGTCCAGGAAGGTGACGGGAGGAGAGGATATGTTGGAGGAAAGTTCCCATCTCCGATCCCGCTGAAAAACCTGTCCAATGCACAGCAACGTACTCTAGCCCCAACACAGAATAAACCTACCCTACTCAAGGCAGGGCCAAATGCTAAACAGCACACGTCTTATATCAACTGACGTGTGTCGGTTATGGTGGTATGACAACCAACAAATTCGCTGAGCAGATGAATGGTCACAACGGACTGTTCGCCTGGAGGACCCCCAATATCCTCTGGCAGAACATGCACGCCAGCATGAGTCCAGGGACCTTGGCACGCGCCATTTGGATACTGCCACCTAACACCAATCCCTTCAAATTTTAATAATCTGTTGACATACACATCCACTAACTGGGGTACTGATGGTACAAACTTCTCTGAGCATCCGCTTCCAGTCTAAAATTCATATATAAAGTGTATATCTGAAATGTATGTAAAAATGAGAGCGCTGTTGGAGTGGGTCATAACAAGCATATTTCATACAGCAACCCATTTCCACGTCGCTTAGCGTACAGCACTAGGCGTCGTTGAATAGCGCCAAGAGCGTAGGTACACAACATTACATCCGAGTCGCCACAGTAACGGGACTGCAGAGCGACGTCTGCAATATATTTGAAACACCAAGGAAAAAATAAGAGCCGGGTTGAAGGTTTATGACCTCTATTTGCAAACGCTGTAGTTGGCGTAGAACCAAATGTTCCAGGTGGGACAACACAACGGTTTTCTGTCATTCACTGGAACGTGGACGCGTTTGATTTTGGTCGTTCACATGTCTGTTTGATAGTTCTTGCATATACGGCAACAACTGTACAAACGGCAGAGTCTGATTCGCACCGGGTCGGTTTGTCATCAAACGGGGACCCACTTTTGTTTCTTACCGTGTGGAACACACAGGACTTGAAGCTCTGATCTTACGAGCATTTCGATAATGTGAAACACATGTCTACAACTGCACGGTAAATGCTTTTTATATTTTCAGAGGAAGTGGTTTTGGGTAGATAGCGAAACTGGTAAAGAGGTTATGAACTGCAGAGAATAAATGGTGGCATTAGTTGACTAAAAGAAGGGATTGATCGATAGGACACATTCCGCGACAACGAATGGAGGAGGGGTGATCTCACAGCGATCCCACAAGATGCAGCTTCAAAAGGTTCTGGGTTGCATTAATTATTAGCGAATGACACTAACTCACTTGAATACCAAGTTTGCACCTGCAGTGTGAAAAGGCCAGGCCAGTCTGTTGGGGTTCGCTCGGCAGACACATGGCCGCAAAGTAGGATTATACATCACTGGCACACCTGTGACACTGCAGCAATTAGTAGATTAGCTTATCTCCCAGTAGTAATTAGAAACAGTGGGATATGATACTCAATTAACGAAATACATAATACTTACAACATGGGCAACATCTCACAAAAATAGTTACATAAATTGGTCCATTAATGTATCAAATGATGGCTTATATTGATGATGGTTAATAAAGATTTTTCTTAATGAATAGGATTGCATACGATAATGTTCAGAGGCGCGTAATCCAGTCAACGGGCCGACTTTAGGCCTAGATGATAAATAAAACAATCAAGACCTAATGTCAAGTGACATTTTACGAATCTTTGATTGACTGACATTGATCAGGTGGCAGACAATGTACCAGCGTAATCAGTCTGTTTAATTTACTATTCTGATGATGGTTCAAAACCGAAACTGCTTAAGTCACAAATATAATAAAAAGCTGATGGTAGGGAATAAGCAGTTTTAAAGTATATTAGGGATCAGTAAAAATTTGACTATTATAATGTTCGCTATGCGTTATCCCCCTTGCTTGCAGCTTTCCTTGCATTGAGTTGTGCTTCATCAGTGACTTGCACTTAGCGGGAAATCAGAATTCGTGTCCCGGTCAGGCATTAATTTTCAACTTTCCCTATAATTTATTTCTACCCAATGAAATATTTTCAACTAGGTCTATACACGAAGATTTGATATCAGCGTAAAAATTCCATTGAGTAATAAAGATAAGTTAACGAAATTTCGTTGCGAGCACCTTTTAGGTACTTACCACTGTGGTAGCCATATTCGGAGCACTTGGCGAGGTGTACATCCTGTCCGTGTGTGGCGGCCAGAGGGTAGGAGGCGTCGCAGCCAGACAGCAGCGCCAGGCAGGCCACGGCCAACACACAAACCTGAAACACGTCACACAGTGACAGGGGACTCCATACTAGTGGACGGCACAAATACATTGGCAAACACCCTAGTCTACCCACGTCAAATACAACACTGTGGCACTGTCATTCGAGAACTCTGAACAAGAAAATCTTAACAACTGCAAATACAATGGGAAATAGGTAAAGTGAAAAAATAAAAACATTCCGTTTTGCCAATGACATTGTAATTCTGTCAGAGACAGCAAAGGACCTGGAAGAGCAATTGAACGGAATGGACAGTGTGCTGAAAGATGCATATAAAATGAACATTAACAAGAGTAAAACAAGGGTAATGGATTGCAGTCTAAGAAAATCAGGTGATGCTGAAGGAATTAGATTAGGTAACGAAACAATAAAGGAGGTAGATGAGTTTTGTTACTTGGGTAGTAAAATAACAAATGATGGTCGCAGTACAGAGGATGCAAAATGCGGAATGGCAATGGGCAGAAAAGCGTTCTTGAAAAAGAGAAATTGGTTAACACTGAATATTGATTGAAGTCCTAGGAAGTCCTTTCTGAAGGCATTTGTGTGGAGTGTTGCCTTGTATGGGAGTGAAACATGGACGATAAATATTGCGGACAGGAAGAGGATAGAGGCTTTTGAAATGTGGTGCTACGGAAGAATGCTGAAGATTAGGTGGGTGGATCGCGTAACTAATGAGGAGGTACTGAATAGAATTGGGGAGAAGAGGAATTTCTTGCATACCTTGACTAAAAGAAGGGATAGATTGGTAGGAGACATTCTTACACATCAAGGAATCATGAATTTAGCATTGGATGGAAGTGTTTGGGGTAAAAACCGCAGAGGAAGACCAAGAGATGGATATAGTAATCAGATTCATACAGATGTAGGTCGCCGTTATTATATGGACTTGAAGAAGCTTGCTCAGGATAGGGTACTGTGGAGTGCTGAATCAAACCAGTCTCAGGACTGAAGACCACAACAATAACAATCGTTAGTTACTTTAATTTAATGGAGAAAAAACACATAATCCTGGCAACTTTCGGGTAAACATTAATGATTAGTCTGTTATTAATATAATGAATGTCTTTCTGAAGCGTAGGTTAGGCACACACTTCTATCCACAGAAAAAGCAACACTTTGAAGGAAGTGGACCAGGCGACAGCTGCAGTATGCATTTGCGGCGACGAGAGATACGCTGGATAAGAATTTCAACGCAGGCTTACATCACGGTAAACAATAGGCCCACTTTTAGAGCTGTATCAGGGGCGAACAGAGGGCTGCGTCGGCTTACTAAAATTGTGTTTTTCGTGTTGATTGACTTGTGTAAGCAGCTTCAGTATGTGCCGTAGAAGATAGCAACCATCTTCCGAGCACGTTTGAGTTGGACCAAAAAAGAATAATTGCCAAGAGGCATTATATATATATTATGTGCTCATAAACTATCTATTCGATTGCAATGAAACTTTGGTGAACTGTTCACCGTACGCCGAAAAACAAAAGAGTACGACACATGACTCAGGAGACATGACGTCATAAATAATGACACGCCAGCGCATGAGAATAACCAGATTTATGCGTTAAGTATTGGAAATGGGAGTAGTTAGGGACCTGTAATAAAGTTTGCATGTAATTTCGGACGTTTATGAAGCGTTTTGTAACTGAGCCTCCCCCCCTCCCCCCCCCCCCCACACACACACAAAATGATGGAAATTAGTCCATCGCTCACAACAGTTCCGCTGGAGATGCAGTAAAACTGTTCCATCAGGCATGATCTTGTATCAAATAAAGTTAGCATTGCAGATTTGCATGTTACTGTTTATTTTTGTCTGCAAGTGTACCTTAATTCTCTTGCATCCAAAATTAAGCAATCTGTTTTCTTAATCTCTATCTATATAAAAGCGCAAGGACACTGACTCACTGACTAAATACCTATGAAGCTGAAATTTTGACAGGAATGTAGTTTATAGGTAGAAAACGTCAGCTAAGAAAGCATTTTGTGTTACGTACATGGCGGAGCATACTCTCTCCTACAGACTCACGAAATCTACAGTTTCAATTCGATTTTCACGAAGTTTCGCATGCTTCACCTTCAAAACTAGAGGAAGGTCACCGTCTACCTTAACTTTCATACGGAGCATGGGGGAGGATACTCTGCAACGTAAAAATGGGTCCCTAAATTCCTTGGTCGCGCCATAATTGAGAACGGCTCGACATTTTTCACAGATCTGTTTTTGTTGTTTTCGATATTCTCAGAACAAGGGTTGTATGAAATAAAACTGGAATATTTAAGAACAACAAAGTGCGTTTTTCAATGTGACCCTGCATTTCTCAATTTATTACTTTTTTACTGCTATCCCTATTTCCAATAATTCTGCAGACTGCTTCCTCGTACACAACTGAATTTACAATAATTATTTCAGACTTTATCGTGATTCCAATGTAAAACTTATTTAAAGTAGTAAAAAGAAAAAAAAGCAGTCAACAATCCTAAGATTGGTTGGAACACCACAGTGCTTTACTAGGCATGGTAGGCATGCTCCTGTTTGGAGGTGGTACGCCGTTGCCTTCCTCCGACCTATGAACTGACTTACTCAGCCAGTTATAGGGGGATCAACAGTTTAACGTGGGTTCCAAACCATGGTGCTACACATGAGCAATATTGCCAGAAGTGAAAGAAGTGGAAAGTGACGCATAAAAATCAGAGGAAGTGGGGGGGGGGGGGGGATCGAACCCACGACATTCGCATCGACAGTCTGGCACTCCACCACTGTGCAACGGGGGCGCATCTAAAGTACCTGATCTGAATTTTGCTAAAGCGTTATTCTAGGACCAAACACAAGTTAGCAGATTTTTATGTTGTGAGTTCCAAGTGTCGTAGACAAGTGAGTGGGTACTTACCAGAGAGAGAACGCGAGCCATGGTGTTGGTGGACTGAGGGCTGAGGGCGGACAGTGGGGAGGTGCGTGGCGGTGGCTGCTTTATACCACCAGGGCTGCCGACGTCCGCACTCTGCAGGGCCAGCCAGCGCTTCTCAAAGCAAACAAGCGGCCGCCCGTCTCTGTACTGGCGCAACACTGTGGGCCCAGGCGGCTGTTTACACCAGGGACGGTACCACTGAAACTGACCGTAGCTATCCGCAATAAAAGTCCTTCCCATACCGGTGCTTTACCTTAATCCTGTGACCGACAGTGCTAAATATGTGTACTGCTGACCTGAAATTATATTATGCAAAAGATTCAGCGACCAGTCGAAATAAAGTTTTTATTACAGAATTACATTTCAATCACTGTGTGACAATTTTCATTGAGTAAAGTGTACGTCAAATCGCAACAGGTCGTCAGTAATCACCATAAGAGGAATATGTGTACACATTAGCAAGTGTTAAGTTTAAACTTAAATTGTACCCACTGAGTTGTCAAAACAAGTTTGAAATACAGATCATAATGATAAATATCTTTCTTCTCGTTGCTAATATCAGTTACGATTTTGATTTAAAAAATTCAGATAAGTTGCACCAAATGTTATACTTGGTTTGTATTTTCCATTCTGCTAAACTGGGATATACTGGCTTTTAAATGATATATAATAACAGATATTTCTTCTGTGGTTGATCACTGTATCTTTTACATTCAATTTTTACATCTTTTGGTTTCCTGAATTACAGCACATATGATGGCTACTAAAGTAGTTGAAATCGAGATTAGATTAGATTAGTGCTTGTTCCATAGATAATGAATACGACATTTCTAATGATGTGGAACATGTCGGTTTAATAAATGATATCTTTACATGAAATTTGAAACAGCCATTCTTTTATTTTTATATTTTACTATTTATTTATATTCTTCGCCGTCTGAGGTGAACAATTTCGGTACATTTCGTCGTTTGTCAAACATTTAGTCTACAAAAGGAAGTTACAAGCAATCGTTTATAGTGTACATGTTACAGGTTCCAATAATAACATGTTTATAAAATAAAAGCGTTATGATTTGCAGATTATTCATGATTCAACCGTAAGAAAATCAACTGAGTAAATTATAAAATTATAGCTTGATAAAGAAAGTTTTGCACATGTATGCATCCAGCGCATACTAGCAGCTCCACTACAGTTTAGATTATAGGTCGGTACCTCGTTAGATGCCGCTACATGTAGGGCGCACTGCAAATGCACCTACAGTATCTCAAATTATTGTGATGTATGCAGCGTCATTTTATAAAATTATGATAGTGGTCTAAAAGCGACAAGTGTCATAAATTTAAAATGAAATTTTTCAAAATAAGAAAATGTCATAATTTTAAAATGAAATATTGTTAAAGTCAAAACCAGGGAGTCGTCTGCACAAATGTTGCACTGTGTGTTACATACATAGCAAAAGTAGTCACATTTTCTTATCGTGCAGAGGATACAGAAATTGTTACATAAAAGCAGGTAGTACGTACATAAAATTTAATAAGTGATCACATCATTTCCTTTTGCTTTCAGTCAAACTGGAAGAGTGTGAGGCTCGATATTTCAGAAAACGTAATCCTCATACTACGCTCCAAAACACACAAACTAATCGTAATGTGTATAAGGGCCATTATTGAGCCTTCGAGAAGGTATAATAGTTATAACATTACTTTAAGTGTAATCACATTTTTATTTTGTGGGAACGAGCTTGTTTCCATCTGTTTTGAACAAACACAAACCTTAGTGACGTGGTTTATACTGTATCTTAGCAACCAGTATGTAGACCTTAGGTCACATCACTATAAAACGTAAGTCCCATCCTACCCTTCAACGTTAAAACGTTCTAAACAAAGATCTTAGACTGTGTTAAATACTGCATTCATTGTCAAAATCCAACATAAAAGTACATAAAACTTGTGGTGTCGCACAAGTACAAAGTGCGCGCCACCTACTTTCGCCGCGCGCCGCCATGCACACACGGCGCGGCGTTCTCAGGACAGCCACGAGCGCCCTCTGCTGCAACCCCGCTCGTGGCCACCATGGAAAGACATCGGCCACTTGGGACTGAGTTAGCAACCAGTTAGGACCTTCGTAATTAGATAGGCACCATTGAAGACTTTGCTATCGTACAGGCACTAGGCAGGCCTCTAACAACTATGTATCAACATTCTGCAGTACTATGTAAAAGTTAAGTATTGTTACATTCTGTGCAATATATATCTCTTTCTAATTTACTCTAGTGTTTATAGTTTCTGGCTGCTCCCCTCCGTACCTGCACCAGCGTGCTGTCTATATTCCTGTGTCGGTCTCATTCCACTCGGCCACCGACACCGACGACGAGGCTGGGACACAAAAGCGGCGACGAAGTTGGGACACAAAAGTGGCGACGAGGAGTGATAGAACCTTGGACCAGCCCGCTTACAGCAGCCAGACAGCAGCAGTCGGAGCACGCAGAAATTGCTCCCGCCCACCCACCCTTATTATAACAATTTTGGGGAAAGATATTTTGTTACGTGTTTTGTGGACTTTTTTGTTGCAGAGCGTCCTCTTTCATCTTGCATTTGTGTTTTGTACTAATTTACTTGTATACGCGGCGCCTAATCGGTCAGCATGGCCACTACCCCGAACCCAAACTTAATGGAAATTATTCAGTTACAGACGGCGCAAATCACTCAACTACTGCAGGCCGTGTCGCAGTTGACGGCACAGGCTGCTCACCAACAACAACAACAGCCGTCACATCAACAGCCCACACCTGCCGCTGCACCGCTTCCTAAATTTCGCCAGTACAACGAACGTGAGGAAGAATGGAGCGACTATTTCGCACAGTTTCAAGAACTCGTCGCGGCTCATCAAATTACAGGTAAGAGAGTGAAGAACCTTTTCTTATCGATTGTGGGCCCCCAGACCTTCGTACTATTGCAAAAACTTTTCCCTCTCGCATCTCCTCGTGATGTAGACTTTGAACAAATTGTAGATGCACTGAATGCTCATTATGAGAGAAAAGTTCTTGTAGCCGCTGCACGATACCGATTTTTCAGACTTAAAAAATTACCGCAGCAGTCACACCAAGAGTGGGTTACGGAATTGAAGGGCTTAACCCGCCAATGTAAATTTACTTGCTCTTGTGGACTTTCGTATAGTGACGTGATGTTGAGGGATGCGATTACGCAGAATATTCAGGACCCCAGAATTAGAGCAGCAATTCTGAAACAGTCTGACCCCTCATTAGACAGTGTACTGCAGCTTATAGAAGCGCATGATACTTTTGACTTAGCAGATGTAGAAATGCAAAGCCACAGTGTAAATTCAGTGCGCCGTAACGGACGCTTTCCTAGCCGTAGTTCTCAGTGTAGCACTAGTGATTCTTACAATAGTACAGGCCGTGCTGAACGGACAGTGAACTGTAGCCAGTGTAAAAGTGCGACACAAAGGTCGCCCCGTCGTGTTAGTAACAGTAATTTGAATAACGGGCGCCAACGCCCATTTCAGAAAAATGTTCGTAAGTCTTGCCCCCAGTGTGTATCTCGCCACAAACGTGCACAGTGCCCAAGTCGCAACGCAACCTGTTATCAATGTGGCAAATCAGGACATGTACAGTCTGTGTGTATGCAAATTAAAAACTCAAAGAACGGTACCGTTAGAAACAGTGCTTCGCGGAGTGCGAGAACAGTTCATTCTGTAAATGTTATACGGGCTGTGGAATTGAACAATGCTTTCCTTGGATCTCAATTGCAAGAAAGTAATTCTGCGTCTATGGCAAAACTATATAGTGCACCACGTAGCAAGCGCCGACGAGCGCGTAAAACAGTGCAACGGAAAAGGGTTCGGGACAAGCAAAATGACTATGAACAGTGCATTCCTGTAGTGAAAATAGTGCCTTCTGCAACTGCTCCTTGTAATAGTGCCCAGTACTGTGTAGCTAGTGACAGTAGACATCAAGTAGCTACTCAAAAGTGTAGTGCAGTAGTTAGTAACTCTGGAGTAGCTTCCTACCGCACGCAACCCGCGCAAGCGCAGAAAACAATATGTATTAGACGTTGCCCACATTCGCGCACCGGTCGTGCGCCAGAAGCACAAGCTGTTTGTTACTCTCTCTATAGAAAATAAGACTGTGCAATTTCAGCTTGATACTGGTTCCGCTGTTACATTAATAAATAAAGATACTTATGAACTTCTGGGTTCGCCAAAATTGTCGCCGTCACAGCAAGTGTTAACAGCTTATACAGGTCAAAATATTCCCGTGCTAGGAACGTGTAGCCTGCCCGCCTCTTTTCAAGGTGTAACAAAAACAGTTGCTTTTGTAGTTCTTCAAGCCAAATCGACACAGAATATTTTTGGACTAGATGCTTTTGACTTGTTTGGTTTATCAATTCAAAGAGATGTGCTTCAAATTTCGTCAATAGTGCCTCAGGATAAAATCAATGCATTGTATGACAAATATAGTGACTTGTTTTCCCCGGAACTAGGTTGTGCAAAAGACTTCGTGGCACATGTAACTTTAAAAGAATCTGCAGTTCCAAAATTTCGTAAAGCTAGACCAGTGCCTATCGCAATGCGTGATACAGTTGCCGAAGAACTTAAACGTTGGCAAGGTAGTGGTGTGATTTCTCCTGTTTCTGCGAGTCAGTGGGCCTCGCCTATAGTAATTATACCCAAGCCGTCAGGAAACCTTCGTCTCTGTGCGGACTTCAAATCAACAGTGAACAGTCAAACAATTGTAGACACTTATCCCCTGCCCAGACCTGACGAACTAATGGACAAAGTAGGACAGTCTCGCTTCTTTTCTAAGATTGATTTAGCAGAGGTATACTTACAAATTCCGCTTGATGACGAGTCAAAAAAATGTTTCGTCATTAATACTCACATGGGCCTTTTTCAATTTCAACGCCTACCCTTTGGCAGTTCTTCCGCCCCCGCTATTTTTCAGCGTTTTTTGGAACAGCTGACAGTTTCTGTACCGTGTTGCTCGAACTATTTAGATGATATTGTGGTATCCGGAAGTACAGTTGAAGAACATTTAGCAAACCTGGAGTGCCTTTTCAAAGTTTTGACTGCAGCAGGTCTACGTTGCAATAAAGCAAAGTGTTCGTTTTTTCAAACTGAAATAGAGTACCTAGGCCATGTGATTAATGCCCAAGGAATTCATCCCTTACAGTCACATCTTCGAGCAATCAAAGACTTGCCTCCTCCTAAGAATGTGCATGAATTGCAAGCAGTGATGGGAAAGCTTAACTATTATTTCAGATTTATTCCCAATGCCTCTCAGATTGCAGCTCCACTGCATCACTTACGTAGGAAGAATGTTCCTTTTGTATGGTCTAAAGATTGTCAGGTTGCCTTTGACAAACTAAAGTCTGCACTACTCAGTGATGCATGTTTGATTCCCTTTGACCCACAGAAGCCTGTAGTGTTAGCGGTTGACGCCTCGTCGTACGGTCTGGGTGCCGTTCTGTCGCATCGTATTGGATGTCACGATCGTCCTATTGCCTTTGCATCCAAGCTACTGACGCCGACGCAACAGAATTACAGTCAGATAGAAAAGGAGGCCTTAGCAATCATTTACGGCGTCACAAAGTTTCATCATTATCTCTATGGCAGAAAATTCTATTTGTTGACAGACCACAAGCCTCTCACGTCGTTGTTCTCACCCACAAAGCCGATTCCGCCACGAACGGCACAAAAGCTTCAGAGATGGTCCTTGATATTGTCAAATTATCAGTATGATAATGGTCTAAAAGCGACAAGTGTCATAAATTTAAAATGAAATTTTTCAAAATAAGAAAATGTCATAATTTTAAAATGAAATATTGTTAAAGTCAAAACCAGGGAGTCGTCTGCACAAATGTTGCACTGTGTGTTACATACATAGCAAAAGTAGTCACATTTTCTTATCGTGCAGAGGATACAGAAATTGTTACATAAAAGCAGGTAGTACGTACATAAAATTTAATAAGTGATCACATCATTTCCTTTTGCTTTCAGTCAAACTGGAAGAGTGTGAGGCTCGATATTTCAGAAAACGTAATCCTCATACTACGCTCCAAAACACACAAACTAATCGTAATGTGTATAAGGGCCGTTATTGAGCCTTCGAGAAGGTATAATAGTTATAACATTACTTTAAGTGTAATCACATTTTTATTTTGTGGGAACGAGCTTGTTTCCATCTGTTTTGAACAAACACAAACCTTAGTGACGTGGTTTATACTGTATCTTAGCAACCAGTATGTAGACCTTAGGTCACATCACTATAAAACGTAAGTCCCATCCTACCCTTCAACGTTAAAACGTTCTAAACAAAGATCTTAGACTGTGTTAAATACTGCATTCATTGTCAAAATCCAACATAAAAGTACATAAAACTTGTGGTGTCGCACAAGTACAAAGTGCGCGCCACCTACTTTCGCCGCGCGCCGCCATGCACACACGGCGCGGCGTTCTCAGGACAGCCACGAGCGCCCTCTGCTGCAACCCCGCTCGTGGCCACCATGGAAAGACATCGGCCACTTGGGACTGAGTTAGCAACCAGTTAGGACCTTCGTAATCAGATAGGCACCATTGAAGACTTTGCTATCGTACAGACACTAGGCAGGCCTCTAACAACTATGTATCAACATTCTGCAGTACTATGTAAAAGTTAAGTATTGTTACATTCTGTGCAATATATATCTCTTTCTAATTTACTCTAGTGTTTATAGTTTCTGGCTGCTCCCCTCCGTACCTGCACCAGCGTGCTGTCTATATTCCTGTGTCGGTCTCATTCCACTCGGCCACCGACACCGACGACGAGGCTGGGACACAAAAGCGGCGACGAAGTTGGGACACAAAAAAACTCATACAAATGACGGTATAAAAAAGGCATAAAATGTCTACATGTTAAAATGCCAAATGAAGGTTATTACATAAAACTGATGCAAAGTATTACAATCTTCATATAAGTCATAAAGTATGCCATATTTCAGTCAATGTAGGTTTTATATCTAAGCATGCTGTACGTCGACGGCAAGTAACATTGCAGTACATTAAAACCTCTGCCTACACTACGACATAGATAAAGATTTTGCACAGTGTTACGTACTAGCTCGACTACCAAAGTCGAACATAGTTGTTCGTAACACAACGCTCAAATGGCGGTATAAAAATTGCTTCAATTGTCACAATAAATGTCTCAGTATGTTACAAATGTCAAATTAAGGTTGTTAATAAGAGTCACATAAGATGTAGCATATTACTACATAAAAATCGCATAAGTGTCACTCTCTCCATGAAACATAAGGGATGTCTATTTCGGTTAAAGTGGACCTCGCACTGTGTTCCGACAGACTATGTTAATCAGACTGTGTACCATTGTTCGTATGTGATTTGCATAATCGTCCGACCGAATCCAAACTGCCGAATATAATCCTGAGGTTACGTCCTACACTCAGTATTCAGTTTTATCTTACCAAGTCTATTATTTTATTTTCTAGCTTTTATATCTGAGTATGCACATTCTTACGACTCGGGCTACATTGCAAAATAATAAACCTGAATCGACACTTAACAAGTCTATCAGTCTTATGGCTGCTGATAATGCACTTTCTGACGACCAGTGTGTCCGTGCCTATATGTACCGTCTAGAGAATAGAAAATTGCGTACCTTCGCCTATCACGTGTCTTAGATTTTCTTGAAGTATAAAAAACTGTTAAATTTAAAGTCTTACTGTTCATTTAATAATTTATCATTCCTTTATTCTTACCTTTTTATATTCCGAGCTCTTCAAATTTATCAAATTTGACTCCTTCAAAGTGTTCAAAGTGAAGAATATTGTGTTCATTTCCCACAGTATGGCCCGAACTCAGATGTTGTCCAAAAGCTGGGGCGAAGCTAATACCTATCTGACGTATGAAGATTAATCAGGCTACATTTCTGACATGGGAGGAATAAGTACTTTCTCAATTTTCTTTTTAGGTAGACCTTGTGAAGGTTAATCAGTATTTTCAGGAAAAAGACATCTTGGAAGTGGACTAGGATCCATTAAAAAATCAGATTTCCCTAAAAAAGAAAATTGAAACGCACAGTTCTTATTCCTCCTATAGTAAAAATGTAGCCTAACAGAAAAGAATCCCAGGCTTCCGCCAATACACGCACTTACATACATAAAGAACCTAAAGGAGTGGATGTTTATGATATGAACACACCATAAGCTAATTTGAGTAGATTATTGTATACGAAATAACTGATTTTCTCAGAAAACTATTGCCTAATCAGTAGTTATCACTTTCCTAATGAAATTTAGAATATTCCTATTTAAGAGGAAATGATTTTCGCGTCATTTGATGTGGTAAACATGTATTCAAATATACTGATACAGGAAAAAAATGGATATTCTAAGAAATAGTATTTTGACAAAAAAACACCATAGAGGTGAAAGTGACTTCATGGAAATACTCTTATCATTTTTCATTTGACAACAAAGTTTTTCACGAGAAACGTGGCATATAACATAAAGTACTCTTTGGAAAAAGAGATGAACACGAGATTAATTTTTTTAGAATAAACTGTTATAAGGGATTTGTCTGTCATAAGGGGTGGGGGGAAGGTAAATTTTGTATATTCCCAAAAACGAGACACTCAAATGCCGATATGAATGCTGATTCTAACCACCCATTGCACCATAAGCAAGCCCACTTCCACTCAATCGCTTCACGACTCAATAAGCTCACACTTCATGAAACTGAGATTAAGCGTGAAATTAATATACTTAAACAGGTAGCAATTGCCAATGGCTGCAATGAAGTCATAATTGATAGTATTTATAAGAAGCATTTCCAATGGAGGGGTCCAAAAAAAAACAATATAAAATTGTCTCGTTTCGTTATTCTGGAAAAATTTCTTAAACAATAAGTAGATCAATTCATATAGAATATAGTTTACCTTGCAGAACGACAGGCCATTTGGGTTTCAGATATGATTTGAATACTAAATCCAAAGTAATTAAAATGATAAGAAATAGGATTCGTCTACAAATTGCAGTGTGGCACCTTTGAATGTTATTACACAGGTGGTTTGGTCGTTGAAGGCTGGATTGGGGATTACATTTTATTGCAATGTTATATGTCTAGCATACTGTATGCTTGGATATAAAGCAATTCAACGACCCTTGCATGTGTTCAAAACTTACCGAAACAATGTTGATCCCAGAAAACAAAAGTGTGGTTAAACAGTAATAGTCAAAGTATAAATTAAACGAAATTTCGATACTTTCTGAGTAGCACATAGCTTAAGGCCTACTTTATGCCGCCCCGAAGTTGCCATAACGCTCCTTGTACGCATTCTGATTGCTGAAAATATATGTGTTCTGGAGTGTAATATGAGACTTACATTTACTGAAATATCGAGCATTACAGACCAGATTGATTGAAAGCAAAATGATTTTTGCTATAAGAGACGATGTGATCACTTATGTAAATTTAAAGATGTCCTATCTGTTTCTATGTAACATTTTGTGTAGCCCCTGTACGACAGATATGTAACACAACTGTTACTATTGTATGTAACACTTTGTGCAACGTTTGTAGAATGAGGTGTGTAATAATTTAGGCAAGACTGTGGCAGTGGAACAGCTTAAGACCCCCTGTTTTTTAATTTCACAATTTTTCATTTGGCGACCTCTAACGAGGTACCAACCTATAATCTAAAATGTGGTGAAGCAGCTAGTATGGGCTGGATGCATGAATGTGGAAAACCAATTTTTTTTTGTGAAGCTATAATTTTAAAATTTAATCAGTTGCTTTTCTTATGGATGAAGCACAAGTGACCTATAAATCCTAACGCTTTTACTTTATGAACGTTTTATTATTGAAACATGTGATATATACACAATAACCTATTCGTTGTAACTTTCTTTTGTAGGTTAAACATTTGAAATGGTTGAAATTTATCGAAACTAGTCACATCTTGCAAATAAATGTGCAATTCTGACGGTGAAGAATATAAATAATACATTACTTAATAACAGTTACGAATACTAATCCATCTTACGATGAATTTTCACTAGTTGTAATTTTGATTATGTAAAATTGCCATTTTATTTGTTCAAATTCATCTACTGAGGAAGCTGTTGGAAGCTAAAAATACGACCATTCTTCTGTTAAGTTCTATACTCTGCAAGTCACCGTGTAGCTCACGGCAGAGAGTACCTTGGAATAAACCTCCACGCACCATTAAAAGTTAGTTAAAATTAGTAATGATTCATATGGGGAGGAGGAAATGGTCTTAGAGAGCGGAGGACGAAATACAGAGAGACAGGAGGAAGAGATGGAAATAAAACGGGGGAACGAGATGGGTGGCGAGAAGGAGAGATCAGACAGGAGACATGTTTGGCGCAAGGAGAAACTAAAAAGAAGGAAGCTGTGATGTAGTAACAGAATATTGGCTTAATAAATACCATCGGGCGCCGCGTTTTAGAATAGTTCGTTGTAAAATAAAACCTGATTGAATTCTGTTACATTATTCACTATAAACATCAATATTGCTATAAAGATATTGGAAACAGTTTTTTTGAAAACTATGAATTCCATTTTTACGTTTCTGTATCGTAGTTTCGAGATATCAACAAAGAAGTGAGAATGGTACGAATATTTATCAATGGTGTTTGAAGCCCTCGTCCTAACAGCTAGCTTCATGTTCTTACAGCATTTGCCACATTTACATTTGCTCTTCTCGTGTGTCTGACACAAACGACGATAAAGTCAATTCAAAGTGACATTTTCTTCAATATAAAGTACAAAGTCAGTGCGAGAGACAGTTCTCAGAATATTTAAAAGCTAGGTTTCTTCCATGGCGTACATACAGGCAAATGAATTTTCGTAGGTCAGCTCCTCGCTTCAACAGACATAATTGATTGTATAGGTGTTAAATACTTTTTCTAATGAAGAATGAAGTTTGCAGGTAATCTTGTATCACAACTTACCTCGAAAAATCTAATAATGGATAATTTGTATTTCTTGTTATTGTATGGGTTACGTTGTTAAGAGATTCGTATCCCGGTGGCTCCTGATGTATTCTACCGACGTGGCATAACGTCGTCGTGTCGGTCACTTCTTATTCTTGGGACTTTGGCCCAGCAGGTATACAGACATTTGAACATCTTATATCTTCTAATCCAGAAAGAAATGAGGACCGTGACAATATAAAAATTCTAAGTTCCAAAGAATTTTACTGTTTCCTTGGTGTTTGCAAAAATAATAATACAAATCGGAAAATAAATACAAATAATTTGCTAAGAAAGATCTAAATAGCACGCAAGAAAACGTATCACTTGCAAAGTCCTGTAAGAATTTTTTTGGTTTAAAAACCATTAATAATGAAGCACAAATTTTTATTTATGATAATAATTGTATAGAAATATAGCAATAACATATTAACTAGTAGAACTATTGTCAACAAAAACCATTTAAATCATCTTTTTAATTTTACGCAAGAAGTTAACACAATTAAATTCTAAAAATATAAATAAGAACATTGACTTCCGGTGCTTATACAACTCATTTATTGGAATCATGTGTTGCAAAGGTCATTGTGTTTTTGAGAATGAAATAGCGTCATCTCTGTTTTGCTGCTGGGAAACGTGTCTGGTCTTTCATAGTATACATAAGCCACGGTATTCCTTTTTTGAATACACTGATATTTTTTAAACATTTTACTGTGTTTCAATCTAAAAATTTTTCATACGTATTTGTCAGGCATGAATGAGTTTCGAGTCGTTACTTTCCTGCACTGACAGTAATTCTAAGACGTCAGTTGAATGGACTTGAATTATATAACTGAAGCTGACTTAACAGAGTTGTGTAAGTCTTGCGGAACGAAGGTCTTGCTTACATTTCTGCAAAATCTCTCACGCAGCACAAAGAGCTGAATGCCTGCCGGAATAACCGCTGGACACTTTCAGCCACAACTGTTGGAGAATATTGTTTGGCACAAAGGTCTTGTGCTGTTTACTGGTGAAGGCATGAAACATTTTCTCCATAACACTCGTTTTGTTTAACAACTACAGCTTCCCCCTTTGTCCACGTCTCGCTGTTAGTATCTCAGCAAGGCTACGACTTACAGTTGGTACCTCTGTCTATAAAAAAGCGAAAGGAAACTTATTCACTCACTCATTCACTGACTAAACACGAAATCTCGAGAACTACTTCACCTATGAATCTGCAGGAATATAGCTGATAGGTAGCAGACGTCACCTAAAAATGGATATCGCGATAGGGACATTAGTTCAGGAAATATGACATCATAAATAATGAAAACTTCTCCGTCTTGCGGCACGTGATAGTGTGACTGTCTGTCTACTATTTCAGAAGGAGAGCACTTAGCGACTTGCAATAAACTTTAAACATAATTTCAACTTTTTCTCGCTGACAGACATAGCAAAATGATGAAAGGAGAAAAGTTTCTCGCTTACTGCTTCTCCGCTGTTGACGGAATGAAACTACGGCATAAACACATACAACTGAATGTGCCTCGAAATTGTATCACAGTACGACACGTAGATCATGAGATACGAGCACATAAACAGTAACGTTCATGGAAAGCCGCCCCATCAAGCACCAAGTTTTAATCTATTACTTCTGTACTACTAATTGTATTCGCATTAGATTTTACAAGACCTACAGTACTTATATAAATGAATACATACCTGAAAAATTATACAATTGTTCAACTTATAACTCAATAAATATGAGATCATACACACTGCGATGCCGCGGCGGAGCGGCCGACCGGATTTAGGCGCTAACGATGCGCGAGGCCATGTTCAAATGTTTGTATAGTCTATGGGACTTAACTACGGGGTCATCAGTCCCTAAACTTACAAACTACTTATGAACTACTTACGAACTAGGACGGCACAAATATCCATGCCCGAAGGGGGATTAGAACCCCCGACCGTAGTGGCCGTGCAGACCGTGACTGGAGCGCCTCAGTCGCCTCGGCCACCGCGGCCGGCAAGGCCGTTCTCCGTCGGGGGTTCGAATCCCCCCTCGGGCATGGATGTTTGTGCTGTCTTTAGTATAATGTAGTCGTAAGTAGTTTGTAAGTTTAGGGACTGATGACCCCGCAGTTAAGTCCCATATGCTTTACTTACATTTGAAAATTTTTTGAACACGGCGATGTGTAAAAACTTTTCACATTAGGCAACACGTTTTATTACATTTCTTATTTACTGCTAAGATACTTCTGTATTCCAGTGGGTTGAACGAATTTCCTGCAAGTTGACAGTGCTGTTGAAAACTTTGAAGCAACTTTGAACTGTGAAGCGCATACCGCTATAGGAAGAAGCACTAGATATCTAAAGAGCTACAAGGAAAGGAAGAGAATGAAACAGTGTACATCCGACAAATACCCATTATTTCCGACAGATCTGGCTTTGAACTTTAAGAGACTTGCATTTTCTATTATGATTAATAAATCACAGAGAAGTCTACTCAGTACTCTGCAGTGTATTTGAAATCTCCACCTTTCTCAAACGGACAGCTTTATGTAGCTTCCTCAGTAATCGGCTCACCACAGTAAATAATCATATTAGAGCCTGGACAACTCAGAAGAAATATTGTCTCTAGCCACGAAGGAAGGAAGAAATATTAGTGTTTAACGCACCGTCGACAGTGTGGTCATTAGAGGCGGAGCTTACGCACTCTGGCATTTGCCTGTAGAGATTTAGGGAAACAGGGAAAACATAAAACTGAACCGCCGTCCTCCCGAATACGAGTTCAGTGCATTACCACTGCGTCACATCACTCGTTATTGTTTATATTCGAGTTGTGACTTAAATGAATGTATAAACGTTACATATCATTTGTAGTCTGATTTCTATTTTTGTTTGTCTGGAAAATGTACTTTAAATTTTCTACATTATGCAAGACAGCCTTTTCTTATATATTCTCTTATAAATACACCTTTTCAGGAAAAATATGGACAGACAGAGAAGGGATACGAGAAATACAAACTCAAGGCTTGACTAAATAAATCTACATCTACATTGGGGTACTCTGCAAATCACATTTAACTGCTTGGCAGAGGGTTCATCGAACCACCTTTATACTATTCATCTCCTACTCCATACTTGAATAGCGCATGGGAAGAAAGAACATCTGAATCTCTCTGTTCGAGCTCTGATTTCTCGTATTTTATTCTGATGATCATTTCTACCTATATAGGTGGGAGTCAACAATATGTTTTCGCATTCGGAGGAGAATGTTGGCGATTGGAGTTTCGTAAGTAGACCACGCCGCAGCGATAAGCGCCGTTGTTGTAATGATTCCCAGTCCAGATCCTGCATCTTTTCCGTAACGCTGTCTCCCCTGTATCGTGACAATATGAAACGAGCTGCTCTTCTTTCGACTCTTTCGATGTCCTCGGTCAAGGAGGATCCCACAATGGGCAGCAATACTCCAAATGAGGGCGGACAAGCGTAGTGTAGGCAGTCTTCTTAGTAGTTCTGTTTGTAACGGTGCACTGAATTTTTTTATTTATTTCTTTTTTGTTTATCTTTGATTAGCGATACGTATCGCCTCCGGTTCCCTCTGACTCGCAATGCAACTAATTTAATTTCGTTCGTCATTTTTTACTCCCAAACAAGCGAGAAGACGGTACCGAGATAGTAGTTTTACTCACTCTCTTGTCTATGTTCGTTCCGTACGGACGTCTTCCATTCATGTATCCATTCAATGTAAGTAATAGTGATGCAAGATGTGGTAAAATATATTACTTAAATTTAAAATCATCCCCTCTCTTTGGCTTTTATTTAAATGAATCCCTTCACGGCAAATACTTATTTTCTATTGTTTTCAGCTCCTCTATGTCCGTAATAGTTTAATGTTCAGACGCCATTACAATCGCTTCGCATTGTCTGCAAAATTTCAATCACTCGTCCTTATTCTATACTTTGCTTGATTTTAGAACCAGCAGTCATTTCTTTTGTAATTTCACGAAGTCCGATCGTTTTTTAAATTTTTTTTATCTTTACCAGTAGCTATATGTTCCACCCACGGTCACACAACAATGAAAAGCGAAGTAAACAGTCTGAACATTGATCTCCTACGGAAAATATCTCGAACATTAATTTATTAAATAAGACATAAAAGTTATCATTTCCAGCTTCTACAATACGAAGTGCAGGATCCAGCTAGATGCTTTCCGTAAGTTTTATAACGTACTGTTGCTTGTGTGGTGCCCAACTTTAATATGCAATCCGCGGTTTATTTGCTTTAATGTTCATTTTGTGCTGTACTTTAACTAACTTATTTCAAAATTCAAACATTCGGTACCATCAATTCTTTGTCCAAAAAATATAATCGCGGAATCTACTTTTAACAATTATGGCATCATACGAAGCAAGGGCAACGTTATATGTTGCATCTTTTAAGGGTTTTGCCAAACAAAATCGCAGTCTCTGATTCGCCTTTCCTACGACATTATCCACGTGTTCTTTTCAGTTTATGTCTGATATAATATTAATTCCTAGGTATTTAGTGGAGTTTACGAGCTTGAAATTAGATTGATTTATCTTGTAAACAAAGTTTAACGGATTTCTTTTCGTACTCATGTGGACGACTTCACACTACTACGAATTTAGAGTCAATTGCCAATTCTTACGTCATACTGATATCTTATTTAAATCGTTCTGCAGTTTTTTTTTCAGATGACTTTACTAGACGATAAATGACGGCGTCATCTGCAAACAACCTAAGAGAGCTGCTAAAATTTTCTCCTAAATCATTTATGTAGATAAGGAAAATCAGAGGACCAATAACACTACCCTGTGGAACAGCGGATATCACCTCTGTTTTAGTAGATGCCTTACCATCGATTACTACGAGCTGTGACCTCTCTGACAGGAAATACTCTATCCAGTCACAAATCTGGTGGCATTTTCCATAACCACGCAATTTGATTAAAATAGAGCAGCAACGCGGGGTTTTCAGCGAGTATATTATGCAAGTGGCTTTTCCGCACCTTGAAGCAATAATAATGGACATCAGTGCCTCATACATAATTTTGTGTCTGAAATATTTCGCCTGAGTGGGCCTTAGGAAAGGAGAAAATGCTCTCGAAAGTTTTTCTGATAGCACTGTACATGTTATTCAGCGCGCGCCTGTTTCGCCAGTAATTCGGTTGACCATTACGCTACGTAGTTAGTCACGAACAGATCGCTAAATAAGATGTTCAGTACTATTGGAAAAACTTTCGAGAGCATTTTCTCCTTTCCTAAGGCTCACTCAGGCGAAATATTTCAGGCACGTTATAGGGAGACCAATCTACTTCTACACACGCAGTTTGGGCGAAATCGGCGGGTCCCGATTGCCGACCTCCCCTTGTAGGAGGATCAACGGTCGTTAACATTAGCACACTACGCCTCCGTTGCCGTTAGTAAAATTTTACCGTTTGCATCAAATTATGTGAACCGGAAAAGGGAAAGCACGCGCAACAACTTACATACTATTCTTTGTCTCTCATTTTATATTATTCCCTGCGACGTTAAACTTATAATTACAAAATATAAATGTACTTCAACATTTCGATGCTGTTGAACTGCAACAGCAACAGCGAAAGTTATCGTTAAAAGAAGAAGCAAGGCTACTTTTAATAATTATGCACACATTGCTATCATTCGAAACTCATAACATTTAACTTTTACAACACATATAGCGACGTTCACTAACCGTTCAACATCTTTTGGGAAGGTGAAGAAGCTTATATCCTTATCTGTATGAGAATTATTGCGGCAATTAGGCGCTGAACACCATCGGCCGCCTTTACTTTTATAGCTGCTCATAATAAAAACGGAACAGCTCCACCTACTGACACACGGTTCTTTCATTTCATTGCACCAAATACTTGTTTGCTTTTAAGCGATTCAAGCAGTTAAAATACAGAATTAACAAACAAAGACGGCGCATTAGCACGCCACAGAGTACGTAGTGACCACGCATTTACTTCTTTTCAAGATCGCCGATTCCGCGCATGCGCACTAAATTTTGGACGACAGACTTCAGCGGGAGTTTCCTTTCTGTATACTCCTTATTCTGTGGCAGCATATCAACTTTCGCGCATGTGCTTAAATGCTACGTAATTCTTCCGTTTCAGTTTATTAAAAAAAAAAAAAAAAAATCTCACGGGATGCAGACAAATCTGTCTTTTACTGCAGTCACAGGATAGCTCAGATAACTGTGCCATATAAAATAAAAAAACTCACATGATTCAGACAAATCGAAACTTGATCGATAACCATTCCTATTTGTATGAACACCGAGTCATCTAGTATATAAAAGAAATCTATCTTCCGAATCCAGAACCTAATATCTCGGGTGTGGAAGGAGGGGTTGAACTCAGTTTGCGAGGGGGTAGAGTGAGGTGAGTCATTGGCCAAAGGGGAAGGGGGGGGGACCTTCTGATTCAATGCGATAGTAACCTGTCCTCCTGCTGTTATTATTTCTTCACGGGTAGCGTGTGGTTTATTGAACGTGCAAAGCGCTGAGTTTACGTGTTCTGTTTTCATGACAATGTGCAGCGCTTAATTTTTCCTTGACCTAAAAAGGCGGATGTTGTGTATCACATCCGATAAAGGCGTGAGTGAACAGAATATACACACTGTCAAACTTGTAAAATGCAGTGGAAAACCACTTGTCTTCTGTACTTCCTCTTTCGGTCTATATATACAGGGTGTTTCACTAAGTGTGTTTGCCTCTGTAACTTATAAAATAATAGGTGACGGGAAATTTTAATGCGGTAGGTCAACACAAGAAATGTTACACTTTCTGCGCAGCTTTGAACATAGTTTATTGTATCATTTTACAAAGGATTACAGTACAAAGATATAATTTTTTAAATGGAAGAATAGTTTTTTTTCTATCGTGTATTAGATACGTTGAAACCAGCTGCGTCCAAATCAATTTAAACTACATTCCTAACACTGTTAGTTTGGGAGCTACAACCCTTCAAAGTTCCGGATGTGGCACAGAATTTTGACGGTATTAATTCGCAATGCGGATGGGTAAATACAACGTTGCCCAAATACTGCGCTAGAGCATCTCGAATTGTTAAAGTTAATCTGTGTGATGTGTCATCCAATGAAAGCACAGGGTGCGTGATCTGGATAGCCAATCTTAGAGGAGATCGATTTCAAGCAAAATTTCAGCATGTAGCAGGAATGAAACAGGAAGGTTATTGTTCTAAAACAATATGCGGGAAGACTAGTAATAAACAAAGAGACGCCATCACTTACTTGTGCACTGTAAACGTCATGTGGGTTTTAATGAATGACGCGTAATTGTGGCTACTTGTGCGTAAAGCATTATGCGTAAGATTACACAAGGTGCGACTAAAAAGTTCGTTGAATGGTCTCAGGAAATAGAGGAAACATGAGTTACAAACAAAACACCTTTACAAGCCTTCAAAGAAAGCGCTATCGGCTCCATTACACTTCTGATATCGGCTGTACAGCTGTTGGATTATTTATTTATTTATTTTTTTTTGGGGGGGGGGGGGCGGATCTCCTATCTCCCCTTCAGTCCTGCCATAACAAGGCAACCAAACAGAATCTCCTGATGCAAGGTAATCGCTCCGTCATACGTGAAAGAAAGGTAAGTGTATTCAATCAAACTTAAAAGGATCCGTAATATTATACAAGTCCAGCTGAACGAAGTTAGACGGAAATAAAAATGATGCCAGGAACATAAATTCTTCTCATAGTGAGAGCTCTAGAGTATGAGTACGACTACCATGAGAAAGGTCTTAATGTACGTCACGTCAGGATAGAAGATCTTATGAAAAGGAAAAACTGCCCCCAAAATATATAAGACTAGGCAATCAATTTTAAAATCCAATGTAGACACAAAACACCAAGGTCCAGGTTTGTCACTCCTGGGTGGGGGGCGGGGGGGGGGGAGGGAGGGGGAATTGATAACTAAAACGACTTCTACTCTACTGAATAACAGAAACTCCTCGGTAGAGCAAGAGTCGGCGTCGTTATACAGTAAGTGATACTTATCAAAGGGAATTTCAAGTGCATCACCCACATAAAGGAAAGAAAGAAGTAAAAGTGCATACCTATAAAAGTGCATCTCCCATTAGCTCCCAAGTGCTTTCTGGTACCCGTGAATGAGTACCGCGATCAATGCATTTGCAAAATGTTTCTGGTAGCGTAGCTTTTGGTGGCAGTTCCAGAGTTTATGAAACTCCACACTGACTGACAATCGAAGCTCGAAGGTGGCATATGACGTGTATCCAGTCAGCCAACAGTCGAATTATATCTGTTACATGGAAAATGTGCCATTGCAGAAACTGTGAACGAGGTTGGATTTCCGCAACCGTTATGAAGCGTAAGCCTTTCAGGGCTGATTTACGGAGGGGTAACAAAAAGAAATCTACCGGCACGAAATCTGGAGAACAAGGAGGGTGTGGAAGCACAGTGACCTTGCGTCTAGCGAGAAAGTTGAGCACGAGGACGGGCATCGTCGTGCAGGAAATTCCACTGTCCACTCCGCCTATAGATCTCACCGAACCCCCCAGATGCGTTGCAGCAGCCGTTTCAAATCTCCTTCTAGTTCGTCCAATATAACATCGCGTCAGGTTTAATAAATTTTCGATTTTCTGATATGGCTTTAATGCCCTCATTACAGACGACGTTCCTTAAATAAATAATGAAAACAGTTTTGACTGTCCCAAAACTTATCTTTTGGTAGAAAAGTGTAACGTAGATGACTACACTTCATTGTACACTTTATTCTACAAGAACATTAGTCCTTGCAGATTCATGTATTCCCTTCTTTGTACAGTATTTTTTTCCGATGTCAAGGTTTATACTCGGCATTTGAACTGGCTGTACTACAGAATTGTTGTTTCAGAAACATTCGTAGTAATCAGAAGCTGGCATTACATTCACGTAAATGTTTTCCTATCTCAGTGCACTTGCATCAGCTTATGAACACTATGGGGTCACTTTCCACTTCTTTCATTTGTGTCATAGTTTTGTGTATGTAAAAATTTCGGCTGTGGACAGAGTCGAAGTTAAACTGTAATTCATTCGATAAGAAGTAGAATAAGATATTTCAAAGTTTGGCGGAAGGTAAGCTCTTACCATCTCCAAAAGAAGTATGCCTGTGTCCAAGTCGTGTACAATTACTACAATTTATGGATAAAAGATATTGTTGTGGTGATGAAATAATTACCAATGAATCAATGCTCCATCATTCGCAAACCATGTGTGTTTTCTCGACAGCATAACAGATCACCACAACAGTCTGAAGTTGCCATTCTCAAGGTCACTTTCAGATCGATGTCACATTTCACTTTCCTTTGTGTGAATGAAAGTTTTTCTTTGTCCACGTTGCTCTGAACTGTGTTTATTCAGAAGATGACAGTCCACCGCAACTTATATAACCTCAAAATTGAATTTAGCATCATCAGATGAACACATCGTTAATTCAGACAGTGCAAACAAGAGCTCAGTACCAAATAATACACGACAAAATTGTGGAAGGTTCAAATAAAACAACTGTTACTTTACACTTTTACGTTTATTGTGACAATAGATGAGATTTATAGTTATGATGATGAGTTTCTGCTGGTACTGGGAGTAGGAATGGGAATAATGAGAAAAACATTCAGGATGTACAGGATGGGAGGTCCTCAGGCGGATAGTGGATGTGAGGCACCGGCCGCCGCTCTTCACAAGTGGCTATGACCATGGCCGTAGCCATAACCGTGGCTATATCCATGGCTGTGGCCATATCCATGGCCGTATCCGTAGCCGTGGCCAGGGTATCCGTAGTGGCTGCCCCAGCCTGGGTATCCGTAGTGCGACGGATAGCCTGCAACATGGTGCACTCGTTTTAGAATGACGTATACATAAAAGAGTCAAAGTGGCGTTCAATAAACCAGGAAACATGGTCTGCAATAGCCGTGTTAAACTTTAGTTAGCATCGCTCCTAAGAGGAACATTATATCACTAAATAGGAAATGTGTAAATAAAAATGACTTGTTAAGAACATGACAGAAATCAGTAGCAAACTTTTTCATTTATTGTGCCAGATTTCGGTCACTGTGTGACTATTACCAATGCTTACAGTGCATATCAAAACATATAAAGGTATTGATCAGTCACCGAAATGAAAATATATGAGACCGATTGTTGGAGTGTCCCAAACATTTGAAAACAGTCGCTGAGCACCTCGATTTCAATATGGAACCATACTTGATTTAAAAAAAAAAAAAAAAAAAAAAAAAAAAAAAAAAAAAAAAAAAAATTATATGCTCACCAGAATTACCTCCCCCTACTTTTCTGTTAAATACCGTTTATTTTCCTATGGTGTTGTTGTTGATTGGTCTTCAGACCGCAGACTGGTTTGATGCAGCTCTTCACGCTACCCTGTCCTATGCAAGTCTCTTCATCTGAGAATACGTTCGGCAACCTACATCCTTTTGAATCTGCTTACTGTATTCGTCCCTCGGTCTCCCTCTACGACTTTTACCCCACGCACTTCCTTCTAATGCTAAGTTGACAATTCCTTGATGTATCAGAATGTGTCCAACCAATCTATCCTTTCTCTTAGGTAGAATATGCCAGAAACTCCTTTTCTCCCCGATTCGGTTAAGCACCTCCTCATTAGTTACGTGATTTACCCATCTAATTTTTATCATTCGTCTATAGCACCACATTTCAAAAGCTTCTATCATCTTTTTATTTGAACTCCTTATCGTCCACGTTTCACTCCCATACAATGCTACACTCCAGACAAATGCTTTCAGAAAGGACTTCGTAACATTTAAATTAATATTGGATGTCAACAAGGTTTGCTTCTTTAGAAACGCTTTTCTTCCCATAGCCATTCTGCATTTTATATCTACTTTACTTCGCCCATCATAAGTTATCTTGCTAACCAAATAACAAAATTCATCTACTACTTTCATTGTCTCATTACGTAATCTAATTCCTTCAGCATCGCCTGATTTTCTGACATTGCATTCCATTACCTTCGTTTTCCTATATAACATAATAAAAATAATTAAATGTAGTTCATAGGCGGCAGAGAAATGCTACGTGTTCCTTATTGCAGGTATTAAAACTGTAGTTTGTCCTAATGAAGGATTTTGCATGAAATTTAGCAAACTCGCTGATATGAAGCCATCGTAAAACTGTACCAGGTTAAAACACGAGTTCCATTTATTTTGTTGTTATTGATCTGGTGAATCTAAAAAACATGTCCCACACATGTACCTGAAGTACTTTTCCAGAAACTCCAGATATTATACAAGTATAATCCAGAGATTGTACAAGTAAATTTATTTATTTCTCTTTAAGAATGTTGGCAACTTTTAGTGAGTGGTTTCAGTCGTTTCCTAATCTTGGAACAAGTTGCTTTTCTGTATTGTTCAGTGAAAGAACATAATAACGACAGTGTATTAATTGAAACCACAAAGCAACTTTTGTAGTTTGGACATTATTTATGAATTAGGGATGACTTTCATATTTACGTCAGAGGGATATGCCGATATAGTGTTTATCTATGCCAAATGTGATGGTAATAGTATAGATATAGTTTAGGAACAGTTATTGGGAATGTACTGTGAAATTGTATGTACACTGTACAACTTCCTTAACAATGAGTTTTGTTTTATGCTGTTTAACATAAATTCATGTGTGCTTCGATATTAATAAAAACAGATTATGTGATACATTCCTACTATTTTATTTTATTTATTAAAATCATTTCATTAAATTCTCTACAACTTCTATCGAAATTTTTATGCATGTGTCGAATTAAAAGAAAACTGGGACCTAGTAGTTAATAAATTACAAATCTTCCCCAAATTATTTCATTGCTTCTGCGGAATTTTTGGAAAACTACTGCAGATACATCAGTATAGCAAATATGTTATCTTACGATTACAGCGTCATCGGTCGCGAAATGTACATATATATTCACTACAAATATTAAGGATATGTGAGTAGCCTTTCTCATGGCTAAGTTGACAATTACGCAACACATGAAAAGAAACAAACAAATAATTGTGTATGTTAATTTTACTTGTATCTCTATTTTCGAGATCATGTCATTGCTAGGAGTTAAATTACAGATTTAGCAACCCTGACGTTTTTACGTTTAAGTGTGCTTCGTAGAAAATTATAATTTCTGGTAAATGGTAGCCATGATGGCTTAGTTTAGAAACCGTGGCTGTGTGAATAAATAAATAAATATTCGTATTTCTGCTACCAGTCACATTAATTGTTAGCGTTTAATCTAAAATAGCACAACGCGTTTCAAGCATGTTTTGCTCATTATCAGGCGCTTCTTATACATACAGAAATGCTTATGTTACCTATAATTTACTTATTTAAAGTCTATTTTATATAAGGAACTCATACCTCGATGGGGCGATCTATAATTGTTTAATAATGATTTTGCAGCTAAGATCGCATTTTTCATTTATTAAGTTACCGGTTTCGGCGTGCTCGACGCCATCTTCAGACCTGTCGTAATTTACATAACTTCATAGTGTACTCTGGATGTACTCTTTTAGTATATAAAAAATGTCGTGAAGTTATGTAAATTACGACAAGTCTGAAGATGGCGTCGAGCACGCCGAAACCGGTAACTTAATAAATGAAAAATGCGATCTTGGCTGCAAAATCATTATTAAAGTATATTTGTTATTATTGGTGGGTGGGAGTGGTTGTAGTCAGTTGCACACATTCATTCTATCACAACACCTGATGCATTCCTGACTATATCGCACACAGGTGGTGAATCATATGGCACCATACAGGAAGACAAGTAAAAGACAGCACTACGTCTTAATTTATGACCATACACTGCCGTCCCCACCGCCCCAACCATCCCCAACCACCAATAATAACAAATAAAGTTTAAATAAGTATATTATAGGTAACACAAGCATTTCTGTATGTATAAGAGGAAAAGGATGGAGTGGTTGGAAAGGGAGTAAGACAGCGGTGTAGTCTTTCTCCATTGTTATTCAATTTGTACATTGAGCAACCTATAAAGGAAAGCAAGGAGAAATTTGGATGAGGAATTAAAGTGCAGGGTGAAGAATTAAAAACATTGCGTTTTGCTGACGACATAGTAATTCTGTCAGATATAGCAAAGGACCTGGAAGAGCAATTGAACGGAATGGACAGTGTGCTGAAAGGTGCATATAAGATGAACATTAACAAGAGCAAAACTAGGGTAATGGAGTGCAGTGTAAGAAAATCACGTGATGCTGAAGGAATTAGGTTGGGAAACGAAGCAATGAAGGAGGTAGATGAGTTTTGTTACTTGGATAGTAAAATAACAAATGATAGTCGCAGTACAGAGGATATAAAATGCAGAATGACAATGGGTAGAAAAGCGTTCTTGAAAAAGAGAAATTTGTTAACATCGAATATTGATTTAAGTTTAAGGAAGTCCTTTTTGAAGGCATTCGTATGGAGTGTTGCCTTGTATGGGAGTGAGACATTAACAGTGCGGACAGGAAGAGGATTGAGGCTTTTGAAATATGGTGCTACAGAAGAATGCTGAAGATTAGGTGGGTGGATCGCGTAACTAATGAGGAGGTACTGAACAGAATTTGGGAGAAAAGGAATTTCTGGCATACCTTGACTAAAAGAAGGGATAGATTGGTAGGACACATTCTTAGACATCAAGGACTTGTGAATTTAGCGTTGGAGGGAAGTGTGTGGGGTAAAAATCGCAGAGGAAGATCAAGAGATGGATACAGTAAGCAGATTCAGACAGATGTAGGTTGCTGTTCTTATGTGGAGATGAAGAGGCTTGCTCAGGATAGGGTATTGTGGAGAGCTGCATCAAACCAGTCTCCGGACTGAAGACCACAACAATAACAAGAGGCGCCTGATGATGAGCAAAACATCCTCCAAATGCGTTGTGCTATATTAGATTAAACACTAATCACTAAAGTGACTAGTAGCAGAAATGTGAATATCTATTTATTATGTATTTTCTGGCCCGAGAGCTGGTACTGTTTGAGACTCTTAATTATACACCTGTTTCTCTACGAACCTTGCAAGTGATGTCTAATATCACAACGCTTCGATACTCACCGCTGTAGCCGTACCCAGGATACTTGTAGCCGTAGTAGGGGTAGTAGGCATTTCCGTGTGTGACAGTCAGTGGGTAGGAAGCTTCACAGGCAGAGAGCAGTGTCAGACAGGCCACAGCCAGGAGGCACACCTAGAACACACGAGGCTCTCAGTACAGGGCTAGTGGCAGGAAGAAGTAGCTTCCTGTAGTTGGCCTCATGTAGGATGGCGCTTCTGTGCATAAAGGCGGAACGATAGGAGAAGCTTACTCCTTTTTACAAAAAGGTTCCTTTCTTCACTATACGCCATGGTAGACCGTAAAGTAAGTGTTCATTGTTTCAGGAAAAGAAGCCGTAAATATTAGGAAATTGAATGAATTATCCGTATAAGCTACAGCTTCCCAAGTATACTATTTTGACTTACGATCATACACATTAAAAAGGAAGAACGTGAGCTCAGCTTTCATTCAGATGAGGTTAGAAGATATAAGGAGGGAAGAACTGTTATTTAATATTTAGGATTTTGTGTAATTTTCAGTAATAAGGATCATGAACCAAAGATTGGAACTACGTACTTACAAGCACAGATTATGTAACATGGTGAGACCGAAATAGATTATATTCATTATTTCTTATATCCATTTAGATGGATGATGCTGTCGTTTATCGGTTAGTTAAGCCAACAGAGGATCAAAAGCAACTGCAAAGCGATTTAGACAAAATTTCTACATGGTGCAACAATTGGCAATTGGCACTATATAGTGAAAAGTGTGAAGTAATACACATGACCACTAAAAGAAATCCGCTGAACTTCAATTACACGATAAATCAGTCAAACCTTAAGGTCGTAAATTCTACCAAATACCTAGGAGTTACGATCAACCTCGACTAGAGAGAACACATAGAAAATATTGTGGGGAAGGCGAACCAAAGGTTACGTTTCATTGTCAGAACGCTTCGAAGATGCAATAGCTTCACCAACCAGACTGCCTACATCACACTTGTGCGTCCTCTCCTGAGGTACTGTTGCCCATTGTGGTACCGTCACCAGGTGGGACTGACGGAAGACATTGAGAAGGTTCAGAGAAGGACAGCTTGTTTTGTTTTATCACGTTACATGGGAGAAAGCGTCACTGAAATGTTGCACGATTTGAGGTGGATATCATTAAAAGAATGACGTTATTCATTGTGGCGTGATCTGCTTGCGAAGTTTCAATCACCGATTTTTACTTCTGAATGTAAAAACATTTTGCTAGCAACCAGCTACATAGAGAGACATGAGAAATCAGATCGAAAACGGAACGATTTAGGTGTTCTTTCTTCCCGGGCGCTATTAGAGAATGGAACGGCAGAGAAAAGATATGAAAGTGGTTAATGATCCCTCTGCCAGGCACTTAAATGTGATTTGCAGAGTATGTATGTAGATGTAGATGTAGATGGAAGGAGCTATGGCGGAACGCCAACAGATAAGCCTGCAGGAGAAACATTGTCATTCCTCGCGGCCAGCCACGCGCCTAGAGAATGAATGTTATTGGCTGCCAGTATGGTAATGGAAGGGAATGCGCAGAACAGCTGAGCGGCCGAGCGCATTGAGGCGCTCTGCTGCCATGCGCGAGGCCGTTCCCCGTCGGTGGTTGGAATCCTCCCTTCGGGCATGGATGTTTTTGTCGTCTTTAGTATGAGTTAGTTCATAAGTAATTTGTAAGTTTAGGGACTGATGACCCCATAGTTATGTCCCATAATCTTCACAAACATTTGAACATTTGAAACCTGGGCCGCCTTCCTAATTGACGCCGCCTATAATTAGGGTAAGGTGGTACAAATTCGATATAGGTACAATTCTGATCAACATAAATTTTCGCACCATTTGTCAGTCTCGTAGTGTCTCGTTGTGTGGCATTGTAGCATAGCAGGTTTCTACAGCTCCTCCTGTCTTTTCCAAGAATACACCACTTTTTGCTAAGTAGAGATAAAAAAATTTCCCGTTAGGAGGTAAGTGAAGCTACTTAGTCTTACGAGCTGTTACAAATTTTCTATTTAAGGGTGACTAAATTCTCTACCCAAAATGCAATGTTTGGTACAACAAAGAATGCGTTGGTGCCTGACGGAAAAAGTGCTTTTTATGTGGAAGAAGCCCTTAGTCAAAATTCTTCTAGGAAGTGATCACAATTGTACCTAGTGTGGTACATTTTCGATCGATTTTTCTCAATTCTCTAACTTTTTGTGTGTGTCTATACCGACATTTGTAATTGTCTAATATTTGTGTTACATATTAGTTAAACATCCAAGAACAAGTGCTATAATTAAAATTACATCTTTTCTCAATATATTTCCAGTTACAATAACATTTGTCCGAAATGATCGAAATTGTACCACCTTACCCTACTATGGCTTCGGCGGCTAGTACCATCTGGCGTTCATTGTGAACTATTCGGTACATATTATGACGAGGGAGTTACTAGAGTGGTACTGCAAACCGTAACCGACACTGAAGAGTCAAAGAAATTGGTACCCCTGCCTAATACCGTGTAGGGCCAACACGACCTAGAAGAATAGGCCTCATCGCGCAGACGTCACACCGAGATGCCACGACAGCCAGACACTACCTCGTAGTGTATGGTCAGTCAGCTAGCGTTTGCGGCCTCTCAGTGTGACGTCGGCACGGCCAGTTGTGAGGCCTTGTCTTCGAGGTGGTGTTGGTAGTGCCCCTCAACTAGCAGGAGCGGCAATAGGATGTTGTAATGCTGCTTTCGTATGAAAATGGGCATTGCGTATTAAAGTTAAGGTTGGGGACCACAAATGAAATTTTACCAGGTAGTAAAATATTTTTAAATGAGATTACTAAGCAATTTTGACAAGGAAGGTACAATTTAAACAAAATTATTGGATTCCGCCATTAAATGGTAGCGCTCGTAATTTCGGTATCAAATACAACACCAGAAAGTAACATTACAGAAGAAGTCGGCGGAATCTAAATTTTACCTTATTGAGAGCTGGTACAAACATTTCGGTCATATTCGGTAGTGATTCTAGCTGAGATGACTGGAATATTACTTCGATAAATTGATGCTGGGATTGCGCATTTCGTTTACTATTGTTCTACGACCGTGTTGAAAATTAATCATGATAGTCGCCAAAAACTGCAAAATTATCGGACTTCATAAACATCGCAAAGATTTTTCTGCAGGCATTAAAATGTAATAAACCATTCATAGACACGAAATAAATAAAAGTTACACAGAGAATGTTCTAGTACAATCGCAACAATACCCGAGCATCACTTTATAAAGTACTGGATCTGCTGAAAATAAATAACTTTAAAATTAGTAAGAATGGAGAAGGATTGTAAGTAAGATATTTCAAATTAACTGTGGGGGTTTACTGAACTTAAAAAAAAAAAAAAAAAGAACTAAGCTCACACTTACATTAATTACACCAAATCCTGGGACATGTCCTAGCACATGAAGGAGAACAAAGTAAGTGACGAACAGTTCCGCTCTCTCCCTTCAGCTTGTTGCAATTAAAAAAAAAAAAAAAAAAAAAAAAAAATTGAACGTGACAAATGTCATATGTTTATCGATACGCGCCGGCCGCGGTAGCCGAGGTGACTGAGGCGCTCCAGTCACGGTCAGCACGGCCACTACGGTCGGGGGTTCGAATCCCCCCTCGGGCATGTATATTTGTGCCGTCCTAGTTCGTAAGTAGTTCATAAGTAGTTTGTAAGTTTAGGAACTGATGACCCCGTAGTTAAGTCCCATAAGCTTAACAAACATTTGAACATTTGATTTATCGATACGCTGGCAGAGAGAGGGCAGAAGTCAGCGACAAGCATCGCACAAGTTATTTAAAAAAATGTTTAATGTATTACTACAATGTGACATGGACTTGACTAACGTGATGGAGAGAACTGACACCACACTTCTTGCAGGGCTCTCCATAAATCCGTAAGAGTAGGTGGGATTGGAAATTTCTTATACGGCAACGCATCCCAGATCAATGATGTTATTGTCTTGGGAGTTTGGTGGCCAACTGAGGGGTTTAAAACTCAGATTAGTGTACAAGGAGCCACTCCGTGACAATTACAGACGCGTCAGGTGTCTTTTGTCCTGCTGCAATTGCCCAAGTCCGCAGGAATGAATGGATGCGTCGATAAGTTCACCTGTTAAAGCCGTATCTAGAAGTATCAGGGGTCCCATATCAACTCCAAATGCACACGCCCCCTCGTCATTACAGAGCCTCCACCAGCTTGGAAAGTTCCCAGGTGACATGCAGGATCCATGGATTCATCAGCTTGTCTCCATACCTGAACATGTACAGAAGGCGGCCAACCGTCCCGGATTCTGCACAACAGTCCCGCATTTGGATAACTAATGAAAATGTCCCGCAAAATGCAAAAGCGTCCCATATTCTCGCATTTCAGTGATGTTAGAATTGTTGGTCCAAGTGCATAAGCCGAAACTATTTGCGTACGGCATGTATGTCATACTGCTTGCAAATGAACTTCACAATGCATCATCTGCGAATAAATGACAGTCTTCTTACATTAAATATAAAAGAAAATCAAAACGATACACATCATCGGACTATTTCAAAATGACAAATTGCCTAGCAGTGGAAGTTGTTTTTATTTTATGCTGATACTGCATTTTGTGATAGTATGACTAATTAAAAATATGTTTTTGGCATATTTTCTGTGCCTTCTTCAATACATTTCAATAAGTGTACAGGAATACTTTTCGGTGCTCAAGGTGGCAAACATGATGTGATATTATCACAGCCTGTATTAACTTATTTAAAATCTGACATACAAATACCCTCAGGTATAAAAAGGTGGTGAAATTCTGAAAATGCAACAACGAAAGCGAGTGAGCATTGCATGTAGTAAGACAGAAGTAAACTCTCGACTTCATCGAAACAATTTCTACAGTAGAGTAGTTCAAATGGTTTAAAAAAATTGTTTTATCAAATTTAATGCGAGGTTATTGCAAAACAGTAATTCTTTGGGCGGAGTAAGCTACTTATCAAAATGTGTGGAGCACGATGCTCTAAGGACTGGAACATATAAAAGTAGTTCAGACTACGAAGGTGATCGGAAAAACGTAACGGGGAAATAATATGTAAAACTGTCAGACTCTAAAATGCAAAATAGAAGAATGAGAAAATATTTATGAACAGTAAATAAAGATTGAAAATTAATAATAAAATGTCACTCATCTTACAAGGGGAGGCCGCGAATTCTGACATTCAGATTCGATTCATACTGCGCATAATGAAAGCTCATGGCCAGAGGTGTAATTTGGCAAAGCACCAAGATGCACTTCTCAGCCATTGTCGAGAAAATCGACAATTAAAAAAAGCCGTTGCAGTGAAATACTATCTACGATATCTACGAGTGGTACTACTGCACAGAGGCGTGGCGTAGCGGTAAGCGCTCTTGTTCGTAATCCGAAGGTCGCCGGATCGAATCTCGCTGCGTGCCACTTTTTTATTATATATATATTATATATATCGCGATACAGAGTGATAGTTATCATAGAAATATGGAAAGCACAAAACACCACGACATCGAGCACATCTGATAAACGATGCGTTTTTACAGGAACAATAGTTTTTTTAATTATCTGTTGGGAAACACACCTGATTGACATTCTTAAAAATTGTTCTATCGTTCGTCAGGTTTGACTTACACTACACTTATTCGTTTCGGAATATCGTTTATACTTCTTCCGTTAACTATACGTGGTAAACATTATGAAGACAATTAATAACATTTGTGAAATACAACTTTGTTTACGGAAAACATACTGTTGTTCGAAGTCGCCAGTTGCATATAATAAGTTGTTTGACAGTCATTTGTCGTGGAAAAACTGGCGACTTCGAACATCAAATGTTGCGTGTGTGTGTGTGTGTGGTGTGTGTGTGTGCATTTTAATTACAAAAAACAAATAATAAGAAAAGTTCCATGCGCGAGATTCGATTCGGCGCCCTTCGGATTACGAACCCGAGCGCTTACCGCTACGCCACGCCTCTGTACGATATTGCTACTCGTACATATCGTAGAGAGTATTTCGCCGCAACGGCTTTTTTTAACTGTCGATTTTCTCGACAATGGCTGAGAAGTGCATTTTGGTGCTTTGCCAAATTACACCTCTGGCCATGAGCTTTCGTTATGCGCAGTATGACCCGAATCTGAATTTCACAATTGGCGGCCTCCCCTTATTAGATATGTTACTTTAAAAGTAAATGAGTAGGCATACTATGTTCGCCTACATTTCTTTCCTTCTTTCAGAATAAATGGTACAATGAGTCTCGTGATCCCAGTACTCCTTCATATTCTCGAAATTTCCCGCACTGAGTTTTGAAGAAGTTGGCCGCCTTACTTGTATATCCACTCGATACAATTGAATCGGTCGGTGGAAAAAGGAACTAAGTCACTTTTTGGTGATTTTCAGTTTTTTACATAAAAGCGGTAAACAGACCAAGATTCACCTTACTGTGATGAAAGGAACTATGTTTGGCTTCTTCCTGTGGGAATAACATGAGTTCGATTTTATACGTGCTGAGGAGAACGGAATCAAGTCAGTGACTTAGTTGCTTTCTCCGCCGCATGTCGCATCCCATCAGTAGATTTGACTGTCAGCGAGCTTGTACTACACTAGCTACATGTTAGATGGCGTTGGTCTGCGGCATGCAGGTGAAGAAAGCGCAACAAAACAGTAATTTGGCGCCAACTTCTTCAGGTGTCGCGGTTATTGTTGAGTGTTGTAAGTGATTGAATACCGTCTTTCTAAATGTCAAAAGGACATGTGTGGAAGAAATCCATGTATAAAAAAATTCCGGAGAATGTAATAAATTTGATAGTACCCAGTATCACATCTTTCCCATTCAAAGAAACTCACTATGCTGGGAAGGAAATGAAATACCCAGATGAAAGCTTGGATCTGAAAACTTTGCACGAAATGTTCCTTAAGAAATATCCAGACGTAAATGTTATAGGAAATATTTTCATGAAAATTACCAAGTGACAATCAATAAGAGATTTTGAAATGGCTAAATTCAAGTGATAACTCTCTGTAATATGAACTATTCCGATGTTTGAATTCTACTAAATAGTTGTTTTCATGTTCAGCTGAAGATAATTAACCAATAAATTTGAGATTTAATCCAGAAATGTGTATCTTTGAATGTATTATACTCTCGAAAAGTACTAATTCCTTCGTTGACCGGAGAAAGGAACTACGTTACAAATTACAATTTTTTTATCAGAAGATACTTTGTAGAATATATAAAAATTATTTTCATTCACAGTATGTATGGTTAGAGTACAGCAAATGTCGAAAATTTCAATGCAATCTTTTAAATAGTTTAACAATAAATCAGTTTTTTGTCTCTCCTGAAAAGTACAAAAAAGTGACATAGTTCCTTTCTCCACCGACCGATTCAATTAGAAACGACTCGTCAGACCAAGCAACATGTTTCCAATCATCAACAGTCCAGCGTCGGTGTTGACGCGCCCAGGGGAGCCGTAAAGCCTTGTGTCGTGCTGTCAGCAAAGTTACATGAGTGGGCCTTCGGTTTCGAAAGCCCATATCGATGATGTTCAAATGTTCGTATAGCTTATGGGACTTAACTACGGGGTTATCAGTCCCTAAACTTACAAACTACTTATGAACTACTTAACACTAAGGACGGCACAAATATCCATGCCCGAGGGGGGATTCGAACCCCCGACCGCAGTGGCCTTGCAGACCGTGACTGGAGCGCCTCAGTCCCCTCGGCCACCGCGGCCGGCTATCGATGATGTTTGGTTACATGATGCGCACAAATATCCATGCCCGAGGGGGATTCGAACCCCCGACCGCAATGGCCGTGCAGACCGTGACTGGAGCGCCTCAGTCCCGTCGGTCACCGCGGCCGGCTATCGATGATGTTTGGTTACATGATGTGCACAAATATCCATGCCCGAGGGGGGACTCGAACCCACGACCGCAGTGGCCGTGCAGACCGTGACTGGAACGCCTCAGTCCCCTCGGCCACCGCGGCCAGCTATCGATGATGTTTGGTTACATGATGCGCACAAATATCCATGCCCGAGGGCGGATTCGAACCCCCGACCGCAGTGGCCGTGCAGACCGTGACTGGAACGCCTCAGTCCCCTCGGCCACCGCGGCCAGCTATCGATGATGTTTGGTTACATGATGCGCACAAATATCCATGCCCGAGGGGGGATTCGAACCCCCGACCGCAGTGGCCGTGCAGACCGTGACTGGAGCGCCTCAGTCCCCTCGGCCACCGCGGCCGGCTGTCGATGATGTTTGGTTACATGATGCGCACGCTGACACTTGTTGTTCAAAATGTTCAAATGTTTGTATAGTCTATGGGACTTAACTACGGGGTCATCAGTCCCTAAACTTACAAACTACTTATGAACTACTTACGAAATAGGACGGCACAAATATCCATGCCCGAGGGGGGATTCGAACCCCCGACCGTAGTGGCCGTGTAGACCGTGGCTGGAGCGCCTCAGTCCCCTCGGCCACCGCGGCCGGCGACACTTGTTGTTTGTCCAGCACTGAAATCCGCAACAGTTTTTGGAAGGGTGGCACTTCTGTCACGTTCAACGATTCTCATCAGTCGTCGTTGGTTCCTTTCTGGCTGATCTTTTACCAGACACAGCGATGTCGCAGATTTAATGTCTTGACGGGTTCCCTGTATTCACGGAGCACTCGTGAAATGGTCGTATAGGAAAGTCCACACCTCATCGCTACATCGGTGGTGTTGTGTCCCATTTCTCGTGCTCCGACTTACTAAATAGTGATAACCTGCTATTGTACAAGCAGTAACCTATCTAATGCCTAAGACACACCTGTTGTCTTATATAGGCGTTGGATGAGTTTTTAGATATAAATTAGTAAATTTAAAAATAAATAAATAAAAAAAATTGTGTCATGTAGTATTTTGTGTAATGTTACGTCTTGTATAGACACCCTTCATTAACCTGACGCGTTCCACATCATTACGAAGTATCGTAATCATGATCTGTGGAACAAGTATTAGTCTAATCTCATATAGCGGTACTCCGACTGTTAACTTATCTCTGTGTTCGCATATGCATCTCCATACTAGTTTCTTTGGATTTTAAGTGTAGTTCACAGATGAGGCAAACGTTTTAGTCAGTTATGAAGTCAACAGTCACATTCCAAACACTGCAGTGACTAGAATCCACCCAGAATAGAAAGTTCAAAAAAAGGAAAAAAGAAAAGTTCAAATGTTTGTAAAGCTTATGGGACTTAACCACGGGGTAATCAGTCCCTAAACTTACAAACTACTTATGAACTAACTAAGACGAAGGACGGCACAATTATCTATGCCCGAGGGGGGATTCGAACCCCCGACCGCAGTGACCGTGCAGACCGTGACTGGAGCGCCTCAGTCCTCTCGGCCACCGCGGCCGGCATAGAACGTTCAAAGGTAGTTGGTGACGTTAAGGTTATGGTGTGGTGTGGAATATGGAATAACCATGTAACACAAAGCTACATGTAAATTTTTTTATATGATTTGACCGCCATTAGACTGATTTTTTTTTTTTTTTTTTTTTTTTTTATTTATTTTTTTTTTTTTTTTTTTTTTGTCATAACCTAGTTTTCAAGTGTTGTGATAAAAGTTGTCAGACAGGTTTCCTTAGGTCATGGTCTTAATAATAAAAGCAATAAAAATATTCGGAGATGAGTCCTAATATTTTTATTGTTTTTATTATTATGACCATGACCTAAGGAAACCTGTCTGATAACTTTTATCACAGCACTTGAAAATGGCCTAAGGCCGAAACGAGGTTGTGAGAATAAATAAAAAAACTTTCAGTCAAATGGCGGTCAGCTCTTTAAAAATTTTTTATATGACTGAGGCTCCTGACGCATAGAAAATCATTACATGTAAATATTGCAAGTAGAGGTGTTTTCCTTAGTTCAGAGTAAAGATGAAAGGTTTCCCTCGTACTTTCAACAGGATGCGCTCCACTACTGTATGGAGCAGTAGTTCGACAGTGGTTAGAAGGTCAATGTTCAGGTCATCGGAATGGCAGACGTGGTTCAGTGGAATGACCACACAGACCGCCTTATCACACACCATCTGTGGGACCGTTTAAAAACAAAACGTATATGTAGAGAAAATAAGAAACAAGCAGCATTTCGAGCAATGCTTTGAAGAAGCGTGCGGAAACATTTCAGCAGGAATCCTACTGCGAGTGCACGACGATTGGGTTAAGCACATTCGAATGTGCGTTTACCAAGAGGGCCAGTATGTTGAAAGCATTAAATTTTATTACGGATAATAATACAGCCTGTACCTCCAAAAAATGCGTTCTAACTTTTGAATCGTAACTGCTACGTCGAATCGGTTTACAGTAATGAACGTGTCATAAAATGGGGATGTTATACTGCAAGTGACCTTCTTACCATTAAAAATGGACTTAAATTCAAGATACGCGTATCAAGATGGCGCCCATGTTGGGTACATACCGTAAAAAATAAGACCACCTCAAGCATACATTACTGGCATATTCAGTTTTCAGGTTTCCCAGTTCCAGCAGAGTTTTTGAAGTGATAGGGTGGACTGCGTCTTTCACTCACCCCGTATACTAAAGGCGGCTGACTTCGAGTGTAGTTAAGGAACAGGGTTCGGTCCTGGGTCGGTCTTGGGTCCTTTGCTGTTCTTAATAAATGTGAATCACTTGCTATTCTACATTCACGAAGATGCTAAGCTAGTACTTTTTGCTGATGATACAAGTATAGCTATCAAACCTAACAAACAGGAATTAACTGATAAAAATGTAAATGATATCTTTCAGAAAGTTATTAAGTGGTTCTCTACAAATTGACTCTCATTAAACTCTGATAAAACCCAGTATATACAGTTTCATACAGTAAATGGCATGACAGCATTAATAAATTTAGACTTTGAACATAAATCTATAGCTAAGGTAGAATATTCAAAATTTTTAGGTATTTGCATTGACGAGGGACTGAATAGGAAGAAACATATTAAAGATTTCCTGAAACGTTTGAGTTCAGCTACTTATGCCATCAGAGTCATTGCATAATTTGGTGATATACATCTCAGTAAATTAGCTTACTACGCCTATTTTCATTCACTGCTTTCATATGGGCAATTCTACATTGAATAAAAAAAGTATTCATTGCACAAAAGCGTGTAATCAGAATAATTGCTGGAGCCCACCCAAGAGCATCCTGCAGACGTTTATTTAGGGATCTAGGGATCTTCACTGTAGCTTCACAATATATATATTCACTCATGAAATTTGTTATTAACAATCCGACCCAATTCAAAAGTAATAGCACTGTGCATAGGTGCAACACTAGGAGAAAGGATAATATTCACTATCCAAGGTTAAATCTAACTTTGGCTCAGAAAGAGGTGCATTATGCTGCCACAAAAGTCTTTGGTCACTCACCAAGTAGCATCAAAAGTTTGACCGATAGCCAACTAGTATTTAAAAAGAAATTAAAGGAATTTTTGAATGTCAACTCCTTCTACAATGTAGATGAATTTTTAGATAAAGCTTAAAGAAAAAAAATGTAATAAAAATCCTTAAAATATTGATTGTTAAGTGTAGACAACATTTACTAAACTGACACGTTCCACATCATTACGAAATATCGTATATATGATCTATGGAACAGCCGGCCGCGGTGGCCGAGGGGACTGAGGCACTCCAGTCACGGTGTGCACGGCCACTACGGTCGGGGGTTCGAATCCCCCCTCGGCATGTATATTTGTGCCGTCCTTAGTATAAGGTAGTTCCTAAGTAGTTTGTAAGTTTAGGGACTGACGACTCCGTAGTTAAGTCCCATAAGCTATACAAACATTTGAACATTTGAAAATCTATGGAACAAGTATTAATCTAATATAATCTAACATAGGGATAAAAAATGGAAACACAGTTGAAGATATGTTAATAACCCATGAAATATATAGTAGAGACGCTGGTTCTTAAGAAGGAGCGCATTCATATTCTCTAATTCTGAACGGATCTTCCTTGGGATTGTACAATGTTTACTCTGTTTGGCTGTATTTCGTATTATTTGAATTGCTTTGACACTGAAACAAAGCCAGGCGATTTTATCGCGTGACCAAAAGTGTTATTTATTGTATTAATTCCACTAAATCAGACAGATCACATTATTATACATGTCAACATAACTCCTGTAAGGTCAGGAGAACAGTTACTTTTACCGCGTAACTCTAAGTGTAGAGCCGATAAAACGGGATGAGGTAAAAACGATGTGGTACTTACCAGGGAAAGAGCGCTAGCCATTGTCAGTGTGGAGTGTCAGCAGCTGCCTGTCGGCGGCAGCTTTATAGAGAACACCGCTGCCGACGTCGGCACTTCGCGAGCGCTGCTGTCAACTGAGCGCCGGCCATGTTGTTGACACAACCCTGCGGTTTCGTATGCACAGACACAGACTTAACGGGCCGGACGGGATTGGCCTGCTCCCCGTCGGAGGTTCGAGTCCTTCCTCGGGCATGTACGTGTGTGTGTGTGTGTGTGTCCTTTGCGGAAAAGTAGTTTGTTAGTCTAGGGACCGATGACCACTGTAGTTTGATCCCATAGCCTTACCAACATTTGAACGAATTTTATCCATTATGGATGTTGAACTCCGTGACTGTTCCTTATAGGTTGTGGAAATAAAATCCGCTACCAGTCACAATTTTTGGCGGTTTATTAAAACACTACCGGTTTCGGGCTTGTGCCCATCCTCAGGTGTTTACATTCAGACAACAGTTTAAAGAAAACGTTAATTACTTTGTGCTTATCATACAGTTATACATACATAGGTATCCTATAGATATACATAAAACAAATATGGTATGTGTTGGAGTGATTTGTGATAAGGCTCTAAGTGTACTCACATATAAGTATCCAGTTCGTATTCGTACATTTCTCATGGATATTACTTGAGAACATTGTAGTAACATGATGCTAATTTGCACTCCCATGTTTCAGGTTTTGCACAGTACACTTTATAACTGTCGATGTATGATAAGCACAAAGTAATTAACGTTTTCTTTAAACAGTTGTCTGAATGTAAACACCTGAGGATGGGCACAAGCCCGAAACCGGTAGTGTTTTAATAAACCGCCAAAAATTGTGACTGGTAGCGGATTTTACTCCCACAATCTAAACATTTGAGCATATGGAGGTAATGGGTAGGAACTATCAACTCTCAGAACGAGACAGTTTCACTAGGGGCCGCGGATTTTACAGCCCTTTTAGAATAATAAAGTCCTCGTTGCAAGTAAATAAAAGCATCACCCCTCCGACAGACAACACCAGGAATATCGGTTTAAGAAACGTGATCTTAGTGAAGCGCCAGCATAGAGTACTAAGGATTGTGCTTTGCTCATAGTGTTGACTGTTGACTGAGATACTTCATATCCGGTGTGAACACAGACAGAGTGCACTACTCAACGCTTGTGAGCGCATTTTTTGAGATTTCCCACTCGCAATCGCCAACGATGAGTGACTTAGGGGATGTGACACAATTACTAACGAGCCAGTACGCGTTCGATTAAGGAAGTCGACGGTTGCCAACACTCTTAATTGAACGTGAACAATTATACTTGTATAATTTCTGGAAATTCCGTGTATAATTTCTGGAATCAGGAAAACTACTGCAGATACATGTCTGGGACATATTTTATTAGATTCACCAGATAAATAACAACAAAATAAGTGGAAATCGTGCTTTACTTTAATCTCATACAGTTTGGCGATAGCTTAATATTAATAAGGTTGCTGACAAATAATATTATTAGCCTTAATTCCATAAGAAACATTTGCGGACCTATGTTTATATGAATTTTTTTCTTTAGATTTACTTGTAGAATAACGTATTAAAATATTTGCACATCTTCTTGATTCACCCTGTATGTTGGACATCTTGAAGATCATAAGAGATAGACGGTCAGTGTGCATTGACATGTATTTAATTAGGGTTAAAGGACATTAAGGAATTCTGCGTAATGAAATAGTTGATTAATTCGACAAAATGAGTGTTTTCCTAAGGAAGTTAGCCCAACATCGATCCCTGATATATATCCAGAAAGGGAACTACGAATGGTATGTCTGTCTGCACTCAAAGGGAGACCACTTGGGACCCATACAATCAAACTTCTCTCCTCGACCATGATTCGGTTTCAAGAAAATATTAATTATTAATACACATAATGTGACTTCTGACATTCGGATGAAACTGAGACATAGATGGTACCCTGTCCACCTACACACTTTAAAAATTATCACGGCTGGACGCCGTTATAAGGAATCAATGGTAGTGGTGTACGTCGACCACATTATATCGGCGTGCACCAAGTACACGCCCGCACAAGAAATTGACTTCGAGGGACTACCACGTCTCCCTGCAAGTGTCACTGTTTTAATTCATCTGTTCGACAAGTACAAGTACAAATTTTATGATGTTTATTTAAAAGCTCCTGGAATCCAGGTATGTTCTCTAATCTTTCGAGGTCCTTATCTTTACAAGTCACCAGCGCAGCTTGAAATCGAAGTAATTCTGTGTTTTATTGTACTTTGTGACGCTCATTTTGTACTTCATACCCTCATTAACATACTGTGATGCTTGCAGTTGTGTTCTCATGGAACTGTTATAGCCACTGTTCGTTGTACGGTACGTCTCGTTGTGTATTTTACATCTTAGTTTAAAAACTTATGTAGTTACACAAAAAAACTCAATTTTTTGTATAGTGACTATACTATTATCGACTTATAACACAGCTGGAACCACTGTAAGCTGTATGATGTTTGTTCTTCAGTGTTTTTAATTTTATTCTAAGAAAGTTTGATGTACACTAAACGCGTTATATCGTCATAATGTAAGATTTGCAGTTATATTCCACTGCTGCTGTATCAAAACTGGAACATGGTGGTAGTTACCAAAAGCTACAATAAAGAATATGAAACCCCATCGCTTCTTCCCAACACTGGTCCAGCTATTTCAGAAACGCCTAAGGAATAGTGTAGTTTACGGAAGTCAAAAATTCTCTAGGCGCCACGAAACAGACCTATCGGATGGCGTGAATGGATATCTAGCACACAACACGGAACAAGATAAGTCAATGCTAAGGCTTGAATGATGAAAAGTTGTACACAAAAATTGTAGAACATAGGAGTACAGGAGTGGAGAAGGACCTGACTTGGAGAGATATGCAAATGGCAATAAACAAGATGAAAGGAGGAAGGGCACCAGGTGTGGACAAAGTGAGTGTGAAAATGGCGAAGGCAACAGGAAGAGTTGGGGAAAACTGGAGAAGAAGGAAGGAAAAGAAGACCCTGGAGGTTCGAAGAAAGGATTAATGTTCCCAATATTCAAGAAAGGAAATGGAAAGAACTGCAGAAACTAAAGAGGCACCACACTGTGCAAAAGAGAAGATACTGGAAAGTAGAATTCGAGCAAAAGTCGAAAGAGGAATAAGAGAAGAGCAGTATGGTTTCCGACTAGGAGATCGAAAGTGGACCGCATATTAGCCGTAAGGGAATTCCAAGAACAGAATTATGAATATCGGGAGGACCTGTTGATGGCCTTTCTAGACATACAAAGGCGTATGATAGTGTATGTAGGAAAAAGGTTTGGCAAGTACTTGAAATTAGGGGAGTGGAAAAAGAGATTGTAATCAGAATGAAGGAGATGCATTGTGGAAGTATGAGTTGTACGAAAGCGGTAGAGGGAAGGATAGAATGATTCAAACTGGTATGTGGGCTGAAGCAAGGCAGTGCATTCTCATCCCTTCTCTTCATTGCGGTCATGGATAACATAATGACAAAGATAGCAGGGAAAACTGGGGAAGGAAAGATGAAAGCAATGGTGTTTGCAGACGATATGATGGTGTGGGGCAACGAGAAGGAGGAAAACCACGAGCAGCTGGTTTCTTGGGAAGAAACGGTGGTAGAATACGGATTGAAGTTCAAAATTCGTAAATGTGAGTTCACATTAACGACCAGGTAAAAGGATAGGTGAAGGGAATAACACTCGGAGGTGAACAGCTGAAGAAGATAGAAAACTTCAAGTACCTGGGAAGTATCATTGAGCACAATGGGAGAAATAACAAGGAGATTACAGAACGTGGCAGACAGGTAGAAGTATTTATGAGAAGTGTTAGGAGTTTAGTGTGATGTAAGGATGAAGCACAGAAAAGTAAAGGAGTCCTAGACCAAAGTTATTATGTTCCGATATTGACTTATGCATCGGAAACTTGGGTGACAAAGAAAAGAGATATGAGCAGAATATAAGCAGGGGAAATTAAATTTCTGCGAAATAGAATAGGGGTAACAAGAAGAGACAGGATGAGGAATGAGAAGATCAGGGAAATAGTAGGATAGGAGCCCTTACATGATAGGATAGAGAGATCAAGACTGCAGTGGTATAGCAATTTAAAGATAATGGAGGAGAAGAGGATCCCCAGGAGGATACATGAAATGCAGATACAGAAGAGACGACCAAGAGGAAGACCAAGGGATAGAAGGCTAAAAGGAATAGAGTATTGTGTCAAGAAGAGAGAAGAGGACTGGGCCAGAGTGATGACAGAGATATGGTGGGAAGACAGGACAAAGTGTCAGGGCTTGTGTTCCAAACAGACCCAGCCTGTAGCTGGAAACTGAGTAAGTGACGATGATGGCGATGAGAAGTAGAATCCAAAGACAGAGCTTACAGTTACTGCTAACGGACGGAGTAATAAGGATGTTACAGTTTTCTTTGCACAAACGAAGAGAATTTTCTACAACGATAACTGACAATTGTGTGAAGACCGTCTGATAGAGGTACGTCTGCAGCACAGTATTCTGTAGAACTGAAAAGGAGATCATTGGAAATACAGAGGAGAATAAAACATGGAACATTAAAATGTGCTTCCGTAGGAACAGTTAAATATGAAATATGTATATGTAATACAGGGGTGGACAAAATAATAAAAACATATAACATACAATTTTAAACATGGTTTTGAGACATCAACCGTTCGTGAAATATTAACGTTCAAAAATACAGTTCATCGGTTGCAAAGCTAGAGGTTATTACTTAACAACGGTTTCGGCTTCAACTAAGGAAGCCTTCATCAGATGTAAAAAAATTTAGTTACATTAAACGGAAAATGGTTCTTGAGCAACAGAGCTCTTGTTGCCGTTACAAATGTAAAATTACTGGGCAAAACGGGCCTAATAGGGCAAGGTAACGTCCAGCACTTCGTACGCCAATTGAACACTACTGTCGCATCTCAGTGTTAACACGTACGAAGTGCTGCCAACTTATGACTGAGTGGTGTTCATATTATTTGTTCACGCTTTGTGCATAATGAATAAGTACGTAAAAAGTAAAGAAATAATGCTAGGAAATTAACGTACATTAAAACAAGTCTGTAGTTCCATCCGATTCAACTAGTTTGTTGTGAATACTAAACTCCGTCACACAGGCCTCGAGAGGCCCTCTGGGTTCTGACCGCTCGCCGTGTCATCCTCCGTCGGAGGACGTTACCGGATGCGGTATGGAGGGGGACGAGGCAACACCGCCTGAAGAGAGGCCTGCGCGCGGCCGTGCCACGTCACGTCTCGCAGAGTAGGTCGCGGTCGCGTAGCTCACTGGCTGGCCAATGCGAGGCGGTGGGCCGTGCCCCATCCGCCAGCCAGTGAGCTACGCGATCGCACTGCCGGCCGTTATGTCAGTGTTCGTGGCCGGAGCCGCTACTTCTCAGTCAAGTACCTCCTCACAACAAATGGGTGGCCCAACCTGCCGACAGCGCTCGGCAGACCTAGACGGTTACCAATCCAAGTGACAGAAAAGCCCGACAGTGCTTAGCATCGGTGGCCTTCGGTGGCGTTGTAACTACTACGAAATCTCTTTTGTTTGTGAAGTATTTATCCTGTGTAATACCTATAGCGGTACACTGTGCCAAAGATACCTGTTTCAAAACTTGATATAGACGTAATTTCATATTACAAATTTTTAGAGTAACAAATTGCCAATTTTCTCCTGTGTTATCTTACTTATGTGCAGAGATTATGTTCAGTGTTAGTTACGACTTATGTCCTTTACATATCCAAAGGGTAAGGATGTAACGGCAGCGGCAGATTAGCCGTGCGGACTGGGGCACCATGCTGCGTTGCGCGCGACCGATCACTGTCGGGGGTTCGAGTCCACCTCGGGCATGAGTGTTCGTGTTGTCCTTAGGTTAGTTTACCTTAGTTAAAGTAGTTTTTAAGCTACTGACTGATGAGCAAATACTTGAGTCCGATTAATTTAGAAACATTTGAACATTTTAAGGATGTAACGGTTCAAAAGAAAGCCATAACCTGTGATTTTCTGTGTGAACATCAAACTTTAGCCAGGCTGCGTAGGTAACGTTACTTTAGACGTAACGCTGCACAGCTGTATGAAATGGAACGACCATGTAAAGACAGTCGTTGGGAATGGGAATGGTCGACTTTGGTTTATTGGGGGAATTTTGGGAATGTGTAATTCGTCTGTAAACAGACCGCATATAAAACAATTGTACCACTCCGTCTTGAGTATTGCTCAGGTGTTTGGGATCCCCACAAATTAAAGGAGGACATCGGGGCAGTTCTGAGGTCTGTAAAAATGTTCAAATATTTATAAATCTCTGGGACTTAACTACTCTAATTATCAGTCCATACGCTTACAAATTAAATTAAACTAAGGACAAAGACACACACACACACACACACACACACACACACAAATATATATTCATTCCTGAGAGAGGTTTCGAATCTCCGACGGCGGGTACAGCGCTCTCGCAGCGAGGTGCCTTAAAACGCCCGGCCACTCCACCACGGCTAGGTTTGTAACTGATTGATTCGATCAATGCGTGAGTGTTACTGAAATACTTCCGGAACTCTAATGTGAGTTGCCGTATGGAAGGCGAGGTTCTTTTGGAGGAACACAGTTGAAGAAATTTAGAGAGCCGTAATTTGAGGCGGATTGCAGAATGATTATACTGCCGCAAACCTCCATTTCTTTTAAGGAACACAAACATATGATCAGTGAGATTAGGTCTCGTACGGGTACATGCAACCATTCGTTTTTCCCTCGTTCTATATGTGAGTGGAACAGGAAAGCAAGTAACTAGTAGTGGTACAGAGTACCTTCCGCCACGCACCTTTGGGTGTATTGCGGATTATGTATGTAGATGTAGAACACTATATGTAATCATGTACACTGATCAGCCACAACATTAATTCCACCTACCTACTTGCCGGTATGTCAACCTTAGCAAGGAAAACAGCAGCTGCGCGTCTTGTTATGGAGCCAGTTAGGCCTTGATAGGCTACTGGAGGTAGTTTACACTGCCTCTGCAGGCACAAATCACTTTATACTGCCATCGGCAATATGATGAATGTATGGGGATTCATCAAACCAAGCAATGTACTGCCAATGTGTCAACGTTCAGTAACTCTATTCACGCGCCGATTGCTTCGAAGTCAAAGTGTTGAGATTGGCACGTGTATGGATTTTCGGCTGCGGAGACCCGTAGTTAGGAGTGTTCGGTGTACTGTCTGTTCGGACACACTTGCGCTCTGACCAGGATTAATGTGTCATCTTAGTTCCGACATATTTTGCTGGCTCTGTCCTACTTCGTCCGGCATCTGTATCTGGGGGTGGCCTCAAAATATTTAGACGTGGTTTCACCTTGGTTTCCCTCACCAAACACTCCTCGAACGCCACACACATCGTGCAGTTTACGAAACGCTCGTGGCGAGCCTCCTAGCCAACACAAGTTGGCCCCAGTGAAAATGGGATATCGCGCCTTCCCATGAACAGGCCGACAGGTCGCTCACTGATACCTCATGCTCTGAGCTGTCTGACTAGAAGCTATTTCTCGTCAGGTGACGCTGCTATCGCCGAATTGAATCTCGTTATTCACGCGTCGCCTGATGGACCAGCTGTTTCGACACTTAATGTTCATGATGTCATACCTCCTTATGTGTCTGAGATGGTTCTTAACCCCACAGTGATTGTTGCGTGATAGTAAGGAAGATATGAGTGAAGTAGGTCCATTAGTTGAGGAGGAGATATGCGACATACATACACACACGTACAGTTGTGATCAAAAGTATCCGAACGACCTGAATTGCATTTCGCCTGATTGGCATGCAACCCAACTAACTTACCTGTCTTGCGGGTACTCTACTCGCTCCTCGGTACGGTATGCGACTATTGAAAATGGTTCCCACAAGTCACCACTAGAAAACGCTGCTCTTTATCACAATAACATCTACATCTACATCTTCATGGGATACTCTGCAAATCACATTTAAGTGCCTGGCAGATGGTACATCGAACCACCATTATACTAGTTATCTCCCATTCCATTCTCGAATAGCAAGCGGGAAGGAAGAATACCTAATTCTCTATTCGAGCTCTGATTTCTCGTATTTTATTGATGGTCATTTCTACCTAAGTGGGAGTCAACAATATATTTTTGCATTCGGAGGAGAATGTTGGCGATTGGAGTTTCGTAAGTAGCCCACAACGCAGCGATAAGCGCCGTTGTTGTAATGATTCCCATCCCAAACGTTGTATTATTTCCGTAACGCTGTCACCACCCCTGTATCGTGACAATACGAAACGAGCTGCTCTGCTTTGGACTCTTTCGATGTCCTCCGTCAAACCCAAGGATCCCACACTGGGCAGCAATACTCCAAAAATGGACGGACAAGCGTAGTGTATGCAGTTTATTTTGTAGTTCTGTAGCACCTTTTAAGGGTTGTGCCAAACGCAATCTCTGGTTCGCCTTTCCCACGACATTATCTACGTGTTCTTCACAGTTTAAGTCTGAAGTAATAATAATTCCTAGGTATTTTGTGGAATTTACGGCCTTCACTTTTGATTGATTTATCTTGTAAACATAGTTTTCGAATTTCTTTTCGTACTCATGATGACGACTTTACACTTCTCATTATTTAGATTCAATTGCCAATTTTTACACCATATTGATAGTTTATTCAGATCGTTCTGCAGTTGGTTTTGTTCTTCAGATAATTTTACTAGACGGTAAATGACGGCGTCACCTGGAAACAACCTAAGCTACTTAGATTTTCCCCTAAATCGTTTATGTAAATAAGGAAAAGCAGAGGACCAATAATACTACCATGTGGAGCGCCAGATATCACCTCTGTTTTATTCGATTCCTTACCATTGATTACTACGAACTGTGTCCTCTCTGACAGGAAATCCCCTACCCAATCGCAAAGTTGGTGCGATATACCATAAGCAAGCTATTTGATTAAGGTAATACCACGATACTACGAATATCAGGGAACACCTCATCACACATAAGACTGTCCTTGAGTCTTGTAAGCTCACATTTTTTATAAGAGATGACATACCTGAAATGTTACCACTCTCATTATTACGTCTGGTAGGTAATGCACGTAGTAAGTTCGTCGTATTCATGATTGCTTGTTGGAAGCAACGTACCGTACTTATTATTTAAAAGAAAATGACATAAAAATTGTCTCTCACGAGCACCTAGTTGAGAATATGACTGTATCAACTTCAAACGACATGACGAACCGTCTCGTTCTCCACATTTCAAACGCAGGTCATGCAGACTGGGCAAAAATTTTGTGACTGATGGAAACCAACAGTCATTCCTGACTAAGCATACAGAGAGTGATATACCTCGATTTTAGACAGTATCAGAATCGTGGTGATACAACACTCTTTTGATGTGTGTATAACTAGCATCAGTTCCCGGCGTTGCCCTGGTGAGTTTTTATTCCTTTCTTAGTCCAACTACTTCTTCCCTTTCTGACCATCGCATTCTTTCCTATCGTCTGTGAATTTTAACATCTTTTTCTTGGAGTTCAATCCTTTTGCCGTCATCTATATCTATGAATGTGAATGTCTGTTCGGTGTACGTTTATCACGTCTGAACCACAAGACTATAAGAGCTAAAAATTTGTACAGTTATTCATGTCTACTCAGGTAAGGCTTTAGGCACGGTTTTATGGCGATCGCATAGCTATTTATCTATACATATTAATGTGAATGTCTGTTCGGTATACGCTTATCACGTATGAACGACAAGACGCAGAGACTTAAATATTTGTACAGTTACTAATTTATACCTGAGGAAAGTTTTAGGCGCGGTTTTGTAGCGATCTGATAGATATTTATTAATTTGAAGAATATAACGCTAAATGCGGAACAATAATTACTTTTTGAAAATTATATTTACTATTTGAAAATGGTTTTATTGGTTGTATTGTTGCTTGAGGGTTGATAATGATAAAAGAGTTGAGTATATTGGGATGGAAAGTTGTCGGTGTATGTAAAATTCTACGTGTGTGTGTGTGTGTGTGTGTTTAAATATTTCATTCTGCAGCGAAAACTACAGAACGCAAACGAATGGTCTGTGCGTAATTGTTGTCCGAAATCTCGCGTTGTACACCATAGCAGTTCCATGCCGATAGCTATAAGGTGGTGGAAGATATGGTGTTTGAAAGTCCTCAAATTATAAAAAAATTCGGTCTGAAGGCCAGCGATGACGTTTTCGACTCTATAGCAAGGAGGTTACATACAGCGAAACGTGATGACAGACCATATATTTGGCCTATACGTGCTACAACGTCTTCAGCTCTTTCTCTGTAAGGATAAGTATACGAATAGGGAAATATAAGAATAAATAAAGCAGTAAAAAAGAAATTTCTTTTAATACATCTCTTTAAAAAAAATCGTTTTTACGTTTCGCGCATTACATCAACTGCTCGATCTGTGATATTATTACAATCATTATTGTTGAATTTCGTGATCGGATTCTTCGAAACGAGTGCATTTTACATGTGATTTGATATACACTACTTACTTTCGTGATAATGTTGATTAAAAATGTTTGTATCAAAAAGGAACAACTTCCTGATATTCTGCAAACTTTTTTATTGGTCACAAACCGGCTTTCGGCTTCTTAGGCCATCATCAGGTGACAATGATGATGGCCTAAGAAGCCGAAAGCCGGTTTGTGACCAATAAAAAAGTTTGCAGAACATCAGGCAGTTGTTCCTTTTTGATATTATTATCATGTTATGTCAAGTACCGACGGAAAAATCAATTAAAAATGTTTGTTTCTAAAGAAGGTATTGTATTTCATGATGGTGGTGGTGGCGGCGGCTGGTGCAGCAACAGTGTTCAATAATTAAAAAATGTTCAGTCTCTGTTGCAATATTTTATTATCCAATAACGCGTTTCGCGCTGTTAGTGCATCGTCAGACTGGAAAAAGACAAATGTTTTGTTACAGTCCGGGGAGCGAATCTAATATGGCTAAGGTGAGTAAATTTGAAAATTCAGACTTACTTGGGCGGAGATGGAGCCACAGAGTTATCTATAACTGTGTAGGAGGTATCTTAACAATTTGTGTTGTCATTGGGCCCCTGCAAAGCCAGTCAGGCGTCTACAAAATACAATGTTTGCAATTCCCCTTATCATACACTGGCCAAACTGAACGAGCCTTCAAAACTAGGTTCCAAGAACATCTTTTAACTAAGAAAGGCGCTGCCGAAAATAATTCGGCCTTTTCCGAGCACCTCAAAAGAAGCACACACATTCAGCCCCCCCCCCCCCTGGCAAATTACTACTTCTTCACATCGCCCCCAAAGGAAAAAAACTCTCACTTCTTGAAGAATTAGAAATCACTAAGTTTGTAAAACGGTCCCCAGAACACAGTATTAACGAACAGCTCATCACAAAAATCAAACTTTTTACGACATCATGTTATCCATCTTTTTCCAAATGACCCCCCTTCTGACAATTCAACATCTTTCTCCCGCCCCACCCTCAGGCCTCTAATAATTTCGTTTTCATTCATTTATTATTGTTTCATACTAACATGTATCATTTCACAAGATTCATTCTCCTACGTCACAAATATCACTAATAATACCAAGCTACCGCTTGGCAAGCCGCTCATTCTCGCAAGCGTAACTCTGCCCATACCGCTCTGTTTAAAGGTCGCATATGTTCCGCAGTTATTAAAAATACTACCAGTTATGCTATGGTGAGTTTTATCATATAAAAGCGTTCCATAAATTTCTATACCAAACCCCTTACTCCCTAGTCATTCTAGTTCGAATAACCCATACGTACTTTGTACGTTTACCACTTTGCAGGTGCCCAATGACAACACAAATTGTTAAGATACCTCCTACACAGCTATAGATAGCTCTGTGGCTCCATCTCCGCCCAAGTACGTCTGAATTTTCAAATTTACTCACCTTAGCCACATTAGATTCGCTGCCCGCCAGGTACACGTACTGTAACAAAACATTTGTCTTTTTCCAGTCTGACGATGCGCTAACAGCGCGAAACGCGTTATTGGATAATAAAATACTGCAACAGAGACTGAACATTTTTTAATTATTGTATTTCATTTTACCCTTCAAAACCAGTCCCATAGCACACTATTGAAAGATAGCTTATCTATCATAATCAATCAACACGCGAGCGGAGCCGCGGGTTTAAGCTAGTATCTTAAGAAAAAAATTGTCATAAAACAGGTATGGCCAAATACAGCCCCGCGGGCGCCCTCGCCGTGCCCTAGTCACCACCCCTGCTACGCGCACTGTGCACAGCGGCGTATGGGGCAGCAGCAGCAACACACGGTCAACTACAGTGTACTCCGCCCGCGGGGCGCGGGTGCGGAAATGTTGGCCATGCCTGTCATAGAGTAATACAATTTTTCATGAATTTAAAATGGAATCTTAGGTAGGATGTTGGAAGTAAAGACATAATTGATGCGTGATGGCTCGATTTTTCATACATGTTATTGTTTGTGACGTCATATCTGCTGAATTTTGATATAATATCTAAGCTACATTCTGTGGTATGTCTGTATACCACCTGTAAAATGTCTCTCGAATATAATTAGTAATACAGAAGTCATTACTATAACGGCATGTCCAATGACGTAGCTGTAGTTCATGAACAGCGGAAAGTAATAAGTGATAAACTTTTATCCTTTCACCATTTTACTGGGGTTGTCAGCGTTAAAAGTTTCGCAAAGATTCGAAATTTTGTGTAAGGTTTGTTGCAAGTTACTAAGTGCTCTCATTCTGAAAAAGTACATGAAAAACTTTCGTTATCTACACGTCGCATGATAGAACACCTTTTTGTGACTCCCACTGTTTACAGCGACATATCTTCAGAACTGTGTGTTGTTCGTCATTGTAATCCAATAGCGATTGCATCCTAACGGAGAAAAATATTTGTAAGAAGTTTGGTTGAAATCTGTCAATTAATGCAGGAGGAGATTTCGAACTTGACGCATGATGTGGCAGTTTATTTGCGAGTTTCATTCTTTATAGACGTCATATTTCCTGAAGTATGCGTCGTAGGTGATTCTTACCCAAACAGCGATTGTTGTCAGTGAGGAATATGTGTACCACATTTCGTCGGAATCTATCACGTGATTTATGAGGATATGTTGAAATCTCTCTCTCTCTCTCTCTCTCTCTCTCTCTCTCTCACACACACACACACACAATTTTTCCCCTTTAGGAGAGCGACTAAACTTGAAATCATAATTTAATCTTCGGATGTTTCTCTTCTTCGCTTCCCAAACACTATTTATTCTCTAATAATGCTCCATCTTCCGTTCCCCCGTCCATTTGTTTGCCAGGCTGGCTTGATATTCTTTTCCCAAACTTCACACCTGTGATTTTATTCCGACACTTATTACGGGCCGGCCGCGGTGGCCGAGGTGTCTGAGGCGCTCCAGTCACTGTCTGCACGGCCACTACGGTCGGGGGTTCGAATCCCCCCTCGGGCATGGATATTTGTGCCGTCCTAGTTCGTAAGTAGTTCATAAGTAGTTTGTAAGTTTAGGGACTGATGACCCCGTAGTTAAGTCCCATAGACTATACAAACATTTGAACTTATTGCGGTCTTCGAGATTTTTTATGTTGATCTGTTGTACATCCCTCTGGACTTCCTTCAGCCATTCTGTGCCACATTTACTCTTTATTATGATATTGAATAGTTTCTTTGCTGTTCTGGAGTCTTCCATCCTGTAAATGTGTGTATAAAATATGGCTCGTCGTTTTCTGATTTCATTTGTTACTCTCCTGATCTCACTATAGAGTTCGTTTTGAGATCTCCTCATCCAAATGCCGTTTTTGTTCATTGCACCGTAAATCTTTCCGAGAAGTTTTCTTTCCTGCTTTTCTATTTCCCTAATTTTTGAATCACCATCACCATTGTTTCAGCTGCATACATTGCTTCTGGAAGAATCACTGTTCTGTAGTGCCTAAATTTTGCGTATGTTGAAATTCACTTCTTGTTGTAATGCGTCCATATTAGCTTATAGGCCATCTGGCTCTTAGTGACTTTGTTCATTGGCGATTTTGTTTAATCCCCAGGGCTGTATAGTTTTTCCGAGTTATTTAAAATGGCAGACTTGTGTAATATTACCATATTTTGTGATTAAAGCGGAGTTATTTTATGGACGTCTTTCCATATATATATATATATATATATATATATATATATATATATATATATATATATATATATATATATATACTCCTGGCCATTAAAATTGCTAAACTACGAAGATGACGTGCTACAGACGCGAAATTTAACCGACAGGAAGAAGAGGCTGTGATATGCAAATAATTAGCTTTTCAGAGTATTCACACAAGTTTCGCCCCGGTGGCGACACCTACAACGTGCTGACATGAGGAAAGTTTCCAACCGATTTCTTATACAGAAACAGTAGTTAACTGGCGTTGCCTGGTGAAACGTTGTTGTGATGCCTCGTGTGAGGAGGAGAAAAGCGTACCTTCACGCTTCCGACTTTGATAAAGGTCGAATTATAGCATATCGCGATTGCCGTTTATCGTATCGCGTCATTGCTGCTCGCGTTGGTAACGATTCAATGACTGTTACCAGAATATGGAATCGGTGGAATCAGGAGGGTAATACGGAACGCCGTGCTGGATCCCAACGGCCTCGTATCACTAGCAGTCGAGATGACAGTCATCTTAGCTGCATGGCTGTAACGGGTCGTACAGACACGTCTCGGTCCCTGAGTCAATCGTTGGGGACGCTTCCAAGACAACAACCATCTTCACGAACAGTTCGACGACGTTTGCAGCATCAGGGACTATCAGCTCGGAGACCTTGGCTGCAGTTACCCTTGACGCTACATCATAGACAGGAGCGCCTGCGATGGTGTACGCAACGACGAATCTGGGTGCACGAATGGCAAAACGTCATGTTTTCGGATGAATGCAGGTTCTGTTTACAGCATCATGATGGTCGAATCCGTGTTTGGCGACATCGCGGTGAACGCACATTGGAAGCGTATATTGCCGGCCGCGGTGGCCGAGGGGACTGAGGCGCTTCAGTCACGGTTTGCACGGCCACTACGGTCGGGGGTTCGAATCTCCCCTCGGGCATGGATATTTGTGCCGTCCTTAGTTGTAGGTAGTTCATAAGTAGTTTGTAAGTTTAGGGACTAATGATCTCGTAGTTAAGTCCCTTAAGCTTAACAAACATTTGAACACTTTTTGAAGCGTGTATTCGTCATCGCCATACTGGCGTATCACCCGGCGTGATGGTATGGGGTGCCATTGGTTACACGCGTCGGTCACCTCTTGTTCGCATCGACGGCACTTTGAACAGTAGCCGTTACATTTCAGATGTGTTACGGCCGTGGCTCTACCCTTCATTCGATCCCTGCGAAACCCTACATTTTACCAGGATAATGCACGAACGTATGTTGCTGGTTCTGTACGGGCCTTTCTGGATACGGAAAATGTTCGACTGCTGCCCTAGCCAGCACATTCTCCAGATCTCCCACCAACTGAAAACGTCTGGTCAATGGTGGCCGACCAACTGGCTGCATTTCGGAGAGTCTGTTGTTGCCATATCCCCGTTTTTCTTTTCTGATCATTTTTTGAAGTCTGTTTTTAAGTTTTGGAAAAGTTCTTCCATTTTTCTTCATTTTTGTAATTGCTAAATTTTTCCCACGCAGTTATTCGGTTGTCGACTGCCTTATCGCTAGTTGCGGTCCACCAGCGATATTTCTTGGTGCGACGAGGTTGTCCTAAATTGATGATTTCCTGAATTTTCTCTGTTGGTTTCTTCCAGTCTGTTGATTTTCCCTGGTTGATTTGCATGATGATTTATTCTTTGTTGAGTCTCAAATATTCCTGATTTGGTTTCATACTTTTGGGTGGCGTTTTTAGCATTCTGTTGGGTTAGAAGTTTGTTTTTATTTGGAGAAGATGATGATCTGATTCAAAGATACCTATGCGGATTCTGACGTTTGGAATTTCTTTTATGTTTTACTTGCAAATTGCGACATGGTCAATTTGGTATTCACCCTGTCTAAGACTGGGTGATCTCATAGTGATTATGTGCAGGTTTTAGAAATCGGGTACTTATGATTTTTAGTCCGAAGTTTCTGCAGAAGACTTAGTTTTTCACCATTCTTGATGGTACGTGTGTATCGCCGTCAGTGGCGTCACTGACTTTTTACCATTGCTTAACTGTGCATTATAATCGCCTAATAAGATTTTCACATGGTGGCTTGGTATTTTATTTGCTGTTTCTTCTAGTGTTTCCCAATAATTGTCCACTGTTTCAAATGTTCAGATGTTTGTAAATCTATCGGACCCAACTGCGTGGTCTTCAGTCCGTAGCTTACAAACTACTTAAACTAAGGTAAAATAACTTAAGAACAACACAAACACCCATACCCGAGGAGGGACTCGTACCCCCGACGGTGAACTGCCACGCGCATCGCAGCACGGCGCCCCAGCACGCACGGCTAATCCGTCGCGGCTGTACACTGTTTCAGGGTCGATTTTATTGTGGTGATTTGTGGAGGCGTGCGTACTGATCAAAGTGTAGGCTTTATTAGCTGACTGTACTGAAAGCAGGGAGGCTCTTTCATTGAGAGATGTGAAGTCAAAAACTGAATCGAATACGGTAGAGCTTAAGGCGAATTCAGTTCCGTAAAGTGGTAGTTTGTCTCTTACTTCTATCAGGTTTGCCTTCGTGTATTCTAATTCCTTCTGTATTTTGGAGTGTTCGTTTGATAGTGATATGGCAGATTTACATACATAAGAAATTCTATTGTTGGATACTCATGTCCGAAGGTTGAACTGTTGCCGGGCAACGAGCAGCAGGAGCTTAGTTAGGGCTGTGGCGTCAACACAATGGATCGCGAGTTTTCTGCTTTGCCATTGCGAGTGACGTCTGCTACAGCTGTTGGAAGGCAATCCTATCTCGATAGTGCTCTGTCTTCGGACCAACCGTGGTTACATATTATAGTACATGTTATCTACACTCTTGATCCGATTCTGCGATTCATGAGAAATGATGGTAATAGTACATCGGTTTTTTTCCTCCTACAGTAGAATATTACGTTAAGTTTCTGCTTTTAACATTCTGCTACGTAAGTGGCTGTAGCGATTCCCATTGTTTTGTTCCAATAACAAGTAGTAATGTTTGTAGTAAAAGAATTCCAACGTTTTTATTTTTAATGTAGGATGAAGCGGTGACTTATTTTGATGCTGTTTAAGAACAGTGTACGTTTCGTCTATGACAAACTGTTCGTGACACACTGATTAAGATTACTGTATCTTTGCTATAATTGTTTCTCACGTGGAAAGAAGTGACAACAAGTCTTCTATATCGAAAGCGAGTGCATCCCGTGTCAAATAACGTGGCATCGAAGCAATGCAAACAGGTTTGTGTTCTCAATTATGAAAGTTGAAAGTCATGTAGTTCCTTTCTGATCCGCTACGCCCGTCTCTTCATAGTAGGACTATTTTTAAAACTTCGGAATTTGTAAGTAACATTTCAGACAGTTTGTTCTAAGATTTTTTTTTATCTCAGACTCCACCAGACCACGGTCCTGGATACGCTACTGGCAAGGACATCCACATAAAATATATACAGAAGGGAATCGCGTTTGTGTATAGAAACAGGAAGGCGAGAGTTATGTAAATTCTGAGACTTGATGACAAATCTGTGGTTGAGTACGTTGAAAGACAGTTGTCGGCCTTCCTCCCAAGGTTTTTAACTTTGTAATTTATCTAAGTTTACTACACGGGCTTTCTGCTAAACGAGAACCCCTTTCGTTCGGAGGCATGAGCAACAGCATTGCATTTCATGTTTTTAAATGTTAGTCTCTGTAATACTGTGTTAATATTGCTGGGATTTTATTATGCTAATAATTTATCATTGTATCTATGAATGTGGCAATATAAACGTTTTCTCCGTAACGCCACTGTCCCTGTGAGAATGTGTACTTGCTTTATTCTGTATCTGCATGTATGAGCATCTTCTAGCATGGGAGTCAGTGTATGTATGAGAATTTTCGTCGTCGGCTGCTGACTGCTTGCGACTAGTGTTTCTCTGGCTTCGTGTCGATAGGTAGTCGTTCCCAACCTCTACTTTTGATGCTACCAAAGAGGTTCCTCCACCCTTTGGTTACAAGTGGGATTGGCAATGCCCAGTAGTGAGTCTCGGTAGGACGCGCAAGTCTAAGCTCTCCCCACCACCTCGTTTTTCTTGGATTTTTACCGATTTCCAGTGGTGGCGGAGACTGGTTGGCCGACTTCTCCACTCTGTGGTTGCGCTTCGACATGGTAAGATGTTCTTATTTTCTTTCATTCCCTGAGATGGTAGCGATTCATTGTCTGGGTTGTTCAAGTTAGACTTCAGAACTTTGGTTTATTTTTTGGAATAAGTTTTTTCGATCATGTATGGAAGTGTATTCAATTTCATTTTGGGTGATTTTGCATGGGTGAGCGTGTTGTATATGTAACTAATTCGGTTTGATAATGGCTGAGAATCGGTAACCTTTGTGAGACTAGATGGAGATGTACGAACTCTGTTTAATTTCTTTCTAGCTTTGTGGGATGCAAATAATGTGCGGGAATATTTTTATTTTGTGTAGTGCATGTGAAATATTCTTTTCCGTTTTCTCCTTCCGTGTGGTGTGTTCTTAGAACAAAGCGTTCAGCTACCCCTGTGTCTGTTTCTATGCCCTTCAGGCAAGAAATAATGTTTGTATCTTTCTGATTTCCATTACTATCTCACGATCTCCTCTCCATCTATTTTAAATTGTTGTTTCATTTCAAAAGCTGTACTTTGCATTCAGACTCCCCCAGTAAATTCTCTTCTAGCCTTGTACAACCCCCTTTATTAGCTTTCTTATGAAATACTACGTATTTCTAGGGGCTGCATGCCGTATTTCTTACGTGATTTACTCCGACTTTGAATTTATTCCACTTTTCTGATTTTTTAAGACTGTACTTCGTCCATCTATGTAAAACCTTCCCCATCACGTCTAACTGTATTTATTTAGCTTCTTTATGATATCCTACACATTTCTAAGGGTTGCATGCCGTAGCTATTATTCTTTATTTTTCGGAAATTGAATTTTGTATTTTTTATTGGTTTTCGGAACCACGTCGTTCCGAACTCCGACTACAAGGGTTTATAGCTAGTCACTTGAGTTCTCGCCACTGCTCACATACCAGTGCCTTACTATTGTGTACTCTTGCTTCGAAATCTATGATTACGTTGATTTTTGTTGAAATGAATACGACCTTTACGCACTTCGCCTTCAGTGAGGTGTGAATATGTAACGTAGCAGACACGTACCGTCTGTCTCAGTAGTCTGCATGCTCACGGTTTGATTTAAAATGGAAATTAATCTCGCTATTATCTCGTGCCATCTCAAGTAAAGAAAGACAGACCAGATCCACCTACGAAGTTTTTTTTCTTGTGTTGTGTGGTACATCCTGGTTCGCTGAATTTCGCCTACGATAGCGGTGCCTGCTTCTGCTTTGTATCAGCACGCTGAGTTGGGTGAGTTTCGCTTTGCTTCGGGCGTCTGAGTGGCTGAATGCTTGTTGATTGTAAATCCCTCCTCCTCCGATGTTCAGTTCGGATTACTTTACGTTTATTTTAAATGGGATGCATTTTTATTGTTTAACAAAATTGGTTCCCCCATTTGCTCATGTTTAAAGTGAATAAATAATTTATTGTCAGTGAAATTTGATCCTTCTTATGAATATTAGTTTAAGAATACCCTTCCTTTTTTATTTAATGTTGTTTTTCACCAGTGCTGAGAACAAACTCAGATGCAAATTATCATATTTTTAATTCCGTTGCGCCATAAATGTTCTCACAGCCACCTTCATTAAATGGTGGTTTGTTTATTAATGATTGTGTGTAATTCTCGTGATCTACGACGTATGTTGGCCACCGTCTCTTTGTCTTCCTGCTGCTAAAGTAAAGCTCGAGTCAGTACTAAATTCTGGGCCAGGGAGCAAGATTCTGTTGCAGGAAGTAGTCAGTAGTTCACGCGAATCCTATAGCTGCTTCTTACGGTCAGAATAATATGTTTGAAGTAACCTTTTACCTATCTCCCTTCAGCTAGAATTAATTTTACAATTAACGGTGGTCTTACAACCTTTCGTTAAAGGAAAAAAAAAATGAAGGAAATCGGCCGGGTAGTTTGGTCCGACTTTATTTTTCGTAGATTCTTTTAATATATAAGGTGATTAAAAACTATTTATTACACAGAAGAATAAAACATTGTCAAGAATTACTCGATTTTATTAATAATTATCTACCTTAATCGATCTAAACGGAACTCCTATTGGAACTATAAGTGTACAAGCCAAACAGCTGTGACGAAAAAAAATGCAGAGATAATCGGAGTTATTTAGACATTTACACTTCATTGTAATAATGGACTAGAAGTAGGTAGTAGGAAAAGGAAGAGAAGGTAAATGAACAGGCGAATAAGGCTTTTGTAAAAAGAATGAAAGAGGGATCCAAATGGTAGAAATTTGCACAGTATGTAATTTAATCATCACTAACTCTTTGTTTATGCAACATGAAAGTACGTTGTATACGTGAAAAAGACCAGGACACGTTCGAAGATTTTAGTTTGATTTTATAATGGTAGAAAAATTTTTCCAAGACACAACCAGAGACAGAAATAGATTCTGGTCATAACTTATTGCTTAGGAGGTGTAGATTTAACTTGTATGAATAACAAAAGTGAAAGAAAAATAAGGTGTTTCCTTGATAAATTGAAAGAAACTGAGGTTTCTGAGACTTCAGAGAGAGAGCATTGGACAAATTGTGAGAGCTGTAGAAAGGTAAAGCAACCGTTTTTATATCAATAGCTCATATGGAAACCCAGTATTGAGCAAAGATGAAAAAACAGCAAGGTAGAAGAATGGAAGCTAGCAGTATCACGTTCCGTCGACAGAGTGGTCATTAGAAACGGTGAAAGGTAGAAGGTGTGCGAGTATATGGAGGGGCTAAACAAGGGAAGTGATTTGCAGGTAATACGACGGATGGGAAAATGACGCAGAAGAAGATGATATAGGAGGTACGATAGCGTGAAAAAATTTGATATGGCACTGAAGGAACTTATTCGAAACAAGGCTCGTGGAGTAGACTACACTTCCAGAGAACTACTGATTGCCTCAGAGCAACACAATTTCAACTAGTATGCAAGATATATGACACAGGCAGAATACCTTCAAACTTGAAGAACAATCTAATAATTTCAAATCCCAACAAAAACAGAAGCTGGCTGGAGTCAGTATAACCGAACTATTAGTTTAGTAAGTCATAAATATAAAATACTAGCGAAGAGTGACAAAAATCTGATAGAAACTAATCTAGCGAAGATCACTTTGGATTCTGGAGACATGTACGAACACGTGATGCAATTTTTACTTACTTCAGAAGAAAAGACAAGGAAAGGCAAACCTAAATGTATAGCTTGTGTAGCTTTGTGGAATGTTTTAAAGAACTGTTACACAGCTTGTAATGAAACAAGATGGCAGTTATGAAACACAGGGAATGAAAGAGAAGCAGTGATTCAGAAGGAGATGAGTCACCGTTGTAGTTGATACCTGAAGCCAGGGCCGGATCTAGGACATTTGCCAAGGGGAGCAAGCCTAAATTTGCCGCCCCTTCTTTCACCCCCCCCCTCTCCGTAAGAATCGACTTTTTGACGCTAATTGGGTTACATATTTCTAAATAAAAGTCACAATCTCACAACATGAACTTATTTTATTGACTGAATTAAGATCAAAGGAAAACATAACAATTTTAATACATATAAAAATATTATAAGATTACTCATCGTACAAAAATCAATTCAAAATTTCGCTTTTCGAGCTTTTTTTGCTGCAAAACTGTTTTTTATATCATCATAGTTTAGAGAAGCAGCTCGTTTGTGCTCTAATGATATTATACTCAGATTTGTTAAGCAGTAGTGCTCCTCAAGTGTATTTAATTAGTTTCAGCTTGCTGAAACTTCTTTCTCCAGACGAAACAGAAACTAGAATGGTAAGATATATTTTAACGCTGTAGTAAGGTTGGGATACTCCTCTACCAATTTATTTCTATAAATTAAACTTAATGTTGATGATGCAATGGAATCTTGCTAGGCTCTGTCTACTGCCAGCACATGTTGTCTGAAACTTACAACTTCAAGTTCTTCCTCGCTAAGATCTTCTGCCAGTTCCGCTGCCTTGGCCTTCAAGTCCTCCACTTCCATTTCTCGAATTTGCACACCACACAGAAAACTAATTTTTGCATCAATTTTCTCAAGTGCGGGAAAGCTGGTACTAAGCTCTGTCAATTATTCCTTATTTTTCTGTGAATGTTGGATACTTCATCCTCAAGAAGCTCATCGGCCATTTTCTTCTTTCTTCGAATCCTTTTTTCGGAGAATATCGTTGATACCTCATTATCTTCTGCTAGCACTTTGGCCTCAGAAATAGCTTCAGAGGTACAAGAATCCCGAGAAGTTTTGAGAAAGCCCAAAAGACCTCGAATATTTCGAACAGCTTTGTCATTTGTAAAGTATTAACTTCGCAGAAACTAATTAACATGAGCAATTTATTTTAATATTGCATACCAGAAACAAGTTAAAGTATTGAATTTGAGTTTTCTCGTATTTTTAAAATAGATCTTGTCTCTGATTTTGTTTCTGGTGTTGACAATATATAAGTTTCAATTTTTGTTCCAGGGCCTTCAAACCTTTATGAAAATGCTTGTAAACAGCTTCAACCGCATGTACCCTTGCAGATTACCTAGTCTTGCTGAATGTCTGCTGAATTTGCTCCCACTAAATTTAAAGAGTGACCGGCACGTGGTACGAAATCGGTCAGTTATTTCTTCTGAAGTATTCTTGACTGGACCCCTTTGTACTTTCCAGCCCTCTTTGCCCCAATGGCATGAGACTGCCCCCTGCAGTATTTAACGACCAACCCATCTTGTTCCCATTCTTGCAGTATCTCTTGACTAAGGCCTTCTCCTGTTTTGTCTGTAAATGTAAAAAAGTCAGTAAAACTTTCCACAACCTCTGAGTCATACGACTTGACATACCGAATTACTTGTGCCATCTGCGCATTGTGGCTGATATCTGCAGTGCAGTCAAACATCAGTGAAAAGTACTTAGCACCGAACATATCTTTAATTATATCTTGTTTTATTTTGTCACCAATCAAGTCACGGAACTCATCTTGTATATTTTGTAAAAATTGCTAATCTGGCCTTAGTTGTGCCGTTCAATACGCAGACGAAGGGGGACACTATAGTATGATATGAGATCAATTGTATTTAGAAATTTGCCACTATGTGGATCACCAGAATCACCATCTTCTTTTGTTCCCCTAAAAGGACTTCCTTGCTTAGCTAGAAAAAGGACAGCATCAATAATACAGTAAGATTCCTCCTGTTTTATCTGGTCTTCCTCCCCAGTGTGCGATACGTATCAGGTGGGTTTGTCGAAGGACATTGAAAGAGTCGAAAGAAGGGCAGCTTGTTTTGTATTGTCGTGATACAGGGGAGACAGCGTCACGAAATGATACAGGATCTGGGATGGGAATCATTAGAACAAAGGCGTTTATCGCTGCGTCGTGGGCTACTTACGAAACTAAAATCGTCAACATTCTCCTCCGAATGCGAAAATATATTGTTGCCTCCCACTTACATAAGTAGAAAAGATCGTCTGAATAAATACGTGAAATCAGAGCTCCAACAGAGAGATTCAGATGTTCTTTCTTCCCACGCGCTATTCGAGAATGGAATGGGAGATAAATAGTATAAAAGTGGTCCGATGAACCCTCTGTCCGGCAGTTAAATGTGATTTACAGAGTATGCTGCGTAGATGTCTATCAATTCCACCGCTACCGAGAGAGGACTGTAGATCCTTAATGCTTTTAACTGTCAATAAGAAGTGTGCGCACCTGAAATACTTTTTTTTTATAAGGACTGGAACGTTATTCAAGTTCACCTGTTCTACAAATATTACCTTGATATGAAATATGAATATTTATTTATCTGAAAAAGGAAATCTATGCAAATTAATAAACATTGTGCATTTGATTTATGCAATAACGGAAACATCTCCCGCATTATGGCTAATATCTAGTAGATTTTTAAAGTTTGATTAGTTGAAGTACCTGTGACAGGGCAACACTGAAGTCAGCAACCAGGAATTTTAGTTTTATAAAATGATTTCGGTATTTCTTGCAGTCATTTTACTTTTAATAATTCTGTGTCAGTTATTTTATCAAATTACACCAGAAAGGTACAGTCTGTAAATAAAAAAAAAAAAATTAAAAAAAGAGTCGGTCAAAATTTGCCGCCCTCAAAATTCTGCCGCCCGGGGCAACTGCCCCCTTTGTCCCCCCCCCCCCCCCCCCCCTAGATCCGGCCCTGCCTGAAGCTATTGAATCCGTATATTGAAAAAGCAGTTAAAGAACCTAATGAAAAGGAATTAAACTTGTAGAAGAAAAAACAAAAGCTTAGAGGTTTCGCGACGACATTGTAAATCTCTCAGGGATAACAAAGGAGTTAGGAGATTAGTGTTCAAATATTTGTAAATCTTTGGGACTTAACTGCTGCGTGTTTTCAGTCCCTAGGCTTACAAACTAAACTATAGGCAACAGACACACCCTTGCCCGAGGGAGAAATCGAACCTTCAAGGACGAGAAACCGCGGCTCCGCAGCAAGGCGCCTCAGAGCGGTCGGTCACTCCATCGCGGCGAAGTGAACAGTGTCTTGGTGTAACGCTGTAAGACGTCAGGGAACTAAATTAGGAAACAAGGCTATACATGTAGTTTATGAGTTTTCTTACTTTCACGAAAGGGAAGTATGTCGATCGAAATAGAGAGGAGATATTATAGAGAATGGCAAAGGCACCAAAAGGATTTGTTACGAAGATAAATTTATTGTTTTCTTCATTATTGGGCCCGCGGCAAAATATATATCGTAAAACGACATTATAAAAAAGTTTATTCTTCTGCTGTTTCTAATTATTTTATTATTATAGCGACAGCTGTTTCGGCCTTAGGCCATTTTCAAGCAATCTGTGAATGAATTTTGCAATGTTTAGGTTTAGATAATTTTTTACATAAAATTGAAAGATAAATATAACAAACGTTTCGATGTTACATGCAGTATTTACCTGTCATAAAAGTTACTTATCTTTCTGCTACACGAGTTGTACGTATGTACTTATTGCGTGCAGCTATTACGAACTTTTAATAAATCTTTATGAAGTTCATATTTAGTGGGATGTGGCAGTTTAATTTAAATGCTGAATGTTTACAAACATCCTTTTCGTAAATTTATGTATTATCTTTGATCGTGCAATAGTGTGTCTCTGGTTTCTTGAGATGTTTTTTCAAAGCTTATTCCTTTGACTGTTTTATTCCTAATTTCGTACTATCTTTGTATGTGATCCATTATCGAACTTTATTAGATGGATAAAACTTTCTAAATAAATACGATGTTTAAAATCTGTGTGATCACTTAGAATGCTTCTGTGCGGGTGAAAATTTCTAATTCTTCCAGGATATTCATATTTGTACCCTTGGGAATTGTATGTAATATTTTCAGGGCTTTTTTTTTTTTTTCAATACTTGTGGTGGTGTGTTTCATTTTATTATTTATCATTATTTGCACGGAAAACAAGTTTAGGTGACACAGTCAAAGGAATAAAACTTTGAAAAAAACATCTCAAGAAATCAGATACACGCTATTTGCAAGATGAAAGATAATACAAAAAATTACGATACGCAACATCTTCGTAAACATTCAGCATTTAAATGAAACTATCACATACGAGTAAATAAGAACTTCATTAAAATTTATTAAAAGTTCGTAATAGCTGCAAGCAGTAAGTACATACGTACAATTAGCGTAGCAGAAAGATAAGTAAGTTGTATGACAAGTAAATACTGCAAGTAACATCGAAACCTTTATTATATTTATCTTTCGATTTTATGTAAAAAGTTATCTAAACCCAAACTTTGCAAAATTCGTTCACAGATTGATTGAAAGTGGTCTAAAGCCGAAACAACTGTCGCTATAATAATAAAATAATTAACAGCATCAGAAGGATAAACTTTTTTTTATATAAATTTATTGACTTCGAACATACGATCAAGTGTTAGAAAGTCTTTTTTTGAAGGGATTTGTCGGAGTGTAACCTAGTATGGAAGTGAGAAAAGGGCGATAAACAGCACAGAAAAGAAGAGAACTGAAGTTTTGATATGGTGCTATGGGAGAATCCGGAGCTCTACACTATGATAAGAATCAGGCGGTGGTGAATAGAAATGGGGAGAAAAGAGAATTGTGGCAGATATTGACTTAGAGAAGAGATCGGTCGGAAGGATCCACTCTGTGATATCAGGGGTTCACCAGTTTAGTATTGAAGGGACGTGGGGGGGGGGGAGGGAGTTGAAAATTTGAACAGGGAGACCAATCGATGAGTGCACTAAGTTGGGTGAAAAGAAACAAATTATTTTTCTACTACTTATAAGTAATTCTAATCAGAATTGAAATAATGAGGATATAATTTGTGTACATTAAATTCGTTGTCCTCCCAGATGTACATTACTGTCTTATTTTTATTACTCTATGCCCTATCTATGGACTATTCCATATTAAAGTTCTATTTTATTAAAAAAATTGTTTCTTTGTATAGTTTCTTCCTTAAATTTTACTAAGAGGAATACTATATTTATTAACAGATAGTTGAAGTTAATGATGTTTGTTTGAGAGCTAAGAATGAGTTCAGTTTGGAGATACAACTACAAAAGTAAATTGTTCTTCATAAAAGCCTAACTTCCTCTACATGCTCTTCTTACTCCACTATGTATCGAATGTTGTTAAAGAAAAGCGGATAATTATTTATACCAGGTCCTATTCAAAGTTGCGTATCCAAAACAATTTCTTAAATATCAGGTAGGGTAACATGTTTTTAATTGCTGATTTCAATAATTGTGTATAACAAAATAAACAATGAATTAGGAGCGTGAAGGCGATTTTTCGTGGCTGCAAGGTACGAGTTATCGATGAACGGTTAACGTTAACTTCCGTTAAATTGTCCGCTGAGTAACGCTTTAACGTTTAACGAAGTTAACTTTTTAGTAACGGATTAATGATTAACGAAGTTAACTTTTTAATTAACGGTATCCAGCTCTGTACAAGAGTTATCCCCGTGTACACAATGACTTTGTTTGGATTACAACTTCTACGGTCAATTGCCTACACTATTTCTCGCAAACACAACCGTTTGAGACGCAAAGTACGCAATGCGGTCTCAGCTGACGTCGGCGTCAGCCGCTTTCGCCGTTATTGTGCTTTGCAGAGGCGTCCACCCACGCCTGCCACCGCTTGTTGACAGTGGATGGCCGACCTGGCTCGCTTCTGGGACACGGAGCGTCAGCACTGGCCGCCGGGTTGTTACATAAACAGAGCGCTGGGTCAGCAGCGCACACTGATCGACTTACACAACTGCTGAGCTACGAGTGGGGAAACCGCGCCAGCCCGCGTACGTTATGTACATTAGTGTCTATTTAGACTAATAAATCTTCTATATTAATAAAAATGGCTTGCCACATGTATGAAAGCGCATCACTTGAGAATATCTTCACCTATTTCGCTGATCTTTTCTTTATTCTGTTCGTTATTATCAGGACAATGTTTGTATGAAAAAAAAAAATGGAAAATCCACTGGAAAATATCAGAATTTGAGAAAAAAACTGAAAGTATGCTTCCGGCTCGAATAATTTTATAGATTCTCAAATAATCAGCTTATTCATTCGCTACTCGCCTAACGACCAAATACGCCGTAACGGAGCTAACAAATATACCAAGGAGGTTAGGATAAATGGAGATGGCGTTATGCACACACAGTTTAAACAGCCAACAGATTTAATATGAAACGTTGTTTCTTTAAAAGCCGTATTTTTCTTACCTCCAAGGTGTTATCGGTGTGATCATAACTTTGGGGCGTTGAAAATATGGAATTGCTGTCTGTTCGTGCTATTTTTGAGTACAGATCGTGGTTCATTTGTTTTTAGAACAATGCCTCCATTGCGGCCTCGTAATAGCGGTCGGCCTACGCGCAACGCAATGACGATTAATAAAGCGCAAGGCCGCTTGTTGAAAGTGTCAGGAATACACCTTGAATTGCCGTGTTTTGCGCATGGGCAGTGGTACATGACGTGTTCGAGAGTTGGTAAACTATCTGCACTGTTCGTTTTCTCTCCGGACGGAAAGACAAAAAATATCGTTCATTAACAACCGTTACAATGAATGCAACAGAAAGACTTTCGAAACGTTGTATATCCATTCCACTTATTGTATTTCAATTGATTGTTTTGTTTCATATGGCAATTCTATCATTGAAGTATAATCATGCTACAATTAAGCTACATTTATTTTGTTTTCAATTCAAAATCTTTCAAGTAGATATAAACATGTTATGAAAAGCGTTACTATACTGTTCGCTGCGAGAAAAAAAATGCTAAGCTGTGCTGTAAATATGTGCGGTTTTGTCAGTCATTTTTAACATAAAACAGGATTTTTTTTTTTTTTTTTTTTTTTTTTTTTTTTTTTTTTTTTTTTTTTTTTTTGGAATGAAATGGATTTAAAAAGGGGGGAATGATATAAACGCAGAGAGGAGGGTTTGGAGGAGATGGATATAGTGTGGGATAGGAGGTAGTAGGGTGAAGGTAGGGGGACGAGGAGATGGGGAAATAGAGGAGGGAGGAATGGAGAGGCACAGGGAGAAGAAGAGAAGAGGTTAGGGTATATATTATATACACATTAGATACTGCAAAGCGTTGCCGGGTTTGCTATTATGGAATAAATACGAACCGTTTCGGAAAAATACACTGACGTAACTTAAATTAGTGTACTAGAAAACATAGGTAATAAATGATGATATCGTAGGATCAAGGTAGTGGACAATCCGGAATTAAAAGCTGGCTGAGGCAAGCTGAACAGATTACATCGAATCTATTCTTCAATATAGTATACACCTCACTGTTGAATGTCTTTAAGCCAAGATAACTATTTCTTATTTATTTATTTACTGGAATTACCGGTTTCAACGATATTAATCGTCATTTTCATATTTACACTATTTCCTGTCTCATGTAGAAACTTGAGAGACCTTGTGGAAACCAAGAATTGCTCGTTATAACATTAACCTGCTAAAACTATCTAGTCATATTATAAAAGTTTTTGGCACCAAGTGGTATACCATATCGGCCGGTGTCTAAAATAAAACATGTATTGTCTCTATATATGTATGAGGCCGAATACATGAATAGAGACAAAACATGTATTAAAATACTATAAATTTTTAGTCTGAATTAATTGTGTCGGCCTACTGTCTACGGTATGTGCTGCGAGTAGAGTTGGTTGTATATATGTAATATATTACAACCTCACGTGTGATGACACGTTTTTTAAATGCATCTTATTTTACACTACGTCATATCTTCGGAACTAAAGTCTTGCAGTAAATTCGAAATTATATTCAGTGCTGTATATGCATGCTGTTTGCGATATTCATAAGGAATAGGAATAGTTGTAAAATGTAATAAATCGAAAGCTCAGATATTATGGAGCGGTTTCCATTAAATATATTGTTTATGATATTTCTCATGAAATCGAGTCGTATTATAATTTCGGAGATATTCAATGGTGTATGTAACCACTTTCTGTAAACTGTCTCGCAAATAAAAGTAGAAGTGTAGAAGTAATAAATTCTAGCCTAAAGCCGTAGTTATATCGAAAAGCGTAAAAGTAATAAGCGATAAACGTCTTTCCTTTTGTAATTTTTATGGGATTTTCAGTAATAAAAGTTTCATAAAGGTTTGAGATTACGTGTAAGTATTGTTGCAAGTCGCTAAATACACTCATTCTCATATAGTGAATCAGCTAATTACCGTTGTTCACAGGTCGCATGATGTGGGAGTACCTTGTGACTCTCATTGTTTATTACGCCAATTTCTAGGAGGATATGTCGTAGGTGGTTCTTACTTGCTCAGTTATTGTTGCATGGCGGTAAAGAATAGGTGCAACAAGAGTTGGTTCAAATCAGTTCGTTAGACTAGGAGGAGATGTGTAATATTGTCACAAGATGTGAAAGTCTTACACGTATTAAATTGTTTATCTCGTCATATATCCTGAAGTGTATTCCGTTTGTGGTTCTTATCTTCATAGTGATTGTTGCCTGGCAGTATGAAATATTCCTGTCCAATTTATTTGAAATTAGTCGAGTAGTTTAGTAGGAGTTGTGTAAACACACGCATAGACTTTCATATCTGCATTTTCATAATATGTCTAGATTTTGATTCAGTAATGATATGAAGCACCAAAACTAATTATAAACTAATATAATATGTCAATATAAAGGATCTATATTTTTAAAGCATGTCCAATGCGAGAAACGAACAATTTTAGTCACCTTTCAGTATTTAGTTGCGAATGAATATGGATCGATGTGTTTTTACCGTGTGTATTTTCATAACCTTTTATGTTCGTGGAAAGACAGACCTTTGAGGATGGTACAGAGTTTTACTACGTGAGTCAGATTACAACAGTGCGTATTCTGGTGTAAACTGGTATATTATTCATATATTGCGATTAAATCTTTTCCCAGTAATGATAGTACAGCAGTATGTGAAGGATGGCTTGTCAAGAGGTTTCAGAAGAAGTTGGCAGTTTAGGGGAGTGGTGAAGAGGGGTTTGTACCCCATCTAGTCTTTATGATATCTCATATTTGGGGTGGACCATATTGTAGTTATAGTTGCAGATCCTCTGATGAAGACTATACAGAAAAGTTGTCAAGACAAAAATTTGAAAATTGTACAAGGAAACTCCAATGCGGTCTGACGATGAGCTTAAGACAGGGACTAGTTACAGCGAAGTCGAAGTCAATCATTATTTTTAAGAGCTGTGGCTGGTTGGAATAGTTTCTTCAGTGCTATCTTTAAAACATCCACGGTCTTGTGATATCATCATGGATAAGGTAATGATACCAACACCCAAACGGTACCAAACGTTGTATATCGACTGAGTATCAACCAGAACTACGATATCATTCGTGCTATGTGCTGTCATCCAGGAGAACGTGAATAAACTATAATAATAAATAACACCTGACCTAAGGAGTAGACGAAAAGCATAAGTATAGGAGCATTTCATTTTCTCATGTTGGACGAATAAACCCAGAAAATACAATGTTGAAATTAATTACACTTCTCAGGAATCATTGAGACGTGCATTCCGTCATGCCCAAATTCTCAGTTTGCCGGTCAATACTATAATCGTGTTCTCTGTCTATTGCCCCAGAAAAGACAAGAAGTCGAAAATATTAGTTTCGTAGCTTTGTAATCTGTTTTAGCGTAAATACACCATGGATAAGAACAGTGTTAACTTTGATGTGCACATCAAAATATAATAAAGTAACCGATTTTTAGAGAGCATGATAGACTGAACTTTTTGAAACGTTTAGATTAAGATACTAACACCAATTATTTACAAAATAATGGAAGAACTAGTATAATTCGGCCTCGGGGAAGATCAGTTTCTATTTATTAGAATTGTAGGAGCATATGAGGCAAGATTTTTGTCAGTGTTAACTGGAGTACACGCTTCAAAATTACAAGATATGGAGAACGAAAAGTCATCTACAAATTTGTACAGAAAGCAAAGAGTAGTTCTATGGGTCAAAGACTATGAAAGAGATGCTTCGGATGAGAAGGGAGCACGAAAAGGGTGTAGCCTTTCGTTAATCTATACAGTGATAAAGTTGTGAAGGGAAGTAAGGATAAATTTGTAATGAGAATTACAGTTCAGAGCGGACAAATAAAATCTTTGCGGTTGACATTCTTTCGAAGACACCTGGAATGCGATGGTCAAGATTTAGTCGCATTATATCAGGCGATTCTAAAGGAACTAAAATTACGAAAGGGAGCAATAAGAGTAGTAGATGAGTTTTCTTATTTGGACAGTAAAATATCTTGGGATGTCAGCAGTAACCCAGATTTAAAATATAAAATGGCAACAAGAAGAGTGTAGCCTTCTACGGGAGTGAAAAGTGGACCATAAACAATGCAGAAAAAAAAGAGGAGTGAACCTTTTCAATCTGGTACTGCAGAAGAATGCTGAAGATTAGATATTTAGAATGAATGTTATAGATAAGATGCGTTGAATGGGTCTGATCGTATACATATTGTCGGCTGGATATATTTTTTTGTTATCTTTAAAATTTTATCTTCATAATTTTAACCGTTCCCACCCATTCCGACTCAATTATGCCAGAAATAGCATCAAAAAGAGTAGTAGGTTTCCAATATATATGAGTTGAATAAGTACATAAATGCCCATGTGCATACGACAGGCAAAAAATTAAAAATTTAATTTTTATCTGGGCCTTGTGGTTTTCAGTCGTCTTTCTGTATTGCGTATAAGTTGGTTCGATATACATCAGTTTCCACAGTTATATTATCAAACAACTGTCTGAAATAGGTCATCTGCAGGTATGGTTCTTCCGGTGCACAAGGGAGAGAACTTTTCCTTGGTTGAATAGGACGAATAATACGATTAGTAAGACGTTTCCCCACTCCCGTGAACCACAGACATTGCCGAGGTGGGGTGGCTTGCGTGCCTCAACGATACAGATAGCCGTACCGTAGGTGCAACCACAGCGGAGGGGTATCTGTGGAGAGGCCAGACAAACGTGTGGTTCCTGTAGAGGGGCAGCAGCATTTCAGTAGTTACAGGGGCAACAGTCTGGATGATTGACTGAGCTGGCCTTGTAACATCAGCTAATGTGGCTTTGCCACACAGCTACTGCGAACGGCTGAAAGCAAGGGGAAACTACAGCCGTTACCTTTCCCGAGGACATGCAGCTCTACTGTATGAACATATGATGATGGCATCCTCCCGGGTAAAATATTCCGGAGGTAAAATAGTCCCCCATTCGGATCTCCGGGCGGGGACTACTCAGGAGGATGTGATCATCAGGAAAGACAATACTGGCATTCTACGGGTCGGAGCGTGGAATGTTAGATCCCTTAATCGAGTAGGAAAATTAGAAAATTTAAAAAGGGAAATGGACGGGTTGAAGTTAGATATAGTGGGGATTAATGAAGTTCGATGGCAGGATGAACAGGATTTCTGGTCAGGTGAGTACAGGATTATAAATACAAAATCAATTGGGGGTATCACAGGAGTAGGACTGATAATGAATAAGAAAATAGGAATGCGGGTAAACTACTATGACCAGCACAGTGATCGCATTATCATTGTCAAGATAGATACGAAGCCAACACCGACAACAGTAGTACAGGTTTATATGCCAACTAGCTCTGCCGATGATGAGGAAATCGAAGAAATATATGAGGAGCTAAAGGAAATTATTCAGACAATTAAGGGAGAGGAAAACTTAATTGTGATGGGAGACTGGAATTCGGTAGTAGGACAAGGAAGGGAAGGGAGGATAGTAGCTGAATATGGTCTGGGCAAAAGGAATGAAAGAGGAAACCGCCTGGTAGAATTTTGCACAGAACATAATTTAGTTATAACAAACACCTGGTTCAAGAATCACAAAAGAAGGTTGTATACGTGGAAGAGACCGGGAGACACCGGAAGATACCAGATAGATTTTATAATGGTAAGACATAGATTTCGGAACCAGGTTTTACAGTGTAAAACATACCCAGGGGCAGATATAGACTCTGACCATAACTTGTTGGTTATGAACTGTAGGTTGAAACTAAAGAAACTACAAAAAGGTAGGAAAATAAGGAGATGGGACCTGGATAAATTGAAGGAACCTGAGGTTCTTAAGAATTTCAGAGGGAGCTTTAGGCAACAATTGACAGAAACAGGGGAAAATAAAACAGTAGAGGAGGAATGGGTGAAATTGAGAGATGAAATAGTGAAGGTAGCAGAGGACAAAATAGGTAGGAAGAAAAGACCTACAAAAAATTCTTGGGTATCACAGGAGATACTAAATTTAATCGATGAAAGGAGAAAATATAAAAATGCAGTAAATGAAACAGGCAAAATGGAGTACAAACGACTAAAAAATGAAATTGACAGGAAGTGCAAAATAGCTAAGCAGGAGTGGCTAGAAGGCAAATGCAAGGATGTAGAAGAATGTATAAATAGGGGAAAATAGATACAGCCTACAGGAAAATAAAAGAAACATTTCGAGATAAGAAAAACAGCTCTATGAATATCAAGGACACTGATGGAAAACCAGTTGTCAGCAAAGAAGGGAAAGCTGAAAGGTGGAAAGAGTATATAGAGGCGCTCTACAAAGGAAATGAACTTCGAGACAATATTGTAGGAAGAGAAGAGGATGTAGATGAAGATGAAATAGGAGATACTGTACTGACAGAAGAATTTGACAGAGCCCTGAAAGACCTAAGTCGAAACAAGACCCCTGGAGTAGATGATATTCCCTCAGAGCTACTGAAGTCTCTGGGACAACCAGCCATGACAAAATTGTTTCACCTGGTGTCTAAGATGTATGAGACAGGTGAAGTACCCTCAGACTTTAAGAAAAATGTTATGATCCCCATCCCTAAGAAAGCAGGTGCAGACAGGTGTGAAAACTACAGAACCATCAGTTTAATAAGTCATGGATGCAAAATATTAACACGAATTATATACAGAAGGATGGAAAAGCTGGAAGCCGACCTCGGGGAAGATCAGTTTGGTTTCAGGAGAAATGTAGGAACACGGGAGGCAATACTCACTTTACGGCTTATCGTAGAAGATAGATTAAGAAAAGGCAAACCTACACTTCTAGCTTTTGTAGATTTGGAGAAGGCTTTTGACAATGTTGATTGGAATAAACTCTTTCAGGTTCTGAAGCAAGCAGGAGTAAAATATAGGGAACGTAAGGTTATTTACAACTTGTACAAAAACCAGACAGCAGTTGTCAGAGTTGAAGGGCATGAAAGGGATGCAGTGGTTGGAAAGGGAGTAAGACAGGGTTGTAGTCTTTCTCCATTGTTGTTCAATTTGTACATTGAGCAAGCTATAAAGGAAAGCAAGGAGAAATTTGGAGAAGGAATTAAAGTTCAGGGTGAAGAATTAAAAACATTGCGTTTTGCCGACGACATAGTAATTCTGGCAGATACAGCAAAAGACCTGGAAGAGCAATTGAACGGAATGGACAGTGTGCTGAAAGGTGCATATAAGATGAACATTAACAAGAGCAAAACTAGGGTAATGGAGTGCAGTGTAAGAAAATCAGGGGATGCTGAAGGAATTAGATTGGGAAACGAAGCAATAAAGGAGGTAGATGAGTTTTGTTACTTGGGCAGTAAAATTACAAATGATGGTCGCAGTACAGAGGATATAAAAAGCAGAATGGCAATGGGTAGAAAAGCATTCTTGAAAAAGAGAAATTTGTTAACATCGAATATTGATTTAAACCTAAGGAATTCCTTTCTGAAGGCATTTGTATGGAGTGTTGCCTTGTGTGGAAGTGAGACATGGACGATAAACAGTGCGGACAGGAAGAGGATTGAGGCTTTTGAAATATGGTGCTACAGAAGAATGTTGAAGATTAGGTGGGTGGATCGCGTAACTAATGAGGAGGTACTGAACAGAATTGGGGAGAAAAGGAATTTCTTGCTTACCTTGACTAAAAGAAGGGATAGATTGGTAGGACACATTCTTAGACATCAAGGAATTGTGAATTTAGCATTAGAGGGAAGTGTGTGGGGTAAAAACCGCAGAGGAAGACCAAGAGATGGATACAGTAAGCGGATTCAGACAGATGTAGGTTGTCGTTCTTATGTGGAGATGAATAGGCTTGCTCAAGATAGGGTATTGTGGAGAGCTGCATCAAACCAGTCTCCGGACTGAAGAACACAACAACAACAAGACGTTTCCAATGATAATGGACGTGACTTCATCACTAACTCAAGTCTCTCGAAGTTCCTGTGGGTTGCTGTTAGTAGAGATTGTATCTGACAACCAGAGCAAATTAATAATTGTTTCTTTTTATCGACCCCGTGACTAAGATGATTCGATTGCAAATATGTTCAAAAAAAGTTTGGATCATATTTCAAAATCGGCCCCAAAGCATACAATTTTAATAGTGGCGACTTTGGCTCACCCTCGATATGTCGGCAAAATTAAATGTACAACACCGGAGACAAACAAAAAACATCGTCCAAAATTGTACTGAACGTATTCTTCGAAAATTATCTCGAAGTATTAGTTCATGAACCCACTAAAACAGTAAATGGTTGTGAAAAGATACTTGGCTTTAAAAAATGTTCAAATGTTTGCAGAACTGTGGGACTTAACTGCTTGGTTACTAGCACCTAACTTCAAACTATTTAAGCTAAGTTAAAATAACCTAAGAACAACACAATCACCCATGCCCGAGGGAGGACTCGAACCCCCGACGTCGAACGGCCGCCCGCACCGCAGCATGGCGCGTCAGTGCGTACCGCGATTCCGCCGCCGCATACTTGGCCTCTTCGCAACATATAATTTGGATGTAATAAAGAGCACCAAAACAGACACATAGATTAGTGAACCACAGGGTTGTCGTAGCAAGACTAAATATCCAAAATCCCAAATCCACCAGCATTAAAAGAAAAATGTATTTATTCAAAGAGGCAGATAAAAATTCACTTAACTCTTTCTTAAGTGAGAATCTCCAGACTTTCGAAAATAATAATGTGAGTGTAAAAGATTTGTGGATTACATTCAAAGAAATAATGTCGAAAGCTGTCGAGAGACTTAAACCAAATAAATTATCAAAAGAGGAGGCTGACCCGCCATGGTACCAAAAGAGGTTAGTTCACTCTTGCAAAAGCAGAGAATAGAAGCATGCAACATTTAAACAGATACAAAAGCCACAAGACTCAATCGTTAACAGTAACCTGATATTTAGTGCCAACTTCAATGCAAGACGCTTATAATAGTTCCCACAGCGAAGGCCTGTCAAGTAATTTTGCAGAAAATCCAAGGAAATTCTCGTCATATATAAATTGTACTAGCGAAAAAAATATAGCCAATACCGTTACTTCGTGATAATATTGATGATTTACTGTCTGTCATCAAAGAAGATTAAGAAAATATTCCTGAATTCCAATGAAGAACAGCTGCCAGAATATGAAATTTAAGTAGATATGCCTGGAGTATTAAAGAAACTTAAATCATTTAACAAAAGCAAGTCTCCCGGTCCAGATTGTATAACAGTTATGTTCTTTTCAGAGTAAGCAGATTCAATACCTCAGTACCTAGCTATAAACAACAACTCGCTTAGCGAAACATCCATACCGAAAGCCTGCGAAGTTGCACGGGTAACTCCATTATTCATGAAATGCAATAGAAGCAAAACCAACTGAGCCGAGCCAATCGCAAAATACGGTGCCGTAAGATGACTATACACATATATAAACTCATTACGCCACCATACTTTGTGATCGGATACCTCTCAGTCGGTTCTACTCGGGTGCTTTAGTAAGATTTAAGTTTGTAGAGAACAATGGTTTTGTGGTGCAATAGCTCTGTTGCGCATCTGACTTAAGTTTCATTATAATAAGGTTTCTGAGTAATTGGAGTGCCGGCCGCACTGGCCGAGCGGACTGCGGCGTGCCAGTCACAGTCTGCACGGCCGCTACTGTTGGGGGTTCGAATCCCCCCCCTCGGGCATGGATGTTTCTGCTGTCTTTAGTATAAGGTAGTTCATAAGTAGTTTGTAAGTTTAGGGGCTGATGACCCCACAGTTAAGTCCCTTAAGCTTAACAAACATTTAGTAATTGGAGTGTGCTGTGATAATACTTATTCTAATGTGAGTAATTTATGTAGACATCTGTGACGATTATTAAGCGCGCATTCCGTAGCTCTACGATCTTAGGTGGTTATTAGTTAGATTACAGTACTTGGCCTGTGTTTTCAGGTTAATCTTCGATGATCTGATTTTCGCTTTCAATGCAAACACACGTTTTATTGTATTATTTACCTGTTTTCCCCTTTGTTTTTGTTCTAGTCTACTATAAAGCAGTTCTGTAAAAGTATAAAAAAGTTTTCATGTTCACAAATGATGCATTTTCATTCATGACGGTATTAATTGAATAGATTAGTACTTTTTTGAGGTTTGATTTCATTTTTTGGAACGGTATGCTCAGCGACCACAAAACAATGAATATAATAAATATAGTATGCAGCATTGGTCTTCTTTTTATTAATGTTTTTGCAGAACGATTTCGATCACATAGTGATCATCCTCAATGCACCAGTCATTGTAATATCAGCTACGCATAATCATATGCCATATTAGCTGAATGTAACAGATTTTTTGAACATATCTGTGTACTTGTTCCATAGATCATGAATACGACACTTCCTAATGATGTGAAACGTGTCAGGGCATGGGTGATTGTGTTGTCCTTAGGTTATTTTAACTTAGCTTAAATAGTTTGAAGCTAGGAGCTAATAACCATGTCAGTACAAACGCAAACGTAGTGCTGCAATAATGATCGGTCACCGCTACAGAGAAGCAAAATGCCACTGCCCTTACGAGACGCTTGTATCCGTTGCATGTTCGGAAAGTGCCGGGTTGTGTTTGTTGATTCAGCGCGCGGTGAGCAAGGCATGGTGTGCGTTGCACCGTCAGCGCTCCATATTACGTTACGTTATGAGCTGAACGTCGACACCGGAGGTGTTTGGAACGCAGGTGGCTCGTTACACAACAGCTGAACACCTGAAACTGTGCTTTACTACGGGGGTTCCACAGAATAATACGAACACCTAACTTAGATACAATATTTATTTATTAGTAAGTAGCTTGATCACCATTGGCTTCGAAAATAGCTGCAATTCTTCGAGAAACATATTCATAAAGTTTATTTACACCTTTCAACTGTTTACCATTATTCTTCGAAAAAATCCCGCGTTACTTACATTTGGTTGTAAATTTGTTCCGTACTCTCTGCTTCACTGCTAATGGTTCAATTACGTTAAGACGTGGCGATTGCGCTGTTCAGGAGAGATGTTTAATAATTTTCTGATATTGCACAAAGCACGCCTGATATTTTTTTGACTGTGTATGAACGTGCATTGTCATTTTGGAATATAGTGTATGTTAGCAATATGGAGGGATCTATGTCTATATAAATAGAACTAGCTGAAAGCCCGGCTTTGCCCGGGTATTTATTTATTTATTTATACCTGCCATTTTTGACGTATATATTCATTTGTATAAGGGCTATTTGTCTGTAAAATCTCTTGGGAATACAATTAGTAGTAAAGAAGTAATAGATTGAAACTTGGTGCGTCATGGGGCGGTTTTCCACGAACGTTACTATGTGCTCATATCTGATGAACTACGTGTCGTACTGTGGAACATTTTAGGAGGTACACTCAACTATATGCGTGTATATTGTTTGTAAAATTTCCTTCGGCTCCAATTGGTAGTGTAGGAATTATAAATTGTAACATTATACTGAATGCTGTAGTTTTAGTCCATGAACAGTGGAACGTTGCTGTATATGTGCTCATATCTTATGAACTACGTGTCGTACTGTGATACAATTTAGAAGCTACATTCAACTATATATGTGTATACTGTCTGTAAAATTTCCTGTCGCTACAATTTGTAGTGTTCAAATTATAAATTGTAACGTCATACCAAGAGCCGTAGTTTTACTATATAAACAGCGGAAAAGTAGTAAGCGAGAAACTTTTTTTCCTTTCATCATTTTACTATGAATGCCAGCGAGAAAAAGTTTAATAAAGGTTTGAAATTATGTTTAAAGTTTGTTGCAAGTCGCTAAGTACTGTCATTCTCATACAGTGTATTTCGAAAGTCTCGCCGCATTATACGGAATTTTTAGCGATTTCTATTGGTTATGACGTAATATCTTTTGAACCATGTGCCGTATGTGATTCTTAACCATGCAGCAATTGTTACCTCACGGTAAGGAATGTGTGTACCAAATTTGGTTGAAATCGGTCCAATGGTTAAGAGAAAATGAGCAGCAATGTCCCAAAATGCAGCAGTTTTTCGCGCATCTCATTGTTTATGACGTCATATCTCGTGAACTATATTTCGTATGTGATTCTTAAACTTACGGCGACCGTCCTCATGGATTGAAGCTTACGTGTACAAAATTTCATAAAGGTTGGAACAAAACTGTAGATTTGTAGGCAACACGTACAAATATACGGACACTCTGCTTCATATATTAGAAGATATCTCATTAAGGTACGTGGTAGAATGTTAATTGAACCGCTTTTATATTTCCCTACCGTTCCTTTATTTAGTAGCGCGCGGGGAAAAAGGACCACAAATTTTTCCATTTTAGATCTGATTTCTCTTATTTTATTAAGATGACGATGATGTCTTCCTGTGTACTAACAATATTTGTTGGCATTCGAAAGAGAAATTTGGTGAAAGAAATTTCGCAAATTAATCCCGCCGTAGCGAATAACGCCTTTTCGTTCCCCCTGGAAGTTCTCGTTGGTCGGCGCTCTCTGTAACTACTGGCTTAAATAACATGGAGCAAAACTAGACTACCACAAATAATGTAGGCGACACCTAGAACTGCAATTCACTGACACTTTAATGAATCATTAGTGCCCAGTTGTCCCCATTTATGGCCAACGCACAAGTCTCATTGATAACAGTTACCAGAACCCAGTAGCACATTCCACTCATCAGTATTACAAATTTACATAGTTCGTGAGTGGAATAAAAATGTCTGAGGTGTACAGTTTGTGTGGCATGAATATTAATAGTCCATTCATAATACCGGTAGAAACACTTTCAGCACGACTAACACTGAAGATCATTAACTATACTAGTTCAAATTAGAGTTCAGCGTGACGTGGATTGTGCCCTCGATCAGACTCGAAACAATACTCCCTACTGGCGTGGATTGTGCTCCAGATCAAAGATGAAACCAGACTCCTCTACATGGCGCAAAAGCACCCTATTTATATAAGTTAAACAATGACACTGAAAATAATTATCGTTAATTAGTTAAATTAAACTCATTACAATGGAAAAAGTAAACAAATACCTGCAGCTGGCTACAGTAAACGCTAGCGAAAATAATACTGAGAAATTGATATACAAATCTCAGTGATGTTAATAGTGTTTCATTTACAAACTTAATGAAATAGCTTTGTCAACAATAATTTCGTAATAAACAGTAATTATACAGAACCTAATAGGGGCACAACATTAATTGTGAAACATAATAACACCTAATTTAATATTATGAGAAAATAATACTAATTAATCTACAACAATACGCCTCTTGCCTGAACTAATTAATATTTGCTAATTACACAAACTTCATTGACGTCAAATAGTAGAAAATAACTTCAGCTAGCCAAGTTGGAAAAAAAGAATAACAAAAGTTTTGCAAAAGAAAATGATAATAGACTAATTATATTCATGCCTATTATTATGCAACACTGGTATCGGGAGTTTCAAATGTTCAAATGTTTGTATAGTCTATGGGACTTAACTACGGGGTTATCAGTCCCTAAACTTACAAACTACTTATGAACTACTTACGAACTAGGACGGCACAAATATCCATGCCCGAGGGGGGATTCGAATCCCCGACCGTAGTGGCCGTGCAGACCGTGACTGGAGCGCCTTAGTCTCCTCGGCCACCGCGGCCGGCTCGGGAATTTCAGTAATGCAAGCAGATGGGAATAATCTCAACGTGCCTCGTTAAATGCTCGTCAGTCATTTTCCTGACACTCTCCCTTATATCACGATTATACAAAACGAGGTGCCTTCCTCTGAAGTTTCTCTACATCTACATCTACATGGGATACTCTGCAAATCACATTTAAGTGCCTGGCAGAGCGTTCATCGGACCACCGTTATACTATTTTATCTCACATTCCATTCTCGAATAGCGAGCGGGAAGAATGAACACCTGAATCTCTCCGTTCGGGCTCTGATTTCTCGTATTTTATTCTGATGATCATTTCTACCTATGTAAGTGGGAGGCAACAATATATTTTCGCATTCGGAGGAGAATGTTGGCGATTGGAGTTTCGCAAATAGACCACACCAGAGCGATAAGCGCCGTTGTTGTTATGATTCCCATCCCAGAACCTGTATCATTTCCGTAACGCTGTCTCCCCTGTATCGTGACAATACGAAACGAGCTGCCCTTCTTTGTACTGTTTCGATGTCCTCCGTCAAACGCACCTGATAAGGATCCCACACTGAGCAGCAATACTCCACAAAGGACGCACAAGCGTAGTGTATGTAGTTTCTTTTGTAGTTCTGTTGCATCTTTTAAGGGTTCTGCCAATAAAACGCAGTCTCTGGTTCGCCTTTCCCTGACATTATCTACATGTTCTTTCCAATTTAAGTCAGAAGTAATTGTAATTCCTCAGTATTTTGTGGAGTTCACGGCCTTCACTTTTGATTGATTTATCATGTAAACAAAGTTTAACGGATTTCTTTTCGTACTCATGTGGACGACTTCACACTTCTCATTATTTAGAGCCAACTGCCAATTCTTCCACCATACAGATATCGTATTCAGATCATTCTGCAGTTGGTTTTGTTCTTCAGATAATTTCATAGACGGTAAATGACGGCGTCAACTGAAAAAAAAACCTAACAGAGCTACTTAGATCTTAGATTTTCCCCTAAATCGTTTATGTAAATAAGGAACAGCAGAGGACCAATAACACTACCCTGTGGAACGCCCGGAATCACCTCTGTTTTAGTCGACGCCTTACCATCGATTACTACGAACTGTGTCCTCTGTGAGAGGAAATCCCCTACCCAGTCGCAAACTTGGGGTGAAATACCGCAACCACGCAATTTGATTAAAAGCCGTTTGTGAGGTACGGTTTCAAAAGCCTTCTGGAAATCGAGGAATACGGAATCAATTTGCGAACCCTTGTCGATAGCACACATCACTTCGTGTGAGTAAAGAGCTAGTTGTGTTTCGCATGATAGATATTTTCTAAATGCATGTTGACCTTGGGCCAGTAGATCATTCTGTTCGAGGTAATTCATAATATTTGAATACAGGATATGTTCCAAAACCCTGCCGCAAACTGAAGTGAATGAAATAGGCCTGTAGTTTAATGGGTTACTCCTACTGCCTTTCTTGAATATAAGTGTGACCTGTGCAAGATTCCAATCTTTTGGCACAGATCCTTCTTTGAGAGAGCGGTTGTATATGGCTGTTAAGTAAGGAGCTATCGCTTCAGCATAATCAGATGGAAATCTAATGGGTATACAATCCGGACCAGAAGAGTTATTCTTGTTAAGTGATTTTAGTTGCGTCACTACTCCGATGATATCTACTTCTACGTTACTCATTACGGCCTCTGTTCGTAATTTGAAATCTGGGATATTGATTTCGTCTAAATCATCCTTCAGTTCCACTTGGTGGGGATCCCACGATTCTCAGTAATACTTCCAAACAGAACGCACAAGTGTAGTGTAGGCTGTTTCTTTAGCATGACTCTTGCATCATAAAAGCGTTCTTCCAATCAAATATAGCCTTTGCTTCCCGTTCCCTACAATATTTTATAGCTGTTCCTTCCAATTTAAGTTGTTCGTAATTGTTTTTCTTAGGTTCAAATTCAAATATTTGTAGAGCTATGGGTCTTAACTACGGGGTCATCAGTCCCTAAACTTACAAACTACTTATGAACTATCTTATACTAAAGTCGGCACAAACATCCATGCCCGAGGGGGGATTCGAACCCACGACCGTAGCGACCGTGTAGACCGTGACTGGCACGCCGCAGACCGGTCGGCCACTGCGGCCGGCGGTTTTCTTTGTATTTAGTTGTTTTTACGGCCTCTAGATTTGACTGATTTATATTGTAAATGAAGTTTAACGTATTTCTTTTAGTGCTCATATGCCTTCACAGTCTTTGGCGTGACGTCACGAGTGCTGGACTGCTGTGCACATCGCTCTCGATTTTTTATATAATTTTAGGATTAATATAATTATTTTAATTGTTATTTCGTGACAATATTCAATCTAGAGGTGTTCTAGTAAAGGTTCGTCAGTTATTTTAGCGTTTATTGTGCCGTAATTGCTTTAAGTGGTGTTATTTGTGTTCGCGTGTGCGCCGGCATCGAGGTCTTACTGCTTTGTTTACATCTGGTGGCGAGTGGTTCCAGCCGTAGCGGTCTCCGAAAGCTAAGTTCTAATAAGTGTTTGTGTATTGTAGTTAAATTATTAAAGTTTTAGATTTCAGGAGGTGTTATCTCGCTAGTTGTTTATTAACTTTAGTACTTTTCAACAGATGACTGCTGTTTTTAACGTAGTTGAGGTTGGGAAACTTTAAGTTACGGTATTTGATAACTCTTGTACTCTCACAGTGTTTAGTTGTTTTATTAGTGACGCTTGAATTTGAACTTGTTTATACAAGCAACATTGTAAAGTTTCTGTGGTAGTGTTATTTGCTCTTTTCTGATACTATTAGTTGTTGTTACTTGATTTGTAGAGACTGAGGTTTGTTGATTGCTGTAGTTAAGAGGTACTTCCTACTTATTTTGTAGAAACTTAACTTCATAAAGTAGACGTCTAGTTTTTTATAACAAATTATTGTAAAATTTTACCATGAGTGAAAAGTGTGGGCTCTGTCGTAGGGTCGTGCGTAGTGGGCTGCAGTGTGGGATTTGTAGTAAGTATTTTCATGGGGGGGAGTACAGTGGGGAAGACAGTGGGCATTGTGGTGTGGTTCTCTCCTGGAACTGTAGGATTTGCAGCAGGAATGAGTTGATAGAGGAACAGGAGCGTTTGATCTGCGCCCTTCAGGTGCAGTTGAAAAACGCTGAAGAGGAACTAGGTAGGTTGAGGAGGGGAAGGGGGGCTGGGGAATGGGAACTGGGAGTTGGCAAGAAGGTAGCTAGGAGAAGGTATTCAGATAGCTTTACATTGCAAGTTGCAAATAGGTTTGACCAACTGTCAGAGTTGAGTGGAGATGAACCTCCTGTAGCTGTAGGTGTAGGAAGTACGCAGCAGACCTCAGCGTTTGGTAAGCCGAAATCTGTAGAGAGGTCTCTTAGGAAGAAGAAGGTTCTGCTGCTAGGTAGTTCTCATGGCAGAGGTGTTGGCCAACAGTTGCAGGAAGTACTTGGGAGTGAGTACCAGGTCACCAGCATAGTGAAGCCTAGTGCAGGGTTAGATCAGGTCACTTGTTACATAGGGGACTTATGTAGGAATTTTTCAAAAGAGGATCAGGTAGTTATAGTGGGTGGGGCCGGGAACAGTCTTGATAGGGACGGGGAATATGATATAGGTGGTGATCTGGAAAGGATAGCAACTGAAACTGGTGGCACGAATGTGCATTTCGTGCAGCTGTTTCAGCGTCATGATAGGCCTTGTCTTAATACGGCTGTCAGCCGTGTTAACATGGGGCTTGAGAAGGCGCTGATGACGGAGGGCATGGATCACATTGCAGTGGTGCCAGTTGAAACTATCCAAAGGTCGGATTTTACTAGGCACGGTCTGCACCTCAATAGGTATGGGAAGGGGAGGTTGGCAAAGCTCATAGGTGACAGTGTAGTAGGGGGTGGGGGTTTCACTCATGGAAAAATTCCTGTAGTAGTTGGTGTTAGGGCTGCACCTTTTTTAGACTGAAGACAGCTGATAGATATTCCTGCTTAAAGGAAGTCCCTCTAAGAAATGAACCACCTTTGACAAAGTCTAAGAATATAAGTAATAAGGGAATTACTGTTTTTCATCAAAATATACAGGGTATCAGAGATAAAGTTAATGAAATGCTTATTGATACTGATTCTGACATTATTGGAATTTCAGAGCACTTTTTAAGTGGTGTGACAATTAAGAGACTTCCTTTGCCAGGATACAGGTTAGCTGCCTTCTACTCTAGGAGTTCTTTGCAGTGTGGGGGAGTGGCCATGTATGTCAAAAACGATTTTTCATCGGAGTCAATCGATTTTTCTAAACACTGCACAGAACAGATATTTGAATGTTGTGCAGGAGTTGTTAATGTTAATGGAACTAAACTAGTAATAGTTGTTATTTATAGATCCCCTGACTCAGATTTTAAAATGTTTCTGCCCAAGCTGGAATTGGTTCTGGGTTCACTGTATAGGAAGTATAAAAATTTAATTGTGTGTGGAGATTTCAACATTAATTGTGTAGGTGATAGCTCAAGGAAAAGTCAGCTGTTAGATCTATTTAATTCCTATAACATGATGCAAACAGTATTTTTTCCAACGAGAGTGCAAGGAAATAGCAGTTCTACCATTGACAATATTTTTGTTCATTCTTCATTATTAGAGGGGCACTCTGTCAGCAGAATAGTAAATGGCCTATCAGACCACGATGCCCAACTTTTAATTCTAAAAAGTATTTGTTCTCAAACAAATGTTAAACATAAATATCAACTACTCAGAAAAGTTGATCCCGTTGCAATTGAGACCTTTTTAAGCCTAATTAAGGAACAAGAATGGCAGGATGTTTATAGTGCTGATAATGCAGATGATAAATATAATGCTTTTCTGAACACATTTATTATGCTGTTTGAAAGTTGCTTTCCGCTAGAACGCTCAAAACAGGGTACTTTCAGTAACAGACAGCCAGGGTGGATGACAAAGAGGATAAGAGTATCATGTAGAACTAAGCGGGAGTTGTATCAAAATGTTAGAAGCAGTCAGAATGAAGATGCAGTAGCTCATTACAAACAGTACTGTAAGGTTCTGAAAAATGTCATTAAGAATGCAAAAAGTATGTGGTACGCAAAAAGAATAGCAAACTCTCGGGATAAAATTAAAACTATCTGGACAGTCGTGAAGGAAGTGTCTGGCCAGGAGCAGCAGGTAGAAGATATAATGTCAGTGCGTAGTAGGAATGTTTCTGTTACTGACAAGTTAGATATATGTGCAATATTCAATAATCACTTTCTGAATATAGTAGAGGAACTAAACAAAACTCTAGTTTCTACAGATAATCATATAACGTTTTTAGAAAATGCGTTTCCGAGGCTGTTGCCTGAAATGATCCTTCATGATACTTCCATAGGTGAGATTGAGTCAATAATTAAATCACTAAAGACTAAGGACTCTTGTGGATATGATGGGGTATCTAGCAGAATTCTAAAGTACTGTTCTCCATATGTTAGCCCAGTACTAAGCCATATTTGTAATTTTTCCTTTCAGAATGGTGAGTTTCCTAACAGATTAAAGTACTCAGTAGTGAAACAGCTTTATAAAAAAGGAGAAAGGGATAATGTAGACAACTATAGACCTATTTCTATGCCATCGGTTTTTTCCAAAGTTATTGAAAAGGCTGTATATTCAAGATTAATTGATCATTTCAGTTCACATAATTTCCTGTCAAACGTACAGTTTGGTTTTAGAACTGGTTTAACGACCGAAAACGCTATATTTTCGTTTCTCTGTGAGGCACTTGTTGGGTTAAATAAGAGGCTACGGACATTAGGCGTCTTCTTGGATTTAACAAAAGCGTTTGATTGTGTTGATCACAAAATATTGTTGCAGAAGTTGGAACATTATGGAATACGGGGAGTAGCCCACAACTGGTTCACCTCTTACTTTAATAATAGACAACAGAAGGTAATTCTCCGCAATGTAGAAAATGGCTATGACGTGCAATCCCAATGGGGCACAATTAAGTATGGGGTGCCCCAGGGGTCTGTTTTGGGACCATTGCTGTTTCTTATTTATATAAATGATATGCCTTCGAGTATAACAGGTGATTGTAAAATATTTTTGTTTGCTGATGATACCAGCTTGGTAGTGAAGGATGTTGCTCGTAATATTGACACAGTATCAAATAATGCAGTTCAAGAGATAAGTTCATGGCTTATAGAAAATAAGTTGATGTTAAATCACAGTAAAACTCAGTTTTTACAATTTCTAACACATAATTTGACGAAATCTGACATTATGATTACACATAATGGGCATGTGATAAGTGAGACTGAACAGTTCAAATTTCTAGGTGTTCAAATAGACAGTAAGCTGTCATGGAAAGCCCATGTTCAGGATCTTGTTCCAAAACTAAATTCTGCTATATTTACCATTAGAACAATATCTGAGATAAGTGATTTTTCAACACGAAAAGTAGTCTATTTCGCTTACTTTCACTCACTTATGACGTACGGCATTGTTTTTTGGGGTAACTCGCCTGATGCAAAAAGGATATTTCTGGCTCAAAAACGGGCGGTTCGAGCAATATCTGGTGTAAGTTCGCGAACGTCATGTCGACCCCTTTTCAGTAGTCTGGGAATTTTGACTCTGGCGTCACAATACGTTTTTTCTTTAATGTCGTTTGTTGTTAATAATATCAGCTTATTCCCACGAGTTAGTAGCTTTCACTCGGTGAATACTAGACAGATGTCTAATCTACATTTGCACCAGACCACCTTAACACTTGTGCAGAAAGGGGTGCAGTATTCTGCGGCATCCATTTTCAATAAGCTGCCACAAGAACTTAAGAATCTTAGCACTAATCCACATGCTTTCAAATCTAAATTGAAGAGTTACCTCGTGGCTCACTCCTTTTATTCTGTCGAGGAACTCCTAGAAAAGTTAAACAATTAAGCTAATTTATTTTTTCTTTATTGATTCTTTTCACTTTGTCTTAAGATTGTCGTGTGCAAGGGACTACTTAAAATTTTTCTATTACCATTATTGTGTAACAATTAATGTATTGACTTGTTCCATGACCATGGAGTCTTACTCCTGAAGTGGGTCCTATGGAACAGAAAAAACAAATAATAAATAAAAAATAATAAATAAATAAATTATCGTTATTACGGGTCAGTTGCCAATATTTGCACCAAGCGGGTATCATACCTAAATAATTCTGCAGTTGCTTTCGATCTTCTGGTGACTTTACTAACTGATAAATGACAGCATCATTAGCGAAAAGTCTAAGAGAGCTTCTTACATTCTCTCCTAAATCGTATATAAAGATAGGGAACAGTAGAGGCCATACATCAGTTCCATCGGGAACGCTATATGTCACGTCTCTCTTATGCTATGACTTCTGTCTATGACGTCTCGTCAGTTACAATGTACTGTGTCCTCTCTGAAATCACGAATAAAATCGCACAACTGTCGCGATATTCCTAAAGCACGCAATTTGATTAGAAGAGGCTTGTAAGGTAAAGCGTCTAAAGCCTTCCGGACATTTAGAAATACGAAATCGATTTGAGATCCCTTGTCGATAGCACTTATCGCTTCATGTGAGTAACCACTTTGCAGTCTAGGATGGTGGGATATTCATTCACAGTTATCCTATCAGTTAGGGAAATCATAGAAATAGTTGAACATGACGATATACATGCGCAAATCATGGCGGAACCTTTCCCATACTTGAATGTGAGAAACAAGTATGCCGTATCGTAAGCTACTTTTGACTGCAGGAAGCAATGCAAACAATGATTCATCGGACCATGCCCAACACTTACAGCAAATAGCTGTCAAGATAATAGCGGAAACTCTTCGCAGAAACGTGCGACAGCACTCCCGAGCGGCCTGATTTGTAAAGTAAAACTGGGAGTGAACTTTTACTAACAAATGTCTTTTTATAACTTCTTTGTGGTATAGGCAGTGGGTTACTCGTAAGTGAAGAGCGGATTTTGATAAAATTTTGATAAAGAAGGGCCCAGAGGTTTTGACTAAAAACATTACTTTATGGAGAAAGATTTCAAAAATAAGATTTTGTAAAGCCAAGGGTAAATATAATTCGTTCATTGAGTGTAGTTTAAAAAATGGTGGTATAATGTATTCTAACAGAAAAAGTATTACAGTTATTTTTGTTTGAAGCCATTCATTTAAAGCGTAGACGAGACTTCAGAAACATCAGCACAATACCTTCACTGTCAGGTAACTGTATTTAAGCAAAAAATACATATTTTGAAACACTAGGCTGAACAGAAATTTTAAATAATGCCTTTTATTTTCGTTGTCATTTCCAGTATTTGGCCTAATACACTGCCTTCCTTTCAGCTGTCTAACTACTCCCGAAACTGCGTTCATATATATGGTTAAAACTTACGTCTTGTAAGGTGTTAGTTCGAAATCCATCCAAATATACTGTATACATTATGAAAGGTATTATTGTTGCGTTTCCGCAACTGCAATAAATGCGATAGTTTTTCAGGAGAAGCATTTCGTGTCACTGTATATAAAACATCTCCAGTGGTCTGAAATGAGAGCTATCTACAATTTTATTTTGTTTCCTAGTTCGTTAAAAATTTGTAAAATGTTGATATTTTGACTGACGGAAATTTTTTCTTAGATTTTCGCCTGATAGAATGAAGCGGCGAAGTGTTGCACAGTTCATGACAGAGAAGATTGCTTTAGTTTTTTCTGCCCTAGGCTTAAAAAATTATCATTTCAAAATTATCATCTAACATAACATTTTGAAAGGCGTATCAAAAGTAAACCTTGCTAAGTAATGTTGGAACGCAACGAAATAAAATAAGGAATCACAGATGTCAAGGCAAGTATAGTTTACTAACAGATTGCACTGCTAGCGGTGTCGACTAACAAACGCCACTGAGTTTCCGCTGTTACCTTTATACGCTACTAGCTGAATTTCCGCTGCTTCGAACGCGTAGGTTGGATGGTCTGCATTGGTTGATTCTACTTCTAAATATTGATAGATTTAGGTTTAAAAGTGCTTTCGTAATTAGGTGTTTTCATGCAACATTCCACCCTCTACTGCACCATTGATGGTAGAATAGAAAACATTTTTTGTAACTCTAATTATGGTCCCAAATTCAAATTTTCTCATTTCTAGCATCAAGCCGGCCGCGGTGGCCGAGGGGACTGAGGCGCTTCAGTCACGGTCTGCACGGCCACTACGGTCGGGGGTTCGAATCCCCCCTCGGGCATGGATATTTGTGCCGTCCTAGTTCGTAAGTAGTTCATAAGTAAGTTTAGGGACTGATGACCCCGTAGTTAAGTCCCATAAGCTGTACAAACATTTGAACATTTTTTCTAGCATCAAAATAATCTTAGTAGCACCCTTAAAGGATTTTACCATATATTATCCGCTTATGGTTGAATTTCCAAAAAATCGAAATTGCAATCAAAAATCTAAATCCGAAGTTTCGTATATCTTGCTTGAAAATTGCCTGAATAACAAAGTATTTAAGAAAAAAATAAAAATAAAAAAACACTTTCTTCCTCTATTTCACCTCCTTAGGGATGGGAATGTTGAAAAATCGCTGATGCCTCCAGTGTCTACAAAAAATTTCAAGTTTCTATCGTCTGCAGATTCACTTTTCAGCGCCGGTTTCTGTCTTAGAGAAACGAATCGATAACGCTTTTGCATCTTTCTTAGTAGTTTTACCACAGTCAACATATAAACTATACAGTCACGACACTCCCAATGATTGTTGTTATACGCCACGATAGCAGCGCTCCAAGCGGCTGGTGTTGCACATTTCTGAACACGATATCGGATGAGTGTTGGTACTGTAGTTTAATAAGAAACTTCCTGGCAGATTAAAAAGGCGTGCCGGAACCGGGACTCGAACCTGGGACCTTTGCCTTTCGCGGGCAAGCGGTAGTGCGCTTGCCCGCGGAAGGCAAAGGTCCCAGGTTCGAGTCCCGGTTCCGGCACGCAATTTTAATCTTCCAGGAATTTTCATATCAGCGCACACTCCGCTGCAGAGTGAAAGTTTCATTCTGATTTCAAAATAGTTTATACAACAGGGAAGGAATGTAGTGACATAAAAATCGGCAAGAACTACGAAAGAACTCCAAAATGGACTTTCTCAGGTTTCCTAAAAAACATTCGAAGGTACGAAACGGCACACTGCAGGACAAATGTAAACGAAGGCTTCCGCGACCGTTGTAATTGCTGATAAAACTCTTCTGGGTATTGGATCGCATCGTCAATATATCAAATATTTCACCGACGTTTCGGCCACTATTGCAAGCGGCCATCTTCTGGGTGTTAAGATGGCCGCTTGCAATAGTGGCCGAAACGTCGGTGAAATATTTGATATATTGACGATGCGGTCCAATACCCAGAAGAGTTTTATCAGCACTGCAGGACAGTTTATTTAAGATTCTGTTGAAATCTAAGGCTTTTTAATGAAGATTTTCATTTTCTATTAACAACATAACATTGCTAATAAACAACTGAAGACCTGACCTTTGGTTGAAATACGTCGGATTACTACTCAGAAAACTCAAGGTTTCGTCAGTACAATTTCAGTTAAACCAGTGACAGTTCAACGTAAGAAACGTACACCGAATACAATATCTAAATTATTTAATGTAACAGACCAGCTATGACCGCTGTAACTGACAAAAAATCCTCACAAATGTGTCAATAAAACATCGAAAGCAAAAGAAAACCATTCCGCATCAAAGCCGAAACCAAGCCAGAATTGTTGCTACATCTGAATTACAAACGGTAAAAATCTTCAAGATATTAGTTTTATAAGCAAAAATAATCACACTCAAAAGTATATCCATTTAAAAGAAAGACGAGTGAAGTGTAGAAATGTACAAAACCTCACACTTCATACAGAATTTTTACACGTCAAAGAAAGTGCCTTTCATGTAAGAACACACCATAACAAGAATTCATGTGTCTCTCGTGTTTATATTTTATTTACTTTCAGCGGAATAAGCTGCAAATATACACATATTCGCAAATATTTCTTCATGAACTGCTTGTTGTTTTTATCACTGAATCAGTGAAATTCGGTTGGTTTTTACATTTATTTCACCATTATTTACGTTTCTACATATTTTACTAATGCTTGGAAAGTAAAATAACAAATACTATTTGGTTATATACGCAGAAACATAATTATAATAAAAACGTTTATCTTACAGATATTTGCTCACCACTAGGACCGCTAGTGCCGTTGCAACTGTCAATTGATAACAACTTTTCACAGTAGTGGGTGTCGCGACTGTATATGTTAGACTGTGGTTTTACTTTTCAAACTGCGATATGCACTTATTATTCTTTATTCGTACGCTTGTTACAGTAAAACAACTGAAGAATGTGCATCACGTTTCGCTGTATATAACCTCTTTGCGATCATAGTGTGAAAAGCATCGCTGTCTTCAGTCCAAATTTTATATAAGCGGACGACTTTCAACCCCCTCTTATAGCCATCGACACGGAACTGCTATGGTGTACAACGACAGACTGTGTACTACAACAACACAGAGAGATCGTTCGTCTCCATTGAGTAGTTTTTGCTGAAGAGCAAAATATTGACACACACACACGTACAATTTTATATTAGTCGGCAAATTTCAACTTCTATATCTTCTACCCCTTTATTGTTATCAACCCTTTTCTACCATAGTGCACAATGGGAGACTACTACCTACTACTAAGTACAAATACTATTCATTTGCGATGTGTAGTTTTGTCTGCAGAGTGAAATATAGGCATACATACCTCAATTTTTGTATATATTAAGGTTAGCTTGCAGTCATCAACTGCTCAGGTTTGCTAAACGTGGCGCCATTTTCTTCACAGCTTTGCGTTGGCATCCGTTACTGAGGTTTTAGCAACTGCAGACCTTCCATGAATGTTAAGTTCCAGCCGTAATGTTTTTATGGAAACAACATTACTGAAGTGAGTGTAGACTTTCGTTGTCGCTGTAATCGTGGTAGTTTCATGTAGTCTTGCCACAATCATTCTTAAAGTTCGTCGGTCTTGTTAGTGAATTTCTGATTTCGCCCACTATTCCTTTCTCCGATGAAGGTTGATCTTATTTTGTGTATGCTATTACCGAGGATGCTGTCAGTTTTGAAATGTTGAACAGTGCAGCCGTTTTCGTCCCAGATGCTCCCACTACCAGCGCGTTATAGAGTTGACCAAATGGGAATTCTGACGCATCACGAATTCCACAGATTATTTGCGTTAAGCGATGTATAACGAAGCGTATACTATACTGCAAGGTGAAGTCCAAGACTTCGTACGTCAATTCTCATTTCGACTAGTGTCATTATTATTACGTAGGCAGTGGTGGCAACCAGCAAAAATATCTAGTATACTGGATGGTGTTCAAACTATTTTGCACTCCTGTATCAGCAGCTTGTCGAAGACGTTCAATGGTATAAAAATTTAGTGGAATATCGCTGATAGCGTTTCAACAAATCAGTGCAGTTTTAATATCTTACAACATTCAGGACCCTGCCATGAGGTACTTAAGAATGAAAAAAGGCGAGCGGCCAGTATTTTAGTTGAAAAGTGCTACTATCTGTATTCGACGGCTCTTTTTCAGTATCAAGCAGGGGCTGTAAGAATTCAGACACTACCTGTTGTGCTTCCTCAACAAGAACAAATGGAATACAGTCATGTGCACCACGCGGCCCTTAGGGGATACTACTGAGTTGGCGGTATCTCGTGTACTGTTAAGTCCTGCTTATATTCGTTTTTGTAATGGTTTTGGAACCAGGAACGCTTGTATTACAATGAAATGCAGCAATAACCATAAAAAAGATAGTGTATGTGGTGAGGATTTGGGTTCACTTTCATGTTACTATAGCTGTATTACAATTAGTAGTAGAACTAATCAGAAAAGAATTCGGAATAGGAATTGTACTTCACGGAGGAGGAATGAAGGCGGATAGTTTTGTAAATGATATTGTGATATTGTCAACGGCGGCAAAGGACGTGGAAGAAATTAACATTAAGAACTGCAAATGAAGTCCACGACGGCGAATTGCACGACAGGTTTTATATATATAGAAGTAAGACTATTTGTGTAATATTTAGCAAAACATATTACTAGATGTACAAGAATAGTTACACCTACACAATACAAAATCAGTAAACTGTTTTAACTCAACCAGAGCGTCGTCTCTACGTAGGTTGCAATTGAGTATTATCGGTAATATCCAACATTCGCACAGTATCAAGCATGTCTAATCGGTTACATAGCTAAAACATTCCATGTCTCGTACTGTTCTATATTCTGTAGTTCGACTTCAATGAGCTAGTCCTCGTAGTTACATACTGTGTATAACATTGCCTTTATCTCTTGTTGTGAACCAAAAGCAACTATTCGATGCTCAAGAATTGTTTGGACATGATTTGTATCGATGTAAATCAACGATCTACATAGTAAAAAAAAAAGCAGTGTTACTAGCATTCACTGAAACGTTTGAACTGTTGAGCTCATCTACGACTTTTGCTTCGACAGTTACCAGTTACTAGAAACGAGTACATAATGTCTTTTCTTCGTAATTTAAATTAACTAATTTAACGATTGATTCTACCTGTTGTTTAAAATACTAAGAAGTTTTTGTTTAATGTGTAATTGCGATTTTGTGCATAAGCTCTTTTGTCACAACATTGTTCTTCTGTTTCTCTGTATAATTTGCACAGAAAAGTGATTAAAGCCTTACAGTTGTCAGCAAATAAATAAAATAAAATGAATAAACTTAAAGAAACAGTACAAACGCAACCTCCTACATGGAGGTCGAGATATTTTAAATATTTTAATTTATTTTAAGCATTGATAATGACCACACAGTGGTCGAAATCCGGATTTGCTAACAAATAAAGAATTTTATATTTATGACGACTGATTGCTGAATAATTACCACAAATCAAATACAGTCGTGGAGCACCCACTCCAATATGGAATCAAGCCTGATAAACTTAAAGAAATTCGCAATACAATCTGTAAAATTTAAGGGACTGTATTTCGGTGTTTGTGAAACGAGGCTTAAAATATTATTCTAATACTTGATTTTGATTATACAATTGTGACAAAATATACTGTGAGTAGGAGTTAAGGTACTGGTCTTATTCTTAAGCTGCAGCATTACTGGCCCTACCTGCCAAACTGGTTAACGTTTTCTGAGGCGTGTTCGTATCATTTTAAATAGCTACCGGAGATGGTACCCTCTAAAGCAGCTTGTTAATAAACCTGTTTTATGACTGTCCATTCAGAACTTTCTCTACGTATCCAATCTTTTAGACATCAACCAATTTTAGCCTTTCTGTGGCAAACCAAAAATGCTTTTTCATATTACTAACAATTATGATGCACAACCGTAATCATTATTAACTACTAGTACTAGTTTTAATTTATTCGTCATCAAAATTGTAGCCTACTTGTAAATTGTGACCTTCAAAAGGACACTCATTGTTGATCACACACTTCTCTAGGAAGGAACGTGTGCATAAAAGGGTCTCATGGCGAAAATATGAGAAGAGAGATATACTAATATTTGGGATTGCTATTACACGATTACGTGTGAAACTTCATGTCGATATTAGTTATAAATAAATAAATAAAACTAGTATCGCTAATATGGTGAATTTCTCCATTAACCTACCGACCAGAAAGATTAATGGACTCATTCTATTATTCGAGATCATGTATTCTGCGCTAAATATGACGAAATAAAACATACCTCACTTTTTCTTTCGCCTACAACCTCATAATGCTGACTGCGCAGCTATTCACTCACATTAACGACACGCCAGCAACCTCCAGGGGAACCGCTGTTGGCATGGTATGCTTGGTGTAAAGTTGTCGCCACACTGGACGGAAAATAATTACTGGCATAAAACTCAATTCTAAATTACTGCGGAAAAACAATTACTGGTATAAAACTCCAATCTAAAGTATGTAGGCTTTCACGACAAGTTGTATAATTTTTACCGATGTTAGAATCATGAAAATAATGCCGTGGCCAATGGCATGATCCTCTGCCTGGCGTTACGTCTTCGATTGCCGACGATATCATCGGGAGGATTTCCAGACACAAAACGTTGATTCACACTTCAGTCAGCTCAGCGAGACGGCCTGCTTAGGCGTGTCCACAAAACGGCTGTTTAGTGACGTTAGTGACGTTACGAGAGCGCTCTGAACGATCGGGAAGACGCGCCGAAGTACGTTACGGAGTTTGTGGTGAACAGTCGTCTATTTATTTTATCACTAAGTCCCTCAATTTGTCTAATTTAATTCATCCTGCCTTTCTATTGAAATTTTGTGGGCTTCGGAATTTCGATGGTTTTTCTGTACATCCCAGTGTAGTAAATATTTGGCTATACTAGAATCACGGCGTCAGAAAAGCGAATTTTAAGGTTCCAAGATCCTAGTGCATGCTCCATATCCGTGTTGCCTAGGAATGTATCAGATCCATTGCACCTGTAACTACGAATAGGAGCATTAACAACCCCTAAAGAAACAAAAAAGTCTCTCCTAGGCAAGACAGGTAAATCAACGATAGCAGAACATGCTCAAAGAACTGAAAAAAAAAAACACCAAAACCGATTTTCGGGCACTGTGGATCTAGCAAGACGAAATAATTACTACGCTAGGAAGTACGGAGAAGCAATCAAAATTCTGAAGCACAAATACAACTTCAGTAGACAGGAAGAAGGCCTTAAACTGTACAAATTGTGGGCGTTAGTGATAAATAAATAGCACTAATTCTTCACCACAAACTCCATAATATACCTAGGCGCGACTTCGTCGACTCATTGTTGTTGTTATTGGAGCTTTAGGGCGCTCAACTTCGTAGTCATCAGCGCCCGCCGACTCATGACTCCACGAACGGACTGATGGGAGGATATGCAAAAAGAGGACAGCGTTCTGAGCTCACTCAAGTATAACCCAGGATTTTGTGTCTTTAAAACCGCGGAAGACGTCTTTGGCAATGAGAAACGAGAGACGTCAAGCTGAGGCCTGTGCCCTAGACCGTGAGCATATTCAAGAATCTATTATCGGTTATAATCCATACTGAAGGTTGGAACAACTACACAAAAACGGTGAACATCAATGTATTCTTACTACATAATTTCATATTGAACTAAATAAGATTTATACGACTCTAATCGAAAACTTCATAAGCAGAGAAGCCAAGCTGGATTATTAAATTTCTTTATTGATATCAGTTTCAGTAAGTTTGTGTTGTCATCATCAAGTATTGTAACATTCAAATATCACTTGGAAATGAAACTTCCTGACAGATTAAAATTGTGTCCCGGAACCGGGACTCGAACCTGGGACCTTTGCCTTTCTCGGGCAAGCGCACTACCGACTGTGCTATCCCGACACGACTCACGATGCCACCTCACAACTTTACTTCCGCCAGTATCTCGCCTCCTACTTTCCAAACTTCCCAGAAGTTCTCCTGCAAACTTTCAAGACTAGCACACCTGGGAGAAAGCCACAGCCACAGCCTAAGGGATGTTTCCAGAATGAAACTTTTCACTCTGCAGCAGAATGTGCGCTGATATGAAACTTCCTGACCTTCGAACTTACTTACCCAGCCAGTTACAGGGGGACTACAGTTTGACGTGGGTTCCGAACCACGGTGCTATTCGGCATTTTTCACTTGAGCAATACTGCCAGAGGTGAAATTAGTGGAAAGGGAGAGAAAAAAATCCCAGGATCAGGCAAGGATCGAACCCGCAACCTTAGGATTTGTAGTCTGGCACTGAAACACTGTGCAACCGAGGATTACAGAATGTAATCAGAGTTTGAACGGCGAGTCGGAGGTGACTCCATGGCAAATTGTGAGCCGCGGTGGAGTAGCCGAGCGGTCTAAAGCGTCTAGCTGCGGAGCGCACGGTTGCTCGCCGTGGAGGTTCGAGTCCTCCCTGGGGCATGGGTGTGTGTGTTGTCAGATTAGTTTAACTAGCTTTAAGTAGTTTGTAAGCTACGGACTGATGACCACGCAGTTTGGTCCGATAAATTTACAGACATTTGAACATTTGATTTGCAAATCATGCGAATCTATAAATTAGCTTTACAAAAGATGTCACTTCCGCCGAAATAAATGTTCGGCTAACGTCACCATTTTTTTTTTGTCCATCATTCGAATTTAGATATAAAAAAACTGTTCTTCTGGTAGATTAATTAATCGCGTCACTTCTATCCTTTAAACTGGCACGAATCAGTTCAAATTTTTCACGAAGGTAGTTAAATGAATAAAGTCAATTCTCAATTAAAAAATACATTAATCATCCGTTGTCGGGATATGATGGCTTAAAGTAGACGCAAATTTATCAAGTCCTGAGAGTCATAGGACGTCCAGACGGTGATCGATAGATGTTTGTCAATTATTTATTTATCCTTTGTTTATACGTTAATTGCAGTAAGTTTATAAGTGTGTACTGCAAAATCATCGTGAAGATTGTATGTACTTAATTTTTCGCGTAGAAATTGTAATTTACAACTCCTATCGACTTTATCAGATAATCGTATATCGTAGAATGAAAAATGAGTCAATGACTTAAAAAAGAAGAACAAGTTACTCGACTTATCTGGTAGTATTCAAAACATTTCAATCAAAAATTCTGGACATATTCGCAATTTGTAAAGGGATAGTTACCTTGTTAAGAGACAGTCTTAGTAAAGAGCTTGGGACATGTGTGTATAATGTTCTATCCCAGACATAAAGACGTTTCATCTTCGATGTGCCCATGTACAAGCCTAAACTGCTTGTAAAAAGTACGGAAATACAGTATTACTATGTGATGTGAATCTTCATATTTTCTCGGCGTATTTCATTATAAATCAAATTAAACGCATTCAGCCGTAACCATTTATTTCTTATTTCTAATATTTCGGCTGTGTATCGTTTAGCCATCATCAGAGCGATAGTAAGACAACTATACTGTCGGCAGAACGTTTCTGTCCACCTTCTACCCTGAAAAAGCATAGCAAATACACGGCAAAGATGTACAAGGCTGTAGTGCCCTCTATGGAGATTATATTCAATCATAATCTATGGTTAACTTCGACGGCAGAGACGTACAAAGCCATAATTCCGTCTATGGAGGGGATTTGTAGTCATACAGCCGTTGTCTTCGATTGCGTACCATTGTGAGTACCGTGTTCCAATTTTTATCAAGAAGAAAACCATCATCCAGATTGATTAAATTACTCCCCAGTCGAATTTCAACAGCATCTCTAAAAAACGAATCCCACAAGGATGATAAAAAAGTTAATATGTGAACATTCTCATAATCCATATTATGGCCTGTTCGAATACAGTGTTCACCTACTTCTGATTTATTGGGTTGTAGCAGGCGGGTGTACCGTCGATATTCCACACATCGTTCACGAAATGTGCGCAAAGTGCGTTCAATATACGTGGCGCACAGTAAAACAAAAATTTCTGAAACATATACAAAATATGGTGTTTGGTCCTTCAGAATCAGCAAGAGTCTGGAGAAAGTTTATGGGACTGGTTTCTATCCGTTTCTGTAAAATACATATTCTTCTGAGTTTCCATTCCGAAAACATTTTAGTACATCTATGCCGTTTTCAGTGGTGCCTTATTTCCATTACAATTAAGAACGTATGTTTTGACAATAACAGTAGTGAATACAAAAGTGCCTTATTTTGTTACGGTATTGTATCGTTATTTCTCTTATTCAGTAGTTTGTTTCTTTCGAAGAGAATTCATTCGCTTTGTTTGTGCATCATATCAAGATATTAAGATATTTTAAGGGAAAAAGTTCCAATTAACTAGCTTTAGCAATCGTACCTTTATGCAAAATTTATAACATTAATGAACATCTTCCAAGCCAAAAAGAAAACTATATCTTTTAGACACAGTTCGGTTATAAATAATTTGGAGGATTACAAAACATACAGCGAAACATTAAAGATGGTAACATGGATAGCAAAGCACATGTATTATCAGAATAGGATAGCCACAACAGATACCAAAATAAATACAATGTAGGACATAATAAAGTAAGAGACTTGTAGAATCAGAAATGAAGAGGAAAACATAGTCTTAACAATAAATTACACATAGGTAACTGATGTGCAAAGTGTTTCTGAACTTTTTAATAACCATAGCATAACTGTTACTGAAAATATTGGTTACTAGCTTATATGTCCGTGCTTCGCAACGATTGTTACAGCAGGACCTATGTATATAATAGGTTTTTAGGGTTTCGGCCCTATGCCAGCAAAAACAGTATCCTTGTTGGATCGCCTTATCAATAAACTCAGTTCTCCCAGCCAAGATGTCAAATTTAAGTAGTAGTCATTATGGAAAACGATGAATGTTCATAATGCTTTTCATACAAAAAGTGAAGTTAATTTAAGTCCGTACTGCGGAACAATGTAAATTGGATGTTAATTTGTATTCATATAGTTAAGAGTGCGGTGTGTAATTGTCTGTTTGGCATATACTTCTGAAAACATCTCTATCGTTGAAATGATAAATAGTAATAATAATAACAGTGCCATGTATTGGTTCTATGATGTAGTACTAAACTATTTATCTCTCACAGTAATTGTGAGTTAAGGTATTAGTATGTTTCAATGTTGCACTGGGGAAAATATAGTTATTCTGTATGCAGTGCTTCCTATTATCGAAAACTCTAAGAATGCTGAAAGTCTGGTAATTCAATCATCAGAGCAGTTCATGTCGGTTTAAATAAGACGTCATGGTGGTGTCAATGTGCGATAAAGTAAGTCTGGGTAATCGTTGAAGGATTGGCGTCAGCTGATCATCTGTATAGAACTTTCCATTAAATATAGTATTTCCAGTCAATTGTCGTGACTCTGTTAAAGCATCGTTACTCTTTCAGCTAATACACATCCTCACGTCCTGCAGTGATTACTTCGTAAGAGCACTAAGTTAAAATCGACCTTGTGTAATACAACTATATATTCAGAAGTCGGATTGTGACTCTAAGTATAATTGTATCTGCAAAAGAAGACGTCTATTAATGTAGTTCGCACCAAAAGTGAGAAATTAAAATTTTAATCACAATATTGAACCGAACAATTATAAAAGCAGAGGGGTTTCTGATGAGTTTGTCGCTCGCGTGTGTATATTATTTCTTGTGGCAGGCACAGAGCCGAAATATCTCTGGAGTGAGCATTCAGATGCACAGCACAGATGTGTCTTCAACATTAAGGATGAAATGCCACGTAATATTGGGAAAAAATCTACTAATCGCTGACTTTATCTTGGTCCTTTTTTGTTCGGTGAAATGGCCCTTCTAGCGACGCTTCCTCAACGTTCTTGTTGCTTCTGTGACACATTTAAGAGATATTATTTCACGTTATGTGGTTTCTCTACGAAAAAGAGGTGGGACATCTTTGCAGTCAATGCGGTACAAACCAATAGTAAGATCAAATAAATGTGTGGAGAGCGTGGATTTGTCTCAATATCACGTAGTAATTCCAGCTTAATGTTGAGAAGATGCGAAAACGCAATGCTCGCTCCATAGATATTTCTATTCTTTGCACAATTTAGTGGTTATACCCATCTAAAGATGCATTTCTTTTCTTTCCACGACAATGCAAAGCATATGGGATACAGCCAGAAAAAAAAAATGTTTTCTATGTGGGTTAAATATTACTTGCAGTGGCAGCGGTTTAGTTTGCTATCGTTGGCAACGAACTATTCGCTTTGGGAGGATGATTAATTTCCTGACCAGAACAACATAAATTATTTATTTCATCATGAACATAAAGAATTATTCCCATCATTCTACGCGACAGATTTTTGAAAAAGCATTCAACGGCCGTTGCCAACATCAGCGCACAACGCCGCCGCCGTAAGTAAAATTGTACCCTTTCTTGAACTGTATTATGCCATAGTTATGAGAATGAGAGAAAAAAACGCAGCAACGCCATAATTAGTTATTTTTGGTACTATGTAACTAACGTCGCCTCACTTTGTCCTTTTCCGTTCTATGGTGTTTTCGAGGCATTACCTAACAGAACGCACTCAAAATGTAATGAGGACACACCGAAATAAGAAAGGGAATTCGATTTTCATTCCAAAGAATTCTTATGTAAATTGGACCATCGATAGACGAATGATACTAACCTGTTAGTAACGCGATACTGTCTGCTAAACCAAAGTAATCTATGACTTACGAATTTTCCGTCACAGACATACATTAACATATGTCCACAGTCGGTGTATTGCAGTGAACTCAAAGATAATATTGAGATGGTACTATGTATTATAAAACCGTGACGGTCGACGTATATTTGTCTGTGGAATACAGGTCAGTATTTGGATCCTAAGCACTATAGTTGTCTTTCCAGTGTTTGTATTGATATCATTGGTGTAATGCGAGTGTAGTTAATGTATGACTGTGTTTACAGTGTTTTAACTTTGAGTCTTTGTATCTTAGAGCATCTGTTGATCGACGTATTGCTCCACATTTTACGGAGTTTTGTTCGCCACACTCGTCCACCGCCACACACCGCGACCAAAACACGATAGTGCACACCGCGAACATAAGGGGTACTCCCATGCATAGTCGCCATTGGTCTGCAGTGAATAATTTTGGCTACCAAGTGAAATATACGGACACACGTCCCACGTTCCATTTTTATATATGTATATTGATATTGATTAGCCTCAGTAGATGCTGCTATGGATTATCTCACACACGTAACAACAGTATGCCCGTCATAACACCTGTATAGGTAATGCCCCCCCCCTCCCCTAAATTCTTAAAATAAAAAATTCTAGTGATTATCATAATATATCAACAAATTTGACTAAACAGTGTGCATCTGAGCTTAGATACATTTTATTTATGTAACCAGTCTTTTATCAGGGTCACATATTCTAAATGGTTGAAAACTGCTGTAGTTAAGAGTTTGTATAACAATCGAGATAAAGAAAACCATCAAAATTTCGTCGTTTCACTTTGCCCTACATTCTCAACCATTTTAAGAAAAATGATATAGAGTCGTCTTCTTAACTACCTGAAGAAAAATACAATATTATCCATGTAACAATTCCGATTTTTAAAGGGTTCAAAAATGGAGAAGGCTGTCTATACATGCAGGCCACTGGAATATTTTAGATCGGTCAAAAGGATTTCACTGTCTAAATCACAATATCCGTAGAAATAAATTTAAAATATTACTTTAACTGAAACTGGTGAAAACGGTTTCAAATCCTATACGTCTTAGACAAAACAAAAGGCGGGAATAGGAAAAAGATATGTACTAAACCATCAGGAATCATCCAGATGGTAACTAATAACATGTGGTGTTCCCCATGGTTCCATATTAGGGTCCTAACTTTTTTGTTCGTATCACTGACCTTTCATCAGAAACATTACTGAAGGACATATGTGCTTTCTTTGTGTGTTCTCAGACAAAGGTAATGTAAAAGTAAAAAATCTAGCATATGCTTACTTTAATTCCCCCTTGGGTAACTCGGCGAGCCAAAGTAATTTTTTCCGATCTCACAAACATGCATATGGTATTAACTGTGGTGTGAACTCGAGAATGTCCTGAAAAAGAGATGTTTAAGGATTTGGGGATACTACCTTATGTTTTTCAATATATCTATTACTTTATAAAATTTGCCATTAAAAGTATACCTGTTTTTGAAACCCACAGTTCAATTCATATTTTCAGTACTAAAAATAAGAATAACTTTCACAAAGATTTAAAGTCACTTAATTTGGTTCAGAAAGGTTTCCATTATGCAGCAGTGCATAACATTAACAACATTTCAGCAGCCATAATAAGTTAAACTCGTTTTAAAATTAAGTTTGAGAAGAGTCTAATGGGTTTAGTGGGGGTCAGCCCTTACTCCATGCTTAAATTTCTTGGAAGAACTGATTGACGAGCCTATGTTATTTGTAATAGCACAAGATTTGAATACTGCCTACGTTTTTGCCTTTTGTTGAAACCCTGTTTACAGAAATGCTGGGAAGTGTCTTTTTTATGTTTCATTTTGAGTCTTGACACATAGTTGCAATAGCCAAGAACTATTATATGAACCAAAGTATACTGGATATATATTATGTTCTTTCAAATGTAAATATACTTAAGATGTTCTTCTAACGAATTTCACATCCACAATGACAATTTCATTTGGTTTCTTTGGAAGGTCCATTAGCGTATCTGTTTTATAAATATTTATTATGTATTCTTGATTTCTTACATGTTCTACATCCAAAACGTTCTTCTCAGTATAGGCCAGTTACAACAAAAAGTACAGCTATCCAATCTCATACTGCTCACGAGAGCTGTAGAGACATTGACCATACACGGTACGTGCCATTATTAAACAACGTTCAAATTCGTTCACAGTGTCTTGCCTGTATTTTTTTTTCAGGGTGTTGAATAGGCTTCGAATAAATAATGATTCTACTTATAAAAGATTTTTTATCATTTTTGGCTTTTTCTTTACAATACCATAATTGATATTGTGTGAAAGAGCTGGAATTACGGATTGCAGTGATAGTCGTGTCTTATTTCGTGATTTGTCTCCTTCCTTCTGCTTTTCTGTGAGAAGTGGGGAATTATTGTATCTGTTTGTATGTTTATCATATAATGTCATCCACAGTTGTTAAATGATATAGAAGGAAAATAACACAAGACAACAGGTTTTGTAAATATTTTTATTAATGAAGTTAGTATGAAGTTGGCTTCATGCGATGTAGTTGTTACAACAAGTACTGAAACGTAAGTGCGTAGCAACTCTGCCCACCTAAGGTAATGAGCAGGACGAATCGATCATTTGCTATTCACCATTCTTCCCATTCACCAATCGCCGTATATCTGCTTAGACATGTAATACGGGTAACCTGAAATAAAATATATATTTAGTATGAAGATTGTACACCCGACGCCGATAGCATACATAAATAACAATGAAGCATGCTTTAAAATTCTTAAAATATGTAACATATTAATCAAATATTCCCTAGTATAAATTCTACCTTTTCTCTGTCTATTGACTTTAGTATGGTTAAAGCGTTGTTATCTTAATTATCCTATGTTATATAAGATATTGGATTCGAAAAAAGTGTGACTTGGTGGTCAAATTGAGTTTGGTAGAAGTATATTACAGGAGCTAACGAAGGGGTATACAAAACTATGTTACCTACCTTAAGAGTGTACGATATTTAATTGTAGGAGGTGTTATAACCATGCACAGAAACATTTACATGTAAAGAAATATTCAGTTTGACACCTTGAAACTGGCCCCAATAAATAATTGGTAGGTAAGAATGAAGTTAACATGTTGGTTTAAGTTACTAATGTCAATTTCTGTCCTTCTTCCCAATATCACAGATGAACGAGTTGTAATTTAATTTCTTCTGAAAGAAAAGAATTAATGTCTTATTTAAATTATCGTGATTTTTTCGTCTTGGAACCTTCAAGACTAAGTGGAACACCACAGGAACGCTATTGCCTATGTCGTAAGTTGTAATTTTTGGTAAGAAAAATGTGTTCTACAGTAACTTTATTAAGATGAACAGAGTGTATTGTTACCTGGCAACAATAAACCAAAGAGAAATAGATGACACGTTGAACCTTAAGACAAAAAAAAATTAAGCAATAGCATTTATTATCAGTTGGAGAAGTCTTCCAAACTTAGCTCAACTGAATTTTGTCCCGGAATGTATAACTCAGTTACGAAAGAAGAAATAGCGAAATAGATTAGTCATATTGATTTGTGAACGTGGCTATAACTGGACACCTTATAACAATAATCACGTATAAAATAATTTTGTAATAACGGCAATATTCTTCAGCCCAGATTGCGTTGTATATTTTTTACCTTCTTTTATTGCCACATTACTTGTTTCAACAGACAAGCAGTGATCTTCAGACCTCGTGGAATTATTTATAAAATATAAATCACAGTCTCATAGTGGGAGCACATTTCACTAATAAAACAGCATCGCCGCATAGTCTTCCCATTACCAAAAAATGAAGTCTATGAAAGATCCGTAACTTTCGTCGTGACCAGGTGTGAAAGCAGGTTCTTCACCGGATAAGTTATAGCCATGCCACGTAAGTACTACTTTTATGCTGGTGACAGACCTCCGTGGCGGAGTTTTTACTAGTATGATGTGATGGTCGAAATAGATATCTCATAATTTATTCCATAATGTCTGAAGTTGACAGATTATTTATTGAAACTGGTTAATGTGGAAATAAAAGTAAAAAATATACAACGTGATCCAGGCTGAAGCATACTGTTGTTACTACAAGTAGTGATCCCTGCATGCAACATGTGCACTTACATAAATGTGTTAGCTACTACGATGCATATTGTAAATGTAACCTGCCAGCATTTGATGATAATACTGTTACTGGAATGTCTGTGAGAGCCTTCTTTATGTTATCTTGCTTCCATCTCGTCTACTAGTAACAGACTATTTATAACCTCTCCTTCTCTGACCATTCTGCTTCTTCAAATACCTTCTGTACTGTTGTCGTACATAACATTACTGATATTGGACAAGACATTCATGGGGAATTACACATTTCATACGTGACATAAAGTGTTTCATGAGGTATGCGCCCATCATGATGAATTTCAAATATTTAATCTTCGCAAATAAGGACACAGTTGCTAAAATATGAAGGCCACAGGTGGTGATGCAGCTGCATGTTTATATTTTATCGTCTTCGGAACCTAGGCTTGGAGTAAAACTTCATACTTACGAGTATGGCATTATGATCCTGCTGAGCTATAGTTGTAATTTCCAATGCATAATGTAATTTTAACTCACTAAGAAGGCCTAAATGTTAACAAATGAAGTGAATGGAAACCGTAATATATAGTAACAAATATGTACTCGTGTAAATGCTGAATTATGCGTTTGTAAATATATTTACTTAAGGTATTCATTGAATTTACAGCGCTGTATTAAAGTGTTATCGATAGCCTCAACATCTGATTAAAGCAGTTGCGGGCTGCTAGATTTGTTGCCTGTAGGTTGGATGAAAACATTTTAGAGAGATGCCACGGGAACTCAAATGGAAAACTCTAAAGCTGAGTGGACGTTCCTTCGGAGGAGCATCTGAATCTATCTACTGAACAATAATTCTACTCTCACTAATTATATTTCACTTAGGCATAGCAAACATATGATACGGGAAATTAGTGCTCTTACGGAGGGATGTAGACTGTCATTTCTCTCTCACTACATTTGGGGATGGAAAAAAGAAAGAAAAAGGCTAGTTGGTCGAGATACCTTCCACACACCGTATGTGGCTTGCAGCATATATATGTAAATGTAGAAGTGAAACGTGGAAGAAAAATATTTGAGGCAAGAAGTGCACAGAAATATTTTAATTGCAGTGATGCAGAAGAATGCTGAAGATTAGATGTTTATTTTTGATGTCGTTTATATCACAACATGGGTAAATCAAGGTATCACATGACAGAATACACCAGGAGACATGAGGAAGTAGTCATTTTGGAAGGAAGTGTGCAGCCAAAAATTAAACAAAGAGGACAGGCTCGACTACATAAGTCAATGTAGGTAGCAGCAGTTATTCAGATGGAGTGTTCAGAATTGCAACAACACGGCTAGTTACAGTCCCATTGACCTGGAGATACGGATTTACTCACCAAAGTAACCGTAGCCAGGGTACTCGTAGTCTATGGGCTTGTACCCAGAGTACCTGTCATACGGGTACTTCTGGTGCTCTGGATCCAGCAATTTGACGATGCCGCACCCGAAGCTGGGGACGGCCTCAGCAAATGCCAGCACCATCAGCAGGGCAGCAACAGCACCGAAAACCTGCAACAGTCGGAAACAGACAACTGTGAAGGTGAACTCAAAATTCAAATAGTATTCTGGCCATCGATCCCTAGACTTACAAACTACTTAAACTAACTTACACTAAGGACTTTTCAAACAACTTAGGGGTATGCTACCTGGTGACGTTGTCGACCACCGCCGATAATTCGATAGGAATAAACCCTGCTATTCTCAAGTCACAACTGCACTCAAGGAAGCAATGTCCAAGTGAATTTAATACCTCGGTTTGCAAAGGGTAAACAAGGAGGATAACACACACAGTACAAGTAACCGCAGAGGCAGCACAAGCAAAGGTGACAAAACATCAGAAATATTGATAGTGACTATTAATCGACAGGAGAGGAATTTTTATCAGGAGAGGCAGCATTAATTCTGACCCTTTGTTTTTTGACGATAGACAGGGCCAGATTACAAGCAGAATTTAAACATAAACCACCATCTTTATTTATAAGGTCGCTTGCTAGTTTAATTTCAACAGATTCCTTAATAACATTATCCCAATAGGCGGAAGTGTATTCCGGAATCTGTGTGTTGGCACCGGTCATCCTATGGAATACAACACAGAGATTCTGGCATGCACTTATTCCTATTCGAATAGTATTATTAAGAAATCTGTTGAATTTTAACTAGCAAGCTACCTTATAAATAGAGATGGTGATTTTTGTTTTAATCCTGTTGAAATCCGTCCCTGTCTTTCGTCAAAAAACAGAGGGACAGTATTAAAGCTGCCTCAATTGTTGATTAATACTCACTATCGATATTTCTGATGTTGGTCACCTTTGGTTGTGTTAACTCTGTGGTTACTTGTACTGTGTGTTGTATCTTCCTTGTTTACCCTATCAAACCGAGGTATTATATTCGCTTGCACATTGCTTCCTTGGGTGCAGTTGCGCCTTGAGAATGACAGGGTGTGTCCTCGACGATGTCACCCGGTAGCATACCTGTAATTTGTTTGAAAAATTGATTAACGGTTCACATATGCTAAGGACAACCAAGTTCGTGGGACGTCCTCTTGAGCATTAGGCTACTCGAAGTGCTTTGCATCCCCGCCTGCTGGGATTTTAGGGAGACATAGAAGAAATTCAGTGGCGGTCTGCTAGGTTTGTTACTGGTAGGTTCGGGAACTCAAATGGGAATCCCTAGATGCTGACGACATTCTTCACGAGAATCACTATTGAGTAAATTTACAGAGCCAGTACTTGGAGCTGACTGCACAAGATTACTTCTGCCGCCAACTAATATTTCGATTGAGGATAACTAAGATCACAGAAATAAGAGCTCGTACACCTTCATTTACACTGCCACACACTTAAGTGTCTGGAAGAGAGCTCATCGCACTATTTTTATACTATTTATCTACCATTCCTTTCTCGAAAAGTACTTGGGAAAATAGAACACCTAAATCTCTCTTTTCGAGCTCTGACCTCTTTTATTTTGTTTTGATGATCATTTCTCCCTAAGTCGGTGGAAGTGGACAAATATTTACGCATTCTAAAGAAAATCCGGCTATCAAAAACTCGTCAGTAAATTTCGCCGTGATGAAAAACACCGTTGTTGCAATGATCACGACTCCACTCCTGTATCATTTCTGTGACATTCGCTACCCTACATCGTGATAATACGAAAACAAGCAGCTGTTCTTTGTAGTTTTTGGTGGATCTTATATTCCGAAAGAGGTCGAACATGCGTAAAGTTGGCAGTCTCTTTAGTGATTCTGTTACATCTTCTGCGTGTGCTGTCAATAAAACTGATTCGATTTGCCTTCCCCACAACATTTCCTATTTGTTATTCCCAATGTAAGTCGCTCGTAAATATACTTCCCATTTTAGTTGAATTTATGGCCTTAATATTTGGTTGATTTATGTTATAAAGGAAGGTTAGTGGTTTCTTTTTGGTACTCATTTCGAGGTCTTCGCACTTTACATTATTTTGGATCAATTGCCGTACGGAGGCAGATTCGACCACGGTCCAATGGCCGAGCCCCCTAATGCGCGAGGTTGCTCCCCGTCGGTAGTTCGAGTCCTCCCTCGGGAATGTGTGTGTGTGTGTGTGTGTGTGTGTTGTCCTTAGGTTAGTTCAAGTAGTTTGTAAGCATAGGAACTGAAAAGTAGTTAAGTCCCATAGAGTTATAAATATTTGAACCATGTTTTTCACATAGTCGTACCTCCCTCGGTATGTTTGAGAGTGGAAGAGGAGAGTAAATGATTAGTAGTGACTCGAGCAGGACCGGTGGTCGAGTGGGTACCGCGGTAGCTGTACCCACTAAAAAAAGGTTGAGAGTGGGTAAAATAATCACTCTTGATTTGAAGGAATATTTATTTACATTGAGCCGCGCGGGGATGGCCACTACTGGTCGGTGTGGCTGGAAAAAAGGGGGAAATCACTTTTTCCGATTTTCACCTCGTAAAAACTGTAGAATGTGTATAGGATCATCCGACATCGTTTTATAAACTAATTTTGCCTTACAAGTTTTCCATTGCTTGTGAAAATTGAAAATGCTTAATTTTCATTATGCGGGAGTCTTCAGTTTCATAACGCTTCTCACTCTATTTTGAACAAAGCGTACGGTTTAAAGACCTTATTTTTTGACAAATGGTAGTACAGCATCTTAGCTTTCTAATACAACATTAACCTTTCCTTAATTCGTAACATTCATTTTAAAATTACGTATTGTCACGTATGTGTACGTAATTTATTCAGAAAGTTTGATAGCGGGTAGCTTACATTTCGATGCGTTTTAGACCATACATTACATCGACTGAAACGGTATTCAAATTATAATTCCAACATGGACTCAACTCCTAATTTTCTGTTTTTTGTTTTTATTATTGTGTCCATGACCTAAGGAAACCTACCTGACAACTTTTATCACAGCACTTGAAAATGGCCTAAGGCTGAAACCAGATGGTGACAATAAACAAAACTTTCAGTCAAATGGCGGTCAGCTCTTTTAAAAACTTATATAGTTGAAAACCTGTGGCATCACGCGAATAAGGACACTTTATTCATCCTAAAATCTTCATGACATTTTGCACTCTTGACCTTCAAAGCAAGACGAAGGTCACTGTCACATAAAATTTTGGATGGTGCATAAGGAGGATACTTTACATATGGAATTCGTCAGATTCTACAGTTGTATTCCGATCCTGATGAAATTTTTAAATATGATTGAACAATTCAGTTCATCAGTGCAGTATTAATGTATTTAGATTACCTACAATCATTTCAATTAATTAAGTAAATGGGCTGAGGAGGTGGAGAAGGAGTTAGAAACAGAGATGAGGCAATTTCCTGCAGATAAAGGGAGGATGGAGTTAGGCATTCAAAGGAGGAGGAGGAGGAGAGGAACAGAGAGAGGGGAGAGGAGGAGATGGACAAAGGAAAGAGGAGGTGGAGAGAGAGAGAAGGGATGAGGATTTGAAGATTGGAATAAATAAGCCCCGAGCAACGCCGGGTATTCAGCTACTTTAAAATAAAAAAATAAAAAAAACTTTAATTTCTACAATAGTGAACTAAAAATAATGCAATAGTTTTGGCGGAGAACGAAAATTTTAAACGCCATGATATTATATTGTTTAAGAGCTATGAACGTTTAACACAGCACGACAACTATTGCAGCTGAAAACTGGCCACCTGTATGTCTTGAGCGCATGTTAACTCGGCGCGAAAGTTACGTAGATTATAAGAAATCGCTATTTCACAAGAAGAGTACTTTAGAACTTCTAACGAACTTTATACACAAGTTCAGACATTAAAGAATTTTATCTCACTGACACACACCACAATACAATGAAATGGAAAAAAACAACCATATTCGCTCTTCATGCAGTAAAACTAATGCAACAATCTTGAAGTTTTAATTTTTTTTTTTTTTTTACTTTTTACCATTAACTGGATTAACAATACTTTCTGATGGCTGTTTCAACACATACCACTGAATAAACCTGCAAAATTATATCATTATAGGAACATATCTCAAGAGATATAGCCTTGTAAACATTGACATACGTGAGAATGTAGCTTTTCCTTGAAACGGAGTATCAAGTACCCATCCAATAGTCATCTAAGATTTGATTAAGGGAGCACCTAGCAACCTAAAGACAACTTCGAACATAATTCAAAACCCTGTGTAAGAATATTTTCGCTTATAAGATTCAACGAACCTTCTGCCAGACACTTAAATGTGAGCTATATAGTAATCACGTAGAAGTAGGTGTAGAAATGTGAAATATCTGATGCATTTGTTCATATATAAAGCGTGTGAAATTTAGTTTTATACCTTGGAGTATGACTGTTTCAATAATTGTCGTCGGCGGGTGTAATGGCGTAAAATGATTACGAAGTACTCACCAGGTGGAGAGCGCGCGCCATGTCGCTGTTGTGGTGGCAGCTGTCACTGAGGAGGAGGCGGCCGAGCACTCCTTTATACCGAAACGCCTTACGTTGCCCAACGCACGCGGCCCATTGTCCCAACTTAAACACACAAAACTTTGCTGGCGACACACTTCTTACGACTGGACTGTTGGCAGCAACAACTGGAGAACGGTAAACTTATGTCAACGGTGTGACAGCAGTTTTTGACTTCCCGTAAGTACCACATTTATGCCGCTGTCCTACAGTTGTATCTAACAATTAAACCTTTCCAAAGGGTACATTTCTATTTTGTTCAGCTTTGAGTGGCGTAGAGAAAAGTAAGAGACATACAGTATGGCTAGTTAGAGAAACCAGCTGGGAAAAAATGAGACTAATATGTATAAACGAATACCATTCGAAGATATAGGAAGAGCGAATAAAAGTTCTATTCTTTTTAGTAAAAGTTAGAAGGTTGTTCCCATATTTATCGAAATATTTTTATATATTTTATTTTTTAATTTTTTTCGGAAATAGCCCATTACTGCTCTCATTTCTGTATGATATTTGAGGACTTTAATAAAAATTTCAGAGTTTTAAACTATTTTTGTCGCTGACATCTGCCACAAAATGATTAAATCAAAAAGTCTATCACTCGCTGTTCTACATCTACATCTATATCGATACTTCGCAAGACATGGTGTCTGACGGAGCTTATTTGTGGTACTTTTCTTACTTACTTCTCCTATCCCAGTCGCGTATGGTTCGCGCAAAAAACGATTGCTTGTATGCCTCCATGCTTAGCTCTAATATCTCGCTGCGATGGAGTGACCGAGCGCATTGAGGCGCTACGCTCCGATGCGCGAGGCCGTTCCCCGTCGGGAATTCGAATCCTCCCTCGGGCATGGATGTTAGTGTTGTCTTTAGTATAAGTTAGTTTATAAGTAGTTTGTAAGTTTAGGTACCTATGACCCCGCACTTACGTCCCGTAAGCTTAGGAAACATTTGAACATTTTCTAATCTATCTAGTTTTATCCTTCTGGTCTTTGCTAGAGATTTACGTATTCGAATGCAAAATAATGATTGACTCCTCGAGAGACATATGCTCTCAAAACTTCGAGAGGATACCTACATGATACAGAACGTTTCCATTGCAGCGTCTTCTACTGGAGTTTCTTTGTGAGGCCTTCGCGCTTACTAAAGGATGTCTCAAAAACAATGCCGGATTTGAATCTACTATCAATTCAGTTTATGTATTTCAGAGAAGCAAACGAAACACAGCATTTTCTTCAGGAGACGTTGAGATTATACGTGAAACACATAATGAGGCACATGATCCCCCTGCTCTCCTTACAAGCAATCAGTCTGTTCATGAACCATCAATCGCTCACACATTTCCCCATCAACTTTGTTTGATTTCCAACAGATTTCCCGATAGGAAAATGTCACAAGGTCTCAGGCTACAAGATCAAGGTGGAGAGGTTTGATCTTCGCTCTAAAACAAAGTTTGATTCCATGGTGGAATTTGTGTTCCACAACTGTAATTGACTTGTGGAAATTTTTCAGCAATCACTCGTAAAAATATTTATTTATTTGTAGATCTAGATTTCGACCACTGTGCGGTCATTATCAGTTGCAAAAATAAATACAAAAGAACCAGTTAGAATAAAATACATATCAGGTATAAGACATCTGTGCAAGTTTCAGTTAAAGTCAATGATAAAAATACATACCTTAAAAACGATTAAAATACATAAAACATCTCGGCCTCCATGTTGGAGGTTGTGTTTGTACTGATACAGCTGTTACAATTCTTACGTAGCTGACGTCAGCATGCGTCATTTGCGACTAAGGTGCCCTCTTTAAAATTGCATATAAAGCAAAAACCAATGTATATATGGTATGTTTATGGTAGTAATAGTTACGTTTTATTATAATTTTAATAGGCACTTTTACTTTAAAACGTTCTGTATTAATGAGTATCGTTTACTGTTTTATATATGTTTGGTGGTAAAAATACATAAAAAAGTAGACGATACTAATTAATACAGAACTTTTTAAAGTAAAAGTGCCAACTAAAATTATAATAAAGCGTAACTATTACTACCATAAACATACCACATATAAATTGGTTTTTGTTTTATATATAATTTTAAAGAGGGCGCCTTAGTCGTAAATGACGCATGCTGACGTCAGCTATGTAAGAATTGTAATAGCTGTATCAGTACAATCGCAACCTCCAACATGGAGGTCGAGATGTTTTAAGTATCTTAACTCTTTTTAAGGTATGTATTTTTATCATTGACTTTAACTGAAACTTGTACAACTGGCTTATACCTGAGATGTTTTTTATTCTAACTGGTTCTTTTATATTTATTTTAGCACTGATTATGACCACACAGTGGTCGAAATCTAGATCTTCAAATAAATAAATATTTTTACGACTGATTGCTGAAAAATTTCCACAAATATAAATGAAACCTTTCAGAATAATAATATGGTAACCCGTTCCACTACGTACAATTCTGAATATCTTAAATTGTTACTAAAACAATGTAAGAATATCACAATAAGATACGTTTGAGTTACAGTATGTTGCGATTAACAACTAAATACTATTTTCGTGGGCGAGGAAAGACTCTTTGTTAAACAGCGCGCCGTCACCTGAGGTGGAGCGTTGTTGTTAACTGAATACACCCGTAAGTTCACGAAAGCTAGTTTAGGCCAAGCGGAAGATTCAGCAGATTTTTGGCCGAAACCAAAACTGGTACCGAAACCAATATTTTGCCCGAAACCGACGGTAAACGAATATTTGGTCGGTCTTAAATTTTTACTACATTTTATCTTCGTGTTACACCTAGTGAAGCCCTTTGTTTGTCTAGGTATTACTTAAAACTGGGTCTAGTGTTAGTAGCTACTTTTCAAGAATTCATTGTGAACTGTTATGAGTAATAAATCGAATATAGAAGACCTTAAAAAGCTAAAACTACTAATATCTGAGCAAGACTTTCCGATAGACATATGAGTAGCCATTTATCAAAGATGATTATCTGTCGTTCGTCAGAAAGTGAGATAAATGTCATTTTTTATTGCGAAACGAGGAGCTAATATATTTATAATCTGATATGAGCATTATCAACTTTAATGCTGGAGGATTTATGCCTGGGAGTGGCTAATATAAATTTGATTACTTAAGCACCTTCAAATTGTGTTTGAAAATACAAATGTCTGTCTTTGAAACCAAAACGTGTAGGTGCCCGCTTTTGATGTGAACACGTTTTCAGATGTCCGTTTTTGAGACAAAGAGGTTCACGTACTGCTGACGAGAATCTTTTACAGATGTATAATTGGGAAATTATAGGAATATCGACATAAAGTGGAAAATATTAAATTCTTAACTCTATTACATATTGGAAAAATGAAGAACTACAATAATCATAATTATCTTTTAAATTTTATATACAAAATGAAATGTTACGGCGCTGAATCTCTAAAATATTTAGCATAAGGTCTGTTGAAACTGTCGCCAGATTTTTCCTTAAACATCCTTACGTTATTTCTGACATCGAACTACTTTCCAACAAGTGTTAATTTCGTACAACACACCGTACAATAGAACAGTGTAGTTTACAAACTAGTCTTACCTTTATTTCTTTTCAATGCTTATGTTCCAATTTTCAGGTTGTCTCAACCGCTTCCAAGCTTTTCCTACGGACGCTGGTGATATATATTACGTCCCATTTCACTCTCTTTAAGATGGCTATTAGTAATAACACTATAAAAAGTTACTGAAAAAAGTAAGTGCGGGCTAATACCTGGCACACGCTTTCGCCATGTCTGATTTTCGAGGTCATGTGTTCATTTACTGTGTTCCCAGTGGTGCACACTGCTTTATTGAACAAGTGTCCGAGTTTGATATCAATCTCTTATGTAGGTGTCCGATTTTGATGTGAACAGTCAAATTTAACGTATGATTTATCACATTTACGTACATGTTTGGAAAAAAACTGACTTCACTAATGAAAAGAGAGGGAAAACTTTCTTTAGGATCGACTGCTAACTAAATTTAGACCATTAGGTCAGATGTCCATGTTTGATATTAGTCTACTCATATAATATGATTCTTCTTTGAACACTCTTTTTTAAGAAGCAAGGGTAATATAATATTGGAATCAGAAGTATTAAATGCGTGCAAATACAACTTTGAAGTAATTAATGGGATTCCCAACTACTTATGCGTGCGTGTAATATCTACTCCTTGTAATATAAATATGAAAATAAACTGCGTAAAAACAGTTTATGCCTTAAACCATCAAATTTCAATCGAGTATTATTAATATGATGATTTAAAATATAACAAATCACATGTTGTTAACAGTAAATTTTATTTACCGATATTTTTAAATAGTGATCTCTTTTGCACCTGTAATGCGTAACGTTTCACCCCAGATATTTCAGAAACAAAATTAAATGGTGAAAAACTACTATCGCAGGCATGTAGATGGCCGAAGGCTTATGAATGCAAATAATAACAGCGCAAAATATAAAGTAGTACACAAATATTATTGTCAACACAAACTTATCTTTCTTGAAATGGACATCCGTTATTCCTTCTTTGTAAATATACGTTATGAAAAATCACAGAAATATTTGTATTAGTTGCATCGCAATACGTTAATTAAAGCACTAGAAATTGCGGCGAAGTTGAACCTTGAAATAAACGCACCGTGCCGCTAGCGCGCGTCCCCAAACTCGCGCGTGTACCTTGCGCTGCCCGAAATTGTGCACTACGAGTCCTTCATTTGCTTCAAGCGTCAAAATCGCTTCGCAGATTCTCAGAATGTAACTGACCTATTGCGATGCTACCAACGCAATCCTATTTGTGATATTTCAAGCAATTGATTGCATGAAAAATAATATGGAATGTCCCGTAAAAAAAGAACGTGCGTCTCTGTTGATAATGATTGTTGTTTACGTTTTAGAATATCTCGTAGTAAGCCTACTTACTTTCATATGGCCTCGCAATACGTTCCTGTCCGTGGTATTTGGAGTGGAAAGTTTCCCTGGGGCACACCACGCACACGCGCGTGCACACACATACACACACACACACACACACACACACACACACACACACATACAAGAGCGCGCATACTAAAATTAACTTCGTTTGCTGCATGGCGAGGATGCTTTACAATTAGTTAATTCGTTTCTTACGCCTTCACGCTGCATGGTAGAGGGTATTTTACCTACGAAGTTTGACAAAATCTTAGGTTTTACTCGGATCTTGATGAAATTTTGCTCACTTAAGATTTACGAAAAAAAAAAAAAAAAAAAGTCACCCTCTTTGTAAGATTCTCTACGGTGCATGGCGGAGAGTGCCGTCCAAAAACGTAGACACCACTGATCACCAAAAAAGTTAACACATTTATAATTTTTGCCAGACGGAGGAGGCAATGGACTGAGAAGATGAAGAACTTTGACAGAGTATGGGCAGAGAAAGGCGAAGGTGAAGATGAGCAGAGAGAGGGGTAGCAGGAGATGAACAGGTAGTAGGGAGATGAGGGGATGACCAGAGATGGAAGAGAAATACAAAGTGGACAGAGAGAAAGAAATGTTGGGGGGGGGGCATTGTCTAACTTAAGACTGGAATAAATAAATGCCCGTGTGATGCCGGGTTTTCAGGTAGTACATGTATATATATAATCTGTGTGGGTGGGTGAATACGTTGCGAAATTTGTTCCGGGATGATTGTGGGTCCCAATCTTTAAATATACTGGGAACCACTGCCCCACATCAACAGGTTGCATACCTGCCAGACCATCCAGAAGGCAGTGAGTTTAAGGACGCAATGGTGATTGGAGAGAATGTGAGACAGAGTGCGAGAAAAATCGCACTGGCATGTTTTACGGCCCACTTTACGTTTTCCATTTTTTTCCAAACATTTCGGACAAGAGTAATAAAAAATTATGGACGATGCGATTAAGACTCTACCATTGCGATAACAACTACACACTCTAGACGCAGTATTCTCTCTGACCGTATTTTAACAAACAGTCAAAATTATTTGATATTTGAGTTTAGTATTGTCAAAAATACCATTATTTTGAACTTTTACCTCTTTAGACTATTATCTTAATATCTGTCCCATATTTTTAGGATATTTTCCGTTAAAATACTATCACATGTCTTGCCGGGGTAGTTTGTCCTCTTTTTCAAGTTTAATATTCTTTGTCTGTACTGATTTACTTAAAATCAAGCGAGAGTGTCAAACCGCTGTTATTTTTGCAAATATCGCTGAAACGATGCGAGATATGCAAGAAAACATAAGAGAGCAAGGCTGTAGAGAAATTTCTCCTCTACAAATTCTTTTATACCTTTTTCGTAGCAGAAGAATGGTGAAGCCGTTATTTTCATTTAAATTTCGATCGTATAGTCCCAGTTTTAGTGTTACTTCCGTAACCCAAAGTGGACCAAAACAGAATGTGGTAATCTGAGAGAAAAAGAAAGGGGCAAAGATAATAGCAGAGAGATAGCAAATGTGAAAAATAAGGAGAGAGAGATAAGGAAGATAGAGACAGTGATAGTGCGATAGAAAGACAGGATAAATTTTTGATGGGAGAAAAAGGAGACAGCGAGGCGATACATTGTGTAGACCATGGCTGTAGGACGGACGCGAAGTGCAGGCAAACTTCATTACGAGGAGAGAGTAGGTAAAAGGATTTAGCACTTTCTGAGTTAAAAGGGGGCAAATAGGTCCACATGCCGACACTTCTGTTGAGGGAGGCAGAATGACCACTGAGGCAGCTGGTTCCTCACTTTTCTGTCAGAGAGTTTAAAACAAATATATTTGCCTTTTTTGTGCTCAGATGGGAATATTTTTCAGCTACTTTATACTTGCCCAATACAGCTGATGTCAAAGAAATTCTGAATCGGTGAAACAGATTTCATAACATTGTTGCTCGGTCGAAGAACTGGAGAACTAACCTGCAAAGATCATGAATTTGATGCCAGACTATCTGCATTTACTATTTCTACACATAAACGAAACAATACATTCTTGTAATAACTACAAAACTGAGTACTTCACGAATCTTAAAAATTAATAATATTTTACAGCGAAGGCGGGTTTATCATTAAGAAAGGACTAACAATTTCCGATAATAAGTCCTTCAGTGCTTAAAAAAGTCAGTTTCTTATTATCCCGACCTATTCCATGTTATGAAAGATCTCAAAGATGCAGAGAGTGGAAGAATTAGTGATAAGTTGAATTGTATTAGCCATTTCACATAAAGGTTTAGTTCGTTTTCTGCCGATATTTGCCTGTTATGTGTGTGTGTGTGTGTGTGTGTGTGTGTGTGTGTTTGTTCCTATGTTAGTGCTTCCTCTGTGTGTTGAGGTTTATTGCTAGATGTCTATGTGTATTGGTGTGATAGTGTTATTGGTCAGGGGTGTCATATTTAGTGGGTCTAGTAGTGTTGTGTGGTATTGTACGCACTGGGCAGCTGTATTTCAATTTAGGGAGTCTAACAGTGTGTGGTCTTTTGATCGATAAAAATTCTAAGTCCGGTCGTTTTGTCAGGATTTGTTTTCCGTAATTCGCGCGAAGTTTGGTCAGTCTGGTTTGTAGTGGTTCCAGTTGTACTATGTCATAGAGTTCTTTGCTAGGTGTGAATGGTAAATCTTGCGAAGTTGAATAGTCGTCGTTGAGTCTGGTATATTGTTTGCGCCACAGTATTAGAAATATCGCCCAGAGGAGCGCTGGCGTATTCTAAGACAGATCTTAAACTTTTGTATGTATGTGTGGCAGTTTCGACTCTACATCCGTGGATACGTCCTTGTCGTATTAGTCCTTGTCTTCATGTATTTGTCTAGGTACTCGCCGAGATACCTGGCAGTATTATGCAGCATCAGCGGTGTGTTCCATAACGTCAGTAGTATCTCATCATCGTGTTGTTGTCTTTTTTTAGTCAAGTGTTTGTGTCTGAAAAGTATTGTTTGCTTTTCCGTAGGGTTTGGTCGTATTCACCATTTTTTCGTCTAGTCTTCTAGTCGTCTTAGGTATGTCTCTGTCTTGCAATATATCACAGTCGTTTGTATGGAAGTGCATCAATACGCAGTGTCGTCTGCATATAGTGCAGCTGTCTCGTCTGGAGTTGTTCATAATTTCTCTAGCATTAGCAGTATTTATATAACTAGCCCCCATATTGTGAGAACCAAAAATTATTTCTATTTTCTTATTTTAATAACAAGTTTAACTATGTTGTTGAAACTGAAGTTGTAAAATTTTTAGCAAAGTATGAAATTGTGAATACTCAAACGAAGGAACAACACTAACTGCAAGCATTTAATGTTGCAACAAAGAAAATATAATTATAATCAACCTTTCTCTGGCTGCGATGCAGGCACTACAGTAGCCCCCCCCCCCCCAAATCAGGGGTGGGAATGAAAAGTGCTTAAGAAACCACACCATATTCTATATGAATATGTATGCGAAGACTACGTATGTTCATTGCTTCACCGAAGATGCAATAATATCGTTCGACATACTGCGGGAATCCGCATGTCGACCGTTACAGGGAGTGGACAATATGGTCGCTACTTCCGTAATGTACGACTTGTGGGAATTTTACCATGCAGCCAAGACGGTTAAGACGACCGCTGGCCGTAAGTTGGCGACGCAGGTTCGAATCTCGGCCTGGCTCCCATTTCCACTAGTTTTATTTCAGACTCTTGTAGCAGTCGGACATTCCTTTCCTTTCTCTCCCTTCTTCATTCCTCTCACGAAATATGCAATAGTAGATGATTGACACAAACGAGGGGGCGCCAATGCAACGTCTTAATATCCGCTACCAAGGGTCGCACAGCCATTGTGATAAACATGTCTATATCCCAGTAAGTATATACTTCCGGGCCCAGTTTACTGGACTTAATTTCCTTGTTTGATGAGCACTACCCACACGACAATGGCCGTAAGGCCTAAGACGCTTTACCACGCATTACAAGGTCCTCCCTGTCGGAGGTTCGAGTCCTCCTCCGTTAAAGGGTGTGTCTGTTGTCCTGCATAAGTTTGTTTAAGCAGTTTGTAAGTCTTGGGGCAGATGGCCTCAGTAATTTAGTCCCTTAACTTTATGAACATTTGAACGTTTGATGAGTATTACCACATCTCACAGGGCTTGAATCCTTTCTTGAACACCGTGTATATGTTTCCATTTCGTCATGATAAACTTTGACAAATGTTTGATAATTGAGCCCAAAGGCCTCAGCGTAGCGATTCACTCGGTCCAAGCTTCTTTGGTAGATGTTGATACCGTTTAACCATCTACATACATAAACAGAGTATAAGTTATTTAAACTTACAAACGCGTTTACGTCCAACAAATACTGCAACATGTACTAGCACTTCTTTGATACTGTAAAACACATCTCGTCTATTGTAATATCTTTTTTTCCTACATTTTCGAAGAAGACAGCATAGACCGAGACAAGAAATAAAAATCGCCAGTAAACATGCGTCTAAAATGCATACCTTAATAAATAAGTGTTCATCCTCATTACTGTGAAACATAGTTCACGTTCTCTTAGCTCTTAAGTTAAGCATTTTATAGCCGACGTTTATGAGATTCTTTTTTCTAGTTTTGGAGCGTACTATGTCTTCCCAGTATATGGATATCAAATAGCTGGCGGTTGAAGATATACGTTTTTCGGTATCAAAGATGAAAAAATGATTTATATTAGACAAATTTTACATATTCTGATGTAATGAACCTGTCTGCAGATATTTTAGTTTTAAATAATTTTCACTCTTTATACATCTGTATGATATCTGTTGTCGAGCGTACTGTTACAAGTACTTTGATGTACCTCCAAAGCAAAATTCTATCAAGAAGGTAGTCTAACGATGAACATTTGAATGTACATGATATTCTTTAATTTTGGCGTCGTTCTCGATTTGCGAGGTGTACGCTTGAATTACATTAAGTAACGAAACAATAAAGGTGATAGGTCCCATAAGTTTAACAAACATTTGAACATTTGAAAGGTGATAGATAAGTTTTGTTACTTAGGCCATAAAATAACATCGATGGCCGCAGTACGGACGATATAAAATGCAGAATTGCAATGGATAGAAAATGGTTTTTAAACAAGGAAATTTGTTAAGGTCGAATTATAATTTACATGTTGAAAAGTCTTTTCTAAAAATATTTGTGTGGAATGTTGCCTTGCATGGTAGTGAAACATGGACGATAAATAGTTCAGACAGGACAAGAATGGAAGCCTTTTAAATATGGTGGTACAGACAAATGCTGAAAATTAAGTTGATAAATCACGTACCTAATGAGCAGGACTCGATAAAATTGGGGAGAAGAATAATTTCTGGCATACCTTTGACTAAAAGAAGGGATCGATTGGTAGGACACTTTCCTAGACGTCCATGAATTGTGAATTTAGCATTGGAGGAAAGTTGTGGGGTAAAATCGCAGAAGGAGACCAACAGACGAATATAGTAAGCAGGTTAAAATAGAATTGGGTTGCCATTGTTATGAAGAGACTAAGAGGCTTGCTCAGGATAGAGTAGGGTCGAGAGCTAGATCAGAAATCTCCGGCCCGAACAACAAAACAACAACGCTTCTTGTAATATTAGTCCTAGGAACTTAGGAATAAACCATAACTGTTATGAACAACGATTCTCTCTGCGTCTGCAAATCAGGCAGTTTAAGAAGTTGTCAGACGCTCCCGTGCTTAATAAATAAATCAATAACGAAAAGAACTACTTTTTTGAAGGTTTTCAAGTTACTCGATTAACCCTACATGTTGAGAACAGACCGAAAAATAATACAGAAGTTTTAGGAGGACGATGGTTTTGCAAGCTGTTCACTTTCCTGAATTAATTAGGTTCCCCACAAGATCGTAACAATGAGCCTGTCTCCTTTTCGCCTAAACTGAACACACATACTTGTCATATTTAGGTAGAAATGCGTATTTCAATAAAATATTCTTACTTCTAGTCTATAGACCATATGTTTTTAGTTATCATTATTGTGACTGCCTAGATTTCTCTTCTGTACTCATAATTTCTTCTCGATACTTGTACACAATGACAGGGCAGTATTTTGTTGGATATATTCCAGTGATTTTATTTCATATACCTTTTAGCGTTTACAGCTTCCGTATATAATACTCACGTTATTTATTGGTAACTTAAAACATGTCTTTAGTAGTGAGTGAAACATCACTTAACATTGAAATTTCCTCGCCATTTAACAATGTTTTCTAAGATTTTTATATAGACAGTGTACATCTATGTGAAAAACACTACATTTATTTCTTATTAGAGATCGGGTCTGCCAACTGTTTTATACTAAATGCTCATTTAGTTGTGCTACAATCATGGTACAAATTATCTAAGTGTGGTATACAGGTTAACGTTAAATATATGGTAAGTATGATTGTTTCTGCGTTGAGCAAACACCAAGTTTTGTTTCTTATTCACCCAAACATATTTCAGATACGTTTCTCCATTATCAATGGCATTCTTTATTACTGCATCTGTTAACTGACATAACATAAAGAGTTTTAGCGTTATGACATCTGACAGTTTTTTTTAGACTAAGCTACATATATCAATAACACATTTATAGAAATTACAGGGGTTGTAACACACCTTAAAACCACATTTAGTGTTTCTTGTAGCTACCTGATATTTGTAGATCTGTTTTAAATACCATCCAGTATGTCATCTGCCATTAATATTGGATTTTCAAGGTTTTGTTACATGCCAGTAAACTAAGTACATAGAGGCATAGCCTGAACGCACTGCTTTTTCTAGTTGTTTATGAAAGTACCTCTATCTCAGATACGTTGTTGGGGATATGGTTTTGTGAACTGCTATTGGGATGGAAGTTATGTCTGAAGTTAATTTTTCTGATTTTCTTGAATTCATACTTCAATCAGTTAGTAGCACTGTGTTTCTTGATATGCTGTTTCATTGTTTATAAGTTCCACTTTCATGTTACGTACACTTCTTTACCCATTTTAGGGACCAGGGGGCATTAGGAATAGTTCAGTGATATTAGGCTGTGAATGGGCTATAGTTTTGACTATTTGTTTACTTGTGTGTGTGTGTGTGTGTGTGTTTGAGTGAGTGTGTGTAAGTATACTTGTTCACAAAAACGAATCCACAACAAATACACTGGAGATATATGTACTTTTGAAAACGAGTAGAAGGAGCAATATGTTCATGTTAGGTCTCCATGTACTTACCTTACTGACATGTAACAAAACTTTGAATATCCATTATTAACTGCAGATGACATACTGGAAGGCAGTTAAAACTGATCTACAAATATCAGGCAGCAACAAGAAACACGAAATGTGGTTTTAATGTGTGTGCTGTAACTCCTGTAATCTATGATGGAGAACGTCCTCGAAAGACAAAAACAAAAATTGTGTTTGCTCAAGGTAGAAACTATCATCCTTACCAAATATTAGGAAGAAAACACAAGACAGAAGAGCTTGAACCACAAAATAATCATGTAACGTTAAAGACTGGCATCTGATACGAATATGACTGCACAATCAATTGTTGCGCTCTACAGAGGACATGTACCTCCCTTTCATGTTCAGCTCTATTGTCTAGCGTCTAGCGGCTCTTTCCCGACACTCTACTGTAAGAAGCATGCCATGCCCATTCGCCATTTATCGCGGAGGTGAAGGAGGGGCGGTGTCAGCACGTTCTCGTCACTGTACCTGAATTTTATATTGAATACTACGTAGAGCAATGAGACTGATTATTTATTATTTAAATGCTGTGCAGTTACTAAATATGCATCGGATAAACGTCCTACACTCCTTTCTTTAATCTCTCTGCCCATCACTTACACCGTCTGTGTGCCTATTTCTTGTCTTCTTCATTGTTTACTTGCAAGGTACATTCACGAAGTGTGTCTCGCGGTCATTCACTCCATGTTTGGTACGAAAGGATAACCGATCCACTAGATAGCACTAACGCACGTTTTAGCTGTCCATGCTGACTGCTGAGTGAAAGTCAGTTACAGGTAATCCGTGCGCCCAGCAGCATAGCGCCTTGAGGGTATTGCTAGAGAAGTATATTCTGATTTTCATTGATTCTACCTGACATAGTCGGTAAGATATATGCGACCTTTCGTTTTAAAATACTATTTTCCATAAGGGAATGCATGCTAAGGATCGCCAAGGACTTAAATCAAACTTTATTTCTTGTACCAATCACAACAAACATAATGGATGGCCGGTTTCGATGTTGTCATATCATCTTCATTTTGTACCCCATCCTCGTCGCCACTTTTGTATCCCAGCCACGTCGCCGCTTTTGTGTCTCGTTTCCGTCGTAGGTGTCGGAGGCCGAGTAGAAAGAGACCGACACAGGAATAAAGGATGCACGCTTGTGCAGGTAGGAGGTGACCAGCCAGTGGGACAGCAGAAACTAGAAACACTAGAGTAAATTAGAACGAGATATATATTGCACAGAATTTATACAATACTTAACTTGTACATAGCTCAGTACTGCAGAATGCTGATACATAGTTGAGCTAGAGGCCTGCCTAGTGCCTATCCGATAGCCAGGTCTTCACTGGTGCCTATCTGATTCCGAAGTGTTAACTGGTTCCTATCTCAGTCCCAAGTGAACGATGTCGTTCAGTGGTGGCCACGAGCGGAATTGTAGCAGAGGGCGCTCGTGGCTGACGTCGTAAGAACGCCGCGCCGTGCGTGCATGGCGGCGCGCGGCGAAAGTAGGTGGCGCGCACTTTATACTTGTGCGACACCACACTTCAGATCAATGCTTTCAAATAAAATCTGATATCAGAGTCTATAAGCCTCATGTTCAGACATAAGACACATAATATCAGTTGTAACTGCCCACAAAATATACTTGTAAATTTCTCTGAAATCATCGTAGATGGTAGTAGATCAGACATGCAGACACAGGCCATTTCGATATTTCACTCCAGACATATTATGAAAAACTGGAGTGGGACAAATTATTTTGTTAAGTGGCCACTAGGTGGTGCTAGTAGCATATCGATTGTCATTTGTCAAGTTTACATTGCAAATCCGAATTTATTTGTAAGACTGATATCTGTGACAAACTATAAAGTTATAAAAAAAATGAAATAGTACATGCAATTATACACCGAGTTACATATAACGCTTGGTCGACATAAGGTAAGCGCGTAGTTAGCGTATTGCAATAATAATTTCATTTAGTTTTGTGTATATAATAATAACATAGGTTTTAAAAAACTGAATATCACAAAAATCTTACCCCAAACCAAATCCAAGTTCCAATCTTGCATTTCCTATGTAATCTAGACAAATATATATGTCCTACAACAATCTTCAGTTCCACAAATATCTAAAAAGTAGCAAAAATTTTGTAGCAGGCCCATGTTCCTCTGGAATCGAAAACTCTGTATGCAACCTAAGCTCTGACCAAGCGTTGCCCTTTGATATGTAGCTTAGTGTCGAAATTCTAATTTATCATGCTATTTTATACTATTGTAAACTTTGTGTAACCTATTTCATATTTTATTTTAACTTTGTGGTATACAATGTATTTACATAATACGATTGTACTATTGCTTTTGATATGTAAATGCAGGTCTAACTACCTATCTGAGTATATACTGCCGCAGCAGGGAGGCCGAGCACATTGAGGTGCTATGCTCCGATTCGCGAGACCGTTTCCTATCGGATTTTCTAATCCCCCCTCGGAAATGGATGTTTTTGCTGTCTTTAATATAAGTTAGTTTATAAGTTTAGGGACTAATGACTCTGCAGTTAAGTCCCATAAGCTTAACAAACATTTGAACATTTCGTTTTAGTATGTAACTGTATCGCAAGATTTAAGTTTGAAATTTTAATCTTTTATCTTAAACCTGTAGCTTAAGATCTTGGTTATAGAGTTCTTTTATAGACAAGGCTGTGTGTACTGTATTAATATTAAATCACTGTTAACTGTTTCACAAGTAACAAGTAGCTTTATTTAATATCATATGGTATGTATCTTGAGGTCTAAGTTAACCTAGGTCCAGGGTAACAATGATTATACCGTTGCTGAAGAGCACCCATGTGTAATCCCAGATGATCCTGACGTCCTTTGAGAAGGATGGTGTTTCGTATTCGTCAACACTGAAAGTAAATTGTTTCCTTTTGCCACAAAATACTTTCTTCTACATCGGACTCTCATTTGCATGTCGATCACTGACATGCATATACAAACAATCTTTGTTTTAGCACGTAACTCTATGTTAGTCTTTGAAGAAGGGGTTCAGAAGCAAAGTATGAATTAACTCATAATTTTGGGTGTGTAACTACTTACACATCAATTTTAATTTTATTATTCAGAAAAATATGGTTGGCTTTACAATTAAAACGTCATATCGAACAAATAATATCAGTGATTTAATTTTTACTCAGTTCCAGAAGGATGGCCTATTATGCCGAGCTAAGTGTGCAGTTCGTGTAAAATCAGTGCTGCAATATTTGAACTATCTATTAAAGATGTAATAAACTATCTTTTACACCAGAAGTAACCGATAAAATCAGGACAATGTGGGTTAAGGTAGGCAGTCACTTTCCCTTTATTTTGAAGGTCAAGTGTGCAGAATTTAATTAAGACCAGCATAAAACTGTAGATTTTGTGCAGGTCCATAGATAAAGTACTCTCCATCACGCACCACACGCGTCATATATTCTGAATTTTGGGTAGTAGGTAGTTCTTATAATACAACAGTTGTTACGATACAGGAAGGAATATGTGCGCCAAATTTGGTTGAAATACGAGGAGAAGTGCAACATTTGCGCGTGATGCAGCAGTTTATCGAGCATACCATTGTTTTAACGTCAAATTTTCTAAACTACGTGCTGTACCCCTACAATGACCTTGCACATGGTTTTAAGGTGAAGTGCGTAAAATGTCATCAAGACTGGAACCAAACTCTACATTTGTATCCAAGCATATGAATACAGTGACACTCTGCTTTATATATAGAGAAGAAGAAGAAGAAGAAGAAGAAAAGGCTTGAGTGTCGTCTTTAGTTATGTAAGGACCCAAGACCAATATGTTTGGTTATCTAACAGGTTCTCCTCAGGACACATCGTAGGAAGTGCAGGAAATGGAGCTGACCATAAAAAGGACATGTTTTTATGTTTCGTACATTTATTCAGTAGGTCGTTCTACACGGTTCATCTCTCCCTCGCTTGGTGCTTGATGTCTGACGGTGAGTTTCGAGGTATTGTCCTCTCCTTGACGGTGGCATCGAGTTGTTCAGGATTCATAACTCTGGCAGGCGAATAGCGTACGGTGGGTCGGCGTTCCATTGCTGTTGATCACCACTTGTAGTCCTTATCGTAGCTGAGGTGGGGGTACCCTGCAACACGCAACACTTTCGCTGCATTACAAGTTCTTTCGCATTAATTCGTAGATTGCATGTACTGGTACTGATTTATGAATTTAATTATTGTTCAATGTATACCGATGGTAAGTACGCACACACACACACACACACACACACACACACACACACAGGTGCTATATGACATAGTAGTGGACAAAATAGAAACAATCCACAGTCGGTAACATATTCGAAAAAAAAAGGAATTAAACGCCATAAATAACTTCAACTACTACCATCCTGAAGAAACCTTTAAGTAGATAAAAATTTAAGAACTAACACTAACTAGCAGAAATTGGCAACAAAATATCACTGTAATCAATTGAATAAAAAAGCAGCTACATCTTCATTTAGACAAATGAGATATCAGTGCTTGATTGCATGGTCGTTAGATGTTTTATTACTCCAATTACGTACATAACTTATATCATCGTATACCTTCTACTTCTTCCTATAATGTCATTTTACCTTCTCATAAAGACCCCACTCTTCCCGAGATACTGTCATTTATACAGTCTAACTTAAATCTGATTAAAAAAGATAACTGGCGTGCTTATGAAAAACACTGTGTCATTCTGAGACTTTTATAAAGTTTCAGAACGAGTAAATGAAATACGAAATTGTTTCGTTTATAGCGAAGATGGACCCACATTTTACCAAGACAACAAAGAAAGCGAGGCACCGATTATGTGACTCTGGAGAAAATTGCAACATCAGAATTGACTGTAATGTTCCGATATGACATATAAAAGTGATCTCTGTTATAAAGAAGGCCAACTAAAACCTTCACTGCAAGGTTAGGAGCAGTGAACTATACTAATATTAACATGCGCCAAAATATAACTTCGGAAACTTAAGTGTTCACGGTGTAGACCATTCAATTTTGCATGTAGGCCTACAATTACAACTAAGCTAACTTTTAATGAAAACTATGTAGCTAGCTGCCAAATGAAATAGTCTGCATTTTGAACGATATGTTTCCGAAGTTATATTTTGGTGGATGTTAATATGGGTCTACTGGGCTCGATCTTGCAGTAAATATGGTCACCTTCTTCTTGAAATTGATATGAAATAGTTATAATATAACAGTAGTAAATGTTTCAAATTTATACAACCAGTACTGGAGTTTCTTTAGTTTATAATTTGTATTTTGTGGTCTTGGTGCAAAATTTCTACAACTAAATCCAACCTCAAAAGAGACAAATCAATGTAACTGAGAGAGATTAATTAATTTAAATAAATGGGAAGCCTCATAGGAAAGGGCACTTATTGCCAACTGAAATCTGTTTTCCTCTTAGAATGTCCAAGATGGTGTTTACAAAACTTGTGCATGAGTAATAAATTTAATAATGGAATAAAAACGCTTAAAAATTAAATATGTAGAATGGCACTGGATCAATCAGAAATCTGACCACTGTGGTAAAATTTGTAAGTTTTTGGGAAAGAGGCTTATTGTAATATGAAATGTAATTTAAATATGTAAACTGTATCAAAGTTGCCCAATAAGTAGCGCAAACACAGTTTTAAAAACGTGTTTAATGCAGACCAAATTGATCTCAACATAAGTCACAACCTCAATAATAGTATCGTGGCGTATAATGGAGTAATATTAAGTATGTAAAGTATTTCATTTTGTCCAATTTTAATTAGATAATAAAAATATTAAGAAGGCATTCATATAATATGTACACCATGTTAAAAGCATACTAAAAGTGACGATCTCAACATATGTCACACGTTCAATAATTTCACATTAGCTTAGAATGATATAACATTAGTATATAACATGTTTCACTGTATAGAAAAGTGAAAAGGTTCGGTTTAACAGCTTTCAAATATTTGCAAAATGACATGTAGCTCACAGCTGTTTACTTTATTAGTTCAAAGCTACTGGTTTCCGTTAATGTACCATTCTCAAACTCCAGCAGAGCTTCGCTAGTTCCTTAACATATCATGTTACAAAATTGGAAAACTTTAAATAAATATTTTGCATAATGCTTCACTTCCTGTCAAATGTTTACCTGAAGATGGCATAAACAAGCCGAAAACTAGTTCGAAAATAACAAAACTTAGTAGAACAAAAACAGTTCGTTGGTTTCAACCTGAAAAAGCACGATTTTATATTTATGCGGTATTTTTAGAATTTAAATTTCATATAATTTTCATCTTTCGTCTAGAAAATGCATTTTAAATGGAATAAATTGTATGTCATATTGTTCAGCATTTCATTTAAAAAAAGTATCGAAACAGTTTTAAGGTATCTTGAATAGAGAACAGGCTAGAAGAGAAAAAAATATTTCTAGAAAGTGCGCCAAATTTTCCGGCTGTATTGCACGGTACCAGTCAGTCCCCAAGACTGCTGCTGACCGCATCCAGCTGTAAGGCGTCTTTCCCTATTGTCTGACGGACGGCAGCCCACCGCAGTCAAACATTTTTAAGTCCAGCGCGAGTTTCCGTATTTATTACTTGATAATTTTTTTCCAAGTTGAAGAGCCGCGGTGTAGTGGCCGAGCGTTCTAAGGCGCCTTCCAACATAGCGTGCCGTTATTCGCCGTCTGAGGTTCGAGTCCTCCCCATGCATGAATATGTGTGTTTGTCCTTAAGATAGTTTAAGTAGTTTGTAAGCCTAGGGACAGATAAACAGAGCAGTTAAGTGCTATAGCTTTACAAACATTTGAACATTTTGAACAAATTAAAAAGACTCGATAATACTGGGTGATGAAAAAGTCAGTATAAATTTGAAAACTTAATAAATAACGGAATAATGTAGATGCTTGGAATTACAAAGGGTATTATTATAACAAAAAAAAAAGTTCAAAAAATGTTAGATATAGGCGCTTCATCTGATCAGAAAACCAATAATTACCGTACCAAATATAGACAAAGCAAACATGATGTTCTGTACAGGAAATGCTCAATATGTTCACCATCATTCCTCAACAACAGCTGTACTCGAAGAATGTGAACAGCACCGTAAAGCATGTCCGGAGTTATAGTGAGGCATTGGCGTCGGATGTTGTCTTTAAGCATTCCTAGAGATGTCAGTCGATCACGATACACTTGCGATTTCACGTAAAGCCCAAAGCCAATAATCGCACGGACTGAGGTCTGGGGACCTGGGAGGCCAAGCATGACGAAAGTGGCGGCTGAGCACACGATCTTCACCAAACGAAGCGCGCAAGAGAAGATCATTCACGTGTCCAGCAATATTTTGTTTTTTGTTCTAAAAGATCCCATGCCATTCAAAGCATGTGTGTCAATTTTTACCTCTGTATCTACATTATTCCGTGATTTATTAAGTTTTGAAATTTATACTGACTTTTCTATCACACGGTACTTAAAACGAAAATCATTGTGTAATAAAGGTAAATATAAACCTTATGAAAACTGCATTTAGTTTTATAAATGAAAAAAAAAAGTTTTACAACAATGAATAGCTGTCATGTTATCAGCTTCAGATATTGAGCTTCAAAATGAACTGTAGTTCACTGAAATTAGGTATGAGGTTCTTGAGTTGCACAGCAGACAAGTGTCGCTTTCGGAAAATAACGCTAACTTCACCTAATTTTAATTCGAAAAATATTAATCATTTAAGGTATAAGACATGGGTTCTCTTTTACGTTTATAAGCACACTAGCTGAAAACCCGGCGTTGCCCGGGTATTTATTTTATTCCTACCATTTTTCAGGTGTGTATTCATTTGCATAAGGGCTGTATGTCTGTAAAAACTTGTGGCAATACAATTAGTAGTAAAGAAGTAATAGATTATAATTCGGTGCGTGATGCAGCGGTTTTCCACGAACGTTGCTCTTTATGTATTCATATCTCATGAACTACGTCTCGTACTGTGATACAATTTGGAAAGTGCACTGAACTATATGCGTGTATACTGTCTGTAAAATTTCCTGTGACTACAATGTATAGTGTAGAAATTAAAAATTATAACGTCGTAGTGAATGCCGTAGTTTTAGTCCATGAACAGCGGAACGTTACTGTTTACGTGCTCATGAACTACGTGTCGGAATGTGATACAATTTAGAAGCTACATTCAACTGTCTGTAAAATTTTCTGTCGCTACACTTTGTAGTGTTCAAATTATAAATTGTAATGTCATACCGAGAGCCGTACTTTTAGTCCATAAACAGCGGAAAAGTAGTAAGCGAGAAACTTTTTTCCTTTCATCATTTTACTATGGTTGCCAGCGAGAAAAGGTTTAATAAAGGTTTGAAATTATGTTTAAAGTTTGTTGCAAGTCGCTAAGTACTGTCATTCTCATGCAGTGTATTTCGAAAGTCTCGCCGCATTATATGATATTTTTTGCGATTTCTATAGGTTATGACGTGATATCTTTTGAGCCATGTGCCGTAAGTGATTCTTAACCATGCTGCAATTGTTACCGCACGGTAAGGAATGTGTGTACCAAATTTGGTTGAAATCGGTCCAATGGTGTAGGAGAAAATGAGCAGCATTGTCGCAAAATGCAGCAGTTTTTCGCGCATCTCATTGTTTATGACGTCATATGTCGTGAACTATATATCGTATGTGATTCTTACACTTACCGTCCTCATAGCATGAAGCTCACGTGTACCAAATTTCATAAAGATTGGGACTAAACTGTAGATTTTTATGCAACACGTACAAACATACGGACACTCTGCTTCATATATTAGATTTGTTAAAAATTACGAGGTCTATTTTCTCGTTTCAAATGGAATAGTTTACTTGCGGCATTCATTGGCGAATGGCAGGTTGCAGCACTTACCGCGATAGCCGTGTCCGGGGTACTCGTAGGGGTAGGGCGAGTCGTAGGGGTAGTGGTCTGGGTGGTGCTTGGGGTAGTGGACGCGGTGCCCGCCGCAGCCGCCCTCGCTGGCCCCGCACACCGACAGCAGCGCCAGGCAGGCGGCCGCCACCAGAACGATCTGCAAAACAAAAGAGTCCTCTCATCGTCATCTGCAGCAGCGGCTGGCCGTGAAGTGGGCTATTTTTCACAGGTTTCTCAGAAACTGTTATCACCAAATAGCTTATAAAGATAATAGAGGAAACTCTCCCCTGAAACGTGCGACAGCGCTCCCTAGCATCTCCTAGCGGCGTGAACTACAGCTGGGAGTGACCAACATATGTATATTGACAGACTTGTTTCGGCAACTTACTTCGTAGAACTAGGGAATGGTTATATGTGCTATATACGGCTGGAATAACTACAAACGTCAAATCTATATACAGGATGTTTCACTAAGTCTGTTTGCCTCTGTAACTAACAAAATAATTGGTGGCGGGAAATTTTAATGCGGTAGGTCAAACACAAGAAATGTTAGGCTACACTTTCTGCGGAGCTATGAACATAGTTTATTGTATCATTTTCCAAAGATTTACAGCACAAAGATATAATTTTTTAAATGGAACAATAGTTTTTTTCTATCGTGCGTTGGATTCGCTGAAAACAGCTGCGTCCAAATCAATTTCAACTACATTCATGTCACTGTTAGTTCGGGAGCTACAACCGTTCAAAGTTTCAGGGGCAGATACCACACACTGTACATAATACATGGCTGTGTGGTGGGTGATGGATGTTATGGCGGTGGGAAGTTGATTTACATGAGATGTTCAAATGTGTGTCCATGTTCCTCAATGCATAATACAATGCGCCGTCGAAAGGATCTAAGCAACAGGTTTGCAGGAAGATGGTTGGGGCGCGATGGTCCTCATTCATGGTCCGCAAGGACGCCCGATTTAACACCAGTAGTTTTCTTTTTGTGGGGATATCTAAAGGATCGTGTTTATGTCACTGAGCCCACATCCTCAGATGATCTAAAACGGCGCATCGAGGACGCATGTCGCTCCGTCACACCGGCGATGTTACATCTCGTCCGCAGATCCTTTCGACGGCGCATTGCATTATGCATTGAGGAACATGGACACACATTTGAACATCTCATGTAAATCAATTTCCCACCGCAATAACATTCATATATTATGTACAGTGTGTGTTATCTGATCCTGAAACTTTGAGGGGTTGTAGCTTCCAAACTAACAGTGATAGGAATGTAGTTTAAATTGATTTGGACGCAGTTGGTTTCAACGAATCCAATGCACGACGGAAAAAACTATTGTTCCATTTAAAAAATTACATCTTTGTGCTGTAACTCTTTGGAAAATGATACAATAAACTATGTTCATAGCTCCGCAGAAAGTGTAACATTTCTTGTGTTGGCCAACCGCATTAAAATTTCCCGTCACCTATTATTTTTCAAGTTACAGAGGCAAACACACTTAGTGAAACTCCCTGTATATAAAAATGAATTGCTCTTCGTTAGTCTCGCTAAAACTCGAGAACGGCTGAAACAATTTGGCTAATTTTAGTCATGAAATAATCGTGTAAGTCCAGGGAAGGTTTAAACGATGATAAAGTATGGAAAAGTTGTCCGGAAAACAGGAAACTCAGGAAAAACTGAAACAGTTTTTTCCAGTGAGCTGTCAATACCGTTCCTCCAATTGCGATAAAGTTTTGTACATTTCATGTTGAAAGTAAGAGGAAGGTTTGCATCAAATAAAAATTTGGAAAAGTCGCTCGGAAAGTAGGAAAATTTAGGAAAAACTGAAAGCATTTTTTTCCTATGAATAAAAATCAATTGCCACGTGGTTGTAACAGCATCAGTTGAGTACAGCTTGACAGAACACGGTTTGTATGAAATAAAGTCTTGGGAAAATCTACCGGAAAACTGGAAGATTTGAGAAAAACTGAATGTGCGTTTTTCAATGTCTTTTTGATTGAATTCGGCGCTATAACTGCCTATTCGCACAATGGAGAGGTGTAATTCTTTATTTCTTTATTTGTTTTGTTCATTATGGTCCTGGAAAAGTTTTCAATAAAAAAAAAGGGACAGTTAAAAAGGAAAGTCGCAAAATTCGAACCAAGTCCCGTTTTCAATGTGTTTCTAAATGTACTCAACACGATAAGTTGAGAACCGTTCATCCTATTGCGAGAAAATTTTGATCATTTGGCGTTAATTCGTCTGATTGCGATAACATTTTGAATATTTGACGTTCACAGCAAGAGTAACGTTGTTATAAAATAAAAATTTGCAATGATTTACTGGCAAATTTTAGAAAAAATAGAGATTTTTCTATGAAATATCAATAACATTAATCTGATTGCGAGAAAATTTGGCACATTCTACGTTCAAAGCGAGAGGTAGGCTTGAGTGAAGTATAAGTTTGTAATAGTTGACCAGAAAATAGGAAAATTTGTGGAAAACTGAAATAGCTATATTCTTTGTGATATTAATATCATTCCTACAGTTGCGATAAATTTTTGCACATTTGACGTTCAAAGCAAGAGCACATACATATTAGCAATTGCGAAGCATTGCCGGGTCGACTAGTGATATATATCACGACCCTTATGTTGCTGTGAAATCAACTAAGAAATTTGGTTTCAGTATCCTGTTCAGCAGACGGTTGACTCAGGACTGCATTGAAAATATCTTTTCTATTATAAGACGGAAACGAAGTAACAATGTAACTCCTAATGCTTGAAATTTTCATACTGCAGAAACGACAGTTGTGGCCAATACTTTATTGTGTCCCTGACAAGACAGTAACTGTGAAATATATGCAGCAGGGTTCCTAGTAATATTAAACGAACATAAAAATTGCCTTTCAAAGCACCTGTGAGTGAAATGTCTGCTGAAGACATTGTTAATTCGTTTTGTACGCTGATAACAGTAAAAAGGAAGAGATGCCTATTGAAACAAAAGCGAGAAAGTATATTACGGGGTCGGCATTCATTGGGTTGGAACACGAAGAATGTAAAATGGCTCTGGCATCATATAATGACAATTTGCATGAGGTTGCTTACTTCTGTATACAAATGAAGAGAGATGAAATGCTTGTCTACATCAAATAAAAATGTTAAAAAATGTAAACACAATTTTTGTGTTTCATTGAAAGAAATTTGGTAGTTAGACGCAAGATGGTTTGCTTACTCATGAATGAATGATCCGAATTAGGAGCCGTGAGTAATACTTATTGTTGGCAAAGAGGTATTTTCCAGTTCTAATTAAAGCATTTGTAAATAAGAAAAATGATTGTTCAATATGAAAAATGATTGTTCAATATAAAAAATACTATTCTTAAGCTTCCGAAAGAAAAACTCAAATAGGCCTGACTGCTCACTGAAAGTGCGTACATCTATAGGCACAATGTAGCTGTTGTGGTACAGGTTTAAAACTTCCGTCATGTATTGTGTTATTTTCAATTCGAATTCCATCGAAATTGTACAGAACCGCCTGTTTTAGTATTTGTAACGCTACACTCTAAATTAATTAACATCGAACATACACTCCTGGCCATTAAAATTACTACACCACAAAGATGACGTGCTACAAACGCGAAATTTAACCGACAGGAAGAAGATGTGATATGCAAATGATTAGCTTTTCAGAGCATTCACATTAGGTTGGCGCCGGTGACGACATCAGGAGAGTTTCCAACCGATTTCTCATACACAAACAGCAGTTGACCGGCGTTGCCTGGTGAAACGTTGTTTTGATGCCTCGCCTAAGGAGAAGAAATGCGTACCATCACGATTCAGACTTTGATAAAGGTCGGATTGTAGCCTATCGCGATTGCGGTTAATCGTATCGCAACATTGCTGCTCGCGTTGGTCGCGATCCAATGACTGTTAACAGAATATGGAATCGGTGGGTTCAGGAGGGCAATGCGGAACGCCATGCTGGATCCCAACGGCCTCGTATCACTAGCAGTCGAGATGACAGGAATCTTATCCACATGGCTGTAACGAATCGTGCAGCCACGTCTCGATCCCTGAGTCAACAGATGGGGACGTATGCAAGACAACAACCTTCTGCATGAACAGTTCGACGACATTTGCAGCCGCATGGACTATCAGCTCGCACACCATGGCTGCAGTTATCCTTGACGCCGCATTACAGACAGGAGCGCCTGCGATGGTTTACGCAACGACGAACCTGGGTGCACGACTAGCAAAACGTAATTTTTTCGGATGAATCCAAATTCTGTTTACAGCATCATGATGGTCGCATCCGCGTTTGGCAACATCGCCGTGAATGCACATTGGAAGCGTGTATTCGTCATCGCCATACTGGCGTATCACCCGGCGTAATGGAATGGAGTGCCATTGGTTACACGTCTCGGTCACCTCTTGATCGCATCGACGGTACTTTGAACAGTGGCCATTACATTTCATATGTGTTACAACCCGTGGCTCTACCCTTCATTCGATCCCTGCGAAACCATACATTTCAGTAGGATAATGCACGACCGCGTGTTACTGGTCCAGTACGGGACTTTCTGCATACGGAAAATGTTCGACTGCTTGATGAACTGTGGTATCGTGTTGAAGCTGCATGGGCTTCTGTACCTGTACACGCCATCCAAGCTGTGTTTGACTCAATGTCCACACGTATAAAGGCCGTTATTTCGGCCAGAGGTGGTTGTTTTGGGTACTGATTTCTCAGGATCTACGCACCCAAATTGCGTGAAAATGTAATGACATGTCAGTTCTAGTATAAAATATTTGTCCAATGAATACCCGTTTATCATCTGCATTTCTTCTTGATGTAGCAATTTTAATGGTCAGTAGTGTAGGCAGCAAAACAGATGTCAGTCTTGGAAAGCAATTTGCTACGCAGCGAAACAAAACAGGGAGTCACAGACGTCAAGGCAAGCATAGCACAGCAGGCTACACAACTCGAACCAACAGATAGCACTGCTAGCAGTGTCGCCTGACAAACGCATGTAGATGACAAGGAGTTTCCACTATTATCTTTATAAGCTATTTGTCATCACTACGTTAGTAAGTAGAGGTCGTGCGAGAGGTCGTGACCCTGCTCTCTCATCTTGTACGGTTGGAGAGTCCATTTCTTGGCTTTGGAGATGCTACCGCTTCAGTTGCGTGTTGCCTAGTGGACGCGGGGAGCAGTTGACAGTCGACTGACAGACGAAGTGTACGGCTCGGCAGACAACAGGCAAATGAGCCGGCCGCCCCTCCGAAACAAAGGAATGGACTCAAATGTTTGTAAATCTATCGGACCAACCAGCGTGGTCATCAGTCCGTAGCTTACAAACTACTTAAACCTAGGTAAACTAACATAAGGACAACACACACACTTATGCCCCAGGGAGGACTCGAACCTCCACAGCGAGCAACCGCGCGCTCCGCAGCGAGACGCTTTAGACCGCTCGGCTACTCCACTGCGGCGGAATGGACTCACCCTGCGCAAATCTCGAGAATGCGTTTCTGCGCAAGGGCCACGACTTCTTGCGCGAGCTCTAACAGAAAACATCTACATCTACATAGATACTCTGCAAATCACATTCAAGTGCCTGGCAGAAGGTTCATTAACCACTTTCATAACCTTTCTCTACCGTTCCATTCTCTAATAGCGCGCGGGAAGAAAGAACACATAAATCGTTCTATTTTCGATCTGATTTATTTTATTGAGATGGTAATGCCTCCCTATGTAGGTTGGTGCTAGTAAAATATTTTCACAATCAGAAGTTAAAGTCGGTGACTGAAATTTCGTAAATAGATCTCGCAGCAACGAACAACGTCGTTCTTTTAATGATTTCCACCTCAAATCGTCCAACATTTCCGTGACGCTTCCCCCTGTAACGTGATAAAACAAAACGAGCTGCCCTTCTCTGAACCTTCTCAATGTCTTCCATCAGTCCCACCTGGTGAGGGTCCCATACTGGGCAACAGTAATCCAGGAGAGGACGCACAATTGTGATGTAGGCAGTCTCTTTGGTGGAGCTGTTGGATCTTCGAAGAGTTTTGCCAATGAAACATAACCTTTGGTTCGCCTTCCCCACAATATTTTCTGTGTGTTCTCTCCAGTCCAAGTTGTTCGTAATTGTAACTCACTCTGTAAATTATCTAACATTGCATTACTTCTAACAACACAGACAAGACTGGTTGCGGACGAAACTACAAGATACTGAAGATGATCAACAAGGATAAAGATAAACAAGGATTGAAAGAAGCCAATGAAATAAAACCATTCGCAATTGTTGCCTGACAATAATATATTTTAAATTATTAATCAGTAGCTGACAGCCGGGTATATATTTGTTTCTGCCTTCTTTTGTCCATCTCCTAATTGTGTGACATGAAGTCTTGGGTGCGGCAAACTACCCTGATGCGATTAATCAGTAGTGCTCAAGGCTAGGTTCCAAAAACATTTATAAGTCACATATCAAGCACACTATGTTCAAAAACGCTTTTCGGACATGTCCATCACCAGACTTATACCTGTTTTGTGACGACAGCCATTACAGATGCTGGTTAATGGATTTTGAACAAATTATTCATTGTACATGCATATGCAGACTAGTGCATGGTAGTCTGAATATGTGTTTATAACGAAGAACTTGTTCAAAATCCATTAACCAGCATCTGTATACGTGTGGCTGTCGTCACAGTATAGATGTAAGTATCATTTCAGACTGAAAGTTTTGGTACAGACATGCAACCGTCATGATTAAAACAATAAAAATAATAATAATAATAATAACACTAAATAAATAAAAAAAGAAAAGAAAAAATGCTTTTAGGTTGCTCCAATAATCTCATAGCTATTGAAAGTAGAATATTTATTTTAATTTCACGATATGTTTCGGACATAGCCCAGTATCTGCTGACCGATATAAAGAAAACAGAACAAGGATGCAAGTTTGCCATTTAGGCGTACACAAGTTTCATATCGGTCACCAGATGAGATTATTGCAGCAACCTAAAAGCATTTTTAGAATAATCTTCATATTTGAGATGTACATCTGATGATAGACACGACAGAAACGCGTTATTAAAGTCATACTGTGGTTGGAGTGTGACCTATAAAAATTTTTGCGGCCTAGTCAGCTTGTCTACAGCACCATCAATTAATTAATCTCATCATAGTCGCCTGCCTCTTCCACCTACAGACGTACCCCGCAATCCACCCGAAGGTGCGTGGCGGAGGATACCTATTACCACTATCCGTTACCAGCTTCATGCGACTGCATGTCACATTTGCAATGGCACTGTCTGAATTCGTGTGTATAACGAAAAATTTTTGAAAATCCAGGAATCAACATCTGTATACGTATATTAATTCATCTACAAATCTCTCCCTGTCCATCTCGTCCTTCCTCGTTTCTCCGTCCGTCTCCTCCTTAGACAAAATAATCTTCTATGACCTAATGCTAAAGTTGCAAACATTATTACCTCAAAACAAAAAGTAGGGAAAACCTTTGAAATTTTATTAAAATAGTTTCATTCACAAGATGCGCTTGAAAGGTGTTTTTGGAAACAAATCGTTGATTCAGGGATCATATATTCTAATACTGCATCACTAGTGCGGTTATTGAAACTAAAAGCCAACACGGAATTTTTAGGTTCGCCAACTAAATTAGAAAGCATAACTGTAAAATAGCGTCTTACCTTGCGATTACAGCAACCAGCCGCTACCAAATTCTTTTATGAACACGAAGTATGCCAGAACTTTTGTTTAACGAAGTTCATCTGACATAGCATTAGGGTATGCAGTGTGGATATTAGCATTTCTAATACTGTAAGCCAAATACCTTACACTACCGTGAACTGCTCAAAAGTCAGCAACTATCGACATTGGGTTCAACTTAACAATATACTTCTATTGTGGCTAGATGTCATTCATAGATGGAACTATACACAGATCTGCAAACCTCTTTCATTTGTTATACCTATATGTGAAGCAGATGACCTTTAAATTCTGTGTTACATGTTGTTTATAGTAATTTCATCAACAAAAATTCGAACTGCAGTGAGGCAACTGATCTCGTGCCCGCAATAGTTATTGCACACAATCATAAGATGAAACGTTTTGAACTTTCTGTCCACCATTACTGCCTACAGTAGCTCGTTTTGAAGAGCTACCGGTAATGTAAAAGCCTGTCATTTATTTCATTAAATCCTATGTTGTCTTGGCTGACAGTCTGTTAAGCAGGAACACAAGTAGTAGGGCTACTTATATTGCTTTGAAATATAAATGGGAAGATAGTATTCGTTCTTTTTGTTCCTTTCTTAAACCGATTTGTGCAGTTAAGCGCTAAACAGCTCTTCACCATCGTGCTTCATGTACACTGCAATAGTCAAACAGTACAGACGTGACTATGAATTGGGTACATATACGGCAGTAGCTATGTAATACACGATTTATCTCGTAACAATTTACCTCCTAATGTACACTATGTGGAACAAATAAAAAACTTCGGACCTGCTGCTAAAATGTGGTTACTCGCCTTGATGAACAACTGTATGTCAGCCTGCAAAATTCCGAAAATCTGGAGGAAAACACGGGTCATACCCATCCTGAAACCTGGGAAAGAACCTGATGATCCCAAGAGCTATCGGCCAATCTCATTACTATGTCACCTATACAAGACTCTCGAAAGAATGATACTGAACAGACTCGCGGAAGTATTCATCCCAGAAAAAGCCGGCTTCAGAACAAGCAAATCCTGCACACCACAAATACTAAAATTAGTGCAACATATCAAAGATGGATTTGAGGAAAGGAAAATTACTGGGGCTGTCTTCATAGACCTGACAGCTGCTTATGATTCAGTCAACCATCGACTACTCTTACAGAAATTTTACACGTCATGCAAGGATTACGGCATAACACAGATGATTGGTAATCTCCTCCAAAACAAATATTCTTTGTAGACTTTCAAGGGCAAAGAAGTCGATGGAGGACACAGAACAATGGGTTACCGCAGGGTAGCGTACTGTCTCCACTCCTCTTTAACATGTACACGAATGACCAACCAGTCCCGGAAGGCACTCGAAGTTTTCTATATGCAGACGATCGGGCCATTACTGCGCAAGGAAACACCTTCGAGACCGTGGAAAGCAAACTGTCGGAAGCCCTTGAACAATTCGCCATCTATTGCAAGGAAAACCAACTCACACCTAACCCACGTGAAACCCAAACCTGTGCATTCCACCTTAAGAACAAACAAGCGACAAAGAAACTTAATATATCATGGGACGGAATACCGCTACTGCATTATGCAACTCCAAAATATTTAGGAGTCACCTTAGATAGAACCTCCACCTACAGGGACCACTGCATGAACACCAAGCAGAAAGTATCTGCAAGAAACAACACCGTTCGCAAACTAGCGGGCACTCTAGCCTTGTGTTATTCAGCTGCGGAATATGCATGTCCTGTGTGGTGCAACTGAAGCCATGATAAATAAGTAGACATACCGCTTAACCAATCCTGCCGCATCATCACAGGTTACTTAAAGCCAACACCGACGGATAAACCACACTGCCTAGCTGGTATTGCACCCCCTAGTATTAGACGCAAAGTGGCTGCCAGGAAAGAGAAGCCAAAATCAGTCACGTCTGCGACGCACCCACTTTTCGGACAACAACCCGCTGTCGTCGACTTATCTCAAGGAGGAGTTTCCTCCTTACGACAGAATGCCTTACCGACACACCACAGAACACCAGAACAGAAATGTGGCGAAATAAAAAATTCCATCTCCATGATTGGCTTGTACCAAGGGAAGAGCTTTCCCCAGGACACGGTGAGAAGTGGAACGTCTGGAGATCTTTGAATAGACTGCGTTCGGGGTTGCAAGAACAAAGAGCAACTTGCATAGATGGAGGCTGTCGGATGAATCGTGTGATTATGGACAAGAGCAGACTACTTGCCACCTTATGCAGTGCGAGTTATGCCCAAGCACCTGCACAGTCGAGGAGCTCATGAAGGCTACTCCGGCCGCGGTGGCCGAGGTGACTGAGGCGCTCCAGTCATGGTCAGCACGGCCACTACGGTCGGGGGTTCGAATCCCCCCTCGGGCATGGATATTTGTGCCGTCCTAGTTCGTAAGTAGTTCATAAGTAGTTTGTAAGTTTAGGGACTGATGACCCCGTAGTTAAGTCCCATAAGCTTAACAAACATTTGAACATTTTTTTTTTGAAGGCTACTCCCAATGCTCTGGACGCGCCCAGTTTTTGGTCAAAAATCTCCTAACATTACAATTACCTATTGTACATGACATTTATCCTACATTTTACTTTATAAATTTTATTACTCTATCTGGACATGGCCAGCTTTAGCCGAAAAGTCTTTGCACTACAAAATACATTTTCATGTAATATCTGTGAAGAGCCTAACACACCTATCAATCCGATGTCTAATGTACGTATAAAGTTTGATGCTTCTGACACGATTAAATAAACAAAACTCCTAATTTATCTGATGCTTGCTACTATCACGGCGATCGGCCGCAGGTTCGAATTATCTCGCGACAACGGCGCCGTTAGTGAGTCTAGTTATTTTTACACGGTCTTTGGAGAGAGCTAGGCTACTCACCAGAGAGAGAGCTCGCGCCATGCTGCCAGTGATTGTGTGGAGAGGACTGGTGAGTGTCTTGCAGCGCCGTCGCCCGCCTTTATACTGGAGCTGAGTGGGCACGCGGCCGGCGACCTCAGTACAACACGCCAGCCAGACCCGAGTCAGCACCAGCTGTTTACGTTGAGGCTGCGCGACCGGCGGCACGCACAGTAGCAGCAGCAGGTCGACGATACTCCAGCGAGCCCGGCCGGCGGCCTTTGCGGTGTTTGTACTAACATTACAGTAAGGGCTCCACACGTCGCCTACCAAAATAATCTCCCCGTTTATCATCCTCCTGGTTTATGAAATCAAACTTGAAACTAAGTGAATATTAACGAGCAACTTTATCGCTTTGTAGAGACAGCAACGTTCTATATATCGCAATACAACATTTATGTGCGGCTCGGTAGCACAGTGGTAGAGTGCCAGACTACAAATCCAAAGGTCGCGGGTTCGATCCCCGCCAGGTCCAAGGGGTTTTATCTGTCGCTTTCCACTTCTTTCATCTAGTAGCACCCTGGTTCGGATCCCACGTTAAACTGTAGGTTCCACTACAACTGGCTGGATAAGTTCGAAGGTCGGAGGAAGGCAACGGCATACCACCTCCAAACAGGACCACGCCTAGTAAAGCACTGTGGTGGTCAAACCAATCTCCGGATTGTTGACTGCTTTTTTTTTTTTTTTTTTTTTTTTTTTTTTTTTTTTTTTTTTTTTTTACTGACCCCCATTTATCCTTGTATGCTACTAGCAAATGGCTTAGATAATAGCGTAAACTCGAAGGCATTTACATGCTTTTCTCAGGCGACATCGCCAACAGTGCCATCGTTTGGTTCGAGTTGTATAGCCTACTGTGTTATGATTGCCTTAACGTATGTGACTCCGTATTTAATTTCGCTGCGTATCAAAATTACTTTACAACAGTTACATCTGTTTCGCTATCCATGTTCGACGTTAATTCATTTAAAGTGTAGGGTAAAAAAAAAAAAAAAAATAAAACCTAAACATTCAGTTCTGTACATTTTATTTCGATGGAATTCGAACTGAAAATAACACAGTACATGACGTACGTTTAATCCTGTATCACAGACTATGCCTATATTAGCACGCACTTTACATGTGTATTTAGGTCTATTTGTGAGTTACTTTCCGAAGCTTACAAATAGCGTTTTTATTTTTTATAATGAGGAATCACTTTCTTATCTACAGATGCTTTAATTAGAACTGTAAAATATTTCTTTTCGAACAACTAACAATAACTATTACACACGGCTCCTAATTCGGAACATTCATTCATGAGTAAACAAACCATATTGCGTGTCATCCCGTGAGTTCTTTCACTGAAACACTTATCAAAATTATGTCTAAAAATTTCTGACATTTTCATATCACATACTTTGAGCACAATCATTGGGGAAGAGCATCTCTTCATTAGTCTACAGAAGTACACAACTTCATGCTAATTGCCATTTAGGATGCCATAGCCATTTTATATTCTTCATGTTCCAACCCATGACAAGAACCCATAATATACTTCCTCGAATTTGTTTCAATAGGCATCCCTTCATTGGTACTGGTACCAGCAAACAGAATAAATTACAATGTCTTCAGCAGACATTCACTGACGGCTACATTGAAAGGCAATTTTTTAGTCGACTTAATTTTACCAGGAACGCTGCTGCATATATTTCACAGCTACTGTCTTGACAGGGACACCATAAAGTACTGGCCGTAACTGCCATTATTGCAGTGTGAAATTTACAAGCATCAGGGGTTAACATTGTTAGTGTCTTATAATGGAAAAGGCATGTTTAGTGCAATCCTGAATAAATCTTCTGCTGAACAGGACACTAAATCAAAATTTCGTAGTTCTTTTCACAGCAAAACAGGAGTTGTGATGTTATGTATCCTTTGATATTCCTTCCCCCAACCATTTCTTTGTTCCATGACGTAAGTCGCCGAATCAAGTCTCACAATATAAATAGGCTATTCACTCTCAGATGTAGTTCACAACTCACGCCGCTATGATATGTATGTAGCGCCGTTTACACTATTATTTTTATGGGCTAATTGCTGCTAGAACAGGTATATTTTTTCCACTACGGCTGTTTCGGCCTTATGCCATTTTTTCCCGTTTTACTTAACTTTTCAAATTATTTGAAGCTTCAATCCTCTGTTGTTGTAAGAAGTCGGGATAGATCAGAAGTCTTCCGACAAATAGCAAATTTGCTCCGACATTTCAGATCCTGATTACCCCACCGATGTAACAGCAATAATTTCTGCGTTGAGTATTATCGAGTTTGTCGAGGACGTCAAGCAAGCGTGTACTTACCACATAAATGATGAGCAGCTTTTCAAATCGCATTAAACTTTGATATGAAATCCGGTTTTTTCTTACCCGCTATATACACTCCTACAATTAGATTGTGCCAAAACGTATTTAACACTTTCAAATAGAGCACAGAAAAATTACACATGCAACAAATAGCGTACTGTCCTCTAGTATGATAAGAATCAAACTGTATTGCGTCCAACAGTTTCCTTTACATTGTGTTATTGAACTATGTTGGCTACAACATTAGGCTGCTGGAGTGACGTACAACCATTTAAATGACTAACAATGACGAATTAGTAGTAGTTTTCTGTTAGATTTACAGAGGCCACACGTAAAAGCTTTGTTGTATACAGGTGGAGAGAATTACAGCGATTTCATGTGCAACCGTTGGAGAGCAAACGAATTGTGGTGTATCGTACTAGGCCAAACGTATCTCTGTACTTCTTTTGTGCAAGAAATATTGCAGATACAGCACCTACAATTTAAATTTGGAATGTAACGCAGGCAGCTACGATGTCACAAGTAATTCCTCAGCTGTCAACGATTTCTTAAAGAAATTTAGCACTGACTCACCTGACGCATTTCCAGATTATTGGCGGACCGCGGATGGCTGTGCTGGTAAAAACAAACATCATCACGCTATTCCTGCAATTTCTTCTAGTTACTCAAAGAATCTTCAGTGCATGTGGCTGATGCTCTTCTTTGCTTTTTAGTTCGAGAAGATTCATTTTAACCTGCTGACAGTATATGGACGAGTAGAAGAGGAGCTGCCTAAAATTTCTGAATATTTGAATCCAAGCACGTGCTGTACCGAGATATTTATGCAGAAGTGGGTGAAACGAGGATTTTTAGGGAAATGATGGGAAATATTTGATTGCAAAGAAGAAAGTACCATTTTGGCTTCTGTAGATGAGATCAGAGTGAAAATGATCCATTTGATGAAATATATGGAGGACGAAAGAGTAATTGTATCAAATATCTCTAAATTGTCATCACTGATAAGAATGAAACAAGACAAAAAACTATATGTAAAAGTAACAAAACCCTAGATTTCGAAAAAACGGCAAAGAAAAATTTCATTTTTTCACTGAAACTATAAGCCTTCCATACAACGAACTCACTGTCCCAGATACTATTAGTGATTGTTTAGAAGAGGAGTTAGTTTTTTAAATAAATACTGTCAGCACTGCTACTGTAAATGAAGCACACTTTCAGTTTTGTTCCTACTTCTGGTGGTAAAATGTTTTACTGAATGATAAGAAGCGTATTTTAATTAAAGTATTTTTACCAATTCTACGTAAATTAAAATTAATCAAGGTGCATTATGTTCCGAATCAGGCACATTGTGCAGTACGACTCAACAAACCGCATTTTGTCCATCACTGAAATGCATATATCTTGAAAGGAAGAAAAGGAATTTTCTTGTATTACACACATTTTGATCCAAACCCGTACCTGAGTAACGTAATAATTAATCGAATACTTTTTACGGTATACTCTTTTCGCTTTTGATGAAAAAAAATCGTTTTTGCGACATGATGCGTTTTGAAAAGTAGCCCCTCAAATACGTTATAACGGAAACTGTTCGATACTAAAAATTTCTTTAGAATAACACTTGAACGAAATGAATGTGACAACAGCGTGCGTTGACAGTTAGTCGGTAGTAAAGGCTTCTGTTAAGCAAAAAACAACACGAGGGCTGCCTGGTGCAGCTTCATAACCATCGCTGCCTACACTCTATCGCAGCTGCCTGCCTTCTTGGGGTTCAGGTGTAAAGGGAATGGGCTTGTCAAACAGTACAGTAACGAAAAGTGATTTTCAGTGGTCAGAGTTCAACATCACTACCGTTCAATGGAAGGAAATAATACTGCTGAGTTCTGAAAAGAAACTGGCTGGTACAGAGATGCTAGTGGCTTAAATCCTTTCCAAGTACTTTCGGATCTGGCTCTTATGCTTTTCATTTTACGATGGCCAGATATAGAGGTGCAAAGGGCCTGTAGCCAATTAAATCTGATACAAACGTCTCTAACTACTTCTATGTTGAACGCCATTATTACAGTAAAGCTGGTTGTAATCATGTTGATAATTACTGTCCCGATTAGGAGCTGTCGAAAATATCCGAGATGTCGGCGCCATAAGAGCATACGCCACAAATATGTATTCACCAGGCCCCTGTACTTCAGCAGTGTACAGTGAAAACACCCTACTGCAGGATGATGACGGAAATAAGTTTTGTGGCTTGAAATAGATTAATGTGGCGAGTGATTTTTTCCAAAGTAAGTAAACTTCCTTTTAGAAGTAATAGTAACAATGTTAAATAACGATGACTTATTAGGAGGGTCAATAAGAATAATAAGCATTTATCGAATTTTAACTTCAGTTTAACGAAACAAATTTTTCTGTGTTGGCAACGCTGCGGACAATAAATTATTAATAGTGGGGTCTGGCGTGCCATGGGCAATGGAATATATAAGCACAGAATGGACTCTGGGCATCTGCAGTGATATCGCCCAAGGGCGGGATGGATCATGGATAACAATAAGTTCAGCTAAGCGAAAATTCTGTAACTGGTCACTACCTGAACGATCTGTAAGATTTAAAAATCGTATTTATACAAAAATGTACAGGATTTCGCGCCGTCTATGCAAATTTTCCCGTAGGTTCGTTTCATAGAAAACGTTTAGCTTCGACATTTTCCTGGCGTTTCACTGACATCTGGGGCTAGGACAGTCAAACGTGTCAAGAAAAATATTATAGAGGGCTAGTGACCAAAAATTGCCACTGTAGATATTGCGAAAATGGGAAGTGCGATTGATGTGCGGTTTTCACAGAATGGACTGGTGGTAAGAGGCTCGTATTGTTAGCCAACAAACAGATTGTAAAAGTACCTAAAAAGTGTTTTTTTGCAAACACACATTTTTTCAAATGAATGACATTTTTATCACGTTTAGTTCGGCAAACTACAACCGTTCAAAATTTTGGGGACGGACGCTACGATAGCGTAGCTGACTGGCTGGTGGTCATGAGACAGTGGGCCGGGCCCCAGGGGTTAGCCACTCGGCCAGTCAGCTACGCTATCGCAGCCTCCGCCCTCGAAACTTTGAACGCTTGTAACTACCGAGTAAACGTGATAAAAATCTCATTCAAAATTCTTTGTATACAGCTGGTGTCAAAAATTCCAGTGCATGATAGGAACAACCATTGTTCCATTTTAAAAATTGTCTTTGCTTAAAAAAATACACTTTATAAGTAGTTTTTGAATCTGTTTATTGGCTAACAAGCTAACAATCCGAGCGCCTGACTACGAATCCATTCTGTGAAAACCGCACAGTAATAGCACTTTCCAATGCCACAATATCTGAAATGGCGGTTTTTAGTGATTCTTCATGTATAGAAATCACTGACAGAGTCAAAGATGGGAAGTACTTCAGACAATGCAAACCACATCCATAGGTCGGCGAACACAGGCGGAAAGAAACAGTAGCTACTGTTGATGACAACCAATATGCCCATAAAACGAACTTACGGGGAATTCTACACGTTTTATCCTAATAACACTCTCAAGTCCAGGTCAGTACTTTTTCGAACAGCTGCGGACGTTTTGAAAACTATTTATAGTTACACAACTATACACAACATATTTCAAGATAAATGTTATAAGGTTTGATTTATTAGCCGAAACGGAAAATGACGCACCTGGTATACAAAAAAAATTCGCCCTATTATGCAACACATTTGCACACACTACTTGTGGAATCAAGGCAGACGCCCTCATGTAGCGCATTTAAAAATTTGAAGTTGCGTTTTTGTAAAGGCTGTAAGGTGTGGAGGGCTGGATAGTCGCAAGCGAGGTAGTCGAGGCTGTATTGGATTCGTTATTTTTAAAGATCATATGATTTTACTTATTTTATTACAAAATATATGTTAATTGTAATAATAAAGACGGTCATCACCAGAGGTCACATTATTTCTGTTTGGAGATTTGTTATAGCCTGTTGTGGTCGACGTAAAAAAAAAAAAAAAAAAAAAAAAAAAAAAAAAAAAAAAAAAAAAAAAAAAAAAAAACGTTAGAGCGTTAGATTTTCCTTTAAATTTCGGCCCTTTCTGATGCTTTCCTTATCCGGTAAAAAGCAACAGATGGTTTCTTTTTTTGAGACATATTTTCATCGACAGTTTCGTTGTCACAAACACAGTAAAAATACAGACACGCCACACAGGCAGAGAACAATGTACTGGCTCGGAACGATATCTCTCTAGAAGACCAACATAACACTGCTGTCTGAAGTCAGAGAGTTGCTAGTTCATTGTTCGGATATCATTGTTGTCACCTAAGCAGTGGGGAAGGAGAGGAGGGGCCACCACAGCTGGCTAGGGCGCGTCAATACGTGTCCGTAAACAATCAATTCCTCATTACTTAGCATTGGCGAAGATTTCGTCATTTACCTTCGAAGCAGAATGGTAGCATTTACGCTAGGTTCAATAACTATTGACAGTACACCAATTTCAACCTACACGCCCTTCACTGAAATAGGGTGACATGATATTTACCTGTGATCCACACAAGATTCAGGAATTATTTATTCGTAAACTTGAAGGGTAAATCACAAATAATATCGGAAACATACACGCGTGTAAATACTTTATAGCAAGAAGGAACACTTTCCTGTAGACGTGGGTCACTCCAAACACGAACTGTTAGCGAGTATGGTTGTGGATGTGGTTTGCATTGTCTGAAGTACTTCCCATCTTTGACTTTGTCAGTGATTTCTATACATGATGAATCACTAAAAACCGCCATTTCAGATATTGTGAAATGTGTGCTTACGAACTGCCACAGATTTTCTGCCGATGGTTGCCAGAACATAATAACACTATTTTTATAGTAAATATAAATCACTTTTCTAAAGTGATGTAAAATAGTATATAATTCGTTACGAACCGGCTGTCTACTTCTTAGTTCGTTGTAAGGTAACAAATAAATGTCATAAAACATAGTATTTGACGTGCTATTTACACAGTTATTACTTAAACGGAAGATACAGCTAATCATTATGTACAGAGTGTTAACAATTTTCTTTTCTTTTTCTTTTTCTTTGTCTTTTCTTTTCTTTTATTTTCTTTCTCTATCTCTTTCTTTTGTTTTTCCTCTCAACTTGGCACCCCAAGCGGCCGGCCACATGGGATTGTTGACTGTTAAGGGTAACGTTATTCGCATTTGTAAGCAATATCAGTGAATCTAAAATTTAAACTAGATACTCTTACTTACAATTTCTCCCAAATCACTAAAATCTAATACCCTTCTAATACTGTTTCTACATCTACATGAATACTATGCAAGTCACATTGAAGTGCGTGGCAGATTCCTTTCGACTATTCAGCAAAATTTTACATTGTGTTTGTTAAGTATGACGAAACTAACTTCTGTAAAGCAATAAGATCCACAGAATTGGTGTTTTTTTAATTCTAATTTTTTGTAATTTCTCAAAAATACCAACTGTATTTACGACCAGTATTGTTTAATGTGTAAAAATGTAAAATTCATTGGAAAAATTCTTTTCTTAATCCAAACTGTGATGTTCTAAGTAAATTGTTTCTTCTTTAAAATGAGATTACTCTTGAGTACATTATATTTTCAAATATTTAGAAAAGAAGTATAACTAAAGAAAAAAAAACTGAACACCTTGAAAGACTATACTTCAGCAGTTCATACGCACAGAACATGCACGTTAGTATGTTCTGCAGAAATGATTTGCACATGAACCATATCGGACTGCGAGTTCAACTACAGCTAAAACTACATGCGACTCCCGTGTCGCTATGAACTAAACATAATGGATCAGTGTGATTATATTATTAAAATCAGGATCTGAATCAACTGTGTTTCAGCCGTCACATTGAGTGGGATAGGAAATCTGATTCTTTGCAAAATTCCGTTTCGTCTCCCAAAAGATGTGTTGCAAGTACACGTAGTTACTGACACAGATCGGAGAGGTTTAACTTAACATTATTTGGGCAGAGAGAAGTAGTACTAAGCAGTGTGCGGGCATAGTTGGTGAGAAACAGTCATGAAAGATGGAAACTAGCCTACCCTATAACGGAGGGAATATTTATTTGACTGAAGTTTTGTAAAGTAACATTTCCATAAAAGAGACGGTATATACGTTGTATTTCGTTCTGTGGATGGACAAATTAATTTGGAATACAAGATGATTAAGATTAAATACAAACATTCAAAACGCTCCAAAAATAACATCACTGTGCAGAATGACGTCAAATGGCAACGAAATATTATCGCAAAAGGAGGAAAACGTATATCGAAGAAAACTAAATGGTGTAAATATTACTCAATAGATGGTGCTATATGTATCAGAATATGTAAATGAAAACGCCTGTCATGTGCACGACCAGGGCCGGATCTAGGGGGGACAAAGGGGGCAGTTGTCCCGGGCGGCAGAATTTAGAGGGCGGCAAATTTTGACCGACTCTTTTTTTTACAGAATGTATCTTTCTGGTATAATTTAATAAAATTAACTGACACTGAATTATTAAAAGTAAAATTACTGCAAGAAATACCGAAATCATTTAATAAAACAATAAATTCCTGGTTGCTGACTTCAGTGTTGCCCGTCACAGGTACTTCAGCTAATCAAACTTTAAAAATCTACTAGATATTAACCAGAATGAGGGAGATTTTTCCGTTATTGCATAAGTAAATGCACAATGTTGATTAATTTGCATAGATTTTCTTTTACAGATAAATGAATATTCATATTTCATATCAAGGTAATATTTGTAGAACAGGTGAATTTGAATAACGTTCCGGTCCTTATATATATATATATAAGTATTTCAAGTGCGCACACTTCTTACTGAAAGTCAAAAGCATTAAGGATCTAGGGGTGGAACTGATAGATATCTACACAGGATACTCTGTAAATCACATTTAACTGCCTGACAGAGGGTTCATCGGACCATTTTTATACTATTTATCTCCCATTCCATTCTCGAATAGTGCGCGGGAATAAAGAACATCTGAATCTCTCTGTTCGAGCTCTGATTTCACGTATTTATTGAGATGATCTTTTCTACTTATGTAAGTGGGAGGCAACAATATATTTTCGCATTCGGAGGAGAATGTTGATGATTTTAGTTTCGTAAGTAGCCCACAACGGAGCGATAAAGGCCTTTGTTCTAATGATTCCCATCCCAGATCCTGTATCATTTCCGTGACGCTGTCTCCCCTGTATCACGACAATACAAAACAAGCTGCCCTTCTTTCGACTCTTTCGATGTTCTCCGACAAATCCAGCTGATAAGTATCGCACACTGGGCAGCAAGACCAGAGAAAAGAGGAGGAATCTTACTGTATTATTGATGCTGTCCTTTTTCTAGCTAAGCAAGGAAGTCCTTTTAGAGGAACAAAAGAAAATGGCGATTCTGGTGATTCACATAGTGGAAAATTTCTAAATACAATTGATCTCATATCGTACTATAGTGTCCCCCTCTGTCTACGTATTGAACACCACAACAAAGGCCAGATTAGCTATTTTTACAAAAAAATATACAAGATGAGTTCCGTGACTTGATTGCTGACAAAATAAAACAAGATATAATTAAAGATATTTTAGCTGCTAAATACTTTTCACTGATGTTTGACTGCACTCCAGATATCAGCCACGATGCACAGATGACACAAGTAATTCGATATGTCAAGTCGAATGACTCGGAAGTTGTGGAAAGTTTTACTGACTTTTTTACAGTTACAGACAAAACAGGAGAAGGCCTTAGTCAAGAGATACTGCAGAAATTGGAACAAGATGGGTTGAACGTTAAATACTGCAGGGGGCAGTCTCATGAAAATGGAAAGTACAGAGGGGTCCAGTCAAGAATACTTCAGAAGAATGAACAGGCCTATTTCGCACCATGTGCTGCTCACTCTTTAAATTTAGTGGGAGCAAATTCAGCAGACATTCAGCAAAAGTAGTTGTAAGAGTACACCTGTCGCTGTATCTTAGTTTGATTTGACGTAATGTATATATTGTCTTAAATTTGTTTATTTCATGTATTTTTCATTTCATGTATGCTAGATATATTTCTTATGTAACGTCATTTTCTCTATTGAATCATTTAGTGTAAACATGTACTATATGTGAAAACCCACATGAATGCACGGACATCCTTATGCTGTAAGTTAGCAATGCGCCAGAGAAAATGTTGAACCTGTTGTAAAGACTGTCTTTGGTACAGAAGTAGTAGTTGTGAGTGTCGCGCTGCTGAAACAGTTGCGGTGCAGACTCGCCAAAGTAAAGACATAAATGTAGTCGCGGAGCGGACTCGCTGTAGTAAACACATAAATGTTTTGTTGATAGTGCAGAGGCACGGTAGGCGCAGTGTGGCGCGAGTTTAATGCAACTGCAATAAGCCTGAGGCGTACTGTTTAATGTATTGAAGGAAGTGTGAAACAAGTTTATCTTCGAAAGTGATCAGAGTAATGTTTTTTCATGTGTGCAAGAAAAGTAATTGTTTGGTATCAAGTCTATTGTCACCGAGTGTGATCGTTGTTGTAGTAAGAGTACCTATTGTAATCATATCTGTCTTGTTTGGACTTCACAACGAAGACGACGAAAGCAGATGAGTACTTTTGTAACATTTTATTTTGTATGCATGTAAATGTAGTGTCAACCCAATCAGAACTTTGGTTCAATTATACATGACTTATTTTGAAACCAGTCTTAATTTTGTAAGTAGTTGTAGTCACCCCATTATCACCATTATTAGATTATGTTGATTATGCAAGCCTGTACATTGACTAACAAGTTCAATCATTTTCAAAGTAATTACGATCAGTTTTAAAGAAATTGCTAGACGAGTTAAAGAATTGCTAAACGTGTTGCAGCCACAGAGACTAGTAATTACTTGCAAACTCTGTTGCACTTTAAAGTAAAGTTAGTTTCATTTATGTAGAAAGTAACCAGGCTAACAGTAGTCAAAGTATTATAGTAGTTTTACCAGACTTGACTGAAGTAATTTTTTATGAAATACGTTAAATGCCAAACGCTGCTCAGCCAGTTACACGCGTACGCTACCCAGGCCCTGGAACCAATTAAAAAAAATAGTTTACGTAAAGTTTCATAAGGAACTTGAATGCTTTAAACAATAATATCAAAATTATTGAGAACTTTGACTGTAGTATTTGTGAAGCTCATTGCACCACGGAGTTTCACTGTATTCAGCTATTATCATTGCAATCAGAAGCTATCTGCTATTACAATTTTGATTATAACACGAACACGCCATCAACACTACATGAATTCTGACACATTTATTAGTGAAGTTGTGCTATTCGTGAATCGTAAGAGGTGCTAGTTGGAGGCTGTAGTCAATGATAACTCAGATAGGGCCAAGCTTAATTATTACAGTGTTTGTTTCAAGTTAATTAATATCTTCTTTTTATTCAAAATTTTTAACTTTCACTGCGAAAGAGTTGTTGCGACCCATTAGTTATGATTTGCTGCAACATTCAATAACGAAATTATTATTACTAGAGTATACTATTACGCATTCTAAATTTTGAGATTATTTGACGACCTCCAACAGGCAATTTTCTTACATAGTTAATCTGCAAGAGTAGATGCGGTTGAAGCTGTTTACAAGCATTTTCATAAAGAAACTGAAACTTATAAATTTTCAACACCAGAAACAAAATCAGAGACAAGATATATTTTAAATTAATATGAGAAAACTCAAATTCAATACTTTAACATGTTTCTGGTATGCAATATTAAAATAAATTGCTCATGTTAATCAGTTTCTGCGAAGTTAATACTTTACAATTGATAAAGCTGTTCGAAACATTCAAGGACTTTTGGGCTTTCTCAAAACTTCTGGGGATTCTTGTACCTCTGAAACTAATTCTGAGGCCAAAGTGCTAGCAGAAGATAATGAGGTTTCAACGGTCTTCTCCGAAAAAAGGATTCGAAGAAAGAAGAAAATGGCCGATGAGCTTTGTGAACATGAAGTATCCAACATTCACAGAAAAAATAAGGAATAATTGACAGAACTTAGTACCAGGTTTGCCGCGGTTGAGAAAATTGGTGGAAAAATTAGTTTTCTGTGTGTTGTGCAAATTCCAGAATTGGAAATGGAGGACTTGAAGGCCAAAGCAGCGAAACTGGCAGAAGATCTTAGCGAGGAAGAACTTGAAGTTGAAAATTTCAGACAACATGTGCTGGCAGTAGACAGAGCCTTGCAAGATTCCACTGCATCATCAACATTAAGTTTAATTTATAGAAATAAATTGGTAGAGGGGTATCCCAACCTTACTAAAGATTTAAAATATATCTTACCATTCTAGTTTCTGTTTCGTCTGGAGAAAGAAGTTCCAGCAAGCTGAAAGTAATTAAATACGCTTGAGGAGCACTACTGCTTAACAAATCTGAGTATAATATCCATAGAGCACAAACTAACTACTTCTCTAAACTATGATGATATCAAAAACAGTTTTGCAGCAAAAAAAGCTCGAAAAGCGAAATTTTGAATTGATTTTTGTACGATGAGTGATCTTGTAATATTTTTGTATGTATTAAAATTGTTCTATTTTCCTTTGATCTTAATTCAGTCAATAAAATAAGTTCATGTTGTGAGATTGTGACATTTATTTAGAAATATGTAACCCAATTAGCGTCAAAAGGTCGATTCTTACAGGGGGGGATGAAAGAAGGGGCGGCAAATTTAAGCTTGCCCCCCTTGGAAAATGTCCTAGATCCGGCCCTGCGCACGACCCATGGTAGTTGGTATAAACACTCCGGGTACACGGCTTTTCCATTCCAATCTACACATCCGGACTTTAAAACGCAATAACAAGGAAATGTAAACGGATTTTCCTCATTTCGCTTCTGAGACGTTCGCCATGACTGTCTCCATGCTGAATCGCGCTCTGCTTTTAAAAATGGCTTACAAGAGTGATTGTGCGCAAGTCACTCTGCAGAAGTTCTGACACCGAAGCGTTTGAAAACAAGCAGTTGGTCTGGGTCTGAAGAAAATGACTCGCAAATTTGAGAAGATAGGTTACTTGGGGGTTCAACCTGGTAGAGGGAGGTAACGAATTGATTCGACGTTAGTGGAAGATGTGCCCACAGCGCTGTAGAAGGAGTCGTCGAGTGGTGGAGTGCAAACGTGCAGTACATGGAAAATTGCCCGAACGTTGGACAAATCTGTGTGCACAGTGCGCAAAACCCAACGAAACATCCTTCTTTGTGTCCATCCAAAATTACACAAGTGCACTAGTTGCTGCCTGTTGGTCTGCCAGCAAGAGAGCCTATTGCTTTAGAGTTTCTTGCATGCATGGAAGTAGACGATGAATGGCCTCGGAAAATTTTGTGGACAGACGATACCCATTTCCATCTGGCAGGATACGTCAATACGCAGAATTGTGGAATATGGGCAAATCAACCAGTACCGTTTCATCCTGAAAAGGGCACTGTGCGGTGACAGCATGATTTGTCATAGGGCCATATTTTTTCGAAGAGACAAGTGCTTCCGTTCCTATTGCCTGTACCGTTACTGGTAAGCGCCAAGGGTCTATTTTGCGCAACCACGTCATTCCAGCTCTCCAACAGCGTGGGTGTGTGGATGGGATCATTTTTATGCAATGTGGTGCACCTCCACAAATTGCAAATTCAGTTAAGGGGCCCACACACGAGCGACGGATCGCAGCAATCCGTCGCATGGATCGCTTCGTAGATTGCACGTGTGTGGGCAAATCGCAGCGATCAGTCGCTGATCGCATGGAAATCCCAGGCTATCTGGCAGATTGCATGAGATTCGTGGATGCAATATGGCAGACTGGCTGCTTAGCAGCGGTGTGTGTCAATATGCCTGTGACTCGTTTCTCTAGTTATCAACTGCGATTGTGATTAGTTTCGCTTTTCCACGTTCTATAATAACAGCACGTTACAATGAATAATTATTCGGGGATCAGGAACTACTCTGAACAATAGAGGCCAGCGTTTTCACTTACATTAAGAAGTAATACAAAGTGCACCCTAAAATTTCTGCAGTGGTCAGCGTTTTGAAGTTTGCGCGTATAGCACTGGAATTGGTAGGACGTTCAAAGTAACTACCAAGAAACACTTGATTTTTTTAGTAAACAATTATAGATTTTATTGAAATTTTTATCATTGAAACAGAGTGATTAATATTTACCATAATATTACAAGGGTATTCAATTGATCAGGGCAAATCAACAAAGCTGTAGTGAAGACCCTAATCGTTTCATACAAACTAGCTCTCCTTTTCACTATGCATACGTAGTCATGGTAGTCAGCAGTGCGGCTATATACAACATTTCTGTAGACACATGGAGACTGAAAAGCAAACTGTGTATTGCAGTTACTTGAAATTAAACTATAAGACGAACTAATAAAAAAGGAATTGAGGACTAATAAACGAAAAAAAAAACGTATTACTATACAAGAAAGATGTATACAACCAACTTAGCGGCACTAAAAGTGTAACGTAGCCAAAACTTCCTAGGAATACGGATGAAAAACAAGTTTAATAAATTACCATCCCCGTTTGATTTAAAAATATTACTCGTCAGGATGCACAAATTAACTGTGACTGCTGTTAAAAATTAAAGAACGTTTTCCATTACAGAATTTGCCTACAAACATGTGTTCGTAATTCTCGTAGAAATTCCTTGACAAATCACAAACGACGGACTGCAGCGTTATCACATGTGACGAATTACTGCGATTCGTCGCTCGTGTGTGTGGAGCCCTTTAAGCAGCTGCTAAAGCGCCATTGTGGAACTGCTAGGATTATCATGCGCCGTTTCCCTTCAGCCTCCCGTCCCGACCATTTGATCTTAATTCGTGTGGCTGTGTGGCTTTCTGAAATATGTGTTGTGTGTTCCGATTGCGAAATAAACTGCATGGAAGGCGCGCATTGCGCAAGCCCTTCTGAAGGTAAACACGGAAATACTTCGATCAGTTGTGGAATATGATGTTTTTAAATTTCAACTTGTTGCAGAACACGGTGGACAGCATAATGAATATGTTTCGCGCCAGTCACATGGAAATTAAAAATCCAATTTGATTTTCTTTGATATTTTTTATGCAGCTTTTTGACTAACGACAGTCAAAAACCGATGTGATTAATGCATGTTAAGCGGAATTTGGCCTCAGGACCGTTAAAAACCGATGTGATTGCTTGCTCTTTGTGCGGGTTTTCGCCTCAATTCAATTAAAAACCGATTGCCCCTTCCGATGTGATATTACCTTGCCGTGGTGGATGGGCTTATGTAACTAACATTTTCACACCAGTACACGCATGCTCATTGGGTAGAACAGTTTGTTTAACGTCTAATTCACACTTTAGGCATTGTATGATTTATTTGGCATTTGTAGACGACCACTATTACATTATGATGCTTACAGCTGTTTATTAATTTTCACACTCTTTATTTTTCTTCTGCCATACGTTTTCCTCCTCCTCCGATAATATTCCGCTGCAATTTTACGTCATTCTGGCCAGAGGTGTTATTTTTACTGGGTTTTGAAAGTTTAACTTTAATTATCATCACCGTTTACTTTGAAGCGAAATGTTTCTTTTCTTTATATTTGCAATTGTGGTGCTATGTTATCCACTGTTAGAGGAACGCAAAAAGGGTATTTTCAGCTAATAATTTTCTAATATTTTCACCACAATGTAATATGTAGGTAAGAAATACTAATGATATTCTTGCATATAAAAATGGTGGAACGATAGTATTTTGAGATTTGTCATAAATGACTATTTAGCAGTACGTGTATTGTAAAGTAATTTAGTGGTTAATATGCAGTCTTTTGTTCCCATATCTATGAAACATTAACATCGTTTTCCTACATTTTTAATGATTTTTAATTTCTACATTTACATTGTATCTTTGGCATTGTGTGTTGATGCCGTATTGTATTGTACCAAGTAAGAACAGAAATGAGATGTAATTATTTTAAAGAGTGCCACAGTACTGAGCGTAAAAGACTAAAGGTAGCATGCAAAACGAACGTTTCTTCGTGCATAGGTCACCAAACAGAATTCATTGCTATTGAAATTTGTGGTGTGTGAAACATATATATATATATATATTAAAAATTGGTAATGAAAATTAGCAAAGAAGAACTACAGACAATATTAATAAACTTCAGGGAAACTTTAGAATAAACTCAGTTTTCTGAATGTCTTCTTATTTTTGATTGATTCAACACATCTCAGGGTCATTATGTGGTTCACTTTAAGGCCTATGTAATAAACTAAGACGAAACTTTTCACTCTTGAGAAAGATTTGTATTTTTCTAAAAACATTTACATCACAACTGAAAATTTACAACAACAAAAAAAGGAGACAGCTCATCACTTCTAACTGCTCGAGAAGACAAGACAAGACTGACTGCTAATTAACAAGCAAAGATACTGCTCTTCCACTTTTTTTCTTTTAGTTCCACAGATGAATTTTTTTTTCTTCACAACTTTTGTGTCCCAGCCTCGTCGCCGCTTTTGTGTCTCGTTTCCGTCGTAGGTGTAGGTGGCCGAGTAGAAAGACCGACACAGGAATAAAGGATGCACGCTTGTGCAGGTACGGAGGTGAGCAGCCAGTGGGACAGCAGAAACTATTAACACTAGAGTAAATTAGAAAGAGACATATATTGCACAGAATTTATACAATACTTAACTTTTACATAGCATAGTACTGCAGAATGCTGATACATAGTTGAGCTAGCGGCCTGCCTAGTGCCTGTCCGATAGTCAAGTCTTCACTGGTGCCTATCTGATTCCGAAGTGTTTGCTGGTTCCTATCTCAGTCCCCAGTGAACGATGTCGTTCGGTGGTGGCCACGAGCGGAGTTCTAGCAGAGGGCGCTCGTGGCTGACGTCGTAAGAACGCCGCGCCGTGCGTGCATGGCGACGCGCGGCGAAAGTAGGTGGCGCGCACTTTTGACTTGTGCGACACCACACCCCTCCCCCCCCCCCAAACCGCCGCGCCATCGTGGCGTAGGGCTGCGGGCCACGGCGACGGCACTGGGAGGAGGGCCTGGGCAGGGGCGTTACTGGTGGGACGGGCGTCGTAGCTGAGGCTGGGATCGAGACGCCGTCCGCGCCCCGGTATACACCTTGCGATCCCCCGGGAAATCCACCAAAACCAGGGGAAGGGCGCACCCCTCCGCCCAGAGGGAGCAGGTCATCTTTTTCTGAGGTGCGTGGCTCAGGCGGCGGGGGCACGCACCTTCCCGGAGTCCCACTCGATAACGCTGGCAGCCGCGGCGGCGACGGAGGCACGTCGATCTCCATCGGGACGATCTCTTAGTCCAGGGACGCTGGACCCGTCGGCAGGCGACGTGGCTGTGCTTCCTGGCGGTGAACTGGGTCTGGAATCAAGAAACCCGAGACAGGATCGCGCGGCCTGTGCAGGCGCAATTGGTTTGCGTGGCGCCGCAGCTCCGACCCTGTGGAAGAACGTACGGCATACGTATTGCGACAGAGCACGCGCTGAATGATGCCTGGCAACCATGTCTTCTTGTTGCCAGCAAACACCCTGTACAGCACCGGCGTGGAAACCTAAAACGCTTAGCGCCATACGAACCGACTCGGTGCGTGGGAGGCTGCAGCAGGTGAAGGAGAGTGCGGTGACAGCGGCCGTGTAGCAGCTCGGCAGGAGACGGGCCGTCACGTGGCATGCACCGATACGTAGACAGGAAAATTTGAAGAGCTTGCTGCCTGGAGTGCTGACCTTTCATCTTTTCCTTGTGAGACTTGAATGTTCGAACAAAACGTTTTGCTTCACCATTGGACTGAGGGTGAAAAGGTGCAGTGGTGATATGCTGAATGCCATTCACACGATAAAACTGTTGAAATTCCGCACTAACAAACTTAGGTCCATTGTCACTGACGATATTTTCAGGCAAACCTTCGATGCAAAACACTGATGTTAAGGCACTGATTGTACTAGACGCCGTCGTTGAGTTCATGGCAATCACTAAAGAAAACTTGCTGAAAGCGTCTACAACGATTAACCGGCGCGTATTCCAGAAAGGTCCGGCAAAGTCAATGAGTAAACGTTGCCATTGTCCCTTGGGGCGTGGCCAGTCTGAGAAACGTTGCGGAGGAGCCGCCTGATGCTCCGCACAAACAGTACACTGTGACGTCATGCTCTCTATCTGAGCGTCCATACCAACCCAGATACAATGACGTCTGGCCAGTTGCTTTGTCCTAACAATACCCCAATGTCCTTCATGTAGGAGGCGTAACACTTCACGTTGCAGGGAACGAGGAACAATCATTCTTGTTTGGTCGTTGTCCGTATGTAACAACAGAATACCCTGACTTAAAGATAATGCATGACGTTGTGCAAAATAACGTCGAACCAAAGGCCGATCAATGTCTTTGGCTCTGGCAGGCCACCCAGAGCGAACAAAACGTACTACCACACTTAGGTCTGCATCCGCAGCTGTTTCCTGTGCAACCCGACGAAAGTTCAAAGGGAAATCTGCGACAGCGGAAGCATCTTTGGAGTCTATCTGACAACATGCCATTTCTGAAGAATCAAACGACACATCCTGGCCAACCGGAAGTCGGGAAAGTGTGTCCGCGTTGGCATGTTGAGTGGTAGGTCGGTACAAAAGCTCATACTGATAATTAGACAATATCAAGGACCATCTCTGAAGCTTTTGTGCCGTTCGTGGCGGAATTGGCTTTGTGGGTGAGAACAACGACGTGAGAGGCTTGTGGTCTGTCAACAAATAGAATTTTCTGCCATAGAGATAATGACGAAACTTTGTGAAGCAGTAAATGATTGCTAAGGCCTCCTTGTCTATCTGACTGTAATTCTGTTGCGTCGGCGTCAGTAGCTTGGATGCAAGGCAATAGGACAATCGTGACATCCAATACGATGCGACAATACTGCATCCAGACCGTACGACGAGGCGTCAACTGCTAACACTACAGGCTTCTGTGGGTCAAAGGGAATCAAACATGCATCACTGAGTAGTGCAGACTTTAATTTGTCAAAGGCAACCTGCCAATCTTTAGACCATACAAAAGGAACAGTCTTCCTACGTAAGCGATGCAGTGGAGCTGCAATCTGAGAAGCATTGGGAATAAATCTGAAATTATAGTTAAGCTTTCCCATTACTGCTTGCAATTCGTGCACATTCTTAAGAGGAGGCAAGTCTTTGATTGCTCTAACATGTGACTGTAAGGGATGGATTCCTTGGGCATTAATCACATGGCCTAGATACTCTATTTCAGTCTGAAAAAACGAACACTTTGCTTTATTACAATGTAGACCTGCTGCAGTCAACACTTTGAAAAGGCACTCCAGGTTTGATAAATGTTCTTCAACTGTACGTCCGGATACCACAATATCATCTAAATAGTTCGAGAAACACGGCACAGAAACTGTGAGCTGTTAAAAAAAAAAAAAATAAAAAATAAAAAAAAAAAAAAAAAAACGCTGAAAAATAGCGGGGGCGGAAGAACTGCCAAAGGGTAGACGTTGAAATTGGAAAAAAGGCCCATGTGAGTATTAATGACGAAAAACTTTTTTGACTCGTCATCAAGTGGAATCTGTAAGTATGCCTCTGCTACATCAATCTTAGAAAAGAAGCGAGACTGTCCTAATTTGTCCATCAGTTCGTCAGGTCTGGGCAGGGGATAAGTGTCTACAATCGTTTGACTGTTCACTGTTGATTTTAAGTCCGCACAGAGATGAAGTTGTCCTGACGGCTTGGGTATAATTACTATAGGCGAGACCCACTGACTCGCAGAAACAGGAGAAATCACCCCACTATCTTGCCAACGTTTAAGTTCTTCGGCAACTGTATCACACTTGCGATAGGCACTGGTCCAGCTTTACGAACTTTTGGATCTGCAGATTCTTTTAAAGTTACATGTGCCACGAAGTCTTTTGCACAACCTAGTTCCGGCGAAAACAAGTCACTATATTTTTCACACAATGCATTAATTTTGTCCTGAGGCACTACTGACGAAATTTGAAGCACATCTCTTTGAATTGATAAGCCAAACAAGTTAAATGCATGTAGTCTAAAAATGTTCTGTGGAGATTTGGCCTGAAGAACTACAAAAGAAACTGTTTTTGTTACACCTTGTAAAGAGGCGAGCAGGCTACACGTTCCCAGCACGGGAATATTTTGACCTGTATAAGCTGTTAAGACTTGCTGTGACGGCGACAATTTTGGCGAACCCAGAAATTCATAAGTTTCTTTATTCATTAATGTGACAGCGGAGCCAGTATCAAGCTGAAATTTCACAGTCTTATGTTCTATAGAAAGTGTCACAAAAAGTTTTTGCTTGTGGCGCTCGACAGGTGCGCGAATGTGGGCAACGTCTAATACAGCTTTTTTGCTGCCCTTGCGCATGCGCGGGCTGCGTGCGGTAGGAAGCGGCGCAGTATCGGCACACAGCGGATTAACAACACTGTCACTAGATGACACTACCGCCGGATCGGTGTTCGCGCAATGCGAGTCTACTACATGTTCACTTACTACTGCACTAAACTTTTGAATAGCTACAACAAGTCTACTGTCACTATCAACACAGTACTGGGCACTTTTACAAGGAGAAGTTGCAGAAGGCACTAGGTTCACTACAGGATTGCACTGTTCATCGTCATTTTTCTTGTCCCGAACCTGTGTCCGTTGCACTGTTTTACGCGCTCGACGACGCTTGCTACGTGGCTCACTACAAAGTTGTGCAGTAGGCGCAGAAATGTCTGGCATTTGAGATTCAAGCAAATCACTGTTCAAACTCACAGCGTGTATGACATTTACCGTATGGACTGTTTTTGCATTTTGCGAAGCACTGTACCTAACGGCACCGTTCTTTGAATTTTTGTTTTGCATACACACTGAATGTACATGTCCTGTTTTGCCACATTGATAACAAGTTGCGTTGCGACTTGGGCACTGCGCACGCTTGTGGCGAAATACACACTGAGTGCAAGACTTACGAACATTTTTCTGAAATGAGTGTTGGCGCCCGTTATTCAAATTACTGTTTCTAACATGACGGGGCGACCTTAGTGTCGCACTTTTACACTGGCTACTGTTCACTGTCTGTTCAGCACGGCCGGTAGAATTTAAAGAATCAGTAGGGCTTTGAGCAGTCTGTATTCGTCATCGTGTAGTGTGATTTCTGCATATTTCAACAGTAACATACACGATTCATTAGCGTAATAATGTCAACAAAGTAGTCTACAAATTTGAAAACAAAAGACGAAAAAGTTTAAACACTACAACTTTCTACATAATAGTTTCAGTATCTCCTAATCGTCAAGTTTAAACATAACAGTATCATTGTAGCCTATTAACCCTTTGAGTCACACAAATATTTTTGGATATGATAGACATTGAAATTTGGTTTTATCCTTCTTTATGGCCTGGAACACATTACAATTTTTTCCCAAAAATTTTCCTTTTTCATAAAAAATGCAGAGGTGATTTTACTGTGAAACCACTGTGACACAAGGGTTTTTCAATGATTATCAAAGAATCCACTATTTTCGTATTTTTAACAATTACTGTTTCACTAATATTACATTTTCTTTCATATATATTTTTTTAAGCTAGAGCAAAATTTTTTTTTTCGTTTTGAGCTAAATTTCTACGTACATTGCATAAGGCACTTCTTTCTGTTTCTAATGAAATTCAAAGCACAGTTTTTTATCGGTTCGGCACATCCGACATCACACACTTTGCATGACTATCTCGTCCTATGTGCCTACTTTTTTGAATTACGATTTGCACATCGTTCTATTTGCTACGAAGAGGCAAATTCGGTTCATTAGATTGTGTTTTGTCCACAAAGTCTTTCATTCTACAAGTCCTTTCAGTGCTTTGGCGGTGGTTTCACAGTGAGTCACCTATGCCGTAGTGGGATACGGCACAGTAAGAAGTGGTTTCGCAGTGAAACCACTGTGACGCAAAGGATTAAATAACATGTGGGGTGTGAACATGACGGCAGAAGAGTGTGGGTTTAGTGGGTAGGTAAGCAAGTCGAAGTTAACGCTTAGCAACTCTATTAGTGGGATTAAGGGCAGAGAAGTGATGAAACATAAACACAGCTCTAGATCGACAAGTGTAATTTCAACTAAATTTGGTACGTAATGTAATTTACTATTGTGCTATGAGAAGCTGAGAACCCTTCAGATTGGACTTCGGTTCGGTTAGAGGTAGCATGTATAACGGCCGACAGTGAAGGCGAATCATTCATTATCTGGCTTGCTTGTTCACCCGTAAGGGTTGTAGAGGCTGATCATGGGAAAGAAAACACGTAAATGTAATGAAGAACGTCGAACGAGTAAGTGCTCTAGGAACACGCTTGTAACACCCTTTGCTACGTAATAAGTGGATCAACGTTCATCGTTTTCCACCTGCCAGTAGTGGTCACAGTTGGGTAACCAGGATTGCTGCACAGTCAACACACGTTGTCAGCGCCTTACTTGTGGTGAGAAGACGTTTACACTCACGACAGAAGTGTGGGGACATCGGCTGGCATTTGAAGTTCTGCCCGGTAGCGCCACCAACTGTGCCTGGAAACGGTAATTACGGCAGCCAGCTCATTAAGTTCCGCTATAGCGCTAATTTCACAGTTCTGCAAACACGACGACTCGACTGCGACCGGGAAGTACTTACGTAACAGCTCAGACACGTGTGGCGCGAACGAACTGCCGACTTGGGGAGCATTGTTCTCGTTCGAAACTGCTGATCTGAAAGTATGTTGCTCGCTGTCAGAGTATTTATTTACGATCATCTGCTTCCCACTCTACATATGGTATTAATAACAGTGCAAATAGGGTGTGTATAATTTTATCAGTGTAATCCGAAACAAACTCGAAAAACAAAACCTTTCATTGATTAAATACGAGGCGCGTCCAGAAAGTAAGTTCCGTTTGGTTATATAAAACGAACGGGTACAGATACAGAAAAAATATTGATTGCACAAAAATCTATAACTGTTCAACTACTTTTCTGCATTGCTTCCGAAATTTTGTAGGTAATTGTCATAGCATGGCACAAGGTTTTGTGTGCCTTTTTCATAGAATGTTGCCGCCCGTGTATTCAACCATGTGATAACATGTTCTTTCAGCTCGTCATCATCGTTGAAGTTGTCCACCAAAGTCAGATTTTAGGGGTAAGAAGAGGATTACTGTCAAAAGATTTTTTTCACGATAATGCATGACTTCACACACCGAATGTGACCAAACAATTCTTACGGAAATTTCAATGGAACCTGTTTGATCATCCCCCCATATAGCTCGGACCTCTCTCCTAGCAACTTTCATCTCTTCTTACTCCTAAAATCTGTCCTTGGTGGTCAGCATTTAAACGATGATAAAGAGCTGTTACCACATGGCGGCAACCTTCTGTGAAGCATGCATGCAAAAATTTGTGGCTCGCTATGACAAGGGCCTACAAAATTTCGGCAGTTATGTGGAAAAGTAGTTTAAGAGTTGTAGAATTTTGTGCAATAAAAATTTCTTCTGTATCTGTCTACAATTTCATTTTATTACCAAACGGAACTTACTTTCTGGCCTCGTATTTATCTGCTATATTACATACGAAATAATTTAATTCTGGTATACGTAAATCCACACTTATCTCTTACGAGCCTGCGTTAAGTGAATCTAATAATTTATTGTTATGCTTGCAATGTTGCTAAAAGTAATATACGCGTTTTACATTAATACTGCCAGTCGCACATCATTTGTGTTTGTGTAATATTTCATTTATGAAAAGATTTTAAGACAGAAACCTGTGACCGTGTAACAAAATAAGTATGTAAAGATCTTTCGCTTTCTATGTTTACATTAGAGTCTGATGTGAGAGGAAAACAATACACCTGAAGGGATGAAATTTCGGTCATTCGTTTTCAACTAACATGAGTAATTAAGGAAACTACTCGTATAGTTGAATGAGTTGAGATCAGCAAAGCAATTTAATTACGAATGTCAAGCGTAGTGTTTTTATCACTGTACACAGCATGTAGTACTTGAACTTTAGTTTCTCTAAGACAGTAAGTAATCTGATTTTTTGCGAACAACATAAATTTTATGGTAATAACAAGTGCTTGTTATAGACCGTTGCTAGATTATCTTCAAACAGTCAATCATTGAGCCATTTCTCACTGTGTGGGAAAAGTATTCCTATTTGCCTTTTTTTCTAATTAATTTCCCTTGGTTTCCCAGAGTAGTTGAGGAGAATTTAGTTGCTTTATGTAGGCTATTGATCGTTCGTTCTTCAATATTTTCACATCTTAATTTACAGTCACTGAAGATTAGTTGCTGCAAAGTAACACTATGTAGGATAATTCCGATTATCTACTGCCTTAATCTATTAAATGTAATATGTCTACAAGGAATTTCTCTGACATATTAATTTAATGTACACAATATTTCTGTTACATTTCGAAAGCAGAGAATTTAGTTCTGATAACACTTTAATTTTGATCACAATTGTTAGCTTTGCCGGCCGCGGTGGCCGAGGAGACTGAGGCGCTCCAGTCACGGTCTGCTCGGCCACTACGGTCGGGGGTTAGAATCCCCCCTCGGGCATTGATAATTGCTAGTTCGTAAGTAGTTCATAAGTAGTTTGTAAGTTTAGGGACTGATGACCCCGTAGTTAAGTAGCATAGACTATACAAACATTTGTTTGATTAACGTCATTTACAATTATAAGTGATTTCAGTATACAGGTCTGTTGTCAGTTTAGTGTAAATAAATCTACGTCTACATCCACATCCGTATTCCTTAAGCCATCTTACGGCGTCTGCAGTGTTGTATTGCTAACAAAAATAGCGAGACTCACCTAAAGAAGGTCCATATTTTGGAGTACCGGTCAGTCTGCTGCACGAGTAGATTAGCCTTCTTGCTTTGGTTGTCCTCGTCGTACCTGTGGGTTCTGATCCATACTTTTACGTAATCTTCGCGGCTTCCCGACATGTAACGTAGGACCCACAATTGAAAGAAACATTAAGGATGAGCTATGGCAAACAGAAAGCGAATTTCGCAGCGTTGTTATAGCTAAGTTCATTGTGCTGAAGCCTCTTTCACAGTCCGATATGCTCACAGAGAGAGTGTCAACACAAGCAAAAACTTGTCTAAGATTTTCAGGAATGTTCTGTCCACAGCGTGTCTGTATAATCTATGAAACCTTCTCTTACATTTGGAAAAGGAAGAATGGAACGGTCACACAATTTTCTTAGATGTTCTTCCCCTTCTAGCTATGGACTCACAAAGTCACAGGCCCATTTTATACTGTCCAAAATATCAATCTCTTTCATGGACGATTTCAATTCTTGAGTCATCCGAAATTAACCGTTGCCTCAAGTTGTCGATAAGGCTCTGAGAGAACTGTTTTCTATTAATTCGGGTGGTAATTCCGCTTGATTCTGTTCTGGGACGCAGTGAAACGTCTTTGAAGCATCCATCAGAAATCGCTTTCTCTGCTTCCTTCATGGAAACACCTGGCATTCCCTTCATTTGTTGAATGGCTCTTATTGACCTCCTAATTGCCCTATATGATGAGGGTAATTAACACTGTCTCCTTGGAGGTACTGTGAGAGGATACCGATCTCTTCCAGAACATCAGAAAACAGTTCAATGTTGCTTACGAACTCAGGGCTTGATAGTGTTTACTACAGTTCCTTGAACTCTTGTCTTGAAATTGATTTTCTAGTCATGTCCATCTAACATCTGTCGAAATGAGCATTCAGAGGCTGGTAGAACTTCCATACTGCTTGCATTGCTGTAAAGCTTGAGACCAACCAACGCACTGAGAACACTTTAGATATCGTCTTAAGTTCTGCGCTTAACTCTTGTGCAACTGCTGACAGTTCATGCTGATTCTTTGGAGAATGATGATACAAGGCATACACCTTGTTAAAAAAAATTATAATATAATGCACACCAGGAATCTCTTAGATTGCATCTACAACCCTTAATTCAATTCAGTGGCAAAAACAATGCTATTTAAATAGTTTATTGTACTTGTTCTTAAGTGGCACAAACAATGCCATTCGAATAGTTTATTGTACTTGTTCTTAAGTGGCACAAACAATGTCATTTGAACAGTTTACTTTACTTGTTCTCAAGTCGTTCTAAGACACCTAAATTTCTACTCGGCATTACATTGGCACCATCACTGCATGCTCCAATCATATTATCATTCAAATAACTTGAAGAAAAACCATGCTTCGACAGGCTTTTTATATGTTCTGCTTCTATTGTTCTGCGTCTTACTTTTAAGTAACTGTATATAACTTATATAACCCATAATGGTGGTAAGATTCAGCCACTCTATTACCACCAGTGTCTTTTCAGTTACCTGGAAACAGGAACCTAATAAGACCTATAGTTATAAAAGAATCTAAGACTTCTGTGAGTACCAAGAAGAAGGTATTTATACAACCATCTCTGATTTCTGACCTTAAATACACTCGTAAAACTGATTTTGAAGCAACAGATGTAGACTCATCAATGAATACAGAAACCTTGGAATTCTTCGCTATTATCAATGAATAAAGCTTCTTCCGTATAGAGTCCGCAATGCACTCTATGATGTTGGCACAACTGAGTTTATTATGCAGTGTTTTGACCATGTGAAGACCATTCTGAATTTGCAAATCTACAAGCTTGTGAAAAGCTAAACAAGACTTTTTATCTTTTGCTACAAAATATGCCGTTCGAAACACTTCCCTTGTACTTTCAATAATATTTTTCTGTTGTTCAGCTGCAATAATTTCTAGAACATTTTCTTGCCTTTTATTTCGCTGTCTGCAGGCATTTCAATAGGCTTCGGAATTCGTATGTTTATGAATTTCTTCTCAGTGGTGTTAACTGAGCTTATTTACTTCCACAAACGGGACCCACTGAAATACTTCTCCAGTCTTTAGAAATGTACACTCCTTGTGAATTACTCACTCCAATATTCTGCACATCTTTAGACACTGAGCAACTCAACTCTCCTTCCTTACACACAAACCACTCATATTTCGCCTTAAATTCTCTCCATGTGCAATCGTTTCAACAAACAATACTTTTGGAAATCCAAAAAACAAGGAATTACTTCGCAGGATTGTATTTTATTATATACAGTAGAGTTGAAGAACGAAAAAAAACAAACTGAAAGTAATGCTGGTAGAATTAAAAAGTAAATTGAATTTAATATTTCATGCACAGCATCGTAAGTAAACAAAAAAAGTGAACATCGACCATGGTTGCTCCGAAGCAATCGTTCTGAAATTAGCTAGAAGAGATAAAAGGGAAAACCGTAAAAAGGAAAGAGATACAATCATGTAAATGCATAGACTAGGACGTCAGCTATCTCTGGCTGAAATCCCATTCTAATCCATGAGACCTGATTTGGTGGTATAGTTTTAACCCAACTAACGTATAAGAAGCATATGTCAGCTGGGATTCAATTTGTACTCTTATTACGATTGCCTCACTTATGTCATACGGACATAAAAAATATTAGTCATTCATTAAATGATAAAATAATACAGCCGAGAATAGGTACTCGTTAATTGACACTGTTGCCAGATCCGGCGCTCTTTCTTGTCGTAATATGACAGTCTAAACAAACCATTAGTAGCATAATTAAAATACATATCTCGTATTCTACATTTCTATTCCTGACTGAATGTTCTCAAGTTCACTGTCTACGGAATTATTCAGAGATAACCAATACGGTGATTCCTCCAGAATATATCTACAGAGAAGGCCAAAGGATAAATTAAAGGGATAGATCCTGTACGGAGGAATATGTATAGTATTTTGCCCCGTATACCATACATAACTCGAATAAGAAAAGGAGGTAGTAACAATAGCACACGGTGGAGAATATTTTCTTATTCTAGTAATTCCCTTTCGTCGTCTCTCTCAATTCAGTTAGCGTCTATTCTGAGATATCCCTCGTAGCTGCGATTCTGTGAAGTCAACTGAACATTGATAAATGGCCCAGACAAATAACGTAATAAAAATGAACGTAGATCTTGAGGCGCGTCGTGTACGACACTTCGACGTGAAAACCTGGACTGTACCCGGTAGAGTTGTGGCTATTTTACCCTTTGAATAGGTTCACTTTTCAAAGGAACTATACATGATAAAACAACGATATTTTTACTGCATATTTGTAACATATATGTCTCAATTTACATGTAAAATGAACATTATAACTCTAATGGTTTTGAAGAAAAAAAATTGTTCTTTCACCAGTAAAATTTAACTTTTTTCGTACATTAATTATTATAAAACAGTTGCTGTTTTTTGTGGTTCTCAATTTACTTGTAATGATTTATTACTATCTTCAAAACAAAAATACCCAATTTCATCTTTCTAATCCCATTAGTTTATCAAATAATGGTTCCTGAAATTAAAAAAAAGTAGTTTTCAGAAAAAATCAATTTAAACTTTAATATTGCAATTTTAGTACAGTTATTGATGAAATTTCTTATCACTAATATTTTCCTGCACCATATTGAACATCATCTGAATCGTACTGATCTTCTTTTCTTCTCTTGGCCCCTCTTCTTTGCTGTCTAACTTCTTTTGTGCATTTTAAATTAGCAATATCAGCTTTGAGGATTCTCTCTTCATCTATTTGCACCAAGGATTTTCAGTATTTCCACAAGATTGTATGCCCAATAATTCGAAAACATCCAATTTTCTAGTTACACCATCATTGAAACACCAAATTTTAGGGTTGTGATCTGAATAAATACAGTTCTTGGTATCCGGGTCCAAATGACAGAATTTACACATTCATTTAAATTTTGGGTTTTCCCATGAAGACATTTCTTCAACAAGGTATCCTCTGAATTTTAATTGAGGCGAGACTTTCTTTATTCGCGGCATTTTTATGAGAACACACGGGACACACGAAAATACAAATCAAGACGTACTTCACTCATAACAAACTTCACCAAGTTCAACCTTAACGTTCGAAAACAATAACAAACACGATCGGAACAAAAAGTATCAATAGTAGATACAGGGTAGGAAACATTGAAGTGATAAGAACAATAGAAGAATGAGATAATATACAAGGAGTAAATGAATGCATTTTCTCCGCATGGCGCAAAACGGAAGGCGTGGCCAGATTGCACAGAGCGTCAGAAAAACCATCATAACTCATGATACAATTGTCGGATTTACATAAAACAAAAACTGTTTCACGCAGGAAATACCAGGCATTTCAAATACTCTAAAATCCAAAAATCTAATTTTTGAGCCCAGTTGCCTTTCGTCTCCCCTTAAGCAAAATATAGTTGTGGGCTATAATAAATCAGGGAAGTTCTAGCTATTTCTGTACGAGAAGCTCTACTCATTCCTCCGTCTGTAGGACAACAAAATTTTTTGTACCATATTGATTTGTGTTGAGAGCAAACTGTTAAGGACCTTCCTATAAAATCATTCTTTAGGAATAAAAGAATGTAAAATACCTACACCTGCAATGTAAAAATTATCCTAAGCAAACGAACTCCAGATTGCTAAAACTCCGATGTTTATTTTTACAAATGTTTCTAAGCATATTTTACCTAAATTTACAAATATATAAACTAACTTACATTGAGGACAATACACACACACACATACATTTCTGCCTGAGGGAGGACTTAAATCTCCGGCGGGAGCCGGCCACCCATCCCGTAGCATGACGCCTTAGACCACGCGCCGGTTTTGCGCGGCTTGCTTTTACAGGCAGGAAAAGAAGAAAAATCCAATACGCTGCCGAACTGCTAAACACTAAAAGCGAAATCGCTTCGAAGGAAGCTTACGTAAAAATGCAGTCTTAAAGTCATAATCAATCTGCTCAGTCGCTCCTGAAGTAGTGCTGAACACTCGCCGTCGAGAACAACGTACTGCGTTCTGTTACTTAGGAAGTCTTCCAGCCAGTCACAAATCTGTGAACCTATTCCATGAGCTCGTATCTTCGTTATCAGTCTGCAGTGTGGCACCGCGTCGAACAATCCGTCTGTTGCCCTTCATCCGTGGCTGGACCATTAGTTTTTAAAAAGTAATTTATTCGGTAACTGCAGTAGCTGATAATATTAAAGTACAAACGATCATATTCCCCGCCATTTTAATATAATCGATAATTCATATTCACGGAAGTTATGAAGTTAACTGCGAATGGGAAAAATTGAACAATGTGTGCCCAGCCGGGATTCGAACGCGCGTCTCCTGCTTTCTAGGCAGTTGCTCTCACCCCTACACCACTGGGGACACAGCGATCATCACACCTGCACGGAATTACTCAAGCACGCTTCCCGTCAGATACAAATTTGCAACTTTACCCTGCCCATAGAACGCAAACTCGTAGCCACTTTGTACTAATTCCCGACATGTCTGAAAGAACAGACACCTCATATATATAACTTACATAACCCATAATGATGGTTAGTTTTAGCCACTCTGTTACCACCAGTGTCTTTTCAGTTACCTGGATACAGGAACCTAATAAGACCTATAGTCAAAACAGAATCTAAGACCTCTCTGAGTACAGAGTCATTTTCATTCTAATAGCATATCCAGCGCTTTAGCATACATAGTTCACGACCAGCTGCACTCTCCCAGATTAATATCAGTCTTGTTAATGAGAAAAGCCGAGTAGAACGACTGCTCTTTGACTGATCAACTGAAAAGGGCTACTGGACAAACAAGAGGCGACTATTATGTTCCTTTCGGACCTGAGCAAAGCATTCGTCACTGTCGACTAGTAATTCTAGTTGCAATTCTCTAAAGTGAAGAAAATGTCTTCCGGTGCTATACAGTGGCTATACTTATACCTTGCTTCGCGACAACATTGTCCAACTGTCAGAACAAAGGAGTCCCGATTCAGGAATTCCACAAGAATCAGTTTTCGGCACAGCAATCTCTTTTCATTAGATGAATGCTGTGTTGCCTATTGTCTCCCTTTAAAATATAATGCATTCGCTAACGACCCTCAGCTACAACAAACTTGCCTACATCACGTAACAAATGACTTGATTGCTTTATACGAGCTGGCACGGTAAGCAGGTTTGAAACTTCACCCCTCTAAAACGAAAGCAATCTTTGTCACTCACAAAAGTCTTAATACACTTCAGTTCAGGTTCAACTGCTGTCTGTTAAATATTATCAACATAATTTCATTAACTACAGAAAAAATAATGACCTCCGAAATATTATACCCTCAAAATGGAGCTCACAGAGTAACTAATTTTTCCTATCCCATTGTCCGAGTACTTCAATGTTAGTGCTGACGTGCACTGGAACTGGCGATTGAATCCTGCCTGGAGTACATTTGTCACGTGCGCTACTTCGACCATATCACTTCCTGTTTACGAACAACTATCACACCCACGTGCCGATAAGCGTACAGAGTATCGTACTCTGTACTCCCTACACTCTTCACAATCTCTGCACTTCCTCATCTTTATGCGTATTCACGCTTTACACTACTATCTGAAAAGCGCAGAAGGAATAGTTGTACTCGACAAAATTTTCTTTGTACTAATACACAGTATTATACTGTTTAAGGAACCGCAGTTTGGAACAACCCTTTCAACTTTCAAAAGTCAGTTAATGGCTGACCTTCTATCACAATAACAGCCTTTTGTCTATGTATTTGCAGTTCACTCATGTTCCTTTCTCCTCTACGACATTTCCTTCCCCCTTGACTGCATAGTTATTTATTGAAATTCTGTTGTTTTCTAACAGCCAATTTCATATTAATTTTAGTCTTCTCCGTGTTCATTATTACTTGCACTTCTTATAATTCTAAACAAGTCTTCGGAAGTGCTAACTAATCAATACTATTCTTAATACCATAATTTCACTATTGATATTGTTATTATTGGAGTTACTATTATTATTATTTCCAATGTTTATTTTCTTTAGTATTGCAAAACTGACGGAAAACCTGCAGTTGCCCGGATATTTTATTTAAAGCTTTTGCCTCTCCTATATCTTCTTTCTCTGCCCATCTACTTTTATCTAAAAACATGTTATATTTATGGGAAAATGTATAAGAAATAACACTGTCTTGTATGATATACAAAATTACTAGTGCAGCATCCAAATAAAATAATAAAAAAACACGATAAGAAACATTCATATATTAATTTAATTCTAAACTTGACTATAAACAATATTTCTTCTTACTTGTCTTGGACCTGTTATAAATAACTTACTTGGTGAGCCCACCCTTGGCCAAGTGACATAAAGTTGTACGTGGGAGAAACATGGATATATCAAATCTTCACCACAGTATTTAATAGACTGTCGTCTGATTTATTAATCGCAAATGAAAAGTCAAATTTCAATGGAAACTACAGTGGTAGATCTTTCGGAAATAATGGGTGTTTGGTGGATGTACAATATACCATTTTCTTCCAGTTCTTGTAGCTCTATAAAAGTGTACTGCTTTCGTCTGCAGCTGTTTGCGCTTCGTAGTTTAAAGTTGTCAACAGCACTGTCAGGTTGCAGTAATTTCCTCAAACTGACTGGAACACAGCAGCCTTGGTACCAAATAAGGAATGTATTAAAACATTATGCATGATGTACAGGTATTCCAGTATAAGTAATCTCATATAATTATTGAATTATGTGTTGTATAATTGCATAATATGGAAGGCATATATTCATTTGTGTAAGTGCCTTATGTCTGTAAAATCTGTTGCAAATACAGTTACTAGTAAAGAAGGAATAGATTAAAACCTGATGCGTCATGATGATGATTTTCTAAGATCGTTACTGTCTATGGCCTCCTATCTTATGTACAACGTGTCGTACTATGATACAATTTCGAAGGTACATTCAACTGTATGTGTGTACACTGTGTATAAAATTTTCTGCGAATTGAATTAGTAGTGTGGAAATTATAGCTGTAACGTAATACCGAATTATGTAGTTTTACCCCCTAAACAGCCAGCGGAAAAGTGGTAACAGGAAATGTTTTTTTCCTTTCATCATTTTGCTGTGGTTATCAGTGAGAGAAAGTATTGAAAGTTTTGAAATTATGTTTACAGTTTGTTGCAAATCGCTGAGTACTCTCATTGTCATAGAGTGTAAGACTAAAGTTTCATCGCAATACGTGGCACTTTTGCAAATCTTCCAGATGAATCATGTGTCGTATCGCGCGACTCAGCAGTTTTTCGTGAATCTCATTGCTTATAACCTCATTTCTTGTGAACTATGTTTGTACTTGATCCTTATACTTACGGCGAAAGTTCTTTTTGGTTTGAACGTCAAGTATGCAAAGTTTCATCAAGATTGTTACAAAACTGTAGATATGCATGAAATACGTACATACAAACTTACAAGAGAAGATGAAAATTATTATCATTATTGTGAAAGTTATAACATTTTTTGAATTATATTGTTCTTAGTCAGGCTAAATACGCAGTGAATGAATGAGTGAATAAATAAATAAATACTTTAAATTATATACCAAATATAGTGCTCAGTGACATAAGGATATCGTTTTGAGAGAAAAGACTGACGATTGATTGTAACAAAGAACAACGCATACTCTTTTTGGTACAGAACCGTTGTAACAGGTAATTTTGTTATGAGAATGTTGTCAGTCAATTAGGTGGACCATTTTAATTTCTTAGAAATAGAGGACAAGCACGTTGCAGTAGTTGTACAGAAGTTTGTAAATTTTATGGTACTTAACTGCGGGGTCATCAGTCCCTAAACTTACAAACTACTTAAGAACTACCTTATATTATAGACAACACAAACTAACTTACACTAAAGACAGCACATACATCCATGCCCAGGGGTGATTCGAACCCCTGACGCGTAACGGCCTCGCGCATCGGAACATAGCTCCTCAATGCGCCCGGCCGCTTCGCCGCGGTTGTACAGGAGGTAAATACTGATATCTCAATTGTAAGAAAAATGTTTCATTTTCTCTTACACTAAAACTCGAAGGATATGCTTTGATCAAGTTTACTTTATTATTTTGAATGGTGTTCTATTTCAAAGCTAATTAGTGTTTTCAGGAAAAACATCACCATCGCAGAAACGGGCTGTGACTGTTAACTTTATTTACAGTTTTAGTTACGGCAATCTGTAAACTCTTTATTGATTCGATCCATGACCACGTAGCTAGCACGGAATCTGATGAGTAAATAAATAAGTAAATAATCAGAAGGGTGCTGAACATTATATAAAGTTGTAAGAAAAAGAATGAGCTGGTCCTCCCACAATTTTTTTTTTTTTTTTGCATTTAATTGTGTAACAGGCTTAAACCATAAACCATCTTTCATTCAGCCTAATTGCGTCAGTGATCTAAAAAAATAGAATATGTTCATTGATAACAAAGGGAGGTTGAATACAAAAATCATACTTATTCATTTATTGAACTTCAATGAAAAAAAAAAAAAAAAAAAAAAAAAAAAAATAAAGAATGGGAACAGAATTTCTCTATTCGTATTTGTTATTCTGATATGAAACATTAAGACAATGGCTTTTCAGGAACGTTAATGTTAATCTGGGGACGTCGGAGAGTTTTATAATTATTTCCATAGCATGTCATCAATAGGAGTCTAGCAGAACTGGAGAATTACTGATATCGAATCTTGGATAAAATTTCTTTCGGGAACTGACTTGGAGACCACATGGAAATATTTTTTGTAATATTTTTATTGAAGCTACGTGAAGTTCAGATACCATATAGTAATCAGCAAAAGCCATTGGATGCAAGTGTCGAAAAGTCCCGAGAAATTCGACTTTGAAGTTTCTGTAGACCGTTTGATAACGCGTAATAGCAGCAAAGTTTCTGACAGTCGCTATCGGTTGCGCTATAAATTAGTAATCAAGCAATAGTAGAGTCGAGGGTTCTAAACGCGCCTTTTATATTTTACAGTTTTCTTTTCACTGTATGCTTATAAATACACTTTCATGAGAAATTTACCTTTTTCTGTTTCTTCGTTTTTATTTTATTATTTTTTAATTTTTAGTAGTTTATGAAAGATTACTAATAGTGATGGTTTCAGTCAAAGGAACATCACAAATTCACAATATGAACAAGCTAACGCAAACGACGTCAATTGATAGTAAAGTGCATACGGTAAAAAAGAAAAACGTATGAAAAAAAAAATAAAGACAAAAATGTAAGTTTTTAAAATTAAAACCGTCATTATTAACAACCAGTAATAAAATATTGAAAATTAATAATAAACTAAAACCATCATCTTTTACAAAACATTACGATTAAATATATTTAAATTATAACGTATTAGATAAATTTTAAATATGAATCTTGTAGGCATTTGAACACAACGAAGAAAAAAGGGTCGGCCGCGGTGGCCGAGGGGACTTCGGTGCGCCAGTCACGGTCTGCACGCCCGCTACGGTCGGGGGTTCGAATCCCCCCTCGGGCATAGATATTTGTGCCGTCCTTAGTATTAGCTAGTTCATAAGTAGTTTCTAAGTTTAGGGACTGATGACCCCGTAGTTAAGTCGCATAAGCTCTACAAACATTTGAGCATTTGAAGACAAAAGGCAGAGGATATCCAGGATTCTAACGATGGATTCCAATATTCTTTTAGTACAACCTTACCAACTCTTTAAAATAATGATATTTTGTTTTTCAAAATAGTTTGATATTACACAATTCACATACCTAATACTTTTCGTACATACGTACATAAGATGTGGCTCGGTAACGTACATAAGATGTGGCTCGGTAACACAGTGGCAGAGCGTCAGACTATGAATCCAAAGGTCGATGGTTAGATCCCCGCTAAGTGTATCTGTAGCTTTTCACTCCTTTAACCTATGGCGACGCTACTGATATGAAATCACGTATCCACTGTGGTTCGCAATGCACGACAAAGTATATGTCCCCCTATAACTGGATGGGTAAGTTAGGTCAGAGGAAGGCAACGGCATACCACTTCCAAACGGATCATGCTTAGTAAAGCACTATGGAGTTCAAACCAATCTTCGGATGCCGACTGCTTTACGATTCTACATACATAAGAACTACTGTATTGTCTCATTTTTCTAGATATGCACCTATGAAATTCTCTCTGACTTGCGTGATACAACAACAATACATTTCCATCAGAAGCACTGCCTCATACTTAGGAGTTAATGAAGTAAAACTAATAAAAACATCTTAACAAGTGTACCGTTTTTCTTCTCTTGGCACTATCACAGACTTCTCTATTTTATATGTAACTAGATGACCCGCTGAACTTCGTATCACTTTCCTCTTAATATAAACCATATTAATTTAAATCATATGTATTTTAAACCCAGTAGCTTTATAAAGGCGTTAGACTATCTGATGACGCCATTATAAAGCTACTGGGTCTAAAATACATATGATTTAAATTAATATGGTTTACATTAAGAGGTACGTGATACGTAAATCACCGGGTCATCTTGTCATCTAGTCGACCCGGCAAAGCTTCGAAATTGCTAATATGTATGTACTATTGCTTTGAACGTCAAATGTGCAAAATGTTATCGCAATCGTACGAATTATATTGATATCCCAAAGAAAAGAGGTATTTCGGTTTTCCATAAATTTTAATATTTTCTGGCCAACTATTCTAAACGTTTACTTCATTCAAACCTTCCTCTCGCTCTGAACGTCGAATGTGCAAAATTTTATTGCAATCAGATGAATGGTGTTGATATTTCATAGAAAAATCTCTATTTTTCTGAATTTTCCAATTTTCCAGGAAACGTTTCCGAATTTTTATTTCATAAGAACGTTACTCTTTCTTTGAACGTCGAATATGCAAAATTTTATCGCAATCAGACGAATGATATTGCTATCCCACTGAAAAAAAGCTCTTTCAGTTACTCGCCAATTTTCAAATTTTCCGGGTAACTTTCCCAAATTTTTAGTTCATATAGACGTTCATCTTTCGTTGAACTTCAAATGATCAAAATTTCATCGCAATCGGATGAACGGTTCTCTACTTCTATTGTTGAGTACATTTAGAAACACACTGAAAAAGAAACTTGGTTCAAATTTTTCGACTTTCCTTTGTAATTATTCCTATTTTTGTCTTGTTTTATTTAAAACTTTCCCAAAACCGTAATGAACAAAACAAAAAAATAATTACCCCTCTCCGTCGTACGAATAGTCAGTTATAGTGGTGAATTCAATCGAAAACACATTGAAAAACGCACTTTCAGTTTTTCTCAAGTTTTCCAATTGTACGGTAGATTTTCCAAAAAAATTATTTCATACAAACCTTGTCCTGTCAAGCAGTACTCAAGTAATGCTCTTACAATCTTGTGGCAATTGATTTTTATTCATAGAAAAAATCTCTTTCGCTTTTTCCTATATTTTCCTACTTCCCGGCCGACTTTTCCAATTTTTTTATTGATTCGAACTTTCCTGTTGGTCTCAACATGAAATGTACAAAGATTTATCGCAATTGGACGAACGGTATTGATAACGCACTGGAAAAAGCTGCTTTAGTTATTCCCGATTTTCCTCTTTTCCAGGTAACTTTTCCATATTTTATCACCGTTTAAACCTTCCGTGGACTTACACTAATATTTCAAGACTAAAATTACCCAAATCGGTTCAGCCGTTCTCGAGTTTTAGCGAGACTAACGAAGAACAATTCATGTATATATATAAATCGCCTCACAAAACTTAAAAGACGATTTTTTTAATTCAGGAATTTTTGAGAGTTGCATCGAATGTGCTTTGAAGATGACTTTTTGAATTCTGAACGTCACATACTATAAAAATAGGAATACAGAGAAATCGTATACCCGTGTGGTCTCTTTGTGGGAGTACCTGTGCGCAGCAGTGTTTGTAATGGACGTGCCCATCCCGACAAGCGGCGTCTGTAGACACAGCAGCGTCGGACCGCAAGCTGTTGCGAAATCTCGGATGGCAACGCCCACGATACCTCTTGGGCAACGGCGGGAGTAGTGACCGCGTATATATAGGGAGGGCAGCCAACGCGGTCGGAGTGTCCGGCCCTCACCACCAGATCGGCATGGCGCGTCCGCGGTCGCTGGTGAGTCCTGCGCGCATGCAAATTTTATGTTTACACCGGAACAAAATAATAGACCATATTTTTCTTGTAAAAAATTTTAGCATCACATCAGACGTGATCTCAATTTTTCAAATAGAGTAATGTTTGTGTGTGTCTATGTGTGTGTTTGCAATGGGTATAAGTTGGCCCCGTGAATATGCAGGCAGACTAATACCAGGTTCTTCCCGCATTGTATCTAACAAGGAGACAACATGGGTATCTGATACGTACCTGAATTTGAAATCTGTCTGTCACGACAGGATTGAAACCACCGACCAGAAGGTTTAAAGGCCAGAATGCTACCATCTGAGCTACACCAACAGATGCTACAGTGGTTTTAACTATTGGTACTTACGTGTACTTTGCAAAACTTCAAAGTCTATTTTCTCGAGAATTTTTGAGAGTTGCGTCGAATGGCTTTGGCTGATTCTTATTTGAGTTCTGAACTTCATGTACCATAAATAATTCTAAGATCCGATACCCATGTGGTCTCCTTGTAAGTCTTCATTTAAGTGATGTTTCCTTTTCCTACTATTATCAACCACTTTATCGTTCAAATCTTCCATGAAGTCGTCGAACAGAAGCATCACCATCGATTAGCATCTCCAAGTTGTCTTCTGTAAAATTACATAGGAATCTGCAAAGGAAAATGAAATTCTAATTCTTTCTTAGGTAACATCACTTGTGAATCTAACCACCCCTCTCCCCCCTATTATTGTTGCCACTGGATTCATTTAGTCTCTTTTGTTACCCTGTAATTCTGAGGCTAACATACGTACTAGTCTGAAAGAAATAAAAATTTTAAAAAGACTTTCATAGACTTATTATTCTTATAATTTTTTCCGTATTGGCGCGTGGTAAATAATGTTACTATGGATTTGGCATGATAATTTCAGTGGTGGTAGGATGCCCATGCTATCGTGACTTCCGAGAGAGTATAATGAGCCTGATTATTGTGTTATAGTTGTGAAACTGCACCAAAGTTTTTTAAATGTTTACGAATCTTGTAACTGAGACGGGGTTTGGGCACCAGCGTGCTATTCACTGACTAGGATGTGGAAAACCGCCTAAAAACCACATACAGGCTAGGTGACACATAAGCCGGTGGGTCTACTCGTCCCGGAAGCGGCAGGTTTAACTTGGACGCCTATCCAACCGGGTTGCAAGGCATTTTATACCTTGCAGTTAAAGTAGTATTGATATGAAAAAAAGAAGTATCCTTACCTAAGGAAAATTCAGCTTCGTTATCAGAATTCGTGGCGTAAAAACTCCTTACAGTCACTTGATTATAAGATACATTTGATAACCTGTATATTCATGATCCTATTCGGGCTGCCATTTGAAGATATAATTTACACATTAGAAGCAATGGTGACATGTGGAACTAGTGGGAATTCGTGGTTATTGCAGAAATATGTGGAAATAGTATTCTGTACATGTGGAACCATTGGGCTAGGATGGGTCGAAACTGTGGTCGAGTACATTGACTTTCTCAGCTACAGCAGCAATGTTTCTGCATTAGTATACAAGACCTTCACACATGCCGCCAAATTTTATGTCATCGTAATTCTCATTCCGATGACTGGTCTGATTCATCTCTCTACAATATTCTATCGTGTATGTGTCTGCAATATAACCTAAACTAACTTTACCTTTTGCATATCTCTGTTTCCCTCCGCGGTTTATCTCCATCCACACTTCACTTTATTACCAAATTCACGATACCTTCAAGTCTTAACATCTGTCCTGCTTTTTACTCATGCCGTTCCATTATTTTTCCCGACTCGGTTCAGTATTTCTTCCTTCGTAGATATTCGACATACATAATTTTCAGCGCATTTCGGAAGCCTCCATTCATGTCTTTCTTTCAATTGTCTGTTGCCAACTTTCACTTTTGTATGAGGTACCACTCCAGACAAATACCTCCAGAAAAGCCTTCATATGGATTCCACTTGCTCAGAAACGATTTTCTTGCCGTTGCCGATGTTTATTTTACAACACTTCTACTTACGCCATCATTAATTAATTTGATGCTCAAACTCATCGACAAAAGTCCTCTTTCCACGTGTGGAAATGTCAGCCACTGAAGCTCTAAAACTGTGAAACTGCAGTGTGCTTCTTTCCGTATTTTTGGAGGCGGTAGTATGGACCAAAACAAGAAAACAGTCCAGTAAACATGCCTTAAGAGCTATGAGCAGGTTATGATATTCAATGCTGTCAACACGTCTCATCGCTCGTCAATTTATCATAGCTATTAAGGTACTCCATTTGAAGTCCCTGTTAAGTAGGCATTTTTTTGGTCGTTTTGGACCATAGATTGTCCTCCCAAAATGTGGAAAACACAGATCTTGCGGTATAAGAAATTTGTTTCGCAGTGTCAAAGGTAAACAAGACCTCATAGCGGCACTGAATGACATTTCCGCACATGGGCTCCTTATCAAAATATAAATTACTCATTGTCCTCTACCAACTTTCTTATTTATACTTTCATTTCTACAATAATAATACCATAATCGTTTCTCGGAGGGGGAACGGACAGCAATGAAGAGCCGTGCATGTAGCGCCAGTTAAATTCTCAACGCTATTAGTTAGCTTTTCAAACTTATTCCTGATTTCCTTCTCAACTTGTTCGTTTTACATACTGAATTATTCGGGGTCAGGCTAGAATGCTGTCTCTCTTCACTGGTTCCCTTTCAAGTCGTTCGACGGTAATAACTGCGGTCTGGTTTCAGTGCAAGTTGAAGATAACCTCTCGTTACTTGCATTTTAGCACTGCTACCTTCAGCATTCCGGAGAGCGTGTATAGTCAATATTGTCAGAACGATTAACTAAATATATGTATAGACATAGCTTTGCACTTTTCCACCAGGCCTTCTAAGGCCCACAACATGAATGTTGCCGGCTGTTCTTACACTGCTTCTGAATCAACACTATCTTTCCCAAGTTCGGTCCCTACGAGATTTCCCGTTCTCCTACATGTAATTCATGTCACTGCTTTGCAACCAGAACGTACTTACGAAGCCGTAAATGCTTCGCAGTTGCTAAATATGTGTGATATTGGATATCTAGATATATAAAAATGAATATTTGTCTGTATGTCCTCTATGTGTTCATAAACCAGTCATTCGATTGCAATGAAACTTTAGTGGACTGTTCACCGTACGCGAAGAGCACGACGTATAGCTCAGGAGATATGACGTCATAACTAATGAGAGGCCACCTCATAAGAATACCCAGATTTTTGCATCAGTTATTGGAAAATGGGAGTACTTAGCGACCTGCAACAAAGTTTGCATGTAATTTCGGACATTTATGAAGCGTTTTGAAACGAAACCCCGCCCCCCATTAAAATAAATAAATAAATAAAAAATAAAAAAATGATGAAACGAAAAGAAACAGTTTCACTGTAGATGCCGTAAAACTGTCGCATCATGCATCAACTTCTATCAAATGAAGTTAGCATTACGGATTTGCATGTTACTATTTATTTTTGTCTCCAAGTCTCCCTTAATTCTCTTGCATCCAAAATTAAGCAGTCTGTTTTCTTAATCTCTATCTGTATAAAAGCGAAAGGACACTCACTTACTCACTGGCGAAACACGAAATCTCGAAAACTATTTCACATATGAAGCTGAAATTTGGCAGGAATATAGTTTATAGGTAGAAAACGTCAGCTAAGAAAGTATTTTGTGATGGGTGCTTGGCGGAGCATTCTTCTCCTACAGACTCAGGAAATCTACAGTTTCATTCCGATTTTCACGAAATTTCACACCGTGTATATAAAGTTTCATGCTGTGCATGGGGAAGGGTACTTTGCAATATAAAAATGGATGCCTAAATACCTTGGTCGCGCCATAAATTGAGAACGGCGCGATCAATTTCACAGATTTTTTTTTTTTTTTTTTTTTCGTTATTCTCGGAACACGGGTTGTATGAAATAAAACTGGAATATTTACAACAACAAAGTGAGTTTTTCAATGTGACCCTGCATTTCTGTTGCATAAAAATCTACAGTTTTGTTCCGATATTGATGAAAGTTTGCACAATCTACCTTAAAAACAAGAGGAATTTCACTGTCTGTAAAAAATTTCGTTCGGTGCGTGGTGGAGGGTACTTATCTTATGGAAGTTTACAAAATGCGTAGTTTTGCTCCAATCTTTATGAATTTTTGCACCCGTAACCTTTAAACCAAGAGGAAGGTTACTGGGTACATAAATGTTTGTATGATACATGACAGAGGGTACCTTGTAGAAAATTTTGCCGACAGAGGGAAAGGTGGAAACGAACAGAGAGATGGGAGAGAAAGAGATGGATGCAGAGAGAGGGGGGAAGGGGAGGTGGACTACGAGAGTGTAGGATAAATAAACACCCGGGCAACGCCGGGTTTACAGCTGGTGTATTATAAATCCTCCCTTTCTCTCCACCACTCCACTCCCGCCTCTCTCGTTGTCCATATCTATTTGGTCCCAGCCGTCCTGTCTGGCCATCACTCTCTTTCCCCCCTCCTTTTCCCCATCTCTTTCTTCCTCTTCTTTACATCAATTTCCTGTCCCCACCCTTCCCCTATCTCTGTTAACTTACCTCTCCATTTGACCTTCGTCCTATTTGTTCTGATTACAATTGAAACTAATTTTAGGGACTGAAGTCGCTTAAAATAAATGGGCAAACTGGTTGGAATCATTGCTGTACGGGATTTGAGACAGACTTCTCTAGCTGCTGTGGTGAGTCTGTGAGGATAGTTGCTCCAGTGACAATATTTTAATTATGAAATGGATGATATTACAAAGTTATAAATTAACATAAATTTCCTATTTCTAATAAAACAGGCTGAAGGGGTGGAAACAAAGCTGCACATAGCAGTGTACACAATTTTTGTGCAATAGCAAAGCATTTTCCCCTGTCTGTTTATCCGAATGTTTATCTATCCAGTACACTGGTAATTTACTAACATTCAAACCAGTAAGCGCATTGCATTTAAACTAATGATGTTATGAAACTATTAAATTTTGCAAATCATTACATATTGCACACCAGGTAGTGCAATTTTTTTGTGGAGGACACGGTTAAAGACTTTAAAAACTGGTAGGGGACGTGTTCTCCTCTAGAAGACTTATTTTGAGTAAGTTCAATGCTTTGTTAAATTGTTATTGCAGCATCATATTTCTCATTTCATCTTCATATGTTTTCCAGTCCTTCTCCTTGCCCTTCTTTACTCAGAAATACTGTAAATGAATCATTCGTTTTCAAAGTATTACATGGATTCATGCATGAATAGAACTGTAAACTAACGAAATTTGCATGTTGCACTCTACGAATGTTCTATTTGCAATGTTCTACTTACACTACATATGTCCAAGAGGCATTGAAGTTCGTCCACTAACAGGACCAGTATGTCTTCTCCTGAGGTGGTTATTAAAGTAACAGACGCACTTCATCTTCATAACTATATTAAATCCATAAAAGCAGAAGCTCTTCATTTATTATTCTCCAATGATGCGACGCCCCGCCTTGTTGAAAGACGAAATACGTAGAATCGATACTCAAAAGATTAAGGTAAATCTTACCAATCACAGTTCTCTTAGAGAATAAAATCGGTCCATACACCTTCGTTTGTGACATTGAAAAAAATCTTCGTGTTGTCGTCCATTCACCATAGTTTCATAAAAATTTTAATGACTTTCACGATCTCACTGCAGCGGCTAACCTTAAGAGAAATTGAAGGTTACTTGTGTCAGAATATCGAGTTAAAGGCCAAATGTTCTTCTACAAGATCTTTCTAAATTATAAAAATTAAAGGTGCTGGTCATAATGATTCGGTTTTCATTTTTTTGTTATCGAACTGCAGTTTGGTTTGGAATGTAAAGGCTGTCGCAAGACCTTCCACACTGTTCACAGCGGTATTTCAGTTACGTGCTTACAGGTAGCGTTCAAGTTTTGGACTCTTTCTACTGTTGTATCAAGCACATTGGGTTGAGTGGTACTTTTCTGTTTATGGAGATGTCCACTGTCCTTGAATTTTCAGTTGTTGTTGTTATGGTCTTCAGTCCGGAGACTACTCTGTCCTGAGCAAGCCTTTTCATCTCCTCATAAGAACGACAACCCACATCCACTTGAATCTGTTTACTATACGCGTCTCTTGGTCTCCCTCTGCGATTTTTATCCCACACACTTCCCTCCAATGCTAAATTTACGATTCCCCGATGTCTAAGAATGTGTCCTACCAAGCGATCCCTTCTTTTAGTCAGGGTATGCCAAAAATTCCTTTTCTCACCAATTCTGTTCAGTACCTCTTCATTAGTTATGCGATCTACCCACCTAATCTTCAGCATTCTTCTGTAGCACCACATTTCAAAAGCCTCAATCCTCTTCCTGTCCGCACTGCTTATCGTCCATGGTTCTCTCCCGTACAAGGCAACACTCCACACAAATGCCTTCAGAAAAGACTTCCTTACACTTAAATTAATATTCGATGTTAGCAAATTTCTCTTTTTTTTAAATGCTTGTCTTCCCATTGCCATTCTGCATTTTATATCCTCTGTACAACGACCATCGCATGTTATTTTACTACCCAAGTAACAAAACTCATCTACCACCTTCATTGTTTCGTTAGCTAATCTAATTCCTTCAGCATCACCTGATTTTCTAAGACCGCATTCCATTATTTTTGTTTTGCTCTTGTTAATGTTCATTTTATACGCTCCTTTCAACACACTGTCCATTCCATCCAACTGCTCTTCCAGGTCCTTTTCTGTCTCTGACAGAATTACAATGTCATCAGCAAAACGCAATGTTTTTATTTCTTCCCCCTGAACTTTAATCCCTATTCCAAAGTTTTCCTTGCTTTCCTTCAAGGAAAATTTTCAGTACAAACGCATATTTATCTATTTACATGTTGGTTATGTTTCATAACGCCTTCTAAATACACGCTGCAGCCGCACGGTGTATGTGCCATATCTCTAAGTTCGCGGTCCCTCCGGTCGGACGTTTCACTCATCCCTCGAACATGTGTGTGTGTGTGTGTGTGTGTTTGTACTTAGAGTACGTTAGTTTAAGTTCTTCTAGGAAGTCTGTAAGTCTACGGACCGATGAACTCAGCAGCTTGGTCCCTTAGGTTTACAAATATTTAGACATTTGAACGCACGTTGAACTTTTGTTACATCAACATTTAGGATATGCTCACTAAATTCCTTTTTTGCTTTGTCATCACTATGTCAACACAAGGGTACACCCATACCCAGGGACAAGAGAGCCATGTCTCCTTTCTCCCCTCCCCCACCTCTCATATCCCCCAGCGGAAAAAAATGGGAGTTTACTCAGGTGTTTTTCTTTAAAGAGAATGATTTGAAAGTCGGTATTTTAGAAACAGTAGGAAGTTTTTAAAAGGGTCAGATATGGAAATTCTTTAAGGTTAATTACAAATCGTCAGTAGACTTCCAAAATATTAAAAAATACTCCACACTCTGAGGTTTTGCCTCCCCCACTCCCTCACCAAATTACCACATGCGTTCTCCTGTTTCAAGACACGCACTCTTAACGCCAAGGATTGTCTCAATCAAACATCTGTGAGTTTACGGTTCTGTTTAAACATCAGTTATATTTGTACAAGTAATACATAGGAAAATATAGATTTGTGAAAATAATGCCACATTTTATCTCCTTCTTCATTTCATACCACTGACTTGAATTCTGAGATTTTGCCATACATTTAGTGATGACACGACGGAAAACTGGATGTCAATAAAAGATAATAAGATTTTAGGGAATTTTTAAGAAAAAATTTGCACGTAATCATTAATTTTATGAATATAGAATCATGGTTCTAAATGTTACTACACTGTATATTAATAATTCCCTAAGAGGATTATCCATAACGACATCGACATAGTTCTTGATAAATAAAATTACGGTTATTCAGCCGTACTGAGCAATCGTAGAAACCTGACGGCAAAGACGTATAAAGCTGTAGTGCCCTCCAAGGAGATGCTATGTAATCATAATCTGTGGTTAACTTTAACTATTTATCTTCTTTGATCACTGATGGCAGAGAATTACGAAGTCGTAATGCCATCTATGGACACTTGGTTGACAGTGCTGTTGTCTTTGATTGTGTACAGTTGTGAGTTCCGGATTCCAAATTTTTGCAAAAAAAAGCCAATTAATTAAATTACTTGTCAGCCGTATTTCAATGGCTCTGTATCATCCTTATGGAATTAGATTTTTAGAGAAGCTATTGAAATACATAAGTTTTTGCTTATTGATGAATGCAGTATGGAAGAAGTGAATGAAAGTAGGCATAGTAAGCTAATGTACTGAGATGTTTGTCACCAAAATTTGCGATAACTCTAATAGGACAAATTGCTCAAACGTTTAAATAGATCATTAATGTGTTGCTTCCAATTCAATTTCTCATCAAAGCACGCACCTAAAAACTTTCAATACTATACCTTAGCTACAGACTACTATTCAAAGACTATTTTTATTAATGGTGTCATGCCATTTACCATATGGAACCTTGTATAATGTAAACGAAGGCTTCCGCGGCCGTTGTCATTGTTAATAAAACTCTTCTGGGTATTGGACCGCATCGTCAATATATCAAGTATTTCACCTTGATATATTGAAGATGCGGTCCAATACCCAGAAGAGTTTTATTAACTTGTATAATGTGTTTTATCAAAATTTAATAAGAGTTCTTTTGCAAAGAATCACTTAGTAATTTTCTGAAAGTCGTTATTTATAATTTTATCGGTTAATTCTTGTTTCTCAGCTTTCTATCATCGTGAAAATAGAATGTCCAATCATTCATATTTATCAAGAACAATAAAGGCCCCAAGATCGTACCCTGTGGGACACCATTCTTGATTGCTCCCCAGTTTGCGGAATCACCTGATTTTTGCAGTTTCAACTTTCTGCACTCTTTCAGTCAAGTATGAATTAAACCATTTGTACACTGTTTAAACGTAGCTAGAGAAATCCCTTGTTTTACACAATCAAAAGCATCCACATACTGGTCTAGGATCTGGCAAAGTAGATTCAGGTGGTGTTGGATCCCACCCCCGGATCTCTCTAGTATGCATCTCCAGTGCACAAATCAACCAGCGTAACGTATCTGAAGTGTTATAACCTGTTGCCCTTCCATATTTTCGGAAGTTACCGTCAGCCACATTCCAACAAGACCATATGCCTCCATACGTGCCAAGCAACATTAAAGAATTCTAAGTCCCCCACTGAATTGTACTGCTGCTTTAGCCCTACTGCTCCCCAGGTCTCTGGTCGACGATTGGCCCGGAATACACCACCGACTGCTAACACTAGATGAAATTTCGCAACGCTGAAATCTTCATATTCCTTACTTGACATGGGACAGTATTTTCAATCATTTGGTCTTTGATCAGCGTGTAATTTCGCAACAAAAATGTGACTATGATGTCCAGTACTTTGTGTTCCATTTTTATAGGCAGCAGAGTTATACTGAACGAGTGATGTAAGTACTATTAATCATTTTACGTTAATTATAATATATTGAACATGAGGACATGCTCTAATACAAGTTGCGATTGTCCGTTGATACTATGCATTGAGGGCTATCAACTGAGTGGAGTATAACAGTACACATCGCGTCGTATATTTTAATCTATTCCGACAGATGTCTCCGGAGCGGAAAATCCTGCAAAAGAAGTTCTCGAGTAAAAGATTTGATGTTTGTGACGTTTGAATGGGGTTATGGAATGGTTATCTATAAATGACCTTGACCCTTTTGTCAACGTTAGGCCAAGGTCAAATTCATTATTTCAAGTAGTAATCCCTATTTTTAATTTCATATTCATACTCTGCGTGATCAATACGCATTTTTTGTGGAGAAATTTTTTGAAAGAAAAAGAAACGCCAAATAATGGTTTATCGCCAGGGGACACTTTATTGTAAGTTTCACTGGTTACCAGTATCTCGAGAACGAAGTAACATCCGGAAGACTTTTCAATGAAAATCTTGTATGGTTTCTGAACTCTGTCCATTGGTGAAATTTGTTCCCGATCGCGCTTTGTTCTAGAAATACTGGTAATCTGAGGACATTACCCCTGTTTTTTCGATATACATTCCCCACTAAAAAGCGTATTTTTTCATGTAGATTACGAATATGGAAGAGAAAAATAGGTGTTTCCATTTGAAAACTTTACTTCGTTAGACCTGGAAAACAGGGTTCCAGGTAATTTGGAGACAACCATTCCACGGCCCTCTTTAAAACTTTCAACTCTTTCGAGAGACTTTCTGCAGAATTTTGTTGCTCCTAAGGTATCTGTCGGTGTAGGTTAAAATGGGATACCCTATATAAATTAGTAGTGGTCGTTTCTAAAATTTTAATTTCGTTGTGGACACAAGCAATAAAAAAATAATATAGGGGTGTATTTCATAAGCGATCGATCACCTTGGACAGATCACAGAGATACGAAAGAGTGGTTCAGCTATAACTAATAAGGTATGGAATGTAAAGTAGAACTTGTTATTTCATGGACAAGCTATGTGTCTTATGATTCTGTAGTTAAGCCTATTTGATATGATAGAATCTGAGAATGTTTAGTTATTACGAGTGGTGTTCAAATGAAAAGGTACGAAACGTCTTAACAACGTAACCGGTTGAAATTTAAATATGGAGCTTTGGCATAAAGTAGTGCAACATCTAGGGTCGCGAAGCAGTCGTCGCCACCTACCCCTAAAAAAAGGCTGTGTCCTCAGCGGGCAAGGTGATTCTCACTGTCTCTCTTGACGTCCGAGGTTCGAAACTCGGCGAATTCCTCGAGGACGGAAAAACCATTATCCGTGACGTGTACTGTGAGGCACTCCGTAGCCTACACAACTCCATCAAGAGCAACCGGCCTGGACTGCTTACAGAGGGAGTGATTTTGATCCATGACAACATGCGTCCACACATCTCCACGATCACACAAAGTGTACTAACCATGTTGAAGTGGGAGCAGCTTGATCATTGACCTTACATACCGGACATGTCGCCCTGTGACTTCCAAGTATTTGGTCCATTTAAAAAAAAGAAAAAAATCTTATAGGGAAGCGTTTCAGCTCGGTAGACGAACTGAAGGACGCAGTAGAGGAATGGCTCTTTTCACAGTAACAGGAACTCTGGGAACAGGGAATCCTTCAGCTCGTTAAACAGTGGGATAGTTGTGCTCAGGCCTCTGATTACTTTTGAATAAAGACTTCAATTAACCCCATTGTGTCGTTTTGTACCTTTTCATGTGAACACACGTCATACGATAAGAAATATTGAAGTGAACGTGTGTATATGGATGACCAAGTAATTGCCTCTGGTGATCTGTTACAGTTATGCCTGCTGCTGGGGGCCTGGCTGTCTGTGCTTGTGAGCAGTCACGGCGTGTATCCAGGATATCCTTATAACGGCTACCCCTACCTTAAGTATCCAGTGTTCCCACTTAAACACAACTCCCTGTACCATTTCAATGAGTACCCTGCGTATCACCCTGTAAACCCTTTCAAGGACTACTATGGATATCCTAACACGTTTTCTTCCCTTTACCCTCACAACGACTACCCTGTGTATCCTCACAGTGAGTGGCCTGTAGAGTACAAGAAAGATGTCTACGACGCTTGGCCAAAACATCACAGCAAAGGCGTCGCCGACAAGTGGCCCGTCCCGCACATCACCGACGTTCACGTGCACAAGGAGCCTCTGAAGCCCCACTGGGGCCATCACCATCCGCATCTCATCGAGTACGATCCTTACATCCACGGATATCCTTTCCATCACCATCATCCTCACCACCACAAACATCCTGCAATAAAACAGCTTGGTAAGTAATCATTGTCTGCAGATTGTAATTCTGTACTTCTGATTCCTACAGAAATCTAATTTCAATTCTCCACTAGACAGATTTCAGGTCACAGGTGAAGCACGTCATCATCTTTCATGATCACAAATACACTAATGGCCATTAAAATTGCTACACCAAGACGAAATGCAGACGATAAATGCGTATTCATTGGACAAATATATTATACTATAACTGAGATGTGATTACATTTTCATGCAATTTGGGTGCATAGATCCTGAGAAATCAGTATACAGAACAATCACCTCTGGCCGTAATAATGGACTTCGTACGCCTGGGCATTGAGTCAAACAGAGCTTGGATGGCGTGTACAGGTACACATGCCCACGCAGCTTCAACACGATACTACAGTTCATCAAGAATAGTGACTGGCGTATTGTGACGAGCCAATTGCTCGGCCACCATTGACCAGACATTTTAGTTGGTGAGAGATGTGGAGAATGTGCTGGCCAGGGCAGCATTCAAACATTTTCCGTATCCAGTAAGGCCCGTACAGGACCTGCAACATGCGGTGGTGCATTATCCTGCTGAAATGTAGGGTTTTGCAGGGATCGAATGAAGTGTAGAGCCACGGGGCGTAACACATCTGAAATGTAACGAACGCTGTTCAAAGTGCCGTCGATGCGAACAGCAGGTGACCGAGATGTGTAAACAATGTCACTCCATACCATCACTTTGGGTTATATGCCAGTGTGGCAATGAAAAAATACACGCTTCCAATGTGCATTCACCACGATGTCGCCAAACACGGATGCGACCATCAGGATGCTGTAAACAGAACCTGGATTTATCCGAAAAAAAAAAGAAGTTTTGCCATTCGTGTACCCAGGTTCGTCGTTGCGTACACCATCGCAGGCGCTCCAAACTGTGACGCAGCGTCAAGGGAAACCAGAGCCATGGTCACCGAGCTGATAGTCCACGCTGTTGCAAACGTCGTCGAACTGTTCGTGCAGATGGTTGTTGTCTTGCAAACGTCCCCATCTGTTGACTCAGGGATCGAAATGTCGCTGCACGATACGTTACAGCCATGCGGATAAGATGCCTGTAATCTCAACTGCTAGTGATACGAGGTCAATGGGAGCCAGCACGGCTTTCAGTATTGCCCTTCGGAATCCATCGATTTCATATTCTGCTAACAGTCATTCGATCGCGACCAACGCGAGCAGCAATGTCGCGATAGACCTTTATCAAAGTCGGAAACGTGAAGGTACCTATTTCTCCTCCTTACACGAGGCATCACAACAACGTTTCACCAGTCAAAGACGGTCAACTGCTGTTTGTGTATGAGAAATCGGTTGGAAACTTTCCTCTTGTTTGCATGTTGTAGGTGTCACCATCGGCGTCACCTTGTGTGAATGCTCTGAAAAGCTAATGATTTGCATATCACAGCATCTGCTCCTTGCCGGTTAAATTTCGCGTCTGTAGCACGTCATCTTTGTGGTGTAGCAATTTTAATGACCAGGTGTGTATGTAATATACATGTAATATGATGAGCATTCTGGTGCAGTGTAAATACATAACGCATGTATAAATATGTAATTATGAACGGCTTCTACTTGTTGTAGAGTTTTGTTCAACCCGCATAATTGCTGTTCTACATCATTTTTACAAATGTTGAAATGTTTGTATAGCTTAAGGGACTTAACTACGGGGTCATCAGTCCCTAAACTTACCAACTACTTATCAACTAGCTTATCCTAAGGGCGGCACAAATATCCATGCCCGAGGGGGGATTCGAACCCCCGACCGCAGAGGCCGTGCAGACCGTGACTGAAGCGCCTCAGTCCCCTCGGCCACCGCGGCCGGCATCATTTTTACAAACTGGCGCTGGGTCTTTATGTTGTGCATTCCATGAATATTTTTTTGCCTAGAAACGACGTATGTAACAATGTGCCACAGTTTGTTAACTTTATAATTCAGCTTCAAGAGGTGATAATAAAAAGTAAGAACACCAATTCACTTCTCAGTCCAGATTCTCTCAGAATTTTGGACAATATCAGTTTTGTTATTTATTTAGATAGCAAGATAACTTCTGATGGTCGAAGTAAAAAGAATGCAGAATGGCTATGGGAATAAAAGCGTTTCTGAAGGAGCTAAATTTGTTGACATCCAATATTAGTTTAAATATTAGGAAGTTGTTTTTGAAAGAATTTGTCTGGAGTGTAGCATTGTATGGGAGTGAAACATGGATAATGAGTAGTTAAGACAAAAAGATGATAGAAGATTTCGAAACGGGGTGGTGCAGACGAATGATGGAGATTAGTTGGATAGATTACGTAACTAATGAGGAGGTGCTCAACAAAATTTGGGAGAAAAAGAGTTTCTAGCATATCCCGACTAAGAGAATGGGTAGTTCGGACACAATCTGAGACATCAATGTATCGTCAACTTAGCATTATAGGGAAGTGTGTGGGGTAAAAATCGTAGAGGGAGAGCAAGGGACGAATACAGTAAGCAGATTCACAAGGATATAGGTTGCCGTATGTATTCTCAGATGAAGAGACTTGCACAGGACAGGGAGAGTTCCGTAAAATTAGTCTGCGGACTGAAGACCACAACAACATATCTATGACAATGTTGTCATAGACAGACTTTTTGTTTTGCTTTGTTTTCGAAAGTGCAACAATAGCAAGAGAGTAGTAGCAAAACATTATAATGAAATAGTCTATCGATGCTTATTGATAACCCGGGTATCAATTTACAATAGGGTGAAAATAGAGATGCTGAGAACTTGTGTATTTGAAGTATAATGACACTTTAGTGAATTCTTATTAACTGTTACATGACGATGACGTAATAAATATCAACACTACAGCACGAATCGTACGACAGCGACAACCGCGTCGGGGCTTCGAATCCTCTCTCACGGAGGGATTTTTGTGCTGTCTTTAATATAAGTTAGTTCACAAGTAGTTTGCAAGTTAAGGTACTGACGTCCACGCAGTTTATTTATTATTTATAGTACGTGAAGTTCAGAACTGAAACAGCAATCAGACAAACATAATCGACGCAACACTTAAAAATTCTCGAGAAAATTGACTTTCAAATTTAGCAGATTCACTTAAGTACTAATAATATAAGCAACCGCAACGTCTGTCGGTGTACCTCAGGTGGTAGTGTTCTAGATTCACAAACATAGGGTAGGTGGCTCGAATGCTAGTATAAGAGTTTTTTTTCGTTGTGCTCGAATGCTTACACAGTTTTAATATCTAATGGTAATTTTTAGGAAAAATGTACATATTTTTGTTTTTTTCATTCAAAAAATGTTCAACTGTTTGAATAGCTTAAGGGACTTAACTGCGGGGTCATCACTCCCTAAGCTTACAAACTACTTCTGAACTAGCTTACACTAAAGACGATACAAACAGCCAAGCGTGAGGGGGGATTCGAACCCCCGACGGGGAACTACCACGCGCATTGCAGTATAGCGCGTCATGCGCTCGACGGTACGCCGCGACTCTTTGTAATTTTGTATATTTGATGAAGGATTATAAATGTTGATGGTTTCAATTTAAAAAATACATTTTTTCACAGTATTTCCTTCACTATTAGTTGACGACGGTAGTCTTTGTTAAGTTTGTAATGAGCTACGATACTATTTTTGGAAAGCCATTTCCATAGCTATTATTGGCTTTCCAAGCAGCTAACCTACTCAACCATCGTTGAGGCGACGATAGCGTTTTCAGCACGTATACATACACATAAACAAAAACTGACACGGCACGTGGAATTATAGATCCATAAAAGTTTTATATATCTGTCACAGTTGGATTGGAACCCCAGACTATATGATTGCGAGTCCAGAACGCTACCACATCAGCTACACCGAGATGCGCTGCAACTGCTATAATATTTCTTACTTACGTGTACTTGCAAAATTTCAAATTCCATTGCGCCGAATGGCTTTGGCTGATTGAGTTCTAAACTTCACGTACCCATGCGGTCTCCTTGTGAAAATGCAAATGTTTGTAGAGCTTATGGGACTTAACTACGGGGCCATAAGTCCCTAAACCAACAAACTACTTATGAACTAGCTTATACTAAAGACGACACAAACATCCATGCCCGAGGGGGGATTCGAACCCTCGACCACAGTGGCCGTGCAGACCGTGACTGGTACGCCGCAGACCGCTCGGCCGTCGCGACTGGCCTCTCCTTGTGAGTTTCGTTGAAGGTCACACTCTTATGAAGGCGTATAACGACCTGCGGCCAGTGACAATATAATTATGTGTATTATTGTGTTTCCGGACACATATTGGGTATTGATGTGAAGAGTGGATAGAACGACACACCGCAACAGGACCTGCTGATTGACCTATGTTTTTCCTTGGCTGTAAAATGAAGTCTAGTTTGGATATACCATTACCCACGACAAGTGCAAGTCGGTTTACATTAGCTGTTGTTCGTTGTGAGAATGCCTCTCTTCTTGGGCTAGAGTCATTTGCCGATAGAGACATTGTAGGTTATAATACGTGAACTGTAGTGTTGATGGACGTAATTCAACTAGTCGTAATTATACAGGTCGTCCATCTGAAGTTTCGGATGAGATTATCTCGAAAAGACAAGTTCTTAAGTTCAAAAGGGGAAATGAAATGATACTACACGTGACCTCCAGTCTCGCCCACTTGGGTGGGGGTGGGGAAAACTTTTAAATCTTAAATGGAAACCCCCATTTTTTATTGCAGATTTGGATTCTCCATATAAAAGTAATGAACTTTAGTCTGAAAATTTTCTTAAACTCTAGACAGATGGAGCTGAAAAAAAAATAATAAACTTAAAATGTTGGTGGAGGGAAGCGGAATGATATTAAAATGTCGGTTGGGAGCTCTCCACAGTTACACCTGACTGTAGCGCTACCGTGACCAAACTGCGAACTATAGCTCAATAATTGTTGTCGAATTCACCAAAATGTTAACATCATATCGACAGTATCTGTAGGAGGAAAGTGAGCCACGTTTCACTAAGGAATATTTTACTTTCGTCAGTTGATGTTTACAATGAAAGTGACGTCTCATCGTATTGCACCGACTTTTATACTGAGCCACAGTTCGCAGTTCGGTCATGGTAGCGCCACTGTCGGGTGAGTAATGGAATTGTGAAGTATTCCTAACGAAATTTTGATGCCGCGCAGGAGTAGCCGAGCGTTTAGCCGGGCGCCGCGGTTCAGCGCGCCCGGTCAGAGGGCTGCACGCCCTCTGTAATAAAACAAAAGCTGAGCCAAAAACGCATCGAACAAGAACGAACAAACAAGAACAGCGTCGTAACGATCAGAACCAAACATAGAGAAAAAAAAGTCCGGTGCGTCACGTTACGGATCGCGCGGCCTTCCGCGTCGGAGGTTCGAATCCTCCCTCGGGCATGGATGTGTGTGTTGTCCTTAGGTTAGTTTAACTTAGTTTTAGTAGGTTGTAAGACTAGGGTCTGATGACCAACGTAGTTTGGTCCCATGCATCCCCATTGAGGAAAAAAAAAAAAAATTAAATTTCGCATACTGAAAGAATTTGTGTACATTTTGTATCGATCTGCTGCGGATCATTCTAAATAAATAGAATTTTACTTTTTTCTCGATTTCAGCGCCATCTGTCAAACATTCTAAGAATGTTTCAGACAAAAGTTAATTAGTTTTGTACGGAGAATCCAAATCTGCAATTAAAATACGGAGGTTTCCATTTGAGATTTAAAAGTTGCTCCCACCCCTACCCAAGGGGGTGGGGGCTGGAGGTCACGTGTAGCATCATTTGATGCCCCCCGCCCCTTTTGAGCTTACGAACTTCTCTTAATAAATCACGGAATAATGTAGATACAGAGGTAAAAATTGGTACACATTCTTGGAATGACATGGGGTTCTATTTGAGAAGAAAAAGGTTCAAAAAATGTCCGACAGATGGCGCTTCAACTGATCAGAAAAGCATAAATTAGCATAACAAATTAAAAGAAAGCGAGGATGATGTTCTCTAAAGGTAATGCTCAATATGTTCACTATAATTCCTCAACAATACCTGTAGTCGAGGAATAATGTTATGAACAGCACTGTAAAGCATATCTGGAGCTATGGTGAGGCATTGGCGTCGGATGATGTCTTTCAGCATCCCTAGAGATGACTGTCGATCACGATACACTTGCGATTTCAGGTAACCCCAAAGCCAATAATCGCACGGACTGAGGCCTGGGGACCTGGGAGGCCAAGCATGACGAAAGTGGCGGTTGACCACACCATCATCACCAAACTTTTGTATGGCCACGTCTTGAATATAGCTCAAGTATTTGGGACCCGCAGCAGATCAGTTTAAAGGAAGACAGAAGCGGTTCAGAGGCGAGCAGCTAGATTTATTACCGGTAGGTTCGACCAATGCGCGAGTGTCACGGAAACGCTCCAGCAACTCAATTGGGGATCGCTGGAAGAAAGACGACATTCTTTTCGTGAATTTCTGTTGATTAAATTTAGAGAGCCGGAATTTGAATCTGAGTGTAGTACGATCTTGCTGCCGCCTACTTACATTTCGCGGAAGATCACAAAGACAAGATAAGAGAAATTAGGGCTCGTACGGAGGCATTTAGTCATTCTTTTTTTCCTCGTTCCATTTGGAAGCGGAATAGGAAAGGAAATGCCTAGTAGTGGTACAGTGTACCCTCCGCCACGCACCTTACGGTGAACTGCGGAGTGTGTATGTAGCTGTAGAAACGAGGTGCGCAAAAGATCTTTCACGCGTCTAGCAATATTTCTTTTTGTTCTAATAAAATCCCTTGTCATTCAAAGCACGTGAGAATGTGTGTTCATTCTTACCTCTCTATCTACATTATTCCGTAATTTATTACGTTTTCAAATTTATACTGACTTTGTACATTGAGCAAGCTATAAAGGAAAGCAAGGAGAAATTTGGAGAAGGAATTAAAGTTCAGGGGGAGGAATTAAAAACATTGCGTTTTGCAATAGTAATTCTGTCAGATACAGCAAACGACCTGGAAGAGCAATTGAACGGAATGGACAGTGTGTTGAAAGGTGCATATAAGATGAACATTAACAAGAGAAAATCTAGGGCAATGGAATGCAGTGTAAGAAAATCAGGTGATGCTGAAGGAATTAGATTGGGAAACGAAGCAATAAAGGAGGTAGATGAGTTTTGTTACTTGGGCAGTAAAATAACAAATGATGGTCGCAGTACAGAGGATATACAGTGCAGAATGGCAATGGGTAGAAAGGCGTTCTTGAAAAAGAGACATTTGTAAACAGCGAATAATGATTTAAGCCTAAGGAAGTCCTTTCTGAAGGCATTTGTATGGAGTATTGCCTTGTATGGGAGTGAGACATGGACGATAAACAGTGCGGACAGGAAGGGGATTGAGGCTTTTGAAATATGGTGCTACAGAAGAATGCTGAAGATTAGGTGGGTGGATCGCGTAACTAATGAGGAGGTACTGAACAGAATTGGGGAGAAAAGAAATTTCTGGCATACCTTGACTAAAAGAAGGGATAGATTGGTAGGACACATTCTTAGACATCAAGGAATTGTGAATTTAGTGTTGGAGGGAAGTGTGTGGGGTAAAAATCGCAGAGGAAGACCAAGAGATGGATACAGTAAGCAGATTCAGACAGATGTAGGTTGCCGTTCTTATGTGGAGATGAAGAGGCTTGCTCAGGATAGGGTATTGTGGAGAGCTGCATCAAACCAGTCTCCGGACTGAAGACGACAACATCATTTACGCTACCTTTTACTTTAGCCAGTTGTATGTAATTGTTTATTTTTCCATTATAATTAATTTAATGTACATAATTGATAATATGTAATTTCCAGTGACATTGTTTGGAAGATATAAATAGGATGCTTTCGCACCATGCGATTGAGTTTTGTTTCATATTTGTTAGGAGGCACAGTTTACGCCAGTAATTAGCATTGTTTTATCCTTGATCAGAGGCTTAATCCACACCAGTAGGGAGTGTTATTTCGTGATGTATTTGAGATATAACCCACATCACTTGGAACTTTAATTTTGAACAATTATGTAAAAGTTCTCTAATGTTAGTCATGTGGAAAGTGTTTCTACTTGTATTATGAATGGACTATTAATATTTGTGCCACATTAAGAGGTACACCTCAGATGTGTGTATTTTACACATGAAGTGTGTAAATTTGTATTGTTGATGTGAGGAATTTAGGTACCTGCTTGTTAGAGATACTTATACACCGACCATAAATGGGGACAACTGGACACTAATGAACCATTAAAAGATCAACGATTAAATTGCAGCCAGCTGTCCCCGTGAGTGACAAACAATGAGAACATCAACAACCATCGACCTACGACATGGCATGACTTTTTGATCACCCGGTTTATACATATAGCATTATGCCATCTAGTTTGTGTACTACGTCGTGTAGGTCTTCGGATACTGACGGCGTCCTTGCCGGTGCCCACAGCTCGCATCCCGTTCTTCGACCCGCTGCCGTCCTACTTCAACGTGTACAACATCTTCGACGGCGGCGACACGCGGCAGGAGGCGACCGCGGAGGCCACTGCGACGGCCAACGGCGCGGCAGCGCGCGACGTAATGGAGGCCGGCGGCGGCGCGGAGGCCGCGATGGCGCGCGGCGCCTCCGCCGAGCAGGCCGCCCCCGCCGCCCCCGCCGCCCCCGCCGCCCCCGCGATTGTCGAGGCCGCCGCCCCCGCCACTTTCCTGAGCGCCGAACTGCCCAGCGCGAGGCAGGCGCAGAGCGCGGAGGAGCCCGCCGCTAGCTTTCCGCAGGTCGTGAGGCTGGCGCCCGCCCCCGCTCCATTGGCCGCCAGGCCCGCCCCCTCGCCCGCCCCCATGCCTGCCTCCGCCCCCGCTCCCGCCCCCGCATCCGCCGCTGCTGCCGCCCCCGCTCCCGCCCCCGCCGCCGCCAGGCCCAGCCTCCCTGCCGCCCTCGCCGACGCCCCGACGCCCTCGCTATCGACAGCAGCGGCGCCGAAGCCCACTGCGACGGCCCCCGCGCTGGCCTCGGCCCCCGCGGCGCACTCGCAGGAAGACGCATCGGCCCACGATGCGGACTTCCACCCCGGCATGCTGACCGCGGCGGCGACCAAGGCGGCCTCTGCCAGCGCCGAGACGCCGTCCGCTTTCCCCACCTCCCCGGCGGCCTTCCTGAGCGGCGGCGGCGCGCCCGCGCGCAGCCGCTTCGGCTGGTACCCGCGCTACAAGTACGTCAACGTCGCCGACGCCCTCGGCCGCACCACCGAGCCGGCCAAGTCGCCTTCGACGGCCCAGTTCCCCGCGACCGCAGTCAGCAAGGCCCCTGCAGCGTAACCTCCCTCGCACCTTCTCTCCCACAACCGCACCAAAACACAACGTTAATGGACATGTGTGAAAATCTCCTTAGTGTTATTACCAGTGGACTTAATAAATTTTGATGAAAAATCAATACCTTCGTTTTTTATTTATGTTTTAATTTATTTATTGTGGTGTCGCACAAGTATAATTTGCGCGCCAACTTTCGCCGCGCGCCGCCATGCACGCACGGCGCGGCGTTCTTACGACGTCAGCCACGAGCGCCCTCTGCTGCAACTCCGCTCATGGCCACGACTGCTGCATCGGCCACTTGAGACTGAGATAGGAACCAGTTAACACTTCGCAATCAAAAAATGTTCAAATGTCTGTAAATCTATCGGACCAAACTGAGTGGTCATCAGTCCGTAGCTTACAAACTACTTAAACCTAGGTAAACTAACCTAAGGACAAACACACACACACCCATGCCCCAGGGAGGACTCGAACCTCCACGGCGAGCAACCGCGCGCTCCGCAGCGAGGCGCTTTAGACCGCTCGGCTACTCCACCGCAGCACTTCGGAATCAGATAGGCACCAGTGAAGACTCGGCTATCGGATAGGCACTAGGAATCATCAGTAGGCAGGCCTCTGGATAATCTGTGTATCAGCATTCTGCAGTCAAGAACTATGTAAAAGTTAAGTATTACCAAGTCTCTATGAAATAAACATCTCTTCTAATTTACTCTAGTGTTTCTAGTTTCTGCTGTCCCACTGGCTGGCCACCTCCGTACCTGCACACGCGTGCATCCTTTATTCCTGTGTCGGTCTCTTTCTACTCGGCCACCGACACATACGACAACCGGCGGAACTGGGACACAAAATTTATCAACTAGCTACCCGCCCCGCTTCCGCACTATTGATTTTTTGGAGGTGGGCTGTTTGGTTGGGATAGGGGGACGAAACGTCTACGGTTATTAGCACCTAGAGAGAAGCCCGGGCGGTCTCTTGTGACGTCACGCAGAGTAAACATCGTTCGCGTCGCTTACTGGCTGCAAGCTACGGCATAGTGGGCCGTGCACCAGTGGCCACCCAGTCAGCTACGCGAATGATGCCTACTCTACGTGACGTCACACGAGAGCGCCGCGGCCTCCTCTCTAGGTGTTGTTGTTATTAGCCCCCGGTGGCGAGGAGAAGGAGTGAGCATAGGAAAGGAGGATGGAAAGGCAGTCCGCGAAGTAAAGAAGGAAATAATAATGGTTGAGTGTGGCTCATTGACCTGCTGCAAGTCTTTCAATTGGACGCTACTTGGGCGAATTGGCGTGTCCCTAGCCTACCTCAGTTATCCAACCGGTGAAAGGGGACCAACAACTTAACGTGCAATCCGAAACAGCTGTCGTTTCTGGCGACTCCTCACATCGTGCACGGCCACTACGGTCGGGGGTTCGAATCCCCCCTCGGGCATGGATATTTGTGCCGTCTTTAGTATAAGGTAGTTGATAAGTAGTTTGTAAGTTTAGGGACTGATGACCCCGTAGTTAAGTCCCATAAGCTTAACAAACATTTGAATTTTGAATTTCCTCACATCGTTAAGACGTAAAGGATGGCGTACAGTGAAGCCTGTTTCTTTGTTTGTTTGTAAATGTATCTGACGAAACTGTGTGGTCATCAGTTCGAAGCTTACAAACTACTTAAACCTAGGTAAACTAACCTAAGGACAACACACAAACCCATGCTCCAGGGATGACTGGAACCTCCACGGCGAGCAACCGCGCGCTCCGCAGCGAGGCGCTTTAGACTGCTCGGCTGCTCCACCGCGGCAGCGGTACTGAAAAAATCCGAGGTCCGACGGGGTTTCGAACCCGCGACCCTTCGGTTTCCCGACAAGCGCTTTAACTCAAGACCACCAGGCCCGACGGGAAAGAAAGAAGGATGACTGCATTAGCTAGGGTCTCCGTGATCGCCACCCACGTACTCACGAAACAACCGTGAGCCCCCTGGCGATTTGTGCTTTACTCTCTATCTATATACAGGGCGTGCCAGTTACCTTGCCCACCCTAAAATATCTCTGGAATAACAACTATTGTAAAACGACAATCACCAGCATCAATGTAAGGCAGGGGCTCATGAATGTAAATATTTATAAACATTCTAAAAAGAAAGCATATGTGGTTTTTATCACAAAGGTATGTTTTTTAAATGGAAAACCTGTATTATTTCATCGGCAATCTATAGCATAACAAATTACATAAACAATGCCGTTGATCTCGAGATGTTGCGCAGGGAAGTTGACCCTTCAATTATGCGAAACGGGCGGCCAGACCACGTCCTGAGGTTCAGCCGTCAGTCTCGTTTGAGTCTCGGGATACGCTAGCCGGGATCTTAATGTATTTCAAGCGTCATCTTCGCTTCACAATACTTCGGGACAGTGGCGTACACAGAATTCTTTTCTGGGGGTGGCACAAGGCTGAGGAGGGTGAGCATGTCCTTAAGGTCTTTGTGACACTAATTTGGTACACTTGTTTCAGCATTCATTATCATAAAGGGTTAAATACTTGCCAACAGCGGAACACGAACTTTGGAATACTTGGACTATAAGACTGAATAAGACTGACCACTTGAAAATTTAAACACAGTTGTACAATATGGTCGAAAAGCAAGTTTTGTACAATGATTCCCACAGGATTAAATGGGCCAAATGACGTAATAACGTAGGCCACATTGTATCCAATAAATAAATAAATGAAATAAAATAAAAACGTAATAAGAAACAACAATAAATAAATAAATAATTAAAAAATAATAAGAATGTTCGAATGTTTGTAATCCGAAGGGAGCAAGCTGCTAACGTCTTTGCCCCTAGCCTCACAAACTATTTAACCTAACTCATTCTAATGACAACATACACACCCACGCCCGAGGGAGGACTCAGAACTTTAGTGGGAGTGGCCGCGTACTCCGTGACATTGCACCCCAGATCACACGACTATTTCCGTGCGGCGCACGTGGTTTGACTGTCTTTTTGGTAAGTGTAGTGTTCCGAAACTCCGTTCTATTTTGTGGTAAATTATTGAACTTTTCACTGTTTAATGTGGTTGAATCACTGTCATATATTTTGCAATCATAGGAACTTGAGAATAACTGCTTAGTGCACCGTAAATGGTAGTGCGTTGGTAATTAGATGGAAGTATTTAATTTGACAAGTGAAGACGTTTTTAAGTGGTGATGCCAGTAGCAGAAAATATCTCCATTACTTGAAAGTCATCCATTTATTTCATAGAGCTGCCAACGTTACACTGCCCCTAAACGCAAAATATTACTGTACACTTTTTTACGTGTAGCGTTTCCAACACTGCGACGCTGCCTTCCGCTCACTGCTCCTCGCCTTCCGGCAGCCACGATACATGCCTTCTGACGCTGCCAACAGCCAGCGCACGAATCGTCAATTTACCGTGAACAAACAATACTGTTTCCGGCGTAACTGATTCATTATAAACAACGCACTGAACAACAATAAAACAACCAATAAATATGTCGCGCCAAGTACGATATTCTCTCAAAAACTTCAAATCAGATTTCCTGTGTTTGCGTTATACTGAATCAATTTCTTCTTCATGCTTTGTAAAGTTGCTACGCAAAACGAGATACGTTTTCATGAAAGCTTTCGCGATCTACAAAATTACACTTGAAACTTACTGACAGGTTGAAATTGTGTGCCAGAAACGGGATTATAACCTGGGACCTTTGCCTTTCGCGGGCAAGCTCTCTACTATAGGAGCTATCCTGGCACGCTTCACGGTCCCTCCACACAACGCTTCTTCTGCCAGTACCTCACCTCCTACTTTACAAACTTCACAGAGGTTCTCCTGTGAACCTTTCAGGACTAGCACTCCTCATTCTGGAAACATTCCTTAGGCTGTTGCTAAGCCATGTCTTCACCATATACTTTCTCCGAGAAGTGCTAGTCCTGCATTCTGCAACGTTTGCAGAACTGTGAAGTTTGGAAAGTAGGAGTCGAGGACTGGCAGAAATGAAGTTGTGAGGAAGCGTCCTGGGATAGCTCAGACGGTAGAGCACTATCCCGTGAAAGGTAAAGGTCGTACGTTCGAATCCCGGATACAGCACACGATTTTAATCCGCCAGGAAGTTACATATCAGCACACACGCTGCGGTAGAGTTAAATTTCACTCAGAAAATTACATTTCACTATGTTTTAAGAAGAATTTCTACTACCATGAAAATCCTTTGTAGATGATGTGTGGAAAAATGCCGTTGAAATTTCTAATTTGTTCCAATAACTGGAAAATCGAAACGCGTAGCTTCAAATAAAACTATAATGTGTAGCAGTACTCTCTCTTAGTTTCAAGGAAAAGAATCCAGAGAGAAGAGCTGTTTACCGAAAACTCCTGAACGCCCTAGCCTGAACTCAGGTCTTGAAATTCACAGTTTTTTCACATAGTTCAATCCTTTATTTACGTATGAGTAAAACACAATAGCTCATTTATCTCCCAAGAAGTCACGAAATAATAAACAATTTTTATTTATTTTTATCGTAAAATACAGAGAAAAAAGAGCAAGAAGCATTAAATGGAAGCATAACACAAAAAGTTAAATTATGTTATGTTAATTACAGGGATTTTGCATTTTTAAACTCTCAATTTCGTGCTGCTCGTAAGTAGAATTTAATTATTCCAAGGTTGAGATTCCTTCCCTTCCTCCCTTCCTCATTCCCCCTCCCACTTTTTCTCTCTCTCCCTTCTCTCTTTCTCTCTCTCTCTTTTCCTTCTCTCTGTCTCTCTCTCTCTTTCTTTCATTTTTCGCCGGGCCGTCTGGTGGGCGGAGAGGGAGGGGGAACGTGCCCCTGTGCCCCCTCCCACCCCCTAAATCCGCCCTTGTTTCGGGATGTAATTGGCGTATCGCGATGCAATCAACGCCATTGTTTATGTGAGGTGTCATGACTGCTCTGACGAAATAATATAGTTTGTATTAAAAAACACATTTGCTTTCGTTTTAGAATCTTTCAAAATATATACATTCATGAGCTCCTGCTTTACATTGGCACCAGTGAAAGTTATTTTACAATAGCTGTTGTTGTTCTAGAGATATTTTGGATGAGCAAGATAACTGGGACATTTTGTATGTCGACGCATATATGTATTTTAGTATGTCTCGCTGTGTGGCCACCTTTCGCAGCAGCTGTTAAAATTTACTGCAGCAGGTTTATCATCTTGTACGGGCTCCATTTAAGACAATTATTTAACACCACACGCACTTCGCTTTTTTAAAACATCTCTTTAGTGCTGCAAGTGATACATAGGTGTGTACAATTCGTTTCCTGTATCGTGCACGATGTGTCTTTTTAAATTGCTGTATAGTTCACTCACTGTATTATTGCTTCTTCCTTACACCCCACTGCTGTTTTAGTCTCCTTGGTTGGAATTGGCGGGTTTGTCATGTGCAAATTTCGCCATTTTTTATCGTTATTTCCGTTTCATTTGTTACCGCTTTTCAAACTTACGGAGCAATTAACATGGCAATAAACGCGAATATATATCTACCCCCTACTCTTAAAGGCAACCCCCCTCCTGTTCACAAACACTGAAACCAATACCCACACCCCTCTTACTCCACCAAATCTCAAGGAAACAATCTGACAAACATCTCAGATATCCTGTTCTCTTAATTTAAAAATAAAGATGCACACAGACCAAACATAAACACATACAACACCCCTTCCCCCCTCCCCCCCCCCACACGCACATAAGTTCCTAATTAAAAAAAATTGAATAAAGATTAAAAATTAAATAAAAATAAATCGTTGGCAACACTCACAAACCACAGGAGAAGCATTTGAACAGACAAAACCACCATACTGGTCATGGATCATATGGCAGAGCGGGATTAAAATAGATGAAGACAAAATAAGCACACTTGCATATGCGGATGAATTACTTGTAATGGCCGATTCAATTAAAAGGTTGCAAACTAATATTTCAGAGCTCGATCAGAGGTGCAAGGATTATAATATGAAGATTAGCACGTCCAAAAAGAAAGTAAAGTCTGTGGGAAAGAGATTTAAGCAGATTGAGTGCCAAATAGGAGGAACAACGTTAGAACAGGTATACAGTTTCAAGTATCTAGGATGTATTTTATCACAGGAGGGCAACATAGTGAAATAACTGGAGTCGAGGTGGAGGAAAGATAATGCAGTGAGTGCTCAGCTAAGATCTACTCTCTTCTGCAACAAGGAAGTCAGTACCAAGACTAAGCTAGCAGTGCACCGCTCTATCTTTCGACCAACTTTGTTGTATGGGAGTGAAAGATGGGTGGATACAGGTTACCTTATTAATAAGGTAGAGGTTACAGATATGAAAGTAGCAAGAGTGATTGCAGGTACTAATAGATGGGAACAATGGCAGGAGGATGTCCATAATGAGGAAGTCAAAGAAGAACTGGGAATGAACACCATAGATAAAGCACTTAGAGCGAACAGACTGAGATGGTGGGGTCATGTTACACGCATGGGAGAAGCAAGGTTACCTAAGAGACTCATGAGCTCGTCAGCGGAGGGTAAGAGGAGTCGAGGTAGACCAAGTAGAAAGTACTTATATTCGGTGAAGAATGATTTTGAAGGAAAAGGCATAACATCAGATGAGGCATAAATGTTAGTTTAGAATAGGGGATCATGGAGGAATTTTATTAGAGGTACTATCCTCCAGACTGAACGCTGAAAGGCATAATCAGTCTCTAATGATGATGATGTGGAAAGTTGACGCAGCTTAGAAAAAGTGAAGAGAAGTATTAACAAATGAAACGGACAAATACTATACAAAAGTAGGTGAAACTTGCCGAGTACAATCATAAAGCGCACAACTCTAACTGACCGACCCCACCAACAACATGGAGAAACAGCAGTGGGATGTAAGTAAGAGGTAATAAAATCGTGAGTAAACTATACATCATACATAACGTGCACAAAAGGAAGAACTTTTCAGTGTACATATAGGAAACGAATTGTAGACACATGTGTGTCATTTACAGAACCACAGAAGATGCTTTAAAAATAAAAACCAAACCGTGTCTGGTGTAAAATAATTGCTTTAATTGCAGGCAGCACAAGAAGGGAAAACTCTGATAGTTGATTAAAAGCATTTTATTTGTTGATATCTTCTTAAGTAGGGGTGGGTGCGTACGCAGTCGGCGAGGTTGTCCGCGGGCACTTTTGGCGCCGCGCCGTGCGGGCACGATGTGAGCGCAGCTCGCTAATTGCTACTCGCGAATAGCGCCGAAGTCTGCCGATGAGACACTATTGACTGCAGATCCGCGAGTCTTTACTCACTTGACAAGTATTCTTTGCTCTGTCATAATTTCCGCGGCGGAGTGGCCGAGCGGATTGCTACGATGCGCGAGAACGTTCCCCGTCTGGGGTTCGAATCCCCCGTTGGGCATGGATGTTTGTGCCGTCTGTAGTATGAGCTAGTTCACAAGTAGTTTGTAAGTTTAGGAACTGATGACCCTGTAGTTGAGTCCCTTATGCTCTACAAACATTTGACTTTTTCTGTCATAATTACTAAACTATAAAATACAATGAATACTTGCTGTGAAATTTAACACACGCAAATTATTTGAGAAAGTACACCTTTAAAGATCAATCATGTGTTGTAAAAAAGATGCCAAGAACATAATATCTAATTTGAACATGCAATAATTCTATCAGATTGAATCAGAGCACGACGTCAAAGGAACAAGTAAAGAAAAAGTATTTTCATGGCGTGAAGCTTAATGAGTACAGCAGTATCTAAATGTGATACGAGGGTCAGTCAGTAAACATTCGCAAGCTGAGGTAGACAATCAAGTACTGCGCGCTTTGTAGGGGTATTTCTTTGCCACTGCGACACATCCATCTTGTGGGTTGCAGCAGTTTAAAGAACCAAATAAAGGTACAGCTCAAGAGCGTCACTTATAGGATGCAAACGCTGTCACAGAAATTCCAAGCTCCAGGCTTTTAAAGCCTTCTCGACAGATGGGACAAGTGATTAAATTTTCAGGTGGAGTCGGCTGAAAAATAAAGCAATGTTCAGGCTTGTAAACGCACTACTGGTGTGTCTACCTTAATTTGCGACTTATTTACTGAGACGGTGCAAGAGTGGCTGACTATGAATCCGAATATTGCAGATTCGAGTCCTGTCACGGTCGCCAACTTTTTATAATACTACTGCCGTATGGGTTGGGGTTAAAATTTGCTTTAATGATGTAATTCTGGTTAGATTACTTCGGGTTTGTGATTAAAATTGTAGACTGAAAATAAAATCTGTGCTAAGTGCCGAACATGAAAAATTTTGTTTTATTGTAAAAATTTGGGCTACATACCTAACACTACTCAGTAAAAAGCGGGCCATCTGTTATTCGATATGGAAGTAGTTCTAATGTTTCTCACAAGAATGCCCGACGATCTATGTGCCACCTATTGCGAGCTTTGTTATTACTGTTTGAGTTGAGGTTCCATCGTGTAGCAAACAGTAACTATTCATTTTGTGCTTTTTCTGCAATGGAAGTGGTAAATAAGCGCTGTAACAGGGGTTAAGGGAGTGTTTCTCAACGCAAGAAAAAGATTAGAGCAGAAGGTAAGTCCTACAAGAACAGCCGGAACGTGACAGTGCCTGAGAAACAACCTCCACCTGTTGCGGTAGGTTTAAATACCTCTACAACATCATAGACCTAGTTTGTCGTTTATTAATAGCTCAAAGTTTTAGTCCTTCGGCTTCTAATGTTGCAGTTCTTTGTATATGCGTTTTTGTTCGGAGTGCAAAGTAGTGAAAAACAGGTTATTAGACGCAGTGTTGACACTTCTAATGGCTTTCTTTTATGTAGGTTTCATGCCGATGCCATATCTATGCAGAAGCATTGCCTTCAAACAATAACTAAACATCTTCAATCAGTTTTATGAACTAGGAGACAACGTTGAGCAAAATTCGTATCCAATGGGAAACATAAGTATTCGTACACAGATTCGACAGAAAGTAGAAGGTAGGGCAGTGTATTTTATACGATTCCTGATGGCAAAGGTGATCATCAACAAGTGTGCAAGCAAACATTTATGGAAATCGAAGGCATCACAAAGCGTAAGGTTGAAACATTGGTTAAATCGAAAAAGCGTGGTGACGTTACGTACGTAGGGAAAATAAAAGCAAAGAGAGGAAGTACATAGGTGATGATGCACAGCGTATGGCTGAATACGTAGCAATTTTCCCCCTCGAGGAAAGTCATTACACAAGAGCCAAAAGTTCACTTAAGTGTTTAAGCAAGATTTGAATTATCAGAGAATGTATGACGCCTTTGTTGACCTTCATCCATACCACAAAGTCCAATACAGCTTTCCATTTACTCGAATTTTGGACATTGCCCGGTTTTTACAGTAGAGGGTATGGCACATAGCCCTATTCTTATTTTTTATAAGGAAAAAAATTTTTTTCATAAAGATAAATATTGAATGGTCAATTTAACTGTAATAAGTCTTTAAAGATTAACGGTAGACACAAATTAAGACGAAAAAATTGCACATAAGACAAGCTGATCGTTTTAGGTTTTTTGCGCTTTACTCAAAATGTTCATTTTGGCACTTAGCACGGATTTTATAGTCAGTCTACAATTAGCCAAAATCTAGTAAAAATGATTCCGCTAAACGGAATGGAGGAATAAATGCTAAATAAATTATATAGTTTAAAGAATCTGAAAATTATGTAGTACGTGTTGTTGCAGTTAGCACCATAAAGGAAGACGGAGTTTACCTAACAAGCAAGCTTTCGTGTTAACGGCAACTCGTTCGGATGAAGGCCGCGCAAGCCCGGTTAAAAACTTGTACAGTGAATGTCAATAAATGTCGTATCAAGTGATCGCTGTTTCACTCGTGCTTCCACCCCTGGTCATACCTGATCAATATTATTAAATATTATTAGTAACAGTTCCAGTTCCTTCCTCAGCAACAGTCCCCTCTCCCACCCGGCAATATCCCGTAACATTACGCTGAAATAAAAATATTTATGTTGGTAAATCACGGTCATGTGATCGATTCGGACCAGTTATCCGATCGAGTTCCGTGCAGTTCACCATGAGCTAAATTTTATTTTAGGGCGTAACTGATAAATTCAGCTGAAAATCACGAAAATTCTTAATTATCGGACCTCGAGTTTCAAAACATTACAGGAAGGAAACGTTATTGCAGGTTCTAAGCATTTTTTGCATACTGAAAAGGAATATATTTCGATGAAAGTTAGCAAATCACAACAATAACTTAAAGAAAGCTGATAATGGGTGAGAGGTGAACATAGGAGAGAATAACGCTTCGTGATAAAAAAATATATATATCTTCGGTGTTTTACCGGTTCGCCGCATGGTTCACCTTCGTACATGGTAATTAGATTGACGGCAGTTACGTTATAAATTCTTTCGTTCAGATCATTGGTGAGAAAGCGGATGGGAGGAGACTAATGCGAAACAATAAAGGAGAATAAACTATCGTGTCTGTGGACTTAATTTTCTGGTCACAAACCAAACAAATACATAAAATAAGAAATAAAGAATATATGCATTTCTATAGAAAATCTGTAAACTTAAATAGTACAGTTTCAGAAAAGAGAGGTAACACTTGAGAAAGAAAAAGAAACGCGTTTTTATTAGCATCTCGCTGTATGCAGTGGTGAGATTACTGGTCAGCAACCCCAGTGATCGAGTTAGTTGAACGTCAGTTTTGTTAATTTCCTTTTCGATTAAAAAGTAACAAACGAACTTTCACACAAGTATTCAATTCTGAGCATATTTCACACTGGAGCATCTAGCTAGGGTGACCGGATGTCCCATATTTTACGGGATCGTTCCTTATTTAGCCTAAGCTTCCCATTGTCCAGAAAAAAACACATATTTTACTGACTGTCCCATATTTTCTGAATTAACTGCTTTTTAAAGTAATATTAGCGCAACAAAACGGAGAACGAATGTAGTCTAATCAAGCAATAAATGAAATAGGCTTCGACTCAGAGGGAATGAGGCACAATTTTGGACGTAATTCTTTCATATATTTGCAACATTTCATCCTTTGGAGGTGATCATTTTTATTTAAATGAAAAAAAAAGCGTAGGGTGCCGAAAATCGCTATATAGATTTTAAAGCATTCTCGGGAAACCTATAATTCTATACATTCTTTTTTTAAAAAAAAAAAAAAAAAAAAAAAAAAAAAAAAAAAAAAAAAAAACTAATGCTTCCTCACGACATGTGCAAGTCGCCCCACTATACAAATTCAGTGATTAATGAATTCATCGAAGAATACAGAGTGATGAAAGAGCCTGATTTCTTGGCCATTTTAAGTTCATTTAACGAGACAGTAATTGATTATATTATACCGTGCTTATACGAAGCTCATCGCGTTTATCCATGTTTACACTACTGGCCATTCAATTTGCAACACCAAGAAGAAATGCAGATGATAAACGGGTATTCTTTGAACAAATATATTATACCAGAACTGATATGTGATTACATTTTCACCCAATTTGGGTGCATAGATCATGAGAAATAAGTACCCAGATCTACCACCTCTGGCCGTTATAACGGCCTTGATACGCGTAGGCATTGAGTCAAACAGAGCTTGGATGGCGTGTATAGGGACAGATGCCCATGCAGCTTCAACTCGATACCAGAGTCCTTCAAGAGTAGTGACTGGCATATTGTGACGAGCCAGGTTCTCGGCCACCATTGACCAGACGTTTTCAATGGGTGAGAGATCTGGAGAATGTGCTGGCCAGGGCAGCATTCAAACATTTTCCGTAACCAGTAAGGCCCGTACAGGACCTGCAACATGCGCTTGTCGATTACCCTGCTGAAATGTAGGGTTTCGCAGGGATCAAATGGAGCGTTGAGCCACGCGTCATAACTCATCTGAAATGCTACTTCCACTGTTCAAGTGCCATCGATACGAACAAGAGATGACCAAGATGTGTAACTAATGACACCCCATACCATCACGTCGGTTGATATGCCAGTATGGCGATGACGAATACACGCTTCCAATGTGCGTTCACCGCGATGTCGCAAAACACGGATGCACCCATCATGATGCTGTAAACAGAACCTTGATTTATCCGAAAAAATGACGCTTTGCCATTCGAGCACCCAGGTTCGTCATTGCGTGCACCATCGAAGGCGCTCCTGTCTGTGATGCAGCGTCAATGGTAACCGCAGCCATGGTCTCCGAGCTGATAGTCCATGCTGCTGCAAACGTCATCGAACTGTTCGTGCAGATGGTCGTTGTCTTGCAAACGTCCCCATCTGTTGACTCAGGGATCGGGACGTGGCTTTACGATCTGTTACAGCCATGCGGATAAGATGCCTGTCATCTCGACTGCTAACGATACGAGGCCGTTGGGATCCAGCACGGCGTTCCGTATTGCCCACCGATTCTATATTCTGCTAACAGTCATTGGATCGCGACCAACCCGAGCTGCAATGTCGCGATACGATGAACCGCAATCGCGATAGGCTACAATCCGACATTTATAAAAGTCGGAAACTCGATGTTACGCATTTCTCCTCCTTACACGAGTCATCACAACAACGTTTCACTTGGCAACGTCGATCAACTGCTGTTTGTGTATGAGAAATCAGTTGGAAACTTTCCTCATGTCAGCACGTTGTATGTGTCGCCACCGGCGCCAACCTTGTGTGAACGCTCTGAAAAGCTAATCATTTGCATATCACAGCATCCTATTCCTGTCGGTTAAATTTCGCGTCTGTAGCACGTCATCTTCGTAGTGTAGCAATTTTATGGGCAAGGAGTGTACATACTAATATCACAGTCCAATTAATATGTAAAAGTTTACATCTGGGATTACCCATTTTTGGTACTGAACGCATTTAACTAGTCTCAGCTGAAATATCATCATCTGTGGAAGCGTGTTCAGTAAAGAATTAAACATTTACATGAGTTTTATGAAAATATGCTGCTAGAATGTTATGAAGAACAGATTATTGAGAAAGTGAACCGTCTTCAAAATATCCATGAAAACAAAATTTATCAATTGAGATCTGTATAGACAGTTGGTAAAAACTAGTCTCACATTTTTAACATAATTGCATCTGAAGATATCTGGAGCAAATGCTGATGTAAAAATAGTTTTTTCCGTCACAAGTATGTTATAGACTGCGAAAACAACATATTTAGTATTCAAACTGTGAAGGATGTAATTATAATAAGAACTCATTTTTACAATACTAGATGTGGTAATTATTATGTGAAACTACCGACCTCCGGAATGACACACATTCTTCTACCAAAATATAATTCACAAGGAAATACATAAAGTGCGTAAGTAATCATAACTGTTTCATACTTGTCTGCGTGTGAGAACTATAAAAGAAAAAAAAACTTTAACAATGCAATTTATTTGGTTTTTAGTTGTGCGAGTAGTTATGTTCAAAACGTTCAAAAAATTGTAAACCTATTGGTCCAAACTGCTATGCTCACCAGTCCCTAGACTTACAAACTACATAAACTAACTTACACTAAAGGCAACACACACCTTTAGCCAAGGGAGGACTGTAAGCTGCAACGGCGAGTATTGTATTAGCATCTGACTTGATATGTCTTACTTATTGAGATTACGCTATATGTAGTTTGTCCTGTTCCCAAAAACCCCCAATTCCGGTGCTTCTCCCGTTGCTTTCATGTTCTTTAAACAAATAATTTTCCTGTTGCGGTAATACACTTCTAAAATAAGAGATTTCCAGAAAAGAAAAACGTAAATACGAGAACCACCGAATACGACACGTTATCTTGGAAAGAGTTGGGACCGAGAAACATTGGCTTTGCTATCTATACTGTGTGTGCATCAATCCGTGCGTTAATATGATTATGCATTATCACTACAGCTAAGGTCCACATTTAATGACACACTTATCGGTACCCATAGGTGTCCCGTATTTCTAGTTTGGAAATGTGCTCATCTTGTCTAAACACATGCGTGAACTCTTTGAGATGTAAGTTCTTGTAAAAAAAAAAAATAATAATAATAATAATAAAACCAACAGTTGTAACAGAGCGGTGGCGGCGACGGGGGGGGGGGGGGTGTAAGGGAAGGTAAGATGGGTTGGTGTTTAGGCCACTGGAATTAATTTTTTTGATTTGATAAGTAAACATGTATTATGTGTAATAATGGTTGTGTAACGTCACTGACCTGACCTAAAACTCGTTTTTAGCTATGTTTAAACTCGTAAATAAAATGTCAAGTGAATGTAATTAAATTTTGATTATTTTGCAATCCAATTAGTGTAATTAACAAAGCTATGGCCCGATCTGACAACTTTACAAAAGATTTCACTTACCTTTACATTCCTTACAATCTCCTTTCGGAGACGTGCACACACCAGATAGCTGAAAATAAATCTACCGCGTATTTTTTAATTTGCACTCGTATGATAGCAATAATTTTGAATAATGACCTTTTCTATGATAATCAAGGCGACGTGATTGGTTGGTTGGTGCACACCAACCACTAATCTTAATATTTTATAAATAGCACTTTTTTTGGTAAAATTGCAAGTTTCACGTATGTTAAGCTTTGAAAATAGTTCCATTTTGTTAACTGAAAAATAATTGGTTCTGGTAGGATAGATTTTGGCGGTGGCAAGAATTGTTGAACTCAGTATTAAGTGAGCGTCCAAATATTATTATCCAATTAATAAAATTTGAATTCTAATTTTTGTGATTAGTTTTTGATCAATGTTAATACTTATCAACGTCTCTTACGATTTCGTTTACTGATCATCAATAGGTATCGTAATAATGGCGTCTGCCATTCTAAGTTCAAGTGCAGTTAAGTTAATCAAGTTTCACAGTCAAGATAATAATTCATTACTGAACCTGCATTCAAGTTATCTCTCTCTCTCTCTCTCTCTCTTTTGTAAGGAAAGGAAGACTGTCCTGCTATGGTCAATGTGCTTTGTTACTTAGCTCAAGAATGGGGTTACTACTCATTACAAAAAGGAGAAGTTACATAACTTTAACATTACATTTGAAAATATTCAATTCAGCTAGCAGAGTTACATTTAACATTAATTACAATTAGTTTGACATGCATATGCAGTTTGCTACTTATCTCAGTTAATTGTCCAGTGATGTCCGTTACAATCACTTTGACAATGTTTCTCTCCAATACAAACATCAGGTTACAAGATTTCTCTTTCACTGAAATTCTTCTCTTTGCTCCTCCTTCCGCAGCTTAACAGCAGTATGATGGTTTATTTTCGCGTACCGTGTATTCATCCGCGACCGTTAGCGTCCGCGACGAGCTGGTAAGCTCCGCACGACACGACTGTAACCGATTTTGCACGCACGAATCCTACCTTGAACAGGAGTAACGAATAACTTTTTTATTAAATATATTTCACTTCTTTCACTTTTAACATTTTAACATTTTCACTTTCAAAATAGTACTGTTACATTATCAACTTGAGCACTCCGCGAGCCATGATAGGAACGTCCGACAATTGTCACTGGAAAAGATACTGCTGTGCTGCCTGCGCTACAACTAGCAAGCGCCACAGTCTAACATTGTCTTTGGTCTGAGAGGGGTTGTTTTTGCAACTATCGATCTTTGAATTTCCACACAAAGCAAAATAATTTTACATAGTTAAACGAGACAACATAAATAAATACAACTAGTACAAAATGCATTTACAAAACAGTTATAAAAAAATAAACATTGAGAAATACGATATGCATTATACTCAACAGATGACAAGTCATTACGTTTACATAGAATACACACCTATTACACTGTACATCATCAAAGACGTGACATTTATGCACATAAAATTACGTAGATATTTCACACGTTTTTAAATGAATAATTGTCTCAAAATATAGTTTTCATTCGCTTAACATGTAAGCAAACAGCTTTAATTTCGAAACAATGTTTTGCAATAAGTTATTGATGTATTCAAAGCATTTTATTCGTCTTTGAACCGGTACATGATTTCCTTGGTTAATTACGAAAGTGCTATTATGCACAATCGCATATTATTAGTTACTATGGACCTGACAAAAAATAAATCACTTGTGAAGTAATGGTCAACCGGGAGAATTTAGAAAGTTGGTTCTATTGTGATGTTGTCGACTATTAGGCAATGAAACATCTCGAGACATACGAAAGCAGACACAATGATACAGTTACTTCGAAGGTACATCCAGTGTTGTATATGTGAAATGTCTGCAAAATACGTCGAGAACAGAGTTAGTAGGAAAAACGTAATAAATCAATACGTCATGCCTGATGAGGCGCTTTCTCATGAACCTAATTGTTTATGACTCCATATCTCACGAACTGTGTGACGTACTATGATAAAATTTCGAACGTACGTTCATTGGTATGTGTGTATTCTAGCTGTAACATTTCTCGCGAATACGCGTAATAAATTGTAACGTCGTGCCGAATGCCGTAATTTTACTGCATGAACGCCGAAAAAGTAGACAGCGACAAACTATTTTCCTTTCATCATGTTGCTGTGGTTGTCAGCGAGAAAAGTTTCCTAAAGGTTTGAAACTATGATTAAAGTTTGTTACAAATCGCTAAGTGCTCTCCTTCTCACTGATAAAGTCACACTATCACGTGCCGCAAGACGGAGAAATTGTCATTGTTTATGATATCATACCTCCTGCACTGTCGGCCCTATCGCAAAATCCTTTCTTAGGTAACGTCTTCTACATATAAACTACATTCCTGCAAAATTCCGCCTTCATAGGTGAAGTAGTTTCTGAGATTTCGTGTTTAGTCAGTGAGTGAGTGAGTGAATGGTACAGATATCGAGATAAATATCTTGATCCGATCGCTGCCAAACTTTAAGTCTCTTCAAGCGCAAAGCACGTCTACGTGAGTTCTTCATCTGTTGCTTAAAACCGGCGAAGATGCTTTCCCTTCTTCGTCTAGACATGCAAGACCCACCATCGTTCGTGGGTGAGTTTCCGCAACAAACATCCTTTTCAAATCAGAGGAGTAACGCATCTAATACTGATCAACTGCTATGGCTTAGATTTGAAAGCTCAAATGCGTGATTATCCGTTACAAAAGTATAGAGATAGTTAACTTCCGTGCTCTAAAATTCAATTGCAAGGAATATAATTATTTCTTGCTTAACTTCTTAACAATGGAATGTAGTATCCAAACCGTTACGCTGCTGATATTGGCAGCGGTGCTATAAATGGGACCCTTGTAGAGAACCATACGAGCAGTTTCTGTACCAAGATATGATAGTTTCAATACGCTGTCGTATCTCAGTTCTAGGGCCTGTGTCTGTGCAAAATGTTTATTTAAAATGATTGAGGATGTTCGAGGGTACTATGATTCAGTTCACATTCTACTTTTAAAGAGACAAGGTCGAGAAAATAATGCAAGGGCGATTAATTATTGTATGCGTTTTGATTTCAACACAAGCTGCATATTTAACGTAACATTTCATCAATAAGAGGCATTAAGTATCAAGTCTGTAAAAGTATCCTGGAGCAGAACGCCCAAAAGTAAAAGCAACTTTCGACGGTCCAGAACAGAGACGAAAAGACAAAATATGTCGCGAAGTAGCAAAACCGATTAGGAAAGAGAGGCAGCTCTAGCAGTGTTACGATTTAAATAGATAAACGAAAAAGTCTTTTACTGCAATTTTGATTTTCAATTATTAAACTGATAAAACTACAAACAGACAAGACTCCAGGGAAGCCGGATACTATCAGCTTGTTGATTTACATATAACTTTCCATCGACAGCTAAAAGAGTGATACAATATTTTCATATAATGGTGTCACATTTCCTCTACAATACTTTACAATGCGTAACACAGCAGCGTGTAGAAATGTACTATTTAGTGAGGGAATTGCTTCACAAACCTTCACCATCGAGAGCTACAGCCACCGTCACTTTATACCGAAAGTGATATAAATTTTCGCAAATCTATGGATCATGTCACGTTATGTCAATACGGATGGGCCATAATGTTAATTTAAACTCAATCGAATACATTAGAGCTAAGTTTCTCTCGGAAATCCTTACGAGTTCCTCCACACAGTTCAAACCTCTCCCCAAGACTTTCCTATGTACTGGCTATCGTCTTTTCCTTTCGTATATTCATCTTCTGACGGAAATGGATAATGGACCGGTGACACAACATTAAACGAAAAACTCGAAAGTGAACTAATGAATTTGTTCAGATGCTTCGATTACTTCCTTAAATAAGAGAAACAATTTGTACAAAGAAGTAAGTACCTTTGTAAAAATATATAAGCGAATAACGATGAAAATTATTAGGGATAAAATATTATGTTCTAAAGAATTGTACTATATGATCCTCCGTGGGCTGCCTATGGCGTTAACTAGGTTAACTATATCCTTGGCGTATACTGGAAACCTCATAACCCAGAAAAGTTATGCATGGTTCTTGCACGTAATAACTTTTTGCACGTAATACCTTTTTATCCTCACTACGTCTCACTGGTATTCTAATTGTTGAGAAACTAGGTTTTCTACCTAATAATGCAATAAAAATATCTGTGATTCTTTTTTTTTTTTTGGGATAGGGGTCTTCAGTACAAGCCAGGCATTTGTGCAAATGTGTGCATCATAAAGGATTTAGTGTTGCACTATAGAGAAACAAATGTTCATAACTCTTGATGTATGCATTTCAGAGGTTGTTTTTAATGGCGATAATTGTTTGCCTTGTTGCACACTACCCCCTCTGGAAACATGCAATACAAATGGCTTACACTAGAAGAGACATGTTTTGTAGTATCAAAGATGAAGAACCGCTCACCGCTCTTAACGAGTGCGTTTTAGAGGCAGTGTTTTTTTGTTTTTTTTTTTTTTTTTTAATTATTTCTTTGAAATATCTTTCCTCTAATATCCCCGGATATTGATCATTATTTCTCAAGCATGTTAAGCAAAAGATAAATCAAAATCTTTAAAAAGTCGTAACGGGTAGCAGACAAGAAACTATAGTTTCTCATACTACAATGAAGTGATAATTGACATCTTGTTAAATGGTTCTTCCGTCGTTTCTTGTCAGTATAAATTCATTATGAAAATAAAAATACATAATTTTGTGTCTGTTCTACAGGTTTGTTTATTATGTTAATCGATTTTCGGCTTCTTAGGTCAGCATCAGACATTTAGTGACGTTTTGTCAAAGACCTTGCATTCTGAACAAACCACAAGAGACGGTACATCCAAAGAAATAAATGATCTTCTTTGATAGAGCAGCTACAATGTAAATACATACCTAAATGAAATTTATAAATTAATCGTAGTTCAAAACGGAAACACTGATACTATACATCGAGAAACATTAAAGATACAACAATTTCATGACTACAGTGAATAAAATAAAATTAAACAAGAATCTAAAGTTTGAAGTATTGTTCAAAACACAAGATGACGCAGAACCTAAGAAACCTGGGAAAGTGTTATAAATAAATAAAGAAATAGACAAAAATAGAGGGGTGGGATGGGAGGGTATAGGTGGGGTGCATTGGAGAATTGTGAAGCTTCACAAATCGGAGATATGCACTCGAACGGAGAAACGGTGAAAATAAACATATTCAATTATAGAGATCACAGTTAAATAAAGAATCAAGGAAATAGTGTACCAGGTTCCTAATATTTATTGTATATTTCTTACGTTTTGTGTCACCTTGTGTTTTGAACAACCCTTAAAACTTTAGATCCTTGTTTCATTTTATTCACTATAGTTATTGTTGTCATGAAATTGTTATATATTTACTGTTCCTCGAGGTACAGTATCAATGTTTCCTTTTTACAGTACTAAATTTATAAATTTCATTGCAATATTTATTTGCATTGTAAGTTCTCCATCAAAGAAGATCATTTATTTCTTTGCATGTATCATCTCTTCTGGATTGTTGACAACTCAAGGTCTTTGACTAAACTTGAGTAAATGTCTGATGACAGCCTAAGAAGTCGAAAATCGATTAAAATAATAAACAAACATGTGGAACAAATACAAAATTGTGTATTTTAATTTTCTTGTTTATTGATATCATTAAAGATATTAGTACTTCGTAACAGACAGTTTATTGTAAACACCAACATTTACAAATTATTATAAAATTTCAACCACAAAACTTATCAGGCTTGATTCCATATTGGAATGGGTGCTCCACGACTGTATTTGATTTGTGGTAATTATTCAGCAATCAATCGTCATAAATATAAATTCTTTATTTATATTTATGACGACTGATTGCTGAATAATTACCACAATATTTGTGACTATGAGTTGTTTTAGTTGTCCTGTGGACAAATGCATGGTGAAAGTCCACTCCCGTCAGATAGCTGGGAGCTGCAATTTCTACCGAAGAGTTTCACGTAGAAAGTTGTCGGGACTAATGAGACGTTGAGGGGTATATAAAGTGAGGGCGGGGTTCAGGGAGCGTGGTTCACCCCAGCACTCGGACACGGCTGACAGGCGACGACTGCACGCGATATGGCCGGCTACGCAGCTATGGTAAGCCACCGACTGTGTCCTCAGACACGACTTCTACAAATTACCATGTTCTTCTGTATTTGTTTGTTTTCTCTATAAATTTAAGCCGCGGCGGAGTGGCCAAGCGCATTGAGGCACTATGCGCCGATGCACGAGAATGCTCCCCGTTGGGGGTTCCAGTCCTCCATTGGGCATGGATGTTTGTGCTGTCTTTAGTGTAAGGTAGTTCATAAGTAGTTTGTAAGTTTAGGGACTGATGACCACGCAGTTAAGTCCCATAAGCTTTACAAACATTTGCACATTTGAATTTAAGTAAACCACACAATCATGTTTCCATGTAAACAAATATTTGAACTACCACCACAATGCATACTCCCACAATGTTTTCATATTGCGACAAACTATATTTTCTGGCAATATGAACGCCTGCATTACTGGCAGTTTAAAAATGTTATCTTTAGTACACTACTGGCCATTAAAACTGCCACACCGAGAAGAAACGTAGATGATAAACGGGTATTCATTGTACAGATGTATTGTACTAGAACTTACATGTGATTACATTTTCACGCAGTTTGGGTGCATAGATCCTGAGAAATCAGTACCCAGAACAACCACCTATGGCCGTAATAACGGCCTTGATACGCCTGGGCATTGAGTCAAACAGCTTCATTTCGCGTCTGTTGCACGTCATCTTCGTGGTGTAGCAATTTTCATGGCCAGGAATGTATATTAGTGATCTGACGGACAGAGTGAGTTGCAATCTACGGCGGTTTGCTAATGCTGCTGTGGTATAGAGGAGGGTCGTCATTGAATAAATATAATAGGATGCAGGATGACTTGGACCAAATTTCTTGGTGGCGTGAAATTAAACATATCGTTCAGAAATATTCACATTTCTTTGAACTACTTTTCCTCTTATTCGATATCAGTTTTACCGAAAGACAGCCACTCGGTGAGTTGCCTCTTTTACTTTTCATACAGATTCGATTTTCACACCAATGCTCGTATCTTAAGGAACTGTGCTTGTAATCCATCAACTCCATTTCCTTTATGGTTCTTAATCTCCCTCAAAGTAATTTCTACTGCTTCTTCCAACATGCAGTATGGTTTATTCTGTAGTGTAACTCTCGTGTCCTCTTCTAATTCAATATCGTTTGGTTGTTGATAAATCTCTGACAGTCACTCTATCAATTTGCTATCTTATCAACACTTCCCCTTGTTTACTTCCACTTCAACAATTTTACCATAACTTCTTTCTATTCCGATACTTGTCCTGCTTTTGTTTACTTTAAAGACTAGATCAGCGTCTAATTTATATTTCATTTCATATTTCTACTATTTTGTAATTTCCCTAATTTCGTCTTTCATTTGTCGACATCGCCGATTTAAACCAAATAGTAAGCGTTTAGCCAGACGTTTGGCAGAGTGAAAACAAATGTGACGAATAGTTCGGAATAAATACCATTTCTGGTACCCGTAGAGCGAGGTATGAGACATTTATCTTAGCATAGTTTCCCGATAGTGGATGGCACAGGTAGAAGAAACAGGTGCCTGTGTGAAGACACATTTTAATTTTTTTTCCCGTTATTCACAATGTTAATGTTAAATTTACTGCATCATTAATATTCTCATAAAGGTCTTCCAACGATACAAAGAAAAATGTGGAATGGAAATTATATTTTCAGCGTCCACGTCGACTATGCAAATAACTTTTGAGAAAAATGCTTTATTTAAACTGTACAGGGTTTTGGCGAGTTTCATGTCGAGCTTGCCCTATGTTAAAGGGGCGCGCAAACGTTCGCAGCCCCAATTTCCTGTCGAGTTAAGCGGAATGAGGACTTGGATAGCTGGTTTCTTACTTTTAGGTCAGCGTCATGTAAATAATTTGCACCTTTTCTGGTCCGACAGGAGAATTTTTAGTTGCTTTAAAATTTAATGAACAAACTCAATTCAACTATTCCTGCATTTTACTCCATATTACAACCAATGGATAGAAAAAAGAAACGTTTGCATAACTCTACACCAAAGACAGCTTAGTTACTAGTTATTACGATAGTTCTTTCAATTTCTTCAGAAATTTTGCTAGAATTGTCAAAAGAGATAACTTATCCATTTTAAGTCAAGAACTGAGAGCTTTAAGACGTTCACGTGGTAATGTCGGTTGTCATCTTTGGGATTCTGTTTTATACCAGAAAATAGGAAAACAACTTCAAAGGTAGATCGTACGAGTAATTATAAAGGTTTTCAAAATGTGCTAAAATACTGTTTCCTGAACTTAATACAATACAAAATATTTCTCCAAGCTCCCACAATTAAAAAAAAAAAATAAAAAAAAAAAAATAAAAAAAAATTTCATAAGGATATATAAACACAGAGCAACAATAGTGGTTTACGGACTTTTAAGTTACCTCTCAACAACTTTCTACTTTTTATATTCATTTCCAAAATTGTAATACTCTGTGAGTATGATAATGTGTCAACACAGTTAGTAGACTTACTAACGAAACATGCTTTCCATAGTTGGCGCTCCTGTTGGCGACCCTGGCGTGCGCCGCGACCGCAGCAGTTGTCAGCCCTGACGGCTCCAGAGGGGAATCCCTGGCAGTAGCAGACAGCTTCGGCTTCGGTTTCGCCGCCTGGCCGTGGGGCGTGTGGCCTTACGGTGAGTGCAGTAGTGGCAACATCACAGATACACAGATGTTGGCACTAGATAAGACAAGTGATAGACTTTTCTTGCAGCAGCTGAATATTATGTATTTCACTGTAATGTGAAATACATAAATGATAGACTATTGGCAATCAAATGGGAATTTAAAGGAATGGATGTCACTGTTATTGTAACACGAATGGCAGTACTGGTGAATCGCCGGAAAATATTGTGGGGTTCTACAGGCTGAGTCAAAGGTCACAGTATATCATGTTATTTCAAAAACTCTTCAGGAAAAGGGAATTCTGAATATTCCAGTAAGATGTGGGTGAGATGGTCTATCTTTTACGGTATCCACCGAACATGGACACCATTTTGAAATCAGTCATCTTTAAGTTATTTTGAAATGAAAAGAATTCGTGTGCTATATCAATTAAAATCAACATTTTCTGACAAGAGCATTCTTGTAAACAACTCCACATAGCAGTTATGGTTCAAAAGGTGCAACAAGATCCAGTTTTTGTACACGGTATCTTGTTCTTTGGTGAGTCAAACATTTTTGTAAGTGGTAAAGACAGCTGTCACAACCGTGGAAACTTCAAAGAAAAGGTTATGGTGTGGAATATGGTGTACTCGTCTGCAAGAAGTGATGTTTCAATTAGGAATGAACAGGGTTGGGCTTCACCACACTATGAAACAGTTGTTCGTCACTGGTTAGACGGTCAGATTCCTGGTCACTGAATTGCCCAACGTCGTTGCGTGGAATGGTCATACAGATCAACAGATCTTACACTACTTGACTTTTACCTGTGGGGCCATTTAAAGCTAAAAGTATATGTGGAGGAAATTAGAAACAGAGAGCTACGCGTTGAAAAAGCTTGGCCATGCGAGTCAGTCAGGGGCAGATCCAGAACTGCCTGCTGGGGGGGGGGGGGGAAGGGGAGCGGTGAAAGAATTCTCTTCATCGGCTAAATTCTGACTCAGCAAAAAAAAAAAAAAAAAAAAAAAAAAAAAAAAAAAAAAAAAAAAAAAAAAAAAAACTCTAGTACCAGCCAGTTATTTTTACCTCACTCGAACGTCCCTTCGCCCCCTACCCCTCTTGGATCCGCCTATGCTGCGTGTAGATGACGATTGAATTCTGCACCTTCAAATGTGCGTTGACTAAGAGGGACAGCATGTTGGACAAATTATGTAAATGACTGTTGTTTAAGGAGACCTACCCAGTCGGTACTCCAGCAAAATGTGTTGTATTACTCTTGCAAGAAGTCGTGGCCCTTGCGCAATAAATAATTGTAGCTTAGTGCGCAGGGCGAGTCCATTTCTTTGTTTCCGAGGGGCGGCCGGCTCAGTTCCATGTTACCAGGTGGGCCGTGCACTTCTTCTGTTAAGCAGGCAGTCAACTGTGCCCCGCGACCAGTAGGCAACAAGCAACCGAAGCTGCCGCCCCTCCAAAACACAGGAATGGACTCGCCCATCGCACAAGTTAAGAAGGCAGGGGCCACGACTTCTTGCTAGAGCTATCCCTATTGAAACATAGATGCTACGTAGAATATGGTTATATGAATGAACGTTTCAGAAAAATAGTACACTTACAATCAAGATCTACATCTACATCTACATAGATACTCTGCAAATCACATTAAAGTTCCTGGCAGAGGGTTCAATAACCACTTTCATAACTTTTCTCTACCGTTCCATTCTCTAATAGCGCGCGGGAACAAAGAACACCTAAATCGTTCCGTTTTCGATCTGATTTCTCTTATTTTAATGGGATGGTCATGTCTCCCTAAGTAGGTGGGTGCTAGGAAGATATTTTCACATTCAGAACTAAAAGTCGGTGACTGAAACTTCGCAAACAGATCACGCCGCAATGAATAACGTCTTTCTTTTAATGATTTCCACTCCAATTCTTGCAACATTTCCGTGACGCTTCCCCCCCCCCCCCCCCCGTAACGTGATAAAACAAAACGAGCTGCCCTTCTCTGAACCTTCTCAATGTCTTCCGTCAGAGGACGCGCAAGTGTGATGTAGGCAGTCTCTTTGGTGGAGCTGGTGCATCTTCGAAGCGTTCTGCCGATGAAACGTAACCTTTGGTTCGCCTCCCCCACAATATTTTCTATGTGTTCTCTCCAGTCAAAGTTGTTCGTAATTGTAACTCCTAGGTATTTGGTAGAATCTACGACCTTAAGGTTTGACTGATTTATCGCGTGATTAAAGTTCAGCGGATTTCTTTTAGTGGTCACGAGTATTACTTCACACTTTTCTTTATTTAGTGTCAATTGCCAATTTTCGCACCATGCAGAAATTTTGTCTAAATCGCTTTGCAGTTGCTTTTGATCCTCAGTTGACTTCACTAACCGATAAACGACAGCATCATCCGTGAAGAGTCTAAGGGAGCTATTCAGATTGTCTCCTAAATCTTTTATAAACACGAGGAAGAGTAATGGCCCTATAACGCTTCCCTGTGGAACGCCAGATATCACTTTTGTTTTACTCGATGACTTACCGTCAATTACAACGAACTGTGTTCTTTCTGATAGGAAATCGTGAACCCAATCGCACAATTGGGGAGATATTCCATAAGCACGCAATTTCATAAGAAGCCGCTTGTGGGGTACAGTGTCAAAAGTCTTGCTGCAATCCAGAAATATGGAATCGATTTAAGATCCCTTGTCGATGGCACTTAATACTTTATGTGAATAAAGGGCAAGCTGTGTTTCGCTAGAGTGATACTTTCTAAATGTGTGTTGACTACTGGGTAATAGGTCGTTCTCTTCGAGGTAGTTTTTAATATTCGAACAAAGTATATGTTCCAAAATCCTACTGCAAATCGACGTCAATGAGATAGGTATGTAATTTTGGGGATCACTCCTATTGCCTTTCTTGAATATTGGAGTAACTTGGGCAACTTTCCAGTCTTTGGGTACGGATCTTTCGCTGAGTGATCGGTTGTAAATTATAGCTAAGTACGGAGCTATTGCATCAGCATACTCTGAGAGGAATCTAGTTGGTATACAATCTGGCCCGGAAGATTTATGTTTGTTTAGTGACTTAAGTTGTTTTACTACTCCAGGAACATCTACTTCTAAGTTTCGCATGCTGGCAGCTGTTCTTGGACTGAATATTGGAGTGTTCACTTCGTCTTCTTTGGTGAAAGAATTTCGGAAAGCTGTGTTTAGTAATTCTGCCTTAGCAGTACTGTCATCGGTAGTATTACCATTGCTATCGCGTAGTGAAAGTATTGTTTGTGTTTTGCCGGTAGTGTACTTCACATATGACCAGAATTTCTTTGGATTTTCTGCAAGATAATCATTTGCATGTGGTGCCTATGATCGGTACATACCGTAGAAGATAGACTTTCCTGCAGAGTTCTTGAAATACAAGGGTGTGACCTGTCACTCACCCTGTCTTAGCATAAAAAATAATTGAACTAATAGATGATTTAGATACGGAAAATTTGTTTCAAAATGTCACAATATGTGCAACATACTAACACCGTTTTGATGTTTGCAGGTTACCCTGGAGCATTCCCCTATCCTTACCTAGGATGAAAAGAAGCAGAGGTGTTGCTGACAGTAAATTGGAACTGAAGATAGAATATGTGATCTGTAATGCCGAAATTTCTGTTTAATGATTAAAGATGTGTGTCAACAACAGAATAGTTATTTAAATACATAGTACCACATCCTCATTGACCGAACGCCATTCCTTCCAAAACCGTATAAATCTTAACATGAGATATTTCTTTAAGTAAAAACTGACCATCTGAAAGTAATTACTTACTAATTTAACATTATTTAAATACAAAAAAGGACCGTTAACCCTACACTGCATGGTTTTGCCGCTTGGCAACGCAAATGCTTGTTACTTTTTCAGACATACTTCTTGTTGACAGATGGCAACACCATGCATATCGTATAGATTGGAGTCTGTTGTAAGCATTTAGTTGATCGTTTCCTTCATAGAAGGCGGCGCAGTCATGAATTGAGGAGAAATACAACAAAGAGCGCTCCAACGGATTTTACTCAATGTTGAGCATTAATGTAATTACAGACTGTCAAATAAACAAATTGTATCCTGTTATAGACATGTAATCGAAGTAGAAAGCATGTTAGATACCAATATTTTCCTGCAGAGTGCCTTACGTCTATATGCATGATGTTGACAATGGTAACAGTTAAATAATGACTTTCACATTGTTAAATTTGTTATATAATTTTTTTCAATATTTTCCCCTGCATAGGTGAACATTTTCTACCAAATATAGTTTTTGCGCCAAAATAAAAATTCATACAGTGTAGGGTAATTTAGTATTACAAGAAGTCATTACATAGCAGCTGACAGTGGCCCATCAAGCGAGAAGTTGAAATTTTGTTCACTGGTTTTAGAGGAGCATTTTTTCTCATTTTTCTCAGAAGCAATCAGAAATTTATGTTTCTCTAATTGAAGAAGACATTCAAGAAGTTTCTATTTCACCAGTTATATGCAAACTTGTTCCCCTCTTTGTTCGTCGTGATCATTACAAGTTTCCGTATGAAACTGCAGAGTAATCTGGAAAAAAGCTAATGGCTGTAATTAAAAACAAAATTAAACAATTAAGTTTTGTACTTTTACATGTGAAACACTATTTATGACAGTAAATATCATAAAAATTTCATTTGATTCTTTTTTAGCTTTTCAACCAATGTCTTGATTTTAAATATATCATAATTTTGATTATTTCACTTTAAAATACACTAAAATTGGTAACACATTGAAAACATTTTCAATGTCCCCAGTCACCTTTTTGGTGAGGTGAATGCAGTTCTGTGGAAAAAATTTATATATGTCCCAAGTCACACCACATTTCCCAAGTCACCCCACCAAAAAAAAATTAAATTAACAATTAATGACCAAATTTTATATAGTATTTGATACATAAATGTAATCTACTGACCCAGACCTAACTTTTGAAATACGTATTCTTTCCGTAAGTTTCATGGGCTCTGAGAAAAAACTAAGAAAACTCAAAAAGTGTCCCAAGTCACCCTTTTTTACGGTATTATTTTTTAAAGAAAACGCCTTCTACTACTGAAAATGAAGTGTTTTTATTTTAACAATTCACTCATACACGTTTCTCTTTTTTCGGACCAGTGGAACTATGAAAATGCGAAGTTTTTCGAAAAATAGTGGAACTTTTCGCCTTGATTGCCAGAAAGAGAGAGAGATAGGGAGTAGCAAGTAGGAGTACTAGTAAGTACTCCATTTTATCAAAAAAATAAAAAAAAAATAAAAAAAAATAAAAAATAAAAAAAAGAAATGTTTTGAATCAGAAACGAACTGTTTTGTTGTTGTTGTGGTCTTCAGACTGGTTTGATGCTGCTCTCCACGCTACTCTGTCTTGTGCACGTCTCATTAATCTGAGAATACGTTCGACTACCAACATCCTTTTGAATCTGCTTATGTATTCGTCCCTCGGTCTCCCTCTACGGTTTTTACCCCACACATTTCCTTCTAACGCTAAGTTGACGAGTCCTTTATGTCTCAGAATGTGTCCTACCAACCTATCTCTTAGTTAGGATATGACATAAACTCCTTTTCTCCCCAGTTAGACTAAGCACCTCCTGATTAGTTACGTGATCTACCCATCTAATTTTCATCATTATTCTGTAGCACCACATTTCGAAAGCTTCTACCATCTTTTTGTCTGAACTCCGTATTGTCCACGTTTCACTCCCATACAATGCTACACTCCAGACAAATGCTTTCAGAAAGGACTTTCTAACATTTCAAATAATATGGGATGACAGCAAGTTTCGCTTCTTTATAAATGCTTTTCTCCCACAGCCGTTCTACATTTTATATCCTCTCTATTTCGGGCGTCAGAAGTTATTTTGCTACCCAAATAACAAAACCCATCTACTACTTTTATTCTATCATTACCTAATCTAATTCCTTCAGCACAGCCGGATTTTCTGAGGTTACATTTCATTACTCTCGTTTTACTCTTGTTAATGTTCATCTTGTATCTTCCTGTCCATTCCATTCAATTGCTGTATCAGAACCTCTGACGTCTCTGACAAAATTACTATCTCATCGGCAAACCGCAAAGTTTTTATTTCTTCTCCCTGAATTTTAATTCCCTCCCCAAATTTCTTCTTCCATTCCTTCACTGCTTGCTCAATGTACAGATTGAACAACATTGGGGAAAGGCTACAACCGTTAAAATAAGTGAAAAGAACATAAGCAGTCTCGCATATGCGGATGACTTAGTTGTAATGGCCGATTCGATTGAAAAGTTGCAAACTAACATTTCAGAGCTCTATCAGAGGAGTAAGGATTATGATATGAAGATCAGCATCTACAAAACGAAAGTAATGTCTGTGGGAAAGAGATTCGAACAGATTGAGTGCCTAATAGGAGGAACAAAGTTAGAACAGGTAGAGAATTTCAAGTACTCGGGGATCAGTGGCAACGAACATGCCGACAGATTAGCCAGGATGGGGGCAGAGGCTCCATTTATTGGACCTGAACCTGTCCTGACAATCACCAAGGCAATGATTAAATTGGATCTACGTAACTGGCTCAGAAGACAACACGTAGAATATTGGACCAAAGTCCATCAACAAAAACATGGCAAGGTAATGATGCCAAAGCCTTGTTTTAAAAGAAGCTCTGCAATCTTGGGTCTGAACAGGAGAGAGATTAGACTCATGGTTGGATTGCTGACAGGCCATGGGAATTTCAAAAAACACCTACGTACAATGGGAATAACAGAAGAGGACCCTAAATGTAGGCTCTGTGATGACGGTGATGAAACTGCATCACATCTATCTTCTACTGCATTGCATTGGAGAGTAAAAGGCACAGAACATTTGGGACAACCAGACCCGAAGAAATTGTGTCTAATAAAGAACTGGTAAAGGGACTCCTTGCAGTGTTCAAGGGCATTGGTTGGCTTTACTAGACATACAGGGAGCGATACCGCACAATAAACTTAGTTTCGGTGCGGGAAGTGGCGGGTTAGACCAAGACTGTTTTGGCCCCCCTTAAAGAATCAAATCAAAATCAATAAGGTAGAGGTTACAGATATGAAAGTAGCAATAATGATTGCAGGTACTAATAGATGGGAACAATGACAAGAGGGTGCCCATAATGAGGAAATCAAATAAAAACTGGGAATGAACACCATAGATGAAGCAGTTAGAGCGAACAGATTGAGATGGTGGGGCCATGTTACCCGCATGGGAGAAGCAAGGTTACCTAATGAGCTCGGCAGCGGAGGGTAAGAGGAGTCGAGGTAGACCAAGAAGAAAGTACTCAGATTCAGTGCAGGATTATATTGAAGTAAAAGACATAACATTGAATAGGGGATCATGGAGGAATTTTATTAGAGGTACTATGCTCCAGACTGAACGTTGAAAGGCATATCAGTCTCTAATGATGATGGTGATGATGATTTCTTTTTGTGTGTGTGTAAACACATAACTGTGAACTTGATGGTTTGTCCATAGTTCATCTTTCCTAAATGACCATCAAGAGGCAGAAACTGAAAGTGTCGCACTTGGAGTGGGATCGTAACTGTGCGAGAGCAGGCCTCGCGGTCTTGACATAACGGTGCCGTTCCTTGGTGCCACAGTTCCTGTCGCGATGTCTGTAGGATGCGGTGTCGTGACTCAACCTGCTGACACACGCATCGCAGTCACGCCCAGTACCAGTACGGTATGCCACGGTTGCTTGGGGGTCTTCAAGTTCGCAGTTATCGTAACACGTCTTTGCAACGATCTGGAAAATATCCGCCGTCCGACTTAACTCCGTTTGTTATCGTATTCGCTGTATCTATTTTGCGATTGTTGATACGTCCTACCACAGTTCTAAAATATTCGATCACACAAATTACTCGATATAATTCCATGTTATATTGGAATTGTGACTTCGGCTGGTCTAGTTTTACTGACAAATAATTAATGTATTCACCAACAGCGGTAGAGTTGATGTTGTTTTATTGAATGACCGGTTTCGGTATTGCACTATACCATCGTCAGGCACTATATAAATATAGTTAAAAATCAGTGTTGTATCTATAATACCATATTTTATATATATAAATGGATTGCTGTTCGTTAGTCTCGCTAAAACTCAAGATCGGCTGAACCGAATTGGCTAATTTTAGTATTGAAATATTTGTGTAAGTCCAGGAAAGGTTTAAACGGTGATAAAATATGGAAAAGTTGTCCGACAAAGAGAAAAATCGGAAAAAAACTAAAACAACTTTTTCCAGTAAGCTATCATTACCGTTCGTCCAATTGCGGTAAAATTTTGTACTTTTCATGTTGAAAGGAAGAAAAAGGTTCGCATCAAATGAAAATTTGGAAAAGTCACCCGGAAAGTAGGATAATTTAGGAAAAACCGAAAGAGATTTTTTCTAATGAATAAAAATCAACTGCCACATGGTTGTAAGAGCTTCACCTGAGGACAAGATTTGTATGAAATAAATGTTTTGGAAATTCTACCGGAAAATTTGAGAAAAACTGATAGTACGTTGTTCAATGAGTTTTTGATTGAATTCAGACTATAACTGACTATTCGCATAACGGAGAGGGGTAATTCTTTTTTTTGTTTTTTTGTTTTCTTCATTATGGTCTTCGAAAAGTTTTCAGCAAAAAAATAGGGACAGTTAAAAAGGAAAGTCGCAAAATCCCAACCAATTTCCTTTTTCAATGAGGTTTTAAACGTGTAAGTTGAGAACCGTTCATTCAATTGCGAAAAAATTTTGATCATTTGACGTTCAACGAAAGATGAACGTTCTTATGAACTAAAAATTTGGGAAAGTTACTCGGAAAATTTGAAAATTCACGATAAACTGAAAGAGATTTTTTTCAATGGGATATCAATATCATTCGCCTGATTGCGATAAAATTGTGCATATTTGACGTTCAAAGCAAGAATAACGTTCTTGGAAATTTTTCCCGCAAAACTGGAAAAAAATATAAAGATATTTTTGTATGAAATATCAGTACCATTCATCTGATTGCGATAAAATTTTGCACATTCGACGTCAGAGTGAGAGGAAGGTTTGAGTGAAGTAAAAGTTTGTAATAGTATGTCAGGAAATAGGAAAATTTGTGGATAACTAAAATAGCTCTTTTTTTTGGGATATCAATATCATTCGTACGATTGCGATAAAATTTTGCACATTTGACATTCAAAGCAAGAGTACATACATATTAGCAATTGCGTAGCACTGCCAGGTCGACTAGTATGTCATGTAAAATTTTTATTACAATGGCCACTCATTAAGTTAATACTATATACTGTCATAAATAATGTATTTTATCGTTAGTTTCAACTACTGATTACACCAGCGATAATCCCCTACACCATCGGTTCGTATATTTCAGCTTGTTATACCATTTTAACTATTTGGATACATAGCTACTGATGCCTAAGATATGTTCTACATCTACAGCTACATACATACCGTAAGGTGCGTGTCAGAGAGTACACTGTACCACTACTAGGCACTTCCTTTCCTATTCTACTCCCAAATTGAACGAGGAAAAGAAGAATGCCTACATGCCTCCGTACGAGCCTTAGAACACAAACAGTGTGAATAAATATTATTTATTACATACGATCAACACCATTGCTTCTAGAAGTATTATCTTTCAGATACTTTATTTCTTATATTATTTAAAAATGATATTTTATTTTAATATCCCCTTTTATTATACCATTCATTAGGCCTTATTATATTGCTTAATGCTGACTGTTGGCTCATTTGTACTTCCTATTCTTTATATTTTATGTGGCATATGTAGAACATGATGTTATAGATACAACACTGATTTGTAGCTTTATCCACATAGACCCTAAAGACGATATTAATGCTATATCGAAATCGGTCTTTAAAAAAAAAAAAAAAAAAAAAAAAAAAAAAAAAAAAAAAAAAAAAAAAAAAAAAAAAAAACATAAACTTCACGGCTGTCGGTAGATATGTTAATTATTTGGAATTAACACAACGTATTATCAATATTCGACCTCTGCGGTCCTATTTTATTTTATGTTATATATAGTAAAGTTGGAGTATGTGGGAAGTTTACCTGACAATTTTGTCAAATTTAACAACATAAAATTATTGTTTTCTTTGATCTTCTTATTAGCAACACTCGTTCGAATTTAGGAGGATAGTTTGAATTAAATTTTAAAAGCAACAATTGTTTCGTGTGATAAATGATAATCTAGTGTCTGCAAATGCCATATTAGCATCAGTTAACAACGGCCATCAATAGTATGACACTAAAGAATACAACTCCTAACTATTAGCCGTAGCGTAGTGGGCAATGCGTTGGATTGTGATACTAAACGTCAGTGGTTCGGAACCTGCCACTACCTAATTTTTTTTAAAAGGGTTTCAGACACTCTTATTAATTAATTTTTTATTATTTAGATTATTATTTTGGTCAAAAATGTTTGCAAAAGCTTATAAAACTACAAATCTAAAGTGGGCCGTAAAACACGTCAGTGCGATTTTTTTACAAAGTGACCTAAAGTAGCTGCAGGGAAGTTGAACTTCTTAGCGGTGGCTTTAACAGTCTAGCCATTTCTTAAACGCTGCGTTGCCTCTTTCAATGATTCCTTGCTCCATTTCTATCACCCTGTCTTCCTTATGAACTGCATAATTCGTTATCTTAACCGCAGTCGATATTTTGGATACATACTTTTACATGCACACAGTCTTCCACCATAAATTCAATAAACCGTTATTAAAACATCAGTAAGACTACAATGTTTACGAGGAATCATTAATGCAAAAGTATTAGTAACATGAAAGTTATTTAAAAGGCAGGAGAAATTGTTGTAAAAAGAGCATCCACTTCCGAGCCTGTGTTGCCAACAAAAAAATACGACTAAGTGGTTCTGTTTCAACAGACATGCCTGCAGATCGCGCTAAGGAAGGAATTCCATAGTGCACGTAGCACCAGCTACTTCGTTATCGGAGAAATTCATAATTCGTCATCTTAGACTCCTTCTCAACTGTAATTCATTCGTGAGGATTATATTATTACTATAATGGGTAAATTTTTGTGCAAACTTTTAGAATGTTTTTGTGGCAGTTGTTTCATAAAAATTAGAGATATTACCCTTCCAATCTTCAAAGTCGTAACTTTCCATACCATGTCAGTCTCCAGTCTCATCACAAAACTAAAAATAAAATTAAAAAAATTATAGAAAAAAAATCTCTTCATCATAAGTAAATTCTGCAGAAGTTGTACAATACCTCTTGGTAATTAAATATACAATTTTTTGGCAAGTTGAAATCCCACATTTCCCAGAATGAGATACAAACTTACAAAATATTTCTCTGGAGGGGTAATTCTCAACCGACAGTTATCTGTAGTATTTTTTATTTTTTCCAAATGAATGACTAGAGGCGTTTCGCTTTCAGAATTCAAAGACTCCTCAATTCCTGCCATGAATTAATATTTATAAAAATTTATTTTCTAAAATATCGCTACGAATTTCAGTTTTACAATCATCAGTTAATGTTTTACAATGTTCTATGTTAATAAAATAAGTATTTTCAAGTAAATCGTAAATCTCGGCCGGTTTATTTGCATAATTTTTCCCCGAAATGCCATTTTCATTGACTAATGTTTACAAATTTTGCACCAGTGTATTTTAAATATTATAGCCTAAAATATCACTGACATCGACAGAAAACTGAAATTGAATAAACAAAACTCCCTGTGTCTTTTAGTAGCTACTCACTAGATGGCACATCAATACTATAAATTCGGTTTATCTATAGGTTGATTATTTTGAGGTTGCCAGTTCTAGGAAACGTAATAATCGTGAATTTTAATGGTTGGTAGTTCTATGGCTAATTCTTTGATATTTAAAATATTGAAAACCAAAAAATATGTTTATTTCAAACAAGTAGGTTACGTCTAGATCCATATAAACGTAAACCTATGCTAAGAGTGTTCGTGTTTGTAATTATGTTTTGTTCAGTCCTTTAACTAACGTACCCAGTAATAAACTTCAACACAGCAAAGAAAAGATGGTAATCCTAACAATAATGCACCACTGACTAAAAGTTTCGTATCTTGTGGAGATAAAAACTGAACAAGGCCTCCATACATTTGACGTTACTCTCCACAGTACAATTATGCAATAAACAGCCATATAACTTTCAGCACTCCATGAAAGATAAGATATTATTATTTCGCAAGGATACTCGGATTACTTCACTTTGACTGGAAAGGATCATGCACAGGACAATGACATAGGACAATTACGGGTTAACAGCACTCTTCAAAGTCAACAAAAATGTTCAAATGTTTGTAAATCTTATGGGACTTAACTACGGGGTTATCAGTCCCTAAACTTACAAACCACTTATGAACTACTTACGAACTAGGACGGCACAAATATCCATGCCCGAGGGGGATTCGAACCCCCGACCGTAGTGGCCGTGCAGACCGTGACTGAAGCGCCTCAGTCCCCTCGGCCACCGCGGCCGGCCAAAGTCAACACAATTATTACTAACTAAAAACGCAAATGTGAGCTTCAGGCTGTTATAACAGTACCAAAAGATTGTCTACTTTGCCTGTGATGGAAGATTATCGCCGAACTGTGGCTTACTGTGACGTAATGTTGTTCAGTACTGGCTCTTGATGTAAGAAACAAAATTCATTTGAACAATATGCCACCAGTATTACGCCAGTAACCTTATTAACAATATTCATAGACTGAGGCCACTTGATATCATTCTTGAAGAGTATGACCTCTAATAAATCAGCCACATTTCACCGACACTGTTCCTGTTCAGCGTCCAAAGACTCTTATCCAACAAACTTCTTAGCGCGGTTATACCATCTTTTCCCTCCACGTCATTACTTTTTCTTTAGACGGGTATGATCCACATGTTTTACACATGGATGTAATTTACGAAAGATCTAAGCCGGAATATTATTACATTTACATGGAGCGTGAATAATGTCACGTGCAAAAATGTTTCGACAGGAAGTCGGACTGAGGATTGAGGCAGTTGTTTTCGCAATTTACTGACAGAGAAAATATTCGTCTTTTTGTTCTCCGAGAGGGGTAGTTTCCAGCTGGTAATAACTTAAACCAGAGGTCAATCAATCACTCAGAGGTGATCTATTTAACCCTAGTACCCCAGGGAGAGATTCACCACCGAGTAAAAGAAAGATAGTTTTTTTTTTTATCAATTTTGTATATCAGCCAACCGGTTGCGTAATTTTTAGGTGCTTGACCTAGGTTTCGTTGCCACTAGGGACAACTTCATCGGAAGAATAAAAACAGTTACATGAAACACACGACGTCAAAAATATTGCGAGCAGGATTGCTCAAGTCGATTGCAATAAAAATTGGCATTCTTGCCATACAAATAAAACCAGTATGGTGTGAAGGGCATGAAGGAACTCCAAGAAAGAACCATAGGTTCAAGAATGAATAGTGTAATAGATGAAGAGATGACACAAGTGTTAAAGATCAAATATATAGAAATGTATACCAGATAATAATTATTGAAAAAATTTGAAAACAAAAAATGGCTTTAAAACGTGGTCAAACTACACCGGACGTATCAGATTTCATAATTATTATGTGGCTGATCAATTTGCCATGCCCATAAATCTAATGGCTCATATCAGAATTTTACTGGAAGGTTACTGCTGGTCATGACGTTGCTATTATGTCAGCTGTCACATTCCGCACGGTATGCGTGCAACGGTCAGCGAGGCTGATTTCCTTTCGCTGACAATGTGGAACCCGAGCTGCTTATGTCGAAAGAAGTCAACACACTGGGGCAGTATGTCGGCTGGCGAGTTATGCAACGACTAGCACCGCGTAATTGTGTGTTTCGCACACCAAAGAACGAGCACAACTAAGTAATTCGTATTTCCCTGCCAAATGCAACAACAAAAATTTCGCTACATGAACAAATGGTAGTATGTAACCAAGCAGACGATATTTCCCAAATATCGATTTAAACAGGCAGTGAATCCTCCCGCAGTTCACTAAAACAAGCAAGAAAGCTCATCAAACAGAGATAGAAAACCTGTTCTTATGCACTATTCGAACTGAGGAAAGTGAATATCTTCTTATATACTAAGTACTAGCTACCACACCCCGTGATGCCCGGGTATATATGTATTTTTCCAGTCTTGTGTTAGTAACGAGTAGAGTAAGTTTTAAAGACGTAATAAATCGAAACGTCATGTGTGATGTGGTGGTTTTGCATAAACCTAATTGTTTATATGTAAACGACTCCATCTGGAGTCTGTTGCAGAGCGAGCACATTAAAATAATTAAAATAGGGAGAACCGGCGTTGGCCGCATTGATACCTTCATTTTTATTACAAATCGATTTCAGTCAGTGTATGACCATCTTCAGTGCTCGAGTCCAAGCCCTGTAGACTCTAGCACTAAAGATCGTCAGACACTGACTGAAATCGTTTTGTAATAAATAATAAAGGTCTCAGTGCGGCCAAAGCTGGTTCTCCCTAATTGTTTATGTCGTCATATGTCATGAACTACATGAACTTATTCCTTACTTATCTTAGTTCATCTCGTGCTTTCTTTTCTGTCCATCCCCTTCTACCTTACTATGTTTCGTTTTCATTTAACTCAATACTTAAGACATCATATATCCTCACTATGTGTCCTACAGTAATATAATTTTCCTGATTTGTAGAGTGTAATATTAGAAACTGTGTGCGATGAATAAATAGTGGATGAATGAAGTCTCGTAAATCACGCGCCACGTGATGGGAAAGTTTTTATGACTTATTGTTTACGACGTCATTATGTATTGAACTAAGTGTCGTAGGTACTATCTAACCCCACAGAGATTGTTATCTGATAGTAGGCACTACATGTACCAAGTTTAGTTGAAATCGGTCCATTATTTTAGGAGAGGATTTGGAAAAATAGCTCATGATGTAGAAGTTATTCGGAAATTTCATTGTATATGACGTCACATCTCCTGAAATATATGTAGTACTATGATGTAAATTTGAAGGTACATTCAGTGGTATATGAGCCTAATATCTTCAAAATATGTCGTAAATGGTTTTAGCAGTATAGACGTAATAAATCGAAATCTCATACGTGATGATGCGGTTTTTCATGAACCAGATTATGTATGACTTTATATATCATGAACTATATATCGAACTGTGATATAGTATCCAAGGAACATTTAGTTATATGTATGTGTCCTGTCTGTGAATTGTTTCACTAATACAATTTACAGTGCAGAATGCCGTAGATATACATCATGATTATCGGAAAAGTAGTAAGAGATAAACTATAGTACATTCATCATTTTGTTGCGGTTGTCAGCGAGAAAAAGTTTCGTAAAGATTTGAAATTATGTTAAAAAATTATTGCAAGTCGCTAAGTGATTTCATTGTTGACGAATACATTATTGTTGACGAATACAATCACGCTATGACGCGCCGCAAGATTGGACCGTTTTCATTGTTCACGAAATAATATCGTATGAACTATGTATCGTAGGTGGTCTCTGTCACTATAGCAAATGAGTCATGACCTTAAAAATATTTGTATAAAATTTTAGTTGAAATCGGTCCATTAGTTTGGGAACAGATGTAGAATATTTTCGCAATATGCGGTCGTTTTTCAGGACTGTCATTGTTTATGACGTCATATCTCCTGACGTATGTTGTCGCAGGTGGTTCTTACCCCGACAGCGATTGTTACCTGATAGTAAGGATCATGTGTACCACATTTGGCTGAAAACGGTCCAGTATTGTAGGAGGAGATTTGAAACATAGATACCATCATACAGCCAATTTCATAAGATGTATAGATGGTGTCAGTTGGTTTGTTCGTCATTGAGAAAATTTAGTTTTATTTTGCACTTGAAAAACTGTTCCACCCTAGACCTTCAAATCAAGAGGTATGTCAGAATTTCGCATTGTGCCATGTGATGGGTATTTCAGAAAAGACTTTGACACCACTCCTAGATCTATGATATTTTGCACATTTGAATCTTTAGAACAAAATCAAAACAAAACAAACAGAGCAAGGTCACTTTGTACATGCCTGCTTCAAGATACCTTCAGACAGAGTTTGATATCACTCTACATTTTTACACCAAGTCTAATGAAATTTCGGACACATGACCTTCAAACGACCATTGTCTTTACATATTCACATTCATTACATATGATGAACGGTATTTTATATCAAACTTCAACGCTAGTCTACAATTTTTCCCCGATGTTTATGACATTTATATACATCTGACAAATTTAGGTGAATAGTCCTTTAATATTAACGTACATCAAATAGTCACTTCCCATAACTGCGCAGTGCTGAGCTGTGTGGAAACCTTACACGAAGTCTTCCTTTGTGATGGTGTTCAAGAGCCTCGTCAGGTTTCGTTTGATGCCAGGAATAACGTCAAATCTCTTTCTTTTCGAAGGTGAGTTTGTGTCGAGGGAATAGGAAGAAGTCTGGAGCAGTGGCGGCTGGTGGGCTGTTTATTAGGAGGGGCGGCATGTGTCTTCAATTGTACACGACATTTTGTCCCTTCAGAACATTTCTTGGCAGAATATAGCATTAATTTTATTAGCTAGTTACGTAATTTAACCCTTCATCTAACACGACTTTTTCCTCCTATACCAAAATACGAACAAATTTACGCACAAATATGTCGTTTTTAATATTTTCTTCAGGCAATGAAAACCTTTTAACTCCATTATACTAGATTTCACAACAGACCCAAAACTGTACCTTAAAATAATATAAAGTAAGAAATAAATTCGTTGTGTGTGTAACTATATATGAGAACACAAATGCTTCGTCAGCGACAAACATATGTTACTAAAATTAGAAGACTGTCACCAACAAATGTAGTAATACCATTGGTATGCTTATATATTGGTGTGTTTATATAAAGCAGGATTAAATTTCCTAGTGAAACTACTTTTGCTTTGGCACGCATTTTGTGTCTGTACACTGTTCAAATTAGGTCTCGCGTGGTCCTAAACTTTTTAATTCCAACTTTCCTTCAAAAGTCAATTTTTCACTACCAAATGTTAAAATGTAGTTAACGCTATTTATATTATTCATTCTAAATAGGGAACTAGAAAAACAGTTAGGGAATAACACGCACCTTCACACGCAGGGCACCTGTTAGAAACTGCCTGACCGGTGCCGGTGCGCCTTTGTATTTGGCGCTCTTGGCGCGGACGCCGTCCTAAGCGGCCCGGTTCAGCACACTACCCCCGCCCAACCCCCACTACCCCCACTCACTCCGGCGCCCGTTGCCAGCCTTTACAAGACGCGGACGGATCGCGTAGAGTCCGACAGTCAGTCCATTCTGAAAACATTCGGTGAGCCTGGCTGGCAGACTACCTAGACTAAAAACATTGGTCATTCACTTACACGGGCTGCTGCTACACGAAAATTATTCAATTAGATTTGTGATTAACGATTGGTACGTATTCCGTGTTGGATATTTTTGGGAGGGCGCCGCCCCAGAGTCCTCAAGGAGTAGCCGCCACTGGTCTGGAGCATTCAGGTCCGGCGAGTGTGGCGGAATTTCAAGTTGCACAACGCTCTCCCACACGCAGCCAGTATCGTCACACAGCTCCTGGCAAAAAAAAAAAAAAAAAAAAAAAAAAACCTGTGGTGCATCTTGAACATGCACCATATTCGCCGGATTTCAATGCTCCAGCCTTTTTTCTATTCCCTCGACACAGACTCCCTTCGAAAAGAAAGCGATTTGACGATGTACCCGTCATGCAACATCCACTATGAAACTATGCTGATATCAGAGGGAGGAGAAGACGGCCTGAGAGCTGTGGGGAGGTCAGAGGTACGTTTACGTTCACGCATGTCACATGTAATCTGGGCTCTAATGATTGTAATAACTTACATTATAAATCAACCAGACTGCATAAAGCAAGATTCCATAATAAAGTACAAAAGTATTCTTACTTCTCTTCTTTCACAAATCCAATTAGGTAGCAACTGAAGATCAGAACCGATATTTGATTACATCGCAATGTTTTCCTCATACAGTTTACAAAACGTGCCGAGACCAAGCCCCGTTGCATCGTCATAGAACTCAAGGTATTGTTTGGATGTGACCGTTCATTCTCCTGTTGTGAAGAATGCTGCGTGTTGAGGGCTGAGGAGAAGGTGGCAAGGGACAGTGCTGGGCAGTGCTGGCAACTTTGCACGCCGTACTGATACTACTTGCTGAGGACGCTGGTTAGACACCACTGTTTCAGATAAATCTAAGAGTGTGTTGCAGAGGCTGGTCACGAAGAGTAGTGTCTGTACATACATACAAGAACTGGTCACGCCATTATTTAAGGGACGCCGAACGCTTCTCGTTCTCATTGGGCTAAATTGTATCGCAGCCCAAGATATAATCTAACATGAAAAGGACATGGTCTTTCCAATTCAGTCGGTAATTTTCAATCAATTATATTTCTAATGAGTTCTACATTCATTACATTCTTGTCTAATATCAATATCTCTTTTATGACCCAATGACGAACATCCTGCTACAAAGCGGTAGAGCTTCATGTCCGATGATTGGATTCATTATAATTAATCAGATGTTAAGATCCAGCATTAGCTACAACACCTAAAGTAATTACTTTTTGGGAGTGTAATCAATGTTTCTGCCCTTATGTTTTTTTATATCACCTGAATTAATACCACAGAAATATCAGAGACCGAACAATTTCAACTATCCCTGAGAAATTTAAAAGTGCGCCGCAAATATTTAATCCCTCAATTTTGCAATAATTCATCTCTGAAACAGTTATGGCTCTTCTGGATTTCGATACCAGAAATATCATCCCTTTCGTCTTCTCTATCGATATTCGCTTTCTATATTTAGCGAAATTTCAATTGCGTATAACAGCTTTAAACTCTCATCATATTCTTCTATTATAATCTGATCATGGGGAACGAACCTGGTCATAAAATCATCACTTATTAATGTGCAAATCAATCCGAATTATATTGTTAATTATACGAGTGTATATATACGGTTTTTAATACTGACGGTTTCCCGGCACTTCATGGAATAATAAACAGAAATTAATCGATCAAGAACTGACAAAATATTAAAGTACTTGAACATATTGCATGGAACAGTATGATAGGACGAGTTTTTAGTAAGAGTCGTAAATGTAAAACGAGTCAGCAAACAAGTAATAGATTTTGTATTTAAGTAGATTGTACATGAAGACCTATGAGAAAAGTATATAGAGCTCAACAGAACACTATGTCGATTTTGTTATGAAAGAAACCTTAATAATACTAAATATACGAAGGTATCCAGGAATAAATACCAAAAACGCGTGTTCCAAATTGCCTAAATTCAAATCATTATACACGATGATTCCCTTCAAACTATTTTTTTAATATTTGGAAAATCACAAATCAGATTAACAAAGTTGCAATAACAGTTGTTCACCTCCAAGACGGACATCCATTAACATAATTTATGACCCCCAGTGCGGGAGGGAGGTGACTTTGGAATCATTAACAGGAACCCTTATTTTTACTGTGGATTTGTATTCTCCGTGAAAGAATATGTAACTTTTGTATGAGACTTTGTTTCCGTTTGAAAGCTGGAAGTGTTAGGACATATCCGAAAGAACAGTCACCTTATGAATAATTGTAAAATATGCCACCAACAGGCAATTGACAATTCAATACGGACGCATTATTCACACGAAGTGATGGGTGCTATCGACAAGGGTTCTCAAATCAATTCCGTATGTCTTGATTTCCAGAAGGCATTTGACACCGTACCTCACAAACGGCTTTTAATCAAATTGAGTGGTTATGGTATATCGCCCCAAATTTGCGATTGGATAGGAGATTTCCTGTCAGAGAGGACACAGTTCGTAGTAATCGATGGTAAGGCATCGACTAAAACAGAGGTGATATCGGGCGTTCCACACGGTAGTGCTATTGGTCCTCTGCTGTTCATTATTTACATAAACGATTTAGGGGAAAATCTAAGTAGCTCTCTTAGGTTGTTTGCAGATGACGCCGTCATTTACTGTCTAGTACAATCATCTGAAGACAAAAACCTACTGCAGTACGATCTAAATAAGATATCAGTTTCATGTAAAAATTAGCAATTGACTCTAAATAATGAGACGTGTGAAGTAGTCCACACCACTACGAAAAGTAATGCGTTAAACTTTGTTTACGAGATAAATCAATCAAAAGTGAAGGCCGTAAACTCCACAAAATACCTAGGAATTACTATTACTTCAGACATAAATTGGAAAGAACACGTAGATAATGTCGTGGGAAAGGCGAACCAGAGACTGCGTTTTTTTGGCAGAATCCTTAAAGCATGCAACAGAACTACAAAAGAAACTGCATGCACCACATCATCCTTTATATCGTCATTCATATGATAACATCTATTTCCTTTAACCACTCTTAATCACCGCGAAAATGAAGCATTTGAACGGCACAAGAAATTGAGTTGGGAGCACTCCATGTTTCGATATTCATTTATTTTAACCATTTAATGCCGGTTGTCACAAATTCGCCTGATACCGTTGTGACACATATATATGGAAGCATGTTGTATCAGATTCTACAGGGACCGGCGCAGTGCGTGTAACATGTGCTACCATCTACCGAGCATTGACTGTCTTTCTATGACAAATTTTGTTCAAATGTTTGTTAAGCTTAAGGGACTTAACTACGGTGTCATCAGTCCCTAAACTTACAAACCACTCATGAACTACCTACAACTAAGGACGGCACAAATATCCATGCCCGAGGGGGGATTTGAACCCCCGACCGTAGTGGCCGTGCAGACCGAGACTGAAGCGCCTCAGTCTCCTCGGCCACCGCGGCCGGCTTTATATGACAACATTTGTGTATTGTGTGCGTGTTGCTAACCAAGACCTGAGCTTGAGTTCATTGTTCCGTGAAATACAGCTAAATACAGAGGTAAGTTTCATTTTGAAAATTATGTTTTCTTTTTCTAATATCTTTTAAGTATTTTATTTCATATTTAGATGTGATAAAACTTCAGTGAACACGTAAATACGGTTTGTGTAAAATACGCATCATCAGACACTTGGGCACCTCTATGGGCAAATGCAAGCGATAAAATAAAACGAAGAAAGGACGATAATTTCCATTCGTCTTCAGCGCTAACTTTCTTCACTGACAGATTTTTTTTTGCGTTTTTGCACCTTTATTTATAACAACTATCAATGGATTTATGAGGCAAAAGAAATCTTTCAATGCAATTTACTTTGTTTACACTTCACTACTGGCGTGCCGAAGAAGTTCTAATGAATTATTGTCGCTCTACAGCTTTTCCGTCCATTTTTGGAGTATTGCTGCCCAGTGTGGGATCGTTATCAGGTGGGTTTGATGTAGGATATCGAAAGAGTCCAAAGAAGGGCAGCTCGTTTCGTATTGTCACGATACAGGGGAGACAGCGTAACGGAAATGATACAGGATCTGGGATGGGAATCATTATAACAACGGCGCTTATCGCGGCGGCGTGGGCTACTTACAAAACTCCAATCACCAACATACTCCTCCGAATGCGAAAATGCATTGTTGACTCCCACTTACATAGGTAGAAATGATCAGAATAAAATACGGGAAATCAGAGCTTGAACGGAGAGATTCAGGTGTTCTTTCTTCCCGCGTGCTATTCGAGAATGGAATGGGAGATAAATAGTATAATGGTGGTTCGATGAACCCTCTGCCAGGCACTTAAATGTGATTTGCAGAGTATCCCATGTAGATTTAGATGTAGAAACGCTCGATCCCTTGCGGAAATACAATATAGGATGCGAGCAAGAATAAATGGTTAGGCGGCTACAAGCTGAGAATTTGGGTTGGAGGGGAAGCGTGCCTGAATAGCCTAACTGACTAAGACGACCATTTTTTTTTTTTTTAGTTTATATGAACTTCATGCTTTCTGTAGTTGCTTATTTCATCATAATGCGACAGAATGGCGTATTAATATTTCACATTTTGTCACTTATCAAGAAAGCCTTATATACAGTGTACTTCTTGCCCGTTTAATTCTGTGATTCTACTATATGTAATACTAGCTTATACGCCCGTGCTTCGCAACGGTTGTTAAAAAGGGACATGTGTATATCATGGTTCTTAGGGCTCCAGACCTAGGTCAGCATAAACAGATTCCTTGTTGGATCGTTTTGTCAAACTCAGTTCTCCTAGCCAAGATGTCAAATTTACGTAGTAATCATTGTTGAAAACGATGAATGTTCATAAAGTTTTTCGTGCAAAAAGTGAAATTAATCTCAGTCCGTACCCCGGAACGATATAAATTCAATATTAGTTTGTGTTTATAAAGTTAAGACTAAGGTGTGTAGTTGTTTGTTTCGCGTAAACTTCTGAAAACACTTCTGTAGTTGAGATGAGAAATAGTAATAATTGGTTCTATGGTGTAGTATTAAACTGTTTACCTCTCACAGTAAGTGTATGCTGAAGTATTAGTATGTTGCAATGTTGCACCGGGGACAATGTAGTTATTCTGTATGCAGTGCTCCCTATTATCGAAAACTCGACGAATGATGAAAGTCTGGTAATTTAATCAACAGAGCAGTTGATGTCTGTTTAAATAAGACGTCACGGTGGTGTCAATGTGCGATTATGTAACTCTGGGTAATCGTTGAAGGCATGGAGTAAGCTGATCGTCTGTATAGAACTTTCCATGAAATATAGTATTCCTAGTGAAATGTCTTGACTGTGTTAGCAGCTTCGGCCACTCTTTCAGCTAATACATGACCCCATGTCCTGCAGTGATTACTTCGAAAAGCACGAAGTTGAAATCGACCTTGTGTAACAGAACTATATATTCAGAAATCGCATTATAACTCTAAGCGCAATTGTCTCTGCAAAAGAAGACGTTTTTTCTATCTTAATGTAGTCCGCACCAAACGTAAGTAATTACAAATTTTAATCACAATATCGCACCCAACAATTATGAAAGCAGAGAGGATTCTGATGAGCTTGTTGCTCGCGTGTGTAGCTATATTATCTCTAGTGGCAGCAGAGAGCAGAAATATCTCTGGAGTAAGCATTCAGATGCGCAGAACACATTTTGTCCCCTCAACATTAATGTGGAAATGTCAGGTGATACTGGGAAAAACCTACTAATCGCTGACTTTATCTTGGTCCTTTTTTGTTCGGTTAAGACGGATGACTATGTGTAAATGGCCCTTTTAGTGACGCTTCCTCAACTTTTTTGTATATTTGATATTAGAGTTATAATGCGATTTCTGAATGTATAGTTCTGTTACACAAGGTCGATTTCAACTTCGTTATTCTCAATTTTGTTACACATTGCAACAGCAGCGCCGAAAGCGGCTGGCAAATTACATTTCTGAAAACGATATTGGATAAGTGCGAATATTGATTTGTAACAGTTTTCACAAATATCTTCTTGAATAGGAATTTGGAATGAATTGTAAGACTGTGTGAATCATGAGAAACTATACAAAAGAGTTACGCATGAAGTGCTGGTCATAATGAGATGTGACAACAACGGATGTAACTGATTCGGTAAAATTTTACTTTATATCCTGGCGGCCTCGTATTTTTATGTTGGCAACATCAATAACACGATATAAAATCGTTGCAAATATTACCGAACCACATAGAGTGTAGATAAATACTGCTGTTCCTGCTGTATACTTGATTTCACGACAAAATATTTGCGTGTCACGCGATTGGCTTATGACGATGTCACATGATTCTCGTTATTCAATATTTGTTGCCAACATTATCACAGGAGGCCGCCGGGATATGAGTAGGACTACGTCGCATAGTTTTTCTTACTGGCACAGACATATCAATATCTATGGCCTAAGAGACATTCATTAATGTATGTCTGTGTTTCCACCACGCTTCCACGACAGTGATCAATGTTCCACGAGTAATTTTATCTTTGAGTCTATCTGGATTTTTATCTTTGTTTTATGTCGCTGATCATAGCCGGTAATGTGTGGTTGACGGAAACATGTGATCTATTTAAAAAAAATTGCGTATTTGATATTCCTCGTCGTTATTAAAGACGGAAGGACTGCATTGTCTGACGATTGAAAGAATAAACAGATTTTGACTCGTACCGTAAAGTTCGTAACTCACAGAGTATATAGCTTTTCCTAAGAGTACTTATTGCATATTTTGCGAATTTTTACTCGTCACACCCACTGCCACGCACCGCGACCAAACTCCCTTACTAACATCATTAGACCAAGGGCTACCTACCACCATAACCACGAGTGGGTGGCAGTATGTGGTCATGGAGAAAAGTCTGTCAGCACCTACACACACAAGCCTTTTATATATAGATATAGAAAATTTGTATATTATTCTTAACTGTTTCCTGTACAGATACCTGAAGACGGGCAATAACTGCTCGAAACTGGTTGTGAATAAATCTGCAACCGTGAAAATGGTGGCTTCTTTCTTTTCGAACCTAAAAAACAAAGTTGCTGACATGGATGAAACCTTTAGTGTCGTATGTATAAATTAATATGTGAATATTTAAAGGGCTGTAGTCAATGTTTATTCGATTTAATTTGCATTAGTATTGCCTGTGATCAAAAATCGACCAATTGTGTTTACAATGGTCACTGGGGGTAAAATTTTACGTATCATGTCGGCGGCCTAGCGTGATTATGTTGGCAACATCAACAACACGATAGAAAATCTTTGCCCATTTGTTCGAACCACATAGAATGACTCGATTAGTGTATCATACAGACCATGAAATAAACAAATAATGCTGCTCCTGCTTTATGGTTGACAGGTTCTTGTATGTACCCTCGTCCGCTCACTAAAAGTAATTGCCCTCGTAAAGCGAAGATTCCATGAGAAAACATCAGCTTTGTCAAGGGATTGGCTAAAATGAAGACTCACAGGATTCTCACTATTCAGCATCTGTTGCCAACATTATCATAGGAGGCCGCCGGGATATTTGGTAAAATTTAACCGGCACTGCGAGGTATGAAACGGTATCTTTTACATGTTAAGGAAAATGCCTCACACAATAACAACAAATAAAAACGGAAGTATATACTTCTCATGCCATTTACGAATTATATAACCTTACTTAGCCTAATATTTGAAATGGAACTACAATTTCGGTGTTCGTATATTTATACAACGCCAAGAAATAATGTTATTTCGATACTGCAATATTCAGAATTCCAGAACTGACAACATGTTGACTTCGTAGTTCGACACGTGCACCGCTACATGCCTCTCCCGGCGCATCATCATTTATATCGGCATTCTCGACTTCGTAGTTACACCCGAGCACCGCTAGATGCCTCTCCCGGCGCATCATCCTTTATATCGGCATTCATATGAAAACATCCATTTCCTTTAACCACTCTTCATCACTGCGAAAATGAAGCATTTGAACGGTACAATAAATTGAGTTGGGAGCACTCCATGTTTCGATATTCACTTATTTTAACCAATTAATGCCGGTTGTCGCAAATTCGCCTGATACCGTTGTGACCCATATTTGTGGAAGAATAAGTGTTTTCAGACCCCAGCGGCGGTTTATCAGATTCCACAGGGACCGGCGCAGTGCGTGTAACATGTGCTATCATCTACCGAGCATTGACTGTCTTTCTATGACAACATTTGTGTATTGTGTGCGTGTTGCTAACCAAGACCTGAGTTTGAGTTCATTGTTCCGTGAAATACAGCTAAATACAGAGGTAAGTTTCATTTTGAAAATTATGTTTTCTTTTTCTAATATCTTTTAAGTATTTTATTTCATATTTAGATGTGATAAAACTTCAGTGAACACGTAAATACGGTTTGTGTAATACGCATCATCAGACACTTGGGCACCTCTATGGGCAAATGCATGCGATAAAACAAAACGAAGAAAGGACGATAATTTCCATTCGTCTTCAGCGCTAACTTTCTTCACTGACAGATTTTTTTTTGCGTTTTTGCACCTTTATTTATAACAACTACCAATGGATTTATGAGGCAAAAGAAATCTTTCAATGCAATTTACTTTGTTTACACCTCACTACTGGCGTGCCGAGGAAGTTCTAATGAATTATTGTCGCTCTACAGCTTTTTTTAGCAGTGGATCCGAAGTCCTTTTATGCCACAAAGAAAGTAAACACGCGTTTGAAACACGTGTGCCACCTGCAGCCGAAAGTGATGATAGTTGCCTAAGTGACTCTGAAGAAAGTGCTGATTAATATAATCGAATCTACGTAGAAGACACGTCATCCATAGATGAGAATTCAGACGTTTCTGGTAAATTGTAAAGCTGTAAACCTTGATTTGCTTTTTACGCAAGTATCCCCTATATTTCTTAGTCTTTTGTTGTTTCAGATGCTGATGCTGAAAATGAGACTGGTAACATTTTTCAAGATCCGAGAGCTGTTCCCAGAACTGAAAGTGCCAACAGTACTGCGAAGAGACGTCTCCTATGGAAGAGAGTACCAACTACTTGTAGCGAAAGAGTTACACCTGTTTGGAATAATTCCTTGCCAGAAGCAGATGGTGTAAAAGCTCCCATAGATTATTTTCGCAGCTTTTTGACGCCTCACTTTTAGAGCATATAATTGTACAGAGTATGCTGATGTTATGTCTCGTGACTTGTGTAAAGACGTCAAGAGAAATCTGCATTTCAAAGATAATGACAACATGCTGAACACTGATGATCCAAACAGGGATAGACTGTTCAAAATACGTCCAGTAATTGATTCACTGCTTTCAAAATTCCAAGCCATTCTTCTAACGCTGTGTTGATGAGCAGATTCATTCATTCTCGGGGCAGTGTGCACTGAAGCAATATTTGCCCAAGAAGCCCAATAAATGGTGTTATAAAATATTTATTTTATGTAACACTGCATGGTGAGCTCCCTCCCACTCCACCATCATGGTATGTTTAAAGATATCGAAATCTACTCAGACAAATTTTTCCAATTCGCGATTTTCCAATTTAATCTACAGATCTGACTCAAAAGGTGTTGCTGAAGCTGGAGAATCCATAAACTCAGTGAAAAGGCACAGCTTCATCGTCGACCATTCGGTCCAGGTGGTCCCGAAGTAAAGCTATCCGAAGGGTCGTTTGTTCGAAACCTGGTCGGATCTCGAATTTTTTCAGTCTGAGTTTTAACCCAGCCTTCACCTCTCAATGATGTGAGGAGTCGCGGGAAACGACACGTGGTTCGCATTCCATGTTAAGCTGTAGGTCCCATTTTCATGGTTATCCAATCGGGGTAGGTAGGTACACGCAAGTCGCCGAAGTAGCGTCCAAACTTTTTGAGGAAATCATCGCCTGATAACCCACTCCAGACGGTCAACCGAATTAGTCCAGAAATAAAACAAGTTCGCTATTTTTAATTAGTCTTAACCTTTCAATTGTTATTTAACATAATAGACGGCCATTCGACGTGAACAGTAGTGGTTTTTCATGAAATCCCTTGCCCATAAAGCATTAAAAAATCGAAGAAAAATGATTTGAGTTTTTGGTGCCATGTTAAAATGGCACTAGACCTAGAACTTTAGATATGAGAACTACAATTAAAATTAGGTTGATTTTGTCCACCGTATGTATGGATGCTGGGGCCTCAGCCGTATGCATTGTAATGATAACAATGAAAAACACTACCATCACCTGTATTTTTGTATTGTCATTTACTGCAAATTAGTAACTGGCGTGGTCTATCGAAACTGGTTGCCAGTAAAAGACACTATAAAAATACAACTGATGGTGTTTTTCATTGTTTCATTGTTTCTCAAGTACCTGTACATCAACTAAGTTTTTTATAATGAATCAATTATATTGACTTTCTAAATTTCTATTGCTTCAAAAAAGTAAACTTAAATAGTAATTCTGTTTGCCAAAATAATTACAAAAAATCCCTATTCCGTGTGCTAAGGTTGTGTTACATCCTTCATACAGTTAGAAACAGGTCTAGATTGAACCACTTTTGAAAAAAAAAAAATGTATTTGTTTGTTCTCTTGAGTGGTTTAAAAGATAACAGTGCTTCAGCACAGACCTCTTTCTTAACTGTATGAAGGATGTAACACAACCTTAGCACATAGAATAGGGAATTTTTGTAATTATTGTTGGAAAACAAAGTCATTGTTGAAGTTTACTTTTTTAAAGTAATTGAAATTTAGAAAGTTATTGATTATGTATAAAAATTTTAGTTAATTTACAGGTATTTGAGAATGACACACAGTTGCAACGAAACTGGTTCTACAAAATAAAGACAAACCATAAAAAGTATAAAAGCGACTGTGGCCCGTGAGTACATTGCTTAAATGTCTTTATCATAAAGAAATCCTATCAGTTGCACTCCTTACAGGCAATATGTCTGATTTTAGAATTTTTGTTTTTACCCATTTACATCCGCAGTGACCTGATGACCATGCTGTCGAGTCGTTACACCCTCCCAATCTTCTTTCCATCTTTCCCCGAAGTGTTCATACATAGCATTAGTCTCTCAGACTCATTTTCTCTATATGTCTCTCCGCCAACGTTTGCTTTTCTCCCACTGGTACGTACTGTTCCACTGCCATTCTCTTAATTAATTTCTTTTGATGTTTCACATTGCATTCTCTTTCTATGACTCTTTCAGTGTCTCTCTGCTATTTGTACAATTTTCCTTCTCTAACATTGCCAACATCTTCGCATTTCTCAAACTATGCCGTCTGTCTCTTTAGTTCAAATGTTTGTAAATCTGTCGGAACAAACTGCGTGGTCATCAGTCTGTATCTTACAAACTACTTAAACTAAGGTGAACTAACCTAAGGACAACACACACACCCAGGGAGGACTCGAACCTCCGACGGCGAGTAACCACGTGCTCCGCAGCGAGGTGCCTTAGACCGCTCGGCTACTCCACCGCGCGTGTCTCTTTAGGCAATATTGTCTCCTCTCTACACACATGCTCCTGAATTACACTTAAATAAGACTACACTCCATAAAATTGTAAGAAACCTCTCCGTTTTACGACATAAAACTGCAGTTGTTATACGCTATCCGCCCTCTGATAGGCACAAAGGATTTGAATTTGCCTCACAGATACTTTATGCTGACTAATATGAACAGTCAAATGGGAATGACCATGCGGTCTGAGGTGCCGTGTTATGCATTGCGCAGGATCTCCCGCCGGAGATTTGAGTCCTCCCTCAGGCATGGGTGTGTTTGGTGACCGTAGCATAAGTAAGATTATGTGATTGTATGTTAGCGACTGTTACTGTTGGTGGCTTCGTCCCTTAGGTCTTACACCAACTGAAAAAAATGAACAATTCATGAAAAGCATTATGCTTATTGATGGAGCCACATTTTGTGTGTGTGTGTGGTATTGGTGATCGCTGTAATGTCAGAATGTAGGCTGCTGAAAATCCTCAAATGTTTCAAATGTTTGTATAGTCTATGGGACTTAACTACGGGGTCATCAGTCCCTAAACTTACAAACAGCTGATGAACTACTTACGAACTAGGTCGGCACAAATATCCATGCCCGAGGGGGGATTCGAACCCCCGACCGTAGTGGCCCTGCAGACCGTGACTGGAGCGGCTTAGTCTCCTCGGCCACCGCGGCCGGCGCTGAAAATCCTCTTGCCTACACTATGTACCAGTGTAACAACGCTGAGGTGAACGTCTGGTGTGCCATCTTGCACGACAAAAGTTGCAGTTGTATGCAGTGCTACAAATTCAAGAAGAATGTAGAGTATAATCATCCAGGAACATGGCGGTGTTGAACACTATGCCAACATTCTTCTGGACTTTCTGGAGACAACAATTCTTTGAATATGGATGGGAAGAAGTCCTGGCCACCGCCAACCAATGAATTGACGTCCCTAGACTATTTATTCTCGAGACATGTGAAGAATCGTGTATACAGTGTCCATGCGACGACAATGGCTATTTAATGGAGACAGTCATATATGCTATTCACTCAGTAACTGAGGAAAGGGAAACCTATGGTTTTAGCGTTTGTCGATTTGGAGAAAGCTTTTGACAATATCGACTGGAATACACTCTTCCAAATTTTGAAGGTATCAGGGATTAAATTTAGGGAGCGAAGAGTTATATTCAACCTATACAAAAACCGGTTATTAGAGTCGAAGGGCAAGAAAGGGACGCAGAGGTTGGGAAGGGAGTAAGACAGGGTTGTAGCCTTTCCCAATGTTGTTCAATTTGTACATTGAGCAGGCAGTAAAGGAATGGAGGGAGAAATTTGGAGAGGGCATTAAAGTGCAGGGAGAAGAAATAAAAACATTGCGGTTTGCCGATGACATAGTAATTCTGTCAGAGACCGCAAAAGTTCTGGAAGAGCAATCGAATGGGATGGGCAGTGTCTTGAAAGGAAGATATAACATGAACATTAACAAGAGTAAAACGAAGGTAATGGAACGCAATGTCAGAACATGAGGCGATGCTGAAGGAATTACATTAGGTAATGAGGCAATAATTTAGTAGATGAATTATGTTATTTGGGTAGCAAGATAACTTCTGATGGCCGAATTAAAGAAGATATAAAATGCAGAATGGCTTTGGAAAGAAAAGCGTTTCTAAAGAAGCGAAACTTGTTGATATCCAATATTAATTTAAATGTCAGGAAGTCCTTTCTGAAAGCATTTGTCTGGAGTGTAGAATTGTATGGGAGTGAAACGTGGACGATAAGGAGTTCAGATACAAAGATGATAGAAGTTTTTGAAATGTGGTGCTACTGACGAATGATGAAAATTAGATGGGTAGATCACGTAACTAATGAGGATGTGCTTAACCGAATCGGGGAGAAAAGTAGTTTCTGGCATATACTGACTAAGAGAAGGGATAGATTGGTTGGACACATTCTGAGACATCAAGGAATTGTCAACTTAGCATTAGAAGGAAGCGGGTGGGGTAAAAATCGTAGAGGGAGACCAAGGGACGAATATAGTAAGCAGATTCAAGAGGATGTAGGTTGCCGAACGTATTCTCAAATGAAGAGACTTGCACAAGACAGGGTAGCGTGGAGAGCTGCATCAAACCAGTCTGCGGACTGAAGACCACGACAACAACTCCTGATGTCCTTCAGCGTGTGTGGAATGAACTAGAAAATGGTTTATGTCAGCCAAATCGAACCGAATTTGGTAAGTTTTCGTTTCGTTTGGTAAAGGTTTCACATTTATATCTTGTTCCGTTGCTTTTATGTGACCGATTATAACTGTATCGTGACTTGACGGAGACGCTGCATTACACCAAAAGTATCGACAGTGATAGGCATGGTCCGTTTTAGTGGTCACCGCTGTCTTCCAGTCATCAGGACTCTCTGTTCTTTCCTGTAGTGCTGTACGAAAGACGATGAGTATGCCTCACATTTAGTAGCCTTAGCGATCTCCGCAAAAGAATGATGGAATAATAGCAATAGTCGCTCCCACATGGATCGACATACAATATCATCAGGACTTTTTACGGAGTATAAAAGACTGTACTTTTTATTGTTGTTTACGCTTAACCGCCGGCCGCGGTGACCGAGGAGACTGAGGCGCTCCAGTCACGGTCTGCACGGCCACTACGGTCGGGGGTTCGAATCCCCCTTCGGGCATGGATATTTGTGCCGTCCTAGTTTGTAAGTAGTTCATAAGTAGTTTGTAAGTTTAGGAGTGATGACCCCGTAGTTAAGTCCCATAGACTATACAAACATTTGAACATTTTTTACGCTTAACCAACCACCTTAATATTTAAATGAGGGGACTCTGTTAATTTTGTATTGGTAATTGCTATGGACAATCCGTAACGTTTTTTCATAAATTCTTTCGGGAAAAATTTGTAAATCAATTTTTCCCACTTTCATATTTATGTTTTCTATTTGGATTTTTACGTTTGTTTTGTTACTATTATCAGAATAATATTATATGCGAATGCCCGGTTGTCCAAATATATGTGATTCTTTGGTGTTCCAGTTAAATTCTTTCCGTGTAGCATTTTCTACTCTCACTAAACGTCTTTTCCAGGACGCAGTTCAACGATGGGCTATAGACTACTTCTCTGCCTGACTCTTGTCTTTAACTCAATGTTTTATTTCTGAGAAAAAATCTCTTTCAAGGAATGGTGAATAGTAAATTGTAATTTATGATTATTTACGGAATACGACGTAGTCCACACTGATATATTCAGAAACCGTCAATATGGTAAAATCTAATTACTACTTTTGATGGTGGTAAAATAACAGAAACGCAGAAAAAGTGTACAGGTTACGAATTACATCTACTCTGCCTGACGATCTAGTAACGTAGGAAATAGTGATGTCTGTACAACAATCACGTTCAAGCTCTGGTCTCAGATCGTTAAGTATTCCATGTACTTTTATAATGCTAGCTGCCTGAAATACACGTGTTAACTAACAATAGTTGCGTTTTGCTAACTGAATGGTGTTCATAAAATGATATGGTTTTATCATAACCAACTTGAATAAAATGTTCAAATGTTTGTTAAGCTTAAGGCATTTAAGTGCGGGATCATTAAATCCTAAATTTACAAACTATTTATGAACTACCTTAAACTAAAGACGACACAAACATCCATGCCCGAACCCCCGACCGTAGCGGCCGTGCAGACTGTGACAGGCGCGCCGCAGACAGCTCGGCCACTGCGGCCGGTAACTTGAATAAAAATTCTGAATAAATTGCAAAGGAGAATGGTGACGAAGATAGCACTATAACTGGATAAGATAGTACCTACTTGAGCTTTAATACTTTTTATGGTTGTGGTGCGATATTGTAGACGGTGATCGTGCTACAGAAAAGCAGTATCCTGCCGAGATGATGATTTGGATACCACACTGAGAAACAGAAATGGTTTTACTTAGTGTATGTGACCGTGCTTTGTCACAAGAATTAAAGCTTGAATGTTTAATGTCATAGTTAAAGGCGGCACTAAGCGAAACTATGAGAATGGCGTCGAAATCCCAACGATAGCTTATCTGCGGAATTACCGAGAATTTCACTAACAAAAGGGGGATGAACTACTAAAGTAAACCGGGGGGGGGGGTGAATTTAAATCATTTAGTTGATGCATTGCAGTCATGTGCACCCACACTAATTCAATAAGAATCCACCGGAGTCCGGAGCTGTATCTTGCTGATGCTGCTGGGAAGGAACAAAGGGACAGTGTCGTGAGAAAACCATTTCTAACTCTTCCTAGCACAAGGTAAAAAAAAAAAAAAAAAAAAAAAAAAAAAAAAAAAAAAAAAAAAAAAAAAAAAGATTAAAATAAGTCGTTGAGGAACGTACCTTTAAAATTTTCATCGTCAGCCGCATTTTGACAAACAAATTTCCATCAGTCTCTATGTGCCGAGTAATTATTGTAACGCTCTTTTTTTTTATTTTGTTGATTGATCTTTGTCAACATGTTATGTAATTGGCCAATATGGAAAAAGAATCGGAAAAAAAACATTCTTTTGGTGTTCTAGTGACAAATCGTAAAGGCAGACATGTTGTAGTTTGAAAGTTTTCTACAACACTACCAGGGAGACTCAGCGAAATGTTATGACCTATTAATTGATAATCAGTCAATGAAGGCGTTATTTATTTACACAAATTATAGCTGAACCCGGTCATCATTTGTATAAATAAATGATCGGTGGTTCAGTTATCAGTTAATAATTGACGTTGCTGTTTGGCATGAAATCATGTATAAGTATCTGCCATTTGCACGATGAGACAGCAAAAGTCCTACATCCAGGGAGTACGGATATGTGATCAGTGCAACGAGTAAATAATCGCAGCATCTCCGTTAGTATGCTACAGCAATGATACGGTAATTTAAAAATTATATGTGTTACGCCAGTATACAGCAGCATAAATCGAGGCGTATCACACCTAAGGGTGTGACATAAAAATCACCAAATTTGCTAAATATTCTTTTTTCTATTTCTATATTTTAGTTTTATTTCTTCAACACATAATTAAATCATTAACACATTTAGCTGTCCAGCAATTTATCAAGCAAGTAAAAAATCCGTGTATCTATCTGTATATGGCTAAAAATGAAGTTGAGTGACAAGATACGAAATGTAATCGTACTAAAAGCAATGGCTGGTGAAAGACGTCTGTGGCTGATACTTACCAGAATGAAGGGACTGTTATATGAGACATCTGCTGCATTTTCCAGTACAGTGAATGGTAATAGTATAATGGACAAGGGACACTAGGATAGTGGTGTAAGTTGTAAGTTTGTCTGGCTGAGAACTTGGCAGGGTGTTTGTTGCATCTGGAATATTCACCGTGTCCAGGTGGCTTAGTAAATAAAGCATGTACCTAGAAAGTAGAAGACCCGGGTTCGATACACGTTTTGTGCACAAAAGTTTTCAACCGCCTCACTGTATTTAATTCAATGACGGCAAGAAGCAGTTGACATCCTTGATTGGAATAGTTAATTGTCGGTAGGAGTAGCAGAATTTTAGAACATATACTATCCTCAAACATTATGGACTACCTCAAAGAGAACGACTTATTGACTGTCAACACGGATTCAGAAACTATCGTTTTTGTTAAACACAGCTTGCTCTTTACTCATATGATGTGATGAGTGCTATCCAAAAGAGAAGTAAAATCGATTCCATATTTCTCGATTTCCGGAAGGCTTTTGACACTGTACCTCACAAGCGTCTTCTAATCAAATTTCGTGCTTATGGAAAATCGACACAGTTGTACGACTGGATTCGTGACTTCCTCTCAGAAACGACGCAGTACGTTGTAGTTGAAGGTAAGTCATTGAAAGAAACAGAAGTGATATGTGGCGTTTCCCAAGGAAGTGTTATAGGGCAATTTCTGTTCGTTATCTTTATAAACGATTTAGGAGACGATCTGAGCAGGTCTTTCTGATATTTCGCAAAATGATGCTGTCACTTATCGGTTAGTAAAGTCAGCAGAAATTCAAAAGCCACCGCATACTGATTTAGATATCTGCATGGCTCAAAAATTGTCATCCACATAAGTTATGAGTTACAAGATAAATCAGTTAGATCTAAAGACAGTGAATCCAACTAAACACCTAGGAACTACAATTAAGAACAACTTAAACTGGAAAGACCACACAAAAAATATTGCAGGGAAAGAGAACCAACTACTGCGTTTCCTTTGCAGAACAGAAGATGCAACAGTTCTACTAAAAAAATGTCTACACTACACTTGTGCGTCCTAATTTGCAGTATTGCTGCGCATTGTGGGATCCCCACCAAGTGGGACAGACGGACGATACAGAGAAAGTTAAGAGAAGGGTTAGTTTTGTATTTTCACGATATAAGGGAGAGAGTGTCACAGAAATGATACACGAGTTGGGGTGGAAATTGTTAAAAGAAAGGCGTTATTTGGTGATGCGAGGTTTATTTGCGAAATTCATGCCACCTACTTTACTTCCGCCTACATAGGCAAACATGGTCCTCATAATAAAGTAAGAGAAATCAGATCGAAAACGTAATGATTCAGATGGTCGTTTTCCCGCGCGCTATTAGAGAATGGAATGGTAGAGAAATATCATAAAAGCCTTTCGAGGAACCCTTCGCCATGCACTAAAATGTGATTAGTACAGTGTTTATGTAGATGAAAGAAAGTCAGAGCAAGCCCGAAAATGAAAAGTTCGGTTTAGCAACGACGTAGAAATGAAAAGGTTTGCAATACAAAGGATCATTAAGGTTTAATATCCTGTTGTAAAAAATAGGACTCATGGCAAACGAATACAGATGCACCTAATAATAAGTAATAAAAAATTGATTAATGTTTTTCCTAGTGTTTACTTTCTGCATTTACATCTGACAGCTGACAAATACTTCCTGATGTGCAGTTTCGTGTGTAATAGCTGATTTCTTTATGCTTCATAATGAGAGCTCAAAAATGCAGGGACGCAGCGTGCTGCCATCTTGATGAGACACGTCGATAACGGCGAAGAGCGACAGCCCTGAGACTCGTCGCGCTGCAGACGTGTTCTAACTTATAGGATCTGAAGGCTGCCCTGTGACGTCACCGGCGTTCGTGACAAACCAGCAGCAACAGATAGCGCACCGGCGGCCAGTTTTAAAGCACCACCTTGGACTATGGCGGTATAAAAGCTGGGGACCGCGGCAGGGTAAGGCGTGCTCTGCTGAAGAGAGATGGCGACTCTACAGCCCATGGTGAGTAGCCTAGCCAACAGTTATAGCTCTCTATTCGTAACGTCACCTCCTTTCTCACAATGTCAAATTCCCACTCTCTCTCTGCTTCTTTGCTTCTGTTATTTTTATCCGTATATTTAGTCTCCAGAAACATATAGGTGTGGACGAGATGTAATAAAACATTTCCGATTAAAAATTTATATATCGAAATAACAGACGACAGTCTTTTATAAGTCTGAATTACACTTTTGTTATTTCAGTTCTGAACATTATAACATTTATATGCTATTTAAGTAATTACAGTTCATTCTACCACTTTCAAACATAATACTCAGCTTCTCAACATTTCGGTGTATGGGGCTTCTGCTACTGCAACATTATTCTCCTGTGCCGTCGTGGTAGAAATAAATACTCATAGGTACAATTTATCACTTCTTCTTTAATTTGAAACCAAACTGCTTCTCCACCAAAACATTACAAATTCAAATTTGCGTACCACAACAACAACAACACAGATTGACATAGATTCCAAAGCACTTTGCGAAACCCAGAACTCGAACTCCCCCTCGCAAGGCGGTGAGGCAAATACATAACAGGCAATAATGACCTTACATTATGCATTGTTCATAACAATTGTATATATAGATTAACAATTACCAAACATACAAAGAAAACATTTCATGTACGTAAAAATAATCACAATATAAAATGAAAACTATACACACAATAGTTTTAGATCGCACCTATCTTTTTAAGTTTTAATCACGCTACTTTTTGTTTGACAACAAACCAAAATGTTAAATTTAAATTAATTAGTTAATGAGTACATCATACATGTTCCTAACATATATTGAACTATCAAATCTCATGGCCATTCACAAAATATACTCAAAATCTCACGTCAGTCAATATATACAAAGAATTCAATATTGTAAATCTCGATTATTAGATTAATTACACAATTAGCTGATCAACACAACTTGTTTATGAGCCTGACATATATACAATGCTATTTATTTTAATGTCTTTATGTGGATACAAAAGTTTTTACCATTCGTTTGTCTATTTATTGAAATAACATATAATGACAAAACTATTGTTTATAGAACTGTCTGGAAAGCATCTAAACAAATCTCTTAATTAATGAAATCAATCACTTGTTTTAATCACAGTATCACCGAGTCACTGTCCTATACTGATTCCTAGGCTGGCTATTTCGTTTGTAACTTCACACGCAAAATATATCACTATTACACCACACGATTCAGGGTCCGAAGCAGACGGTATCGTACAATAATATTGAGATGAGAGGACCAGCACTATCGTCACAACATGCAAAAGAGAATAGTGACTAAGTCTATCACTATGTGAGAACTTAAGCAGATTGTGGAAGTTCGTAAATCACCATGCGGGATATAGCGTTAATACTGCACCGCTACACTCGCATTGAACTTGATCCTACTTTCCAATGTACCACATAGCTATGCTCTAGTAATCTAATAATGCTATAAATTGCACTTAAAGAAATTTCTAAAACAAAGACCAGATGTGTGAACTATGAAAAAAAAATGTATTCAAGATTTGGCTAGGTGGTTCCGTAATAAATTAACATTCCATAGTATTAGCTGAAATAGATCATGATCGTCGGATTTTCCGATGGACTGTAAATATTTTCCATGTATTGAGTGCTTCTGGACGGTGAAATTGATAGCTACCATAAATAAACACTTTTATCCGGTAACCGCTAGATTACCTGAACTGGAGCAAAATTTTGCAGTCTGTTATTATTATTGTCATTCGTGGTCCTGGATTACCTCGTCGCTTAATTTACATGTGTTAACTGATAACTAAATCTGCACATTTATTTTTTCTGACTGTATATTTATTTTAGATGTTTCAAGCGAATTTTAGGTACCATCCATTATTCTTTACTCGTGTTCATATATTGTGAAAAATGCAATTAAATACAAGTACAACTAGGGTACAATAAAATTTAAAAGAGTTATATGCATTAATTTAAAACGAAGGTTCATGAATTGCATTTGATAAGGTGTATACGCTTTCAACTGTGGATTAAGTGAATGTGATTCTCACAAAAGCAGATTATTGTTGCTTAGAGAAGGTTTCTCGAATGAAACACATTGCCTTCCCCGATACTATTCCACATGATCAAACATGTACATCTTATGTCGGAAAGTACCATTTACTTTATTGTAATTCTCTACACCTGCTTTTCCTACCTGGGAGTTTTGTAGCAAGCTGTGGTTATACAAAAATGAGAAAAACAATAGGTCTGTTTAAAGATTTATATGTTGTATTCTGTGAAGTGCAAAAATTTTATCAGGACGTCGTAAAGGTAAAGCAGTTAACAACCCGAAGATTGGTTTGAACACCGCAGTCCTTTACTAGGCATGGTCCTGTTTGGAGGTAGTATGCCGTTGCCTTCCTCCGACCTTCGAACTGACTTACCCAGCCAGTTATAGGGGTACCTACAGTTTAACGTGGGTTCCGAACCACCGTGCTACTCGATATTTCTCACATGAGCAATACTGCCTGACGTGAAAAAAGTGGAAAGATAAAAATCCTAGGACCTGGCGGGAATTTGCCCTTGCGGCGAGATATACGTACGAAATCTCTATAGCGACTTACTCCTACAAATGTGAAAATATATTGACAGGTAGAAAGGATCGCTGTTGTTGTGGCTTTCAATCCGAAAACTGGTTTGATGCAGCTCTCCACGCTTCTCTGTCCTGTGCAAACCGCTTCCTTTCCAAATAAGAAGGGCAGCCTACTTTCTTTTGAACCTACTTACTGTATCCCTCTCTCGTCTTCCGTCTCCGGGTTTTATCCCACATACTTCCTTCTCATGATAAATTGACGATTCCTCGATGTCTCAGATTGTGTCCCACCGGTAGATTCATTCTCTTAGTCATGATGTGCCATAAATTTCTTTTTTCCCCAACTCTGTTCAGTACCACCTCATTAGCATTCATCTACACCACCAAATATCAAATACTTTTACCATCACCCTGCCTGAACCCCTTATCGTCCACGTTTCACTTCAGTACAATCCTACAACGCAGACAAATACTTTCAGCAAAGTTTTCCTACCATTTAAATTAATTTTACGTATCAACAAATTCTGCTTTTTCAGAAACGCTTTTCCATAGCCATTCCCAATTTTATGTCTTCTTTACTTCGGTCATCAGAATTTATTTTTATACCCAAACAACAAAACTCATTACCTAATTCCTTCAGCATCGCCAGATTTCCTTACACTACATTTAAATACTTTCTTTTCCCTCCTTTCAAGATACTGTACATTCCGTTCAATGACCATTGTAACAAAATAGGAGAGATCATAGCACGAACGCAGGGATTTAGATGTTCCCGCTTGCTAGCTGAGAATGGAATGGTAGACAAATAGTTTGAAAGTCAAAAGAACACTCTCCCAGACAATTAAGTGTGATCTGCAGAGTAACCATGTAGCTGCACATGAAATTGTGCCTACCTACATGTAGCACCAACCTCCTTTTTGTTACCGTCACGTGTCGTCCGACACTTTTCCGTGACGCAACTAGTTTCTGCCTCGTCTCGTCTAGGATTTCCCAATTGGTATCTCTCTGTCACTCACGGAGCAACTTCAAATTTTCTAAAATTTTCCAAGTGAAAATCTTGTCACCAGTCAGAAATAGTAACACGCAATGATTGCAATCCTTCCGTTTTTAAATATCGTAGCGTAAACCTGAAAGCGAATAACTAAGTTTCAAATCTGAAACCGAACTTATATGTGACATATTTATTTCAATTTTGTGAAATATTCCGATATCTGCTGCTTTTCATAAGATGGGCTATCATTCTGAGTCACTTAAACATTTGTGCCAGACGGGACTTGAAAAAGGGTCTCCCAGATTTCTCTAGCTGTCGCCTCTACCTCTCGGCCATTCGAGAAAAGGCAATGTTTATTTTTCCTGGTTATTATCCCATCTTGGTCAGGATTTCGGATATTTCAGTTATTTTACATTGCTGCCGGATCCACTTCCTGACGCCACAGGTATAAAGCATTAAACAGTGATCTTCGCTTAAATGTTTCAGTCTTAATACAATTTCTTCTTCAAGCTATTCCTTTCGCAGCTTTGGTGCGAACAAGAGGTGAATAGTTCAGTGCTTTTAGAAAGTCGAAGATACGCTGGTAACAATAAGTTCCACTGTCATTCACTGACCACTTGCCTAATGCTGTTAGAAAAAGTTACCTCCGAAAGGTAATGGCCGCGCACTCCGTAGCAAGGCGCCTTAAAACGCACGGCAATTCCTACCCGACAGTTATTAATTCCAGCCATACAAGTAACTCATAATCATTATCCGGCTGTAAAAATCATTTTACTACTTTGAAATGATGCCTTGTGGGAAATAACGAAACGCTCAATATCTTTATTATGAATGATAACAGACAGTTACATCTCCTTGCAAATTAAATTTATACTCAAATAGTCCCACTAATTATGTACACCCTCATCAGCAGAGTCCGTTCTTCTGTTCCTCGTCCTCAAACACAATGAATTGTCTGCATAAATGTATGAAGTACCATAATCTCTGTTTGGTACCTCTCCAATACTCCGTGTCCTATATGCAATAATATCCCTCTTCAAATTCAAATGTTCAAATGTTTGTTAAGCTTATGGGATTTAACTACGGGGTGATCAGTCCCTAAACTTACAAACTACTTATGAACTAGCTACATCTAAGGACGGCACAAATATCCATGCCCGAGGGGGGATTCAGACCCCCGACCGTAGTGGCCGTGCAGACCGTGACTGGAGCGCCTCAATCCCCTCGGCCACCGCGGCCGGCAATATCCCTCTGAGAAACACTCTAGGCCTCCTTTTTTTTTAGATCACACAAAACATCCGTAAGCCTTCCAGAAGCCTAATTTCTTTCTGAATCAGTTTAAAATGAGGGTATTCCTGGTGACAGTTGAACAGTCTGAGTTATCTATTTATTCATCTTTTGGAATTATCACGCTTTGTGAAGTGCTACAGTATACTGCAAATTTCTGTATACTGCGTCCTTTTCCAAATAATTTTAGAACAGTACTTCATACTAGCTTTTAGCCAGATTATATTTATTGAAACAGTATGATATCCAAATGCCTTTATCCCCCTTTTCCTCCTGTAACTGTAAATTACTTATAGAACGCATTTATTCATATTATTTGCTAGCTATCGCTATCTCTAACACATCTCCTCATTTACATTAACATTCAATGAAATACATCAAAAGTCAGTCTGAGTTGCAAATTTTTTTCTTTATTTCACTGACTCGTTTCGCCCTTTTGAGGCATCATCAGATTATGTAAATATATTGTGAGCTAATTGTCATCCTCGTAAAATAAACAATCTAGGACGAAAACCTGTCGTCAAGGTTTTCTTCCTAGATGGGTTATTTTATGAGGATTACAAACAGCTCACCATATATTATGTAAATCTATGGTGACCTATTTGTCATCCTCATAAAATAAACCATCTAGGAAGAAAATCTTGACGATAGGTTTTCTTCGTAGATGGTTTATTTTATGAGGATAACAAATAGATCACTATATATTTGCATAATTTGATGATGCCTCAAAAGGGCGAAATTTGTCAGAGAAATAAAGAAAACATTTTTCAACTGAGACTGACTTTTCAGATAAATTCATAATCAGTTTCTGTACCAGCCACCAGTATGGAGTGGAACCGGTTTTATTCAACGAAATGTAAGGTACCCTATACAATTTTCTTGCAGTTGTTGGTCGCTGTTCCGTCTGGTTTGCATTTACCTTGGAGTGCGCTACATGACGCGTGCACTGTTTTCCGTTTGTTGCAGGTGTGCCTGCTGCTGGCGTCCTGCCTGGTCCTGCTTGGGGGTTGCTTGGCGCAGTACCCCGGTCACTACCACGGCGCCTACCCTTTCTACCCCTACAGGTCGTACCCCTCCTACCCTTACGGCGGCTGGCCCTTAAAGCCCCTCCACGACGGCCACCAGCCACTTCACAGGTTCCCTGTGCACTACCTTCCAGCGCCGTATCACTCGTACACGCCGAAACACGACGGACTGCACCAACATTACCGTGAGTACTCATTTGCCACAGCGACTATTCTCTCAATTCAGTACAACAACACGCGGCTCGAAGAAACTACTTATTTACCTTCGGATACTTCCTGCCTTGTTTGTACCATGTGGTGGAACGGCAACAGGATAACTGCGATGTTTAATATTGTTATTCATGTTCTTCTTTAGTCCATAATCATGAAATTATTCTGACACTAGATAGGTTTTATCAGTTGCTAGGACGTTGTTGATTAGTTATTTACAGTTCCCTAGTAACACCAACTGTCATAAACTAACCGTGTAAATTCTCTAGACTTCGTCCCAAGTGGCCTGCACCGCAACATAAATTAAAATTTGTAGGAATAATTCCTTTAAATAGTTCATCAAAAATAAATAAGGTCCTTGTACGAGCGGATCATGGAAAATAGTCTGTAGCCGTTACTAAAATTTCATCAAAGTTAAACACAGGCACTTGTATTTGCTATCCTTAACTCGTACTGATAAATATTAATAATCCACTGCCTTCTAAACACTGGTTTTTCCACATTCACACTAAATACAAATATGATGTCACATTCGAAGCTAATCAGTAGTGATTCAATCAGAATTAAATTGTTTTCTGAAAGAAGTCGAGATTCTTCACAAGAATCACATTTCTCTTGCTATAAAATATTCTTGATCATAAATAAATCTTTATAAATGCAAGATATCTTTCAACATTAAGAAATATTTTTTCTTTTTCATGTTAATACAGCGTCAGTTTAGCAAGAAACGTGAACATGGACAACTAGCTTGGACTGACTCTCAAACTAGACTAACAATAATTGAATATTCTTTTCTTTTCTTCTTTGAAACGATTGAAGCGCGGCAATAAAGAAGGCGCAGCAGCATTCGTAGCCCCGTAGCTGTCGGTTAAATTTTCATAGAGGCCGTCTGCTGTAATGTTGGCTGCGGTGGCGACGACGCTGCCCTTGTTGATTGTTGCTCGTCGATCGTACATGAAACACACAGAAACAAAAACATTGTAAGAATCATATTATAAAAAATAACAGTAATTACATAAACATCAAATATGCATGCATTCTAAATAAAAGGTTCATTTTCTTTCATTTTTATTTATAACTTCAAAACAGGGCTGATACAGGAAAATGTAGTACGATTATCTTGTGCCACTACAACCATATGGGATGGACGTGAGATTTTTCCATAGTATCATTTTATTTCCTTGACAGAATATTTCCTTTAGAACGACCTCGAATTAATCTATTTTGTAGTGGAATTAATGGAAGCTGTTGATGAATCCTGTAGACCAGTGTTTTTCAACCTGTGGGTCGCGATGCCCGGGTGGGGGGGGGGGGGGGGGGGCGGGGGGGGGGGGTCACAAAGTCTTTTCTGAGGTCGCCGTCACAGAAGGAAGAACAGTGGTTGGACCATAAAACAACCACACCAGTGCATGTCTGAGTAGTAGAGGCTGCGTAATGCAAAAACATGTGCATAAGAAAGTGAAGTGTATTTTATATTAAAGCTACATTAATTCCTGTTGCTTCGCACGCGTAGATTGGATGGTATGCATTGGTTGTTTCTACTTATAAATATAAATTTTCATAGATTCACTTTCAACAATGCTTTCCTAATCAAGTATTTTCATACAACTTGCCACCCCCTATTGCACCATTCATGGCAGAATTCCAAACATCCCGAAACATTTCTTTTTTTAATTCTAACCGTGATTCAAATTCCAAATATTTTCGCATTTCTAGCATCAGAATAGTCTTAGTAGCACCGTTAAAACATATTCCCTTACGTCGCTCGCTTAATGGTTGAATTTCCAAAAATATCGAAACGCGTTTTTAAATTTCCAATCAAAAATCTAAATCGTAAGTTTTGAATTTCTTGCTTCCAAATTGCTTGAATAGTAACGTATTTTCAAAAAACCTTTCATTCCCTATTTCATCCCCTTAGGGATGGAAATATCGAAAAATCGCTGATGCCTACAGTGCAAGATAAGCATCGTCTAAAAATTTCAAGTTTCTATCGTCTGTAGATTTACTTTTCAGCGCCGTTTTCTGTCTTTTAGAAACGGATAGAGAACGCGAAATTTATTTCTTACGCTTTCGCATCTTTCTCGGTAGGTTCACTTTTCAAATTGCAATACGCACATATTTTTCTTTATTCGTACGCTTTTACAGAAAATTCTGAAAAATGTGCATCACCTTTCGCTGTATGGAACCTCTTTGCTATTATAATGTCAAAAGTCATCGCTTGTCTTCAGTCCGAATTTTATATAAGCTGACTACTTTCAAGCACTATATCTTTCACCCTTTTATAGTTATCGACACGGAACTGCTGTCGTGTAGATCTGGAGACTTTGTACTACAATAACACAGAGAGATCGTTCGTCTCCATTGTGTAGTTTTTGCTGAAGAGAAAAATATTGACATCCACATGTAGAATTTTACATAAGTCGATAACGTTCAACTCCCATAGCCTCCACTCCCTTATCGTTATCAAACCTCTACCACCATAGCGCACACTGGGAGACTGATACCTACTACCACATACAAACACTATTCGTTTGCGATGTGTAGTTGCTGCAGAGTGAAATATAAGCACAAAAACCTCAATTTTTATATACATTAACACCTTGTCGATCATCAATTATCAGTTGAATAGCACAAATATTGTTTCATAATAAGTAGGCTATATTAACACCTTGTCGATCATCAATTATCAGTTGAATAGCACAAATATTGTTTCATAATAAGTAGGCTATCTTAACAATGAATAAACGAAAGGCTGTTTTCAGGTAACAGGCGATAGGTAAATTTGCAAGATACAACAGGTAATTTAGAGAAATTCGATTGTTTACAAATGGACTATACAGTGGGACATTCGTCAACAAGCATAATTCACTTCTGAGCTTTACCTGCAATGCGGAAGCTCGTTACGGAGCATATATTTTTTCGTCGGAATTAATGTAAAATAGGATTTTTTCCCATTCTGAAAAAGTACTGAAATGCATCCTACAACGCACGAAACTATACCATTTTATCTTTTTACAAGAAAGTTATTTCAAGAGAAGAATTTTAACTTCGTTGCCTTTGTAATGACACACATAGTTGTGTTATGCTTCTGGGACGGGCTGCTGGTTCGCCAAAATATTTTAGATTAGAAGAGGTTCGCGTGTTTAAAAAGGTTGGTTAACACTGCTGTAGACTGTCTATTTTCGAGACGTAGCTGTTACCGTATTGCAATTCTACACAGAAACGTTTAAATTACCTAGCTTCTGTCTAGGCGGGTACGTAAAACAGCCCGGATATCATATTCGCATAACTTTACTTCCGCCAGTATCTCCCCTCCTACTTTCCAAAGTTCCCAGAAACTCTCTTGCGAACCATACAAAGTTGTGAGGCGGCATCGTGAGTCGTGTCGGGATAGCACAGTCGGTAGTGCGCTTGCTCGCTAAAGGCAAAGGTCCCAGTTTCGAGCCCGGTTTCGGCACATAATTTTAATCTGCCAGGAAGTTTCATATCAGCGCACACTCCGCTGCAGAGTGAAGATTTCATTCTGGAAACATCTCTTTGGCTGTGTCTAAGCCATGTCTCCACCATATCCTTTCTTCCAGGAGTGCTAGTCTTGCGTGTTTGCAGGAGAGCTTCTGTGAAGTTTGGAAAGTAGGAGGCGAGGTACTGGCAGAAGTAGTTGTGAGGCGGCATCGTGAGTCGTGTCGGGATAGCACAGCCGGTAGTGCGCTTGCCCGCGAAAGGCAAAGGTCCCAGGTTCGAGTCCCGGTTCCGGCACACAATTTTAATCTGCCTGAAAGTTTCATATAAGCGCACATTCCTCTGCAGAGTGAAGGTTTTATTCTGAATACTGTTCTTGCTCTGTGATTAACAGGTTATTGTATCTACCTTTGTCTGATCAGTAAAAATATTTTCCCTCGGAAAGCCAAGTTTTCATGACAAAACAGTTGCGTTGTCATGCGATTCGCCAACTGCGACGTCACATGATTCTCGTTATTGGCCCACTTTAGATTACGGTTGTAACACTAAAAGTGGCCCTTTGCGATCGTCTTTTGAAGCTCGAAATTTAAGTGAAAATAATGGCTTAAATATTCACCTGACACGAAAATTGAATAACCTAATTTGTAGAGGAAAAAATTGTCTACAACTTTGCTGTTATGTTTTTTTCACACCTCGTAGCGTTTCAAAGATATTTGCTAAATTAACGGCGATTTTGGGATGTATGTCTGTCCGTCTGTCTGTCTGTCGGTCCGTAACGTGTTCCCTGTTTTTAAGACGAACCGTTCAACCAAATTTTACAGACATGATTGTAGGCCGCCAGAGACCAGAACCACCCCTTTTCAAATTTTTCGGACAAAAAATGCGGTAGTAATACCTAAAAAGCCGTTTGTAATATAATTGTAATTGCAATCGAACCGTTCATCTGATACGGAAATTGAATAACCTAATTGGTAGAGGAGAAAATTCTCTACAACTTTGCTGTCTTATGTTTTTTTCATATCTCGTATCGTTTGAGACATATTTGCAAAACTAACGGAGATTTGACACCCTCCATTGAATTAACGAAAACCAGCCGTTAGGAGATGTCACGTGACATTCCTCGCGCAGAAGTCTCTGTGGCATACGCCATCTTGCGCGTATTTGATGATTTTGTTGTAACTTGCACTTTGTCATTTCAGAGCACTGATGAATTAACAGCCGGCTGCGGTGGCCGGGGGGACTGAGGCGCTTCAGTCACTGTCCGCACGGCCACTACGGTCGGGGGTTCGAATCCCCCCTCGGGCGTGGATATTTGTGCCGTCCTAGTTCGTAAGTAGTTCATAAGTAGTTTTTAAGTTTAGGGACTGATGACCCCGTAGTTAAGTCCCATAAGCTTTACAAACATTTGAACATTTTGAAGAATTAACAAAACACATCGTTCTTCGTACGATAAATGATAATCTAGTGTCTACAAATGCCATATTAGCATCAGTTAACAATGGCCATCAATAGTATGAGATTAAAGGATTTATCTTTCGGTTGATAGTCGTAGCGTAGTGGGCAAGGCGTTGGACTATGACGCTGAAGGTAGGTGGTTCGGAATCCGCCATTACCAATTTTTTTTTCCCTAAAAGGGTTTCAGTCATTCTTATTAATTAATTTTGTATTATTTAGATTATTATTATGGTCCAAAATGTTTGCAAAAATTTATAAAACTACAAATCTAAAGTTGGCCGTAGAACACGTCAACGTCGGTCACACCGTAGCCCCTGTGTTCACTGTCGCTTCCCCCGTGTCCACAGCCCACGACCTACTGCCGAGGCCCGTCCCGCAGCCGCACGCGCTGCCGAAGCCGGCGGCGCATCCGCAGTTCAACGTGTACAACATCTTCGACGGCGGCGTCACCAAGCAATCGGCGACGGCGCACGCGGGCGCCAACTCTCCTGCCGGCACCAGCCTCATGCAGATGGCGGGTGGCGAGGCCTCCCAGGAGGCGTCGCTCTTCAGCGCAGAGGGCAGTGGCTCCGGCGAGCTGAGGGCCTCCTCCGCTGCCGCCAAGCCTCCCGCTGGTAGCGGCAGCGGCTCCGTGCAGGCGACCAGCGGCGAGGCCTCCCAGGAGGCGTCCATCTTCAGCAGGGTCAAGTCTGCGGAGCGCAGGGCCGCAGCTGCGGAAGCGGCGGCACCTAAACCGGCTCCTGCGGATGACCACGCGACCAGCAAACTGACAGCCACCCCAGGGACCAAACACGCGGAACACAAGAAGGGGGCGACCGCGCTGCCGGCTGCCCACTCCTCCAAGCTGCACATCACCTTCGGGAAAGCCCAGAAGGCGGCCCCAGCGCCCTCCCACGGCGCCAAGAAGCACGTGGCCGCTGCTCCGGCCTTCAGCAACCACGGCTGGTTCCCCCACGAGGCCAAACACGTGTGAAGGCGGCTGGACGCGGCGGCGCACGTACCACGCCGAGTCTCCAGGGGTGCACCTCGAGATCTACGCTAGACATCAGTCTAGCGTCTCTTAATATTGTAACCTCATTCATAAGTTGTTCGCTCTGATCCGAATAAAAAGCAATAAGTACCAACAAGTTTAATTATTTAAACTGTAACGTAAAATTTCCTGGTACTACAGAAGAATGTTAAGAACGTTCTACATCTATATAGATACTCTTCAAATCATATTTAAGTGTCTGGCAGAGGGTTCATTAACCTTTCTCTACCATTCCATTCGTTAATAGCGCGCGGATAGAAAGAACACCTAAATCGTTCCGTTTTCTATCTGATTTCTCTTATTTGATTAAGATGGTCATGTCTCCATATGTAGGTGGGTGCTAGCAAAATATTTACACATTCAGAAGTAAAAGTCGGTTCAAAATGTTTGTAGAGCTTATGGGACTTAACTACGGAGTCATCAGTCCCTTCCGGCCGCGGTGGCCGAGGAGACTGAGGCGCTCCAGAAACGGTCTGCACGGCCACTACGGTCGGGGGTTTGAATCCCCCCTCGGGCATGGATATTTGTGCCGTCCTGGTTTGTAAGTAGTTCATAAGTAGTTTGTAAGTTTAGGGACTGATGACCCCATAGTTAAGTCCGATAGACTATACAAATATTTGAACATTTTCATCAGTCCCTAAACTTACAAACTACTTATGAACTAGCTTATACTAAAGACAGCACAAACATCCATGCCCGAGTGGGGATTCGAACTCCCGACCATAGTGGCCGTGCAGACTGTGACTGGCGCGCCGCAGACGGCTCGGCCACCGCGGCCGGCTAAAAGTCGCTGATTGAAATTCCGTAAATAGATCTCGCCGCAACAAATAATCTTTTAATGATTTCCACCTCAAATCGTGCAACACTTCCGTGATGCTCTACCCCCTGTAAAGTGAAAAAACAAAACGAGCTGCCCTTCTCTGAACCTTCTCAATGTCTTATGTCAGTGCCACCTGATGAATGTCCCACACTGGGCAACAGTAGTCCAGGAGAAGACGCACTACATAATATTACGTACTTGGTGGGATGATAAAGAAAGCAAAGCAACGAGAAGTTTTTCCATAAAATCATCGGCGAAAACAAAATAAAGAAAACATTGACAAGAAGAAAGGACAGGACGGCAGGTAGTGGCGCAGTCAAGGGGGGAGTGGGACTATAGGGCTGCAGCCCCTCTGACCAAGGCTTGCCTCCGTTCTTCTTTTTTTTTTCAGTTCTCTTTAAGGGCCGTTCTGTGAGCACAGACAGGCGCTGTTCAGCCGAGAGATGCACAATGACAAAAAATTAGTACACAATGAAAGTGAAGGTGATAAAATTAGAAAGTAAAGTTAACAAGGCGCCAATATTGAAGAAGCAGTACATGAACTAAAATCGAGGAAAGAATGCAGTCTTTTCACGTGGATGTGGCGATGATGAAGATAAAAAATAAATAAAATAGACTCAGGGGCATTGTAGCACATACGACATCTAAAGAAATAAAAGGTGTCGGCTGAGGGTTGGCCATTCACTGTTTGTAAAATAGCTTGCTGGGTTTAAGAAATGAGACAGGAGTTTTTCCACAACTCTGGGATTCAAGATCTTCTCATTAATTTAGTTAGTTTATAAGTTTTTGGATAGGTGGGATTAATTACTTGGCAAGCACTGTTCTGTCCATTTCCATCTTGAGTTTAAATTAGGACAGCTCCATTTATTAATTTACACATTAGATTCCATTATTTTATTTAAGTTCTTGTAGTCACATGGTAATCTGTTGCCATCATCACTTTTAACAATTACAAAGACGCCATATTCCAGCAAGACAATACATGACCACATGCTGCCACACGAACACAGGATGCCAGTCTTTCCCCTAGTCAGGCAGATCACCAGATTTGTTGTCAATCGCAAATTTGTTCGAACTGTACATGATAAGTGCATCGCTGTGACCCAATGCCAGCTGCCACACATTTACCTGGTAACCAGATGAATGGGTAGAGTGCACGCAGGATAAATTGGCCAGTAGATGTGCAGACAGCTGGGCAAGTGTGGGGAGAGCATTAATGGTGGGGTTGCGGTCAGAGCAGTGAGGGGGTAGTGACTGGTGCTGGAGAGGAAGTGCCACTCTGAACTGAATTCTACGCTCCACTACCTGCTGGATTTTTATAAATTTTATCAAGCAATACCATCAAACAAACCTTTTTCTAAATGCTCAACTCAATATTATTAATATTTCATTACTTTTATCATTTCATTAATATTACTTATCTTACGTCGAAATACATGTTACTTAAAGTGTTAGTTATGTAACATTTTCTATGCAGGATAGGGACTGATTTGTTAGTATTACTGCTGTGTATGCAGGAAGTATGGTATTTCTGTTTAACTCGCAAGTAGAAAATTTTTCCATTAGTCTTCAATCTACTGCACTCATCTGGATAGAGCTTTGAAACAATCACTCAGAAACAATACTAAACATCCTCAATACGAAACGCGTTAATAAAACCGATGGTATTTTTGTCGTTGCATTACAGAACGTGTTTAAATTTAAAAGAAATGCTCACTTTCTCCTGTTCTGCAGTACTTTAGACCAGAAAACGTAAAAGTTTCCTTTAGCCTTTATAGACATTAATACCTTATAGTCTGCAGAAGTACTGGTCCTGATCAGTTATTTTGTTACCTGCGTGTACTATAGTCAGACGTTGCCCTTTGTGAAGTGGCGCCTTTACTCCATTACTTGATCCATCTGTCTACTCATTGGGCGTAGTATGCGAATTGCGAATGTACGTTTCATCGACATATATGAGATGTCAACCCTCTTAACGGTACTACTGTATTTAATTTAAATAATCGACACGTTTATGCGTATATCTAAACGTTCAAAAGCACTTTCCTGTAACCTGACTTTTTGCGCCACGTGGTAAATATTAAGCGTGTTAATTGCATGTAAAATAAAGCATATACGTATTACATTGAAATTAAAAAAGTAATGTACCTGAAGCCTAACGTTTGAAGTAGGCACGGCAGTGAACATATACTTCCCTTGAAAGTCGTATTTCTCCTTATTAGCCGGCCGCGGTGGCCGAGCGTTCTGCGGCGCGTCAGTCACAGTCTGCACGGCCACTACGGTCGGGAGTTCGAATCCCCCCCGAGGGAGGGAGATATTTGTGTCGTCCTTAGTATTAGCTAGTCCATAAGTAGTTTGTAAGTTTAGGGACTGATGAGCCCGTAGTTAAGTCCCATAAGCTCTACAAACATTTGAACATTTTCCCCTTATTAGGGAAAAAGTGATTTTATTGTGGGGCGCTGTTTGTTTGTCACGTGGAAATTGTTTATCAATCTCCGCACTTGTTCATGAAAATCATCTTTTACTGTTTATTCCGCTTTTTCTCTGGGTAAAGAAACCTTCAAAATTACCGGCACAATTTTTTTTCTGTCTTTTTTTTCCCTTCTTATTGTCCGAAGTGAAACACCAATAGCAGCCTGCACTCTCTCAGGGACACTTTTATTAGCATTTTATCCCCTCTTTTGCCTCTTTCAAAGAGAATCGTTTGTCGTTTTATCGTAAATGGGGTTGCTTGAGAAAGTTCTAGTTAGTCGGTTGTTAGCATATGGACGAGAAGGTCCAAGGTTTTTGTTCGAGGTAATGTAAGTTTGAGTCTCGATGTCTACTGAAACATAGTGTTCTCGCGAACTAAAGTTTAGTATGTGATGTCGGTGATTGAGGAGTGTAGGATTTAGCATCGTTACGACTTTCAGTGAACTCTGAGCTTTGCAAAATAGAAGTTCTATTATGAAGTGTAGGTACTTATTTGAGAGAGGATTTAATTCCTGACGCAGGTAGTTATGCCTAACTTACGTCTTTGGACAGTTCTGTGTGTCATTGTAGATTCATGTAACGTTAAGGAGCTTTAAGGTACGACCGCTCTGAGCTGGACTGTATTGCAGAGGAGTTGCGCAGCAAGATGTGGCTCTGTGTGGTACACACTACAGCATCTGAACTGCAGCGGCACGACAACATGCGGAAAACTGTGTGTCAGTCGTTGGATAACCTCCGAGTACAGTGGACGATAGTGACATGGATGTATTAATTTCTTTGTTATGTAAGGACGAAGAATGGCTGAAGCAAAAGCAAGCAACAGAATGGATGCATAACATTTCGAATTCGCGATATAAAGAAGGGGAATATCACACACTTTTGCCACGGCTTAAAAAGGCTCCAAATAGGTCCTTTGTAATGTCTCAAGATAAATTCATCGTGTTAGTACACACTATGGAGTCACTTTCACAAAATAAAACAAAAAATACCAAAAAATTATATTCTTGAATAACAGAACGTCTTGATTGCAAATAATTTTTATTGCAATGACGCGTTTCGCCTGGTTAGGGCATCCTCAGATATCTGACAAAGAAGAAAATATTGATACAGAACATTCAATATTTACATGATATTATTTCGAAAATTTTTAGCGACAAGCCAATCTGAAACTGTTTTAAGAAACAGTACGGTACTAACGTTTTATATACTCTGTGGTGGAGGGTGATTAGATTAAAATGCGGTCATAGGGTATCTTACAAAGACAATAATATGTAAACTCTGTAAGATACCCTATGACCGCATTTTAATCTAAACACCCTCCACCACAGAGTATATAAAATGTTAGTACCGTACATTATCACAATTTCTTAAAACAATTTCAGATTGGCTTGTAGCTAAAAATTTTCGAAATAATGTCATGTAAATATTGAAAGTTCTGTATCAATATATTCTTCTTTGTCAGATATCTGAAGATGCCCTAACCGGGCGAAAAGCGTCATTGTAATAAAAATTATTTGCAATCAAGACGTTCTGTTATTCAAGAATTCAACTTAACGCGGTTGCTGTACCACATCACGTAAAAATGGATTGGTAAGATTTCTACAAAAAAAAAAAAAAAAAAAAAAAAAAAAAAAAAAAAAAAAAAATTGTAGTTACTTGTACGTTATGTTTGACCTAAAATAAATATCTAGAAAACAATATGAAGTTCACTTACACCGTACTCCAAATTCCTTCGCAATTTCTTTTCAAATCGCATATTTTTGGAAACATTTTTTGTTTCACTTTTTTCGAAAACAGCACTCTTATTTAAATTTATTTATAACTAACAGTCTAGAGTGCAACAGTTTTACTTTATTCGACTAGTTTCGGTCCTTCTTTTAGACAGTCTTCAGGAATTGTCACTCCATGGATGTCGTGGAACTGGCAGGTAACTGGGAGCCCAGCAGTGACGCAGTGGAAGGCTCCCAGTTACCTGCCAGATCCACGACATCCATGGAGTGACAATTCCTGAAGACGGTCTAAAAGAAGGACCGAAACTGGTTGAATAAAGTAGTATTGTTGCACTGTCGACTGTTATTTATATATAAATTTCTTTTCAAATGTTCCTTTTTCTTGTACTATTCATTATAATGTTCATTTTGAAGGTCACATATATATGACACATACAATTAACTTTTTCTCGTTCACTGCCATTGTTGTAAACAAATTTTCGTTTCACTTGCAACAGAGTTAGGATCGGAACGACGTGCATTGTAGCGACGCTTACCATACAGGCTAGTTTACACGACGACACCACGTTCACGAAACTGCGCTACTGGCCAGTGCGCATGCGCGGCAGGCGTTCGCGCAACTCGTTGGCGAAACTAAACAGTTTCGGCACATCCCAACTTTGACGAAACTGATTGCGCGTGTTATTAGGTTAGGTTATAACCAATACAGAACAAAATACAACAAAAGGAAGGGAACGGAAGAAATAATTCGGTGTGTGAACATTTATGCGATTCATATGTGTTTGTGCGATTTTAACTATGAAAATTTCAGGCGTGTTAGTGCTCTTGAAGCAATTATTCGTCAATTAAATATTGATGGGTTGACGATTAGTGAATTACAGACAAATATATTCATTTCCAAATACCTATACAAACGGACTATGGCAACTGTGGATTTGGGAACACGGTACAGGTACTGTAGAGACGAATATCTACTTGACAAGAAAGGTAATGCAATTTGCAATTTCAGTTCTGGTAACAATTCATCACTCATAAAAGTGTCTTTTTTATTGCATTACTAACTCTGTTTAAAAGGAACATAAACTGCTCTGGTGACATGCTCTGGTGACATTCTAAGTTGATTAAAATAGCTTCTAGGGTCTTCAATTACAATTTCTTTCAGCAAGGTCGCTAAGCAACCGAGCTCACGTCTTCTTTTAATCCAGTCACAAACTCAAACACGTTCCTTATTCTTTTTATGTTTAGTCTTATGCAGCGACTTCACACAGAGAAGCAATAGCTCCGCCACAACCCTTACAGCTACCGAAACTGTCATTCTACGCCGACTCCAGCACTCACAAAACAACGAAACTCAATTATTGGCGCCGTGTCTACAGACATACACGAAACCAATTGCGCGCAATTCATTTCAGGAAACGAGTGTCGCAACCTAATGTCGCCGTGTAGACTAGTCTTACCACACTAGCGGCAGCGAAAATGCGCAACGCGACACGGCGTTTAGCGGCAGAGTTGGCACGTTGGTCGAAGTTTCTGCGCAGTAGGGATGGGTCGGAAATCTCGTATCTGTTAAGAGTCATAGTGATTTAGAAGTCGCAGTATTCACAGTCGCAACTTTTCGGAATCTTACTGCGATTTCAGTCGCAGTTTAGAAGCGCAGTAGCAACTAAGAGGAGCAAGTCGCAACTAAGAGTGGAAAGAAGCAGTTTGCAGTCTACCAACTGTTGGTCGAAGTTTGTTCTAACGTCTTTGCATTGGGCAGCATTTCAGTGACAAATCGCGTTTAAGAGTCGCAAGTAGCAACTATGAGTCGCAGTTTACACTTTGCCGGCTGCCATCTGTTGGCCGAAATTTGTACTTCTAGCTTTCTGCCGTATGCGTCGTGTATGTGTGTGCGACGTTAGCACTATTCAGTGAAAAGTCGCAAGAGTCACAAGTAGGAGTTTAGATTGTGCGAGACGTACCATCCGATGGTCGAACGCCGTCGGTTCAAACCAATGAACTCGAACCCCTTCAATTTTCCAAATTGCGATTTCACTGAGAAGTTTCAACTAAGAGTCGCAATTAGCAACTGAGAATAGCATTTAATATTCAGTCTTGTGCTGCCTGTTGGCCAGTTGTCGTACTTTGACTCGTGTATTGTTTACGGATGTTGTCGACTTAATAGGCAAGAAGATAATTTCCTTAGTGACAAGGTTTACAGTTAGTGGCACTATTTTACCTGGCGGCAGCTCATACATGTTGTGAAGCAAAGCTTGGCATCTAGTTATAGTTGGTAAGGACAATGAATCTGAATGCCAAATAAATATTGTATTACGGACTTGATCCTTGTTCAAAATCATTTTTCGTCATAGAACCTACATCTATTATGTGAATCCAGAATACTTATCTTACATTGCAAATCTGGTTTCGACGAATATTTTGGCATGCTTTATACATCGTACATAAAATAAAAATTCCAAGGGGATGGTTTCAAGTGGTCAGCTAAGTAATTTTACGAACTGTTTACCAGTGGGCCAACTCCATTTTCAGTGTGGCTTGTGTTAAATATTGCTATATAGGAATAAACTTGTATATTAGAGGATTCGATAAAAATTTTACACTTGAAAATAAACAAGTTTTTCGTGTAATGGAAAGTTTTATTTTATCACATTTGTTTTAGGTTTAGGAATGTTGTTTCCCGTCTTTTTCCTTTTTGTACATTTCCTCCTGTGATGACATGAGAGAAAGCAAATTGGAGGTATCGGTTGCTTCAGTATTATGAAAACTTTTGCTTATTGCAGTAATGGCTTAGTGTACTTATGTTGGCAATGACCGATGAATGATCCTAGAAATCTAAATGACATAGAATGATGGAAATACTATTTTGTTTATCATAAAATAAATAGTAGTTATTCTTGGTCTGTGGTTTTAAGGTTTCTTGTGTGTAACCTTGCACAGTCAGTAAATCACAAAGTGAAAATTTAGTTTCCAACATTAGCACACTAGGTCGACACTTCGATGAGTAAAATATAACGCAAGCTCTAATCAATAGTTTTTTGGCAGAAAATGTACTGACACCGAAAGGTTTTAAAGGGAAAAATAGAATTTTCAGAAGTCACTCACGATGTATTTCACATTTACTTATCTCTTTCAAATCGGTAAGTGACTATTATCACACAACGTTAAAAACGTCTGTTCGTGCATTCTACAGGCAAGAACATAGCACATTCGTTGCACTGACACAGTTGCTGTAATCTGCCGAATGTTTCTGTTAAGATAGGCCAACTTCTGTTACACACTACTTGCGAATAACCTCACTTTTAACTATACATTACACACCAAACATTTAAATAGCTTATAATTGACATTTGCTGAGGTGTAAATAATCCGAACATTACTTGTAAATGGAGCACCAATATTCTTTATTTGTGAATATTTACATGTAGCAAGAGTAATCTCTTATGGATGATATATATAGCATTTGCCACACAAATCGCCCAAGTCATGGAAGTAGCAGAAATCGCAGAAGTAGCAGTAGCAGAAATCGCAGAATTAGCATTCAGAGGCACGGAAATCTCAGTTTGAGTGCGGAGGGATACATGTTGAGAAATTGTACTGCATACACCAAAGATAACATAGACTGCGCGTGTCCCTATCTCTGCTGTGTTGTGGTTTGAAACCAACATCTAAAATTGCCCAGAGTCACGTGACAGTTTTCCTCATTATGAGCAAGTTTTTATCATTTGCAAGTGAAATCAGTCGTTGATTTTAACAATAAAACGACTTCTCGTGTTCTTATTACACATTAGTAGTAAACGTAAGTTAATTTCATCTTATTATTAATATTAATGCATTGATTGTCATGTTTACATGTGCCCAGGTGAAAAGTATCGTATTGTCGGTTATTTTTAGAAGAGACATAGTTTCATATCGTCGGTGTTTCCGTTATGGTGTGAATCTTTTACTTTTTGCGACTTATGAATGTGATTATCGTTGGGAAGATACTTAAAGCTGCTCTTGAACAAGTTTATATGTCATCAAGTAGGTCATTTCTGTAGATATCTGCTTTCAATAACGTTATACAAAACATTCATACAGACTATTCACTACACCTATAAAGTCACTTCACGCCGAGTGCATCGATGATGTTTCCTCACTACCTTATTATTTAATGTAAACAGCCAAAACTTTGGTTGTTTTACATTTTGGCATCACGGTTTGTGGCAAAAGTCTTAAAATATACTTGTTACTTGTACTTTGTTAAAATCGGGCATTATGGATGCAAAAAGATTATAAAAGCACAACTAAACATTTTATATGCATTGTTGAGGAATCGTGAAGAAGCTGATGTTCCTTTCAAACTGATATTTGACCTACTGCTGTGTAATATGGATACTAAACGACCACAGTACAATGACAACAATCTTTCTCTTTAAATCTGAAGATCTGCTGCTTGTAAAAAGACAGTCAATACGTTTCTCCTAGGCACATGTAAAAACTGTAGCTATCGCATTAATTCTTGCAGTTGCAGAGAACTAACGCCAATTTTACTACTAAAGATGTAATAAGAATACACTAATACGTTTTATTGTTCAAATCTACACTTAATTTCCACTACAAAGGATAAGAACTGCACCTCTCAGCAACATTTTGCATTACTCGTAATGATGAAACCTATATCCTGCCCCGAGTCACGTGACTTAGATGTTGGTTTCAGTTTAATGACGTCACGCGCAGTCTATATTATCTATGGTCTATGTTGTACTGCGATTGCAAACAGTAACAAATAGCAACTAAGAATCGCAGATACCTAAAAGTAGCAGTCACTGAAATCACTGATATCGGAAAATCGCAGTTTAGCCCATCCCTACCGCGCAGTGCTGCGCAGCGCAGTCTCGCTGCCGCCTAGTGCGTTGCTTGCTTCCCCGTTCTATATCACGCAAAGAATACGTGACCGCGTCGTGCCGCGCCGCTCCGATGCAGTGCAATTCCGCTCAGTGCGGCCGTACCTTAAGTCTGATTTGGTTCCGTTTAAGTGTAGAAAGGTATTCGTGTGTTGTCCAGAAGAATCGTCCATAGAGGCAAATTCTTCAACGTAGTGTGCTTATTGGCATTGATCGAGATAATCAACTGTGTGTTTGTATTGCTATGACTAGTGATTCCGTACCCAGAGTGGCTTGATATTATGCAAACAATATGAATTTTAGACCAATGGTGTGACTGTAAGCTTGGTGCACGGACCCGCTTTTCTTTTAAAATTAAAACGCAGTCAGATCTAATTACTTTATTGCCACTGCTAACACTCAGTGATCAAGTACTCTGTGTGTTTGTATCGTTAGTAGAATTGAATGGCGTTGTCCACCACAGGTGTGCCAACTTATTGTGTCCGTGACGCTTGTAACCGACCGACGCATAAAGTAAGGTGTATATAGTTAACAATTTCGAAACGATACACGGCAAACTTCATAAGTGATTGCGGTTTTTCATAATACCAACTGCAGAACGATTTAAATAAGATATGAGTATGGTGTAAAAATTGGCAATTGCGTCTTAATAATGAGATGTGCGAAGTGGTCCACATAAATAAGAAAAGAAATCCGTTAAACTTTGTTTTCAAGATAAATAGATTGAATATGAAGACCGTAAACTTCACTAAATACCTAGGAATTACTATTACATCAGACTTATACTGGAAAGAACACGTAGATAATGAGTAGGAAAGGCGAAAAAGAGACTGCGTTTTATTGGCAGAAAGTTTAAAAGATGCAACAGAACTACTAAAGAGACTGCGTACACTACGCTTGTCCGTCCATTTTTGGAATATTGCTGCCCAGTGTGGGATCCTTATCAGGTGGGTTTGACGGAGGACATCGAAATAGTCCAAAGAAGGGCAGCTCGGTTTGTATTGTGACGATACAGGGGAGATAGCGTCACGGAAATGATGCAGGACCTGGGATGGAAATCATTACAACAACGGTGCTTATCGCTGCGGCGTGGGCTACTTATGTAACTCCAATCGCCAACATTCTCCTCCGAATGCGAAAAAATATTGTTGACTCCCACTTACAAGGTAGAAAATATCATCAGAATAAAAATCGAGAAATCAGAGCTCGAACGGAGAGATTTACGTATCTTTCTTCCCGCGCGCTATTCGAGAATGAAATGGGAGATATATAGTATAAAGGTGGTTCGATGAACCCTCTGCCACGCACTTTAATGTGATTTTCAGAGTACCCGATGTAGATGTATAGACAATATGTAAAGAAGTAGATCTTTTTCTTCGAAATTTTCAGAAATACTTATTTTATCATGTCCTTTTACCTTTCGATTGGTTCCTGAAAACAGTTTTCAGAGATTGTACTGATTCATTAATGATCTGTTCAATTCATAATGAATGTTACCCGAGGAACACCGTAATTTTAACATACAATGAATTTCTCTTAGACATACGTTTTTGTATTATTGAACCCCTAGTTATTTTATGGTGTAAGTACTTCCTCCTTGTGACGGCTATCCCCCCAGTAAATCTTTGCGACCCCTTGAGGGTCACGACCTACGACCTTGACACTCTCGTGCAAAGCAACACTTGAAACGGTTCATTTAGTTACTTCGTTCAGTATTTGCCACTAAACATGCAAACAAGAAAAAATTAAGGAAAGACACTAAGTGCTTACGTAAATACTGACTGGATAGTTTGCGCTTCATTTTAAATGAAAGAAACTGTTCCACGGATGTCAAATTTTGTGTCTTAAATATCCTGAAGAATCAGTCTGACAATGACTATGTGAATAGCTTACTTAGTTAACGAGTGATAATTTAATGTATTATGCGTGTATTATTATATGGGGGTATTAACGAGCGAAAACTTAGTAACCGTTAGATATTGCTTGTAAAATAATGTGTGAAGTCACTAATTGCTTCCCAACACTTGGTGCATGAATTCAGCGTATTTGTCCATCATCAGCTGCACTGCCTCGAGACTAACTGAAAAATTTCGTACTGTGTTAAACTTGTGGCATCAGATTATCCCTCTCAAGGATGTCTTCTGTTGTAAATCCTTCAGTCTTACGTGCTGAGCTTGTGTTTGCCAAACTACCTGAGGTAACGACCTGAATTTAACTTTCATACATATAGTAGTGGGGCATGTCAAATATATATTAATAAATAATCTCAATGTATATCATAGCATTTTCGGTCACTACTTACGCGAAATATTAAATGACTAATTTTGTTTCACCAACGCAGCAACTGGTTTTCCGATCCGGGTTCCTGAATAATTTCAATACAACCATCTTAAATTACGAACTGCAACTTTTCTAAATTAGCGATTTCTCTTCTTATAAATGTGGAACCAGTTGCTGTTATGGATGTTTATTATTCTTCCATAACTAGTTTTCGAACCACTGCAGGCTCGTCATCAGTGGGGATTTTACAGGAACATCATATTTTGTTGCACCAAGAGTAGTTGGACGCTGTGATGGAAGTTGTGGCAAAGCAACTAAACCTTAGTAACCGAAATCGGTAACAAACTGAATGAAATATTAGGTCAAGTACTAAAAACATAATAGCCTGGCATTTCATTCCGTTTGTTTTAGTTCCAGATTACTGAAGTTCCGTCATTTTGTCAGTCGTTTTGCAAGTGCCACCATCAGAGATTGCAGGAAAATTTAACGTTCCTGTAACATCTCCACTGAGATGAGCCTGTTAGTTACGGAAGAATAAAAGACGTCAATAAAAGCAGCTGGTTGAATATTTATATCAAAATTAATCGCTAATTTTCTGAATAGTGTTTCAGTGATTCGAAGAAGAAATTTCACATATTGTTCGTCAGAAGATCAACATTGTTGCGAAGTGAATCGTTGTCTGTGGTAGAACCGTGAAGAAGTATGTGGAAATGATGTCAAGGCGGTGGCAACCATTGTAAGCCATTAAACACGTACATCATCCTAATAGAAGTACTTGTTTTCCCACTAAGCGAGAAAATATTTTACGTGTAATCACTGCGACGGAAAATAATCGTCTTCATATCTTTTATTTGACATAAAAATGATTCTTGTTAAATGGCAGTGGGTAGTTGAAGTTTGTACGTCGAGTGACATTGCAGAACGTGTTCATCTGGTTGCGACAGGTCTACTCGCTAGCGCTGCTGAGTTTCAAAACGTGCTCTCCGGCAGAGACGGTATAAAAGCACGTGGCTGTTGTGCTGAGGACCTGCAGCAAGCACGAAACATGGCGAGCCTACGGCCAAAGGTGAGTAGAGGCGCACAGGCCTTTGTTTTCGCAGTATTCTCCACTATTTTCTAGTGGCACTGATACTAATTGTTGTTTAGTTTAGAAGTACCTGTCTAGAGTCAGACGTACTACTGAAATTGAGATTTATAAAAATTATTACTGGACGACTTTAAGTGTGTGAAACGGGAAAACAAATGCAACGGTATAATATGATATGGAGACTGGATGTATCCATATTGCATTATTTACGCAGTGAGTAAGGTGTGAGTATCAGTTATAATGAAATCGGGTGTAGACAATATCAGCGATTCCTCTTACAGCAATCCGGCGAAATCTAGTCCAGTAAAATGAGTTGTAAGTGGGAATTTAGACTTCAGTATCAATATAAATTACCAATAACTATCGCAAATCAAGCACAATAGAACGTAATAACCAAGTAATACCTACCTCCTTTTTTTCATCCCTCGCTTCTCTGTCTGAGACCCCTGTCCCCTGTTCCATTTTAGCACATACCCCAGAATCCCGTCCTTCATCTAGAAACAGATTCCACTTCTCTGACTATTTTGTATTTGTTGTTCACTCATATTTGCCTTTTCCTCATGCAACTATTTACCACAGAGAGTTCAACTTCATCGATACCCTTAATTTGTCGCAAATTTAAAATAAATACACAATGATATGAAACAAAGCAAAACAAGTAATATCAATCAAAATGGGCAGTGAAAAAATACAGTCGAAATTAGAGAGAAAAGGTTCAGTGCAGAAACAAGAAACTGCCTTAAAATGTTGTAACAGACACGGTTCCTGATGTGAGGCCAAAAACCAAACTGTATTTCCATAAATAAATGAATCCATACTATTTATACTAATATGTCAAATGCAATGGTAGCTTTGTCTATCACGCTTTGATGACTAAACCGCTTAACCGATTTGATGAAATTGGTTGTGGATTTATCTTGAACGCTTTGGAAGAACTGAGGCCATTTTAGAAAGTATGTAATTCAAAATATTCGCTGATTTTAAGTATATAAGTGAAAATATGAAACACTCAAGCAGTAACGCTTCTCTTATAGCTTCTGAGACGCTTGAAGATTTCTTGGGAAAGCTGTTTATTTTACTTTTAATGGTGGATATGTTGTACGTAATACAATTCAACATAATGAATACAATGCTTTCACAAGACATCAACGTAAACCGCCGAACCGATGACATTTGAATCCTGTTTAATTTACACGTTAAATAATGTAAAGCTTCTTCACTCAGCGGTTTAGTCACGATATAACATAGTTTCTTTTAATAATAAATAATATAATTATTTTCATCTCGATAAAGAAGAAAAGTATTAACTGTCATTCTACGCACTGTTTATAATTAACCCGGGAAATTGGAAACATTTCTTTTATCTTGATCATCCTGGCCATAACTTAAGAACAAATGTGATAAATTATTGTACTTCCATAGCGAGCGAAGCCGTGGATGTAATGTAGTAAATAAAAGAATTAAATAAAAACAATCAAATAAAAAAATCCGTTTTTTTTTTAAATATAAATTTCGTTTGCGGTTGTATTTCGATCTAAGAAAACAAATGAAACTCCCGATAACTACCATGGAGACCAATGAAGTAGTTTTATTCAATGTGAATAAACAGACTAGATTTGAATAAACTGACTAGTGACATACTTAATAACTACGGACAACATGGACACGTAACGTACGGATATTACATCTCGTATTCCATAGTCCATGGCAGCAGAAAATGCTTGCATCGACGAAAAATTGTATATAATGTAAACCGATTTCGATATGACATAAATAAAACTAAATTCGGCTGCATTTACACATTACAGTAGTAGTAAAGGCTCAAATTTTCTAGCGGAGTAAGAAGAAGATACATTGAAAGTTGATCTCCTTGCTATACTATGCCTTGTGCATCGGAGATCAGGCAGTTACGCAGCAGTAGGGCCTCGTGGATTCAATACTTATGCGAATACCGTGGGAGTGGGGGAGGGGTAACCGTGGCTGCGACCCAAAACTGTTATCTTAAAAAAAATATAAAAAATAGACGGATATCTTGTCTTTTTTATCTTCGACTGAAAAACCCGATTACGAGATTCTTATTTTGATATTTTCTATAGAAAAGGTACAGTTCCGAAGTTTTCGTATACTATAGAAAATTCCAAATTTTAAGGCTCCCTCCACAAGCAAAAATTCTGGACACTGGTTCAAAGAAGCTGTATTTTTAACCAACTTCAATGTTACTGTACTTTTTATGTTTGTTAGCTTAGAACCTGTGACAGTATGAACCTATTTTGATGATTTTTTTCCGTTTGAAAGGTGGTACTTCCCTTGTGGTCACATTTCAATTTGGTCTAGTTCTGACAATGGCATCCATAAGAAAAAAAAACCCAAGTCTTAAATTTGCATTAAGTATGTGCGTACATATGTACGAATAACTCAGTATCTCGCCAACTGATTTCGATGATTCTGTTTTTATTGGTGAGGGTAGTTTGATGAGAGTTTGGTTAAGTTCTGATTATGGATCCATGACAAAGTAACGAAACTCTTCAATTCTAAGGAGAAAATTAACGATACTCGGCCTAATCTTTTATTGGCTATGCGAATATTTGTGTCATCTACTGTAACGTCGTTATGGTCACGTAATTCCCTCTTCAAAAGTTTTTCATACAAAGCCGCATTTTTGAAAGTAAATTTAAATCCAGCGCACCACATACCTATGAATAACAAAAGTTATTACAATAACTTGATTGGATTTCAAGTAGTCTAACATTTTTCATTTTTTTTACTTAGGAGAGCTCTAAAAATATTTTGATCATTGTTTGTTATTCATTCGTATGTGCTGATTTAGATTTAAAGTGAGTAGGTACCTACCTATTTTCTAGCGTTGTAAACACACAGATCGTACCTACATACTGATGACTAGAAAAAGTAAGTTGATTATTAAGTTGTAGAGGAATACTCAATTATTATTATTATTTTACTTTTTAGTGCATATTTATTGTTTTTGGAATAGTTTTTATTTTTTGAAGTCGGTTTTTTGTTTGTTAAAATTTTTGTATATCCGCTGTTAACCTCATACCCATTTCATTCAAATGGGAACTCATATATATACTGCGCAATCCACCGAAAGGTGCGTGGCGGAGGGTACTTAGTGCCACTACTGGTTACCCACTTTCTTGTTCCACATCCATATAGAATGCATAAAAGCATTCTATATGGGTGTGGAACAGGAAAGTGGGTAAATGCATCTCTACTAGCCTTAATCTCACTTATATTATCTTTGTGGTCTTTACGCGAAATGTATATTGGCCGCCTCGAATTTCCGGTCCTCTAAATTTCTTCAACAATGTTTCTCGAAAAGAACGTCGAATTTCCTCCAGCTACCATTTGAGTGAAACTTCCTGGCAGATTAAAATTGTGTGCCGGAACCGGGACTCGAACCTGGGACCTTTGCCTTTCGCGGGCAAGCGCTCTACCACTGAGCTACCCCGACACGACTCACGATGCCGCCTCACAACTCCACTTCCGCCAGTACCTCGCCTCCTACCATTTGAGTTCCCGAAACATTTCAGTATCAGTTGCGCAATGATCGAATCTACCAGCTGCAAACCTAGCCGCCCGTCTCTGAATTGCCTCTATGTGCTCCTTTAAACCTACCTGGTGGAGATCCTAAACACCTGAAAGATACTCAAGACTGGGTTGCACAAGCGTTTGATATGCGGTCTACTTTACAGACGCATTACATCTTCCCAAAATTCCCTCAATAAACCAAAGTCGACCATTCGCCTTCCCCACGACTGTCCTCATAAGCTTGTTCCATTTCATATGGCTGTGCAGCGTTACGCCTAGATATTTAATTCACGCGACTCTGTCAAGCAGCACTACTATTACTGTATCCGAACATTACGGGATTGTTCACTCTACTCATCTGCATCACCTTACATTTTTCTATATTTAGCGCTATTTGCCATTCCTCACACCACCTAGTAATCCGGTCCAAGTAATCCTGTATCGTACTATAGTCATTCAGTGACGACCCCTTGCTTGTCGTACGTCTGACTTGCACATTATTCCTAGTTTAGTTCATACGTGCACCTAGTTTAGCGCTTTTGTGACCAAAAGAACACATGTGTCTCATTTGCATATTTACAAGGATGTGAAATCCCCCCATGTGTGATGTGCTGTGATATAAAGTCAAATATATCAACTGTTTGGACCAAAATGATTCATTGTCACGTAATCTATAGGGTATCGATTAATCGTCTCAATAGTGAATTATAGAATTATATGCCTTGTGTTTTGTCAGTTTTCATATGAGCAACAGATAACTGAGTAAAGTTATTTATTGACCTTTTTTCCATTGTTCGCTAGAAGTATACAGACTTACATATTTGTTTATTGATAAACATTGATAAGAAATTCGCTTAATCATTTCGCCCTATGGTCAGTATCTGTGGAGAGTATGCGTCATTTCCTGTATATTTGTCCTTACAGGCTGGTAGAGCGTTATCCATGGGGCTTTTTCTTTTCAAGTGTTAAACGTTGAAACGGCTTGACTTTATTGAGCTTGAAAACGTCCACTCTGACCTAGAAGACAACTGAATACCCCAGAAGAGTAAATCATCACTACGTTTTCTCATTCACTGGAGAGCTCATGATGAAAGGCAGCGCAGCGTGGTAGGACTGTACGAACTCTCAACAGAAAGTAGAGTGGGGAAATTGACTGGTACCGTTAGGTACGTTTGTTAAAGCCCTTTTAACAAGTGTTTCTTTATTAATCAATGTAAAGGGTATTTTCTACAGGATAATCGGAAATAACTTTTTTTTTCGTATTCAGCGCCATTTACCACGAATGGTAAATAATGAGTCGAGCAAAACGTAGGAATTTTTTATTTTATCTATTTATTTTTGTCGAGGAATCCGAATCTGCAATGAAAAATGCGGATTCCTACTTAAACGGCGGAGGTGTTGGCTTGATTCCACTTTAGGTAGCTGTCACCCTTGTAAATATTCATTTTCTGTCTGCGACATTTTTATATACGATTTGCAATTTTAGAGTTATTTCGGTTTTTCAGATTACATGGGACACCCCATAAATAAGCAACATTCGAAATTTAGAAACATGGCCTGAGCCAATATCAATTCTAAAGCCAGGAAATTAATTCGGTATTGAAATGGGTTATTGACTTCTCTTTGATTTAAAACGGTTAAGTTCACTAATAGATACGATTAAGTATTACGGCCGTTGCGAGATCACAATGAAGATATTTGGGGGAGGTGGGGAGGGGGGGCTAAAAAAACACAACTTTTCAAAGGATTTTCCCTTAAAGCACTTTTCTACCTGGACGGCATGGGGGCTACAGACTTGTTTTAACCATGGAAGAAAATTTTGATTGTGACCGACGTAGATCGCAACATAAATTTAGAAGTATTGTTATGTACGTGTTTGTGTGTTTATGTGTTTTCGTTGGCCGTATTCAAAGAGCGCTGAAAGCTTAAGCCACACTTTTGCATGTGTGTTTCAGATGTTGGCTTTGCTTGGGATGAGCCTCACCGTGCTTGTCAGCTGCAAAGCAGATTACCCCGTGTACCATTACCAGGACTACTACCCACACAAATACCACCCAGCTTATGACTACAAGTATGATTCCGCACATACCCACAAGACGTACTCCGTAATCCCATTTAAAAGCTACCCTGTTTACCATGCTGGGGATTACGTCGCTCACAAGGAGCCTCATTACGACCCTCACGTGTACCTCTACAGTGGGTGGCCCCAACACCACTACCAACAGCCGTACACCTACGATCACGACTGGTATGGATACCACGGTGAGTCATAGACCCACGCAGGCCTTATCTTCCACTTTTTATGTTTCCCTTTATAACACTGAGTCTAATGTCACTCCTGACTGCTAGCACTATGACTGCCCGAGGCGGATAGCCATTTCACTTTGTAATGAGACTTTTTCTTTTTGGCTGGTGTTGTCGTCAAGGTTAAAGTTAAGTACCGTTATTGAAATTTAACAAACTATAAAATATTGCAATGAATATTAATTTTGAAAAGATAGACACTGAGAAACACATGAAAGATCCCGCCATCAGTATTTAGCGGCAATAGTGCTTAGAATAAAGACAACACCAGAAAGCATCATTACAAAATAAAGTGACGGAATAATCCGTTTTTTTACCTGGCAGGAGAGTACAGATTTTATTGGAGTCATCACACTGGAGTCGAACCTGTACGGAATAATAAATTTCTTCTTTACTGAAACGGATGCTTGGTTGCATAAGCTTCGAATACTAAAGTTCCATGAACGTATTTAATTCAAATTACGATTAGTATTTAAAATTGCAAAATTATCGGGCTTCGTTTAAAGAAAAGATGAATTACTGCAGGCACTGAAACAAAATTCAACAGAAAATATGCGTAAGTGAAATTCGCGTCTTGAATGTTCTTCCGCAATCGCGAAGCAATTTACAACAACGGCCAAGCATCATTTTACGAATTATGCTGGAAACAAAATAAATGTCCAAATGTTTATAGAGTTTATGGGACTTAACTACTACTTATGAACTAGCTAATACAAAGGACGGCACAAATATCCATGCCCGAAGGGGGATTCGAGCCCCCGACCGTAGTGGCCGTGCAGACCGTGACTGGCGCGCCGCAGACCACTTAGCCACCGCGGTCGGCCTAGAAACAAAGATTTAAAACAAAAATGAAAAATGGGGACGGAATTCGTTTATACTAAATATTAATTTCAGTTCAAATATGCTATTTATTACAATTAACAAATGAAATGCTGACACTTATATAGTCAATGTGGAGAGACCAAAAGAGAGAAGTGCGATCTGTTAAACAGTAAATTTGAAAGTCTCTTATGAAACAAAATAATCAGAGATTTACTGGCAGAGAGAACGGATGCTAGCGTCGCAGATAAAATTTTAATAAGAAAATATTAAATGTATTGCTACAACTTTCAAATCCTCTAAACCGCTGATGTTTACCTACCATATATTTTTATAAGCAGTCTTTATGTCATTTTATCCGGCATGATCATTATATGCTCTTAGTGTTAACATCTCACGTCACAATTTTATTCTTCTTTTGAGGACAACCACATACGGTGTTGAAATTATTTTAAAGCAGCTTGTGGGGCCAGATATTTCGTTCTCAGTAAATTTAACTGTTTCATTTACTGCTATAGACAAGCGATGTTCAAAATCATGAGATTTTAAATTAATTATAACTATTCGTCGAGATCGCTGTTCTCCGAAATGTTTTCAAAAATTAACTTCTGACATAGTTGTTCATGGGCTGTCTAACAGCAAGCCTAATACAACGTCGTTTATTGTCAATGAATACTTTGCTTACGTATCTAATCTGTATAAAATTTTCTTTGCTTAGTAGTTATTTCAAACATTTGCGTTTGTTTCAATCATGACTTCTGACTCAGAAAAAGAGTTAACGACACTGACTCTACTTTTGAGGAAAATCAAAAAGTTCAGTTCTAAGACGATAATTAAAAAAACTGCCACTGATACTATGTTATTCTTGGACTTTTATATAAATACACTTCTTCATTTGAGAAGCAATTTAGTTGTGTTTTGAGGTGGTTAATGTGAAGTGACATAAAGTTGTGTAAGAAATTATTTATGCAGAAATATCTAACAACACCATTTTTCCTTGTTTTTGTTGTTGTTAGTCACATCTACAATACTACTTTTTCATCTTAAGATTTTTTTTTAACTCAGTAGAGGCGTAATATATTTTCCCGAATGGCCACTAAATTCTGTGCATCAGAATGTAGCAAGTATCCAACAATATTATGGATGTTATTTAACATTTTTGGTACAACCAAATGCATGTTAAGCATAATATACAGTTTTTTAACCCTGATATCTAGTGAATTACTTTTTATAAACATTTATTGAAGAATGTTCTGTCAGTTTTCCTCACTCATAACATCGTTCCGGCGATGTTGTTCCTGTCTGAGTACGTCTTGTACCCTTTCCTCTACCAGGAACACAGACTGAAGCATTTAAAACAGTTTTTCTGAGTATTTGGAAAAATACAAATCGGATTAAAAACAGTTATAATAAACGTGTTTTTATTTATTTCTTTTATTTTTTATTTATTTATTTATTTATTTTTTATTTTTATTTTTTTTATTTTTTTTTTTTTTTTTGGACTCAATAGTGCACCACTCCTGGTAGCGGGAGGGGAGGGGTTGTGACTTTAAAATCTTAAATAGGAGCCCCTACTATTCATTGAAGATTTGGATTCTCCGTGAACAATTGCGTAGAGGTGTACAGTTGGATTCATTGAAGTACAATGAACAGTCTGACCATAGACTGAGAGCCTGACACAGTCTGTGTGTAACATTACTCATGTGATATTGCCTATACGAATTAAAGTTAAACTCTGCGATTAAAAAATTAAGCATTTTTCTTAAAATATTGATCATAGGAAAGTAGGACAAAATCTGAGCTAATAACTCAGACAAGGGAGGATGAAATTAATATACGAAATGACTAAATAGAATGAAATAGCGGAATACACAAAGGGGTTGAGGCAACACACAAAGATAACGTTACACAGAAAACTTACGGAAAGTACCCACTGAAGCTGCTTTCTGGAAATCTTGATCACAGTCACTGAAAATGTTTAGCTATTGAATGGTATAAATTAATCTTGTGATTCTTTCCGCAATAAATTAATGTTCAGACTTCACCTAGTAAGTCATTGTTACCCGACCGTGTACTAAAGTTTGAAAAAGAAAACAACAAAAAGAAAAATTTATTGGACTTAGCGAAACTGTTAATACGAATGCAGGTTCTAAAAGGACAAAGGTAGTGACCTAAAGTAACTGATCGGGATTTGATCACGGAAATAGGTGAAGCGAATGTGATGGTGTCTGAACATCGTGTTACGACGGAATATCGCAGAGCTGAAAACTTCAAAGAAAATGAATAATTAAGATAAAACGGGACATAATTAAATGAAAACAGAGGGTAAACCAAGGAGGTTAGAATAAAGGTAGATAGCGTAACTCTATGCCGAGCACATAGGTAAGTTTTGGAATGATGTTTCTCCGTTAAAACTATGCGTTAAGTCGAACCTTTTACTGTTAATGCATTGAACTGATAGTCATTGCACAGTATGTTATTTCAAACAATATACTTTCTTGAATAAATAATAATAAATACACATCATAATGAATTTGAAAACGTATTTTAACGACTAATTTGCACTCTTTTATCACGTTGTACATCACGACAAAACGATCGGAAGTTTTATTCCTGTTTTAAGTGACATAAAACATTAGCTCTACAATAGAACACTTCTCCATAACTTAGCAATATGGCGGAGGTAGGCTTCACCTTTTCAGCGTTAGGGCGTCTCCCTGTATTCTAACCTCCTTGGTGGAATCATTACTCATAACAAAAAGAGGGTATATTTTAAAACAAAATTACAGCCTTCACACTTAATTTATAGAGCGGTCCGCGGACAAATCCACACTAAACAGAATGTGTGTCATGACGGTTCCGTCCTCTCGGCTCGTCGGAAGAAACGAAAGACTAACGGAACAAAGTTTTTCACAGATAAAATATACGAGAAGCAGGAAATTATGGCGACAAGCGTCGATGATCGATAAAAAAAATTTAATTTAATTTTGTACCGTTACATGTGCTTCATACGATGTTGGGAGGTGTCACATGATATCATAATCAACAATTGTAATTTGATTTCCCTAATCTAATGTTTGTTTGTGATATTATTGTTCCGCAGCAATTTTCAACTCATTTTCATTTTTGCCTCTTGGAGCATGATCTATCATGAAACGAAGAGAACGTTTCATACAAAATTTACTTATTTTTCCACGTAGAATCCAAATCTGTAATCTATAATAGAGGTTCCTATTCAAGATTTCAGTCACCCTACATCTCTCCCCCAGGGGGGTTCGAGCTTTTTGTTAATGGGTTGCACTTCAAGGTGAACAACTTATTACAACGTTTCGGTATTCCTTTTTGTATCTTTGCGAATATCCCGAAAAACCTGTATATGACAGTACTTCCTGAATGTACACCGCTTTCTTGGTTTCGGCCGGGAAACTGTCTTCTGGGTACACGATGGTGTTAGGGAAAGCTACACCATATTATAAGTCCATGAAAGTTTAAATGTATGTCATAAAGGGCTCCATGTGTAAGGTGAAATAACTAGACATCTTTTCAGATATGAACACTTTTTTTTTAATTAATGAAAGTTTTTCTCACACGAAGTTCATTGTTGAAAGGACTTAATCATCGGCGTAAAATTAAGTCCTACTGGCGCTACATGCTTAGACTGAAGCTGTAACACTGAATGGCATAAGGGTTTGTAGGGTGAGATTCGACTGTTAGGCGGAGGACATAGGAAGACGGTATGTGGTTCCAGAGGAACAAACAATTGCCATTTGTTCGCTTTAATTGCAATTACCATCGGGTAGGCCATCTAGTGTGTCTTCCGTCGTGACCTAATATTGCGGGAATGAGCATGGCAGATAGGAGGACACGCTGGCGGTGGAGGTGCCGACTGCTGACCGAGTGGCGTCATAGTGCTCACATCTGACAGCTGACTGCTGACCGAGCGTCTGCAGATTGTGCGGCGGCGGCAGCTGGTCTGACGTAAGTCGGCGACAGGCGAGTCGTTGCGATGAAGCAAGTAGGGGCCGCGTGGCCCCAGCCGGTGTGACGTCACGTAGGGCGCTTACGTCACGTCACGTGATCGAGATAGGCCTGAACCAGCGCGATCACCAGCTGACTGGCTGGCCATATGAGACAGTGGGATGTGTTCCAGGCGGAAGCCGGTCAGTTATGAATCGCGCTGGCTCAGGTTGAACAACAACCCACATCCATCTGAATCTGCTTACTATATTCTTTTCTTGGTCAGCCTCTGCGATTTTTACCCTAAACACTTCCCTCCAACGCTAAATTTACGATTCCTTTATGTCTAAACAATGTCTCGTACCAATCAATCTCTTCTATCAGTTAAGATATGCCAAAAATTCCTTTTATCTCCGATTCTCTTCAGCACAGCATAAGTTACCCGATATACCAACCTAATCTTTAGCATTCATCTGTAGCACCTCATTTCGAAAGCCTCTATCCTCTTCCTGTCTAAACTATTTATCACACAAATTTCACTCCCATAAAAGGTAACAATCCACACAGATACCTCTAGCAAAGACTTTCTTACACTAAAATTAATATTCGATGTAAGCAAATTTCTTTTCTTCAAACACTCTTTTCTTCCCATTGCCATTCTGCATTTTACATCGTATTTACTGTGACCATAATTATGTTAATATACTGTCCAAGTAGCAAAACTCATCTACCAATTTTATTGTTTCGTTAACTAATCTAATTCCTTCAACACCGCCTGATTTTCTAGGACTTCATTCCTTTAGCCTTGTTTTGCTCATCTTAATGTTCATCTTATATGAGCCTTTCAACACACTGTCCATTCCGGTCAATTGCTCCTCCACCTCCTTTGCTGTCTCTGAGAGAATGTCAAAGCAAAACGCAAGGTTTCTAATTCTTCACCCTGAACTTTAATTCCTCCTCCAAATTTCTTCTAGCTTTCCTTTATAGCTTGCCCAATGTACAAATTGAAGAACATTAGAGAAAGGCTACAACCCTCACTTACACCCTTCCCAACCTCTGCATCCCTTTCATGCCCTTCAACTCTGATAAATCCTGCCTGGTTTTTGTACAAGTTGTAAATAACATTATGTTCCCTATACTTTAATCCTGCTGATTTCAGAATTTGAAAGTGTGTATTCCAATGAACATTGTCAAAAGCTTTCTCCAAATCTACAAAAGCTAAAAATGTAGGTTTGCGTTTACATTATCTTCTATGATAAGCCGTAAGGTGATTATTGCTTCCCGTGTTCCTATGTCTCCTGAATCCAAACTGATCTGCCCGAAGGTCCGCTTCAACCAGCTTTTCCAAAATTCTGTAAATAATTCGTCTTAAAATTATGCAACTATGACTTACTAAACTGATGGTTCTGTAATTTTCAGACCTGTCTGCACCTACTTTTCTTGGAATGGGGATTATTACCGTTTTCTTAAAGTCTGATGGTATTTCCCCTGTCTCATAGACCTTACTCACCTTACTCACCAGGTAAAATAGTTTAGAGATTTCAATAGCTCTCAGGGAATATCGTCCACTCCAGGCTCCTTGTTTCGACTTAGGTTTTCCAGTGCTCTGACAAATTCATCTCTCAGTATAGTATCTCCTATTTCATCTTCGCCTACTTCCTATTTCCTTCCTAAATGTTGTTCATTTTCTTTGCAATGTCTCTCTATATACTCTTTCCATCTTTTGGCTTTGCCTTCTTTGCCGATAACTGGTTTTCCATCTCTGTTATTTATATTCATACAGCAGTTTTTCTTGTCTCCAGATTTATTTTCCTGTAGGCGGTATCTATTTTTCTCCTATTTATGTATTCTTCTATAGACTTGCATTTGCCTTCTAGCCACTCCTGCTTAGCCATTTTGCACTTCCTGTCAATGTCATTTCCTAGTCGTCTGTACTCCATTTTGTCTGTTTCACTTACTACATTTTTATTGTTTATGCTTTCATAAATTAAATTTAGTATTTCTTGTGATATCAAAGGAATTTTTTGTAGGTATTTGTACCCATTTTGTCCTCTGCTGCCTTAACTATTTCATCTCTCAATGTTACTCTTTCCTCTTCTATTGTTTTATTCCCCCCCCCCCCCCCAAGTTTTGTCAATTGTTCCCTAAAGCTCCCTGTGAAATTCTCGATAACTTCAGGTTCCTTCAATTTATCCAGGTGCCGTGTTCTTATTTTTCTACCTTTCTGCATTTATTTCAGTTTCAGCGTACAGTTCATGACCAATAAGAAATGGTGAAAGTCTGTGTCTGCCCCTGGGTATGTCTTACAGTTTAAAACCTGGTTCCGAAATCTTTGTTTACTATTATAAAATCATTCTGGTACCTTCCGATGTCTCCTGGTCTCTTCCACGTATACAACCCTCATTCGTGATTCTTAAACCTGGTGTTTGTAATGATGAAAGTATGTTCCGTGCAAAATTCTACCAGGCGTCTACCTCTTTCATTCCTTTTGCCCAGTCCATATTCACCTACTATTTTTCCTTCCCTTCCTTTTTCTACTACAGAATTCCAGTCTCTCATCACAATTAATTATCCAACACTATACTTGACTTTCCTGTTAATAATCTTCTCAACCTGGACCGCATTCTCTTCCAGACATGCCAATTGCACTCCAATTTATAAACTGTGAATTTAGGACCATAGGGTTGTTCTGCGCATACCCGGTTACAAGCCTTTAAATACAGAGCGTTAGGGAAACCATCATAGATCACGAAAAAATTACATTTACATGAAAGAAAAACTATTTTATGCAGGAAATACCAGGCATTTCAAATGCGCTAAACGCTAAAAATGATTTTTGAGCCCGCTCGCTTTCCGGTTCGCCTTAGCACGACGCGTTTCAAGTATGTTTTGCTGATCTTCAGGCGCTTTTTATACATACAGAGATGTTAATGTTACTTGTAATTTATTTATTTAAAGTATAATTGTTCTTATTGGTGGTGGGCTTAGTTGGGGGAAATAAGTGAATTACTAATAACATTAAAATTTCTGTGTGTATAAAAAGCGCTTGATGAGTAGCAAAACATGTCTGAAACACGATGTGTATATTAGATTAAACATTAACAATTAAAGTGATTAGTAACAGAAATACGAATCTTATATATTAAAAGAATCTACGAAAACTAAAATCAATCGGCCAGACCAAACTATCCGCCCGATTTCCTTCATTTTCTTTTCAAACGAAAGGTATTCATCCACAGAATTGACATAACTCTCGCCTTCCTTTTTCTATACTCAAACGCGAATTCCTTCTGTATATTTCTTAAGGGAATGTTCTTGCTGTAAACTAAAGTCAGCCGGTCAGGCCCTTCTATCTGACCGTTTTTCTTCATTTTTGCTTTAAACAAAAGGTATTCATTCCGAGATTTGTCATAAAATATCAGTATTAACTCTGGTCTCTCCATCCTTTATTTTTATTAAAGCGTGGTATCCTTCTGTCCTTGCATTGAATATTGTAATCGATTTGTTTTACGATATCTTCGATTGTAATTAAGGCACGCAGTTCTTTTTGACCTAACAACACTCAACTGATCAAGCTCTGTCATTTGTGCTTTTGAACACTTGCCTTGATTGATTCTGAAGAAAGCTATGCGTGAACATTCAACTTTACTTTCATTTCATCCCCAACCTTTTTGTCATTACACTAACGGTGCCAAGTATTCGCACGGTTCCTCTAGTTTTATATTATCGCGGTTTGGGGAGAGATATGATGCAAGAGATGGGGTGGAAATCATTAAAAGAAAGATGTTATTAGTTGCGGCTAGATTTATTTGCACAATTTCTTTCGCCATCTTTCTCTTCAGGATACGAGGGTAAGTCAATTATTATCCGCAAAGTAGTTATAAAATTTTATTGTAATAAAATACGAAACCTACAAGAACATCATTTTCGACATAGTCTCCTTGCTTTTCAATGCACTTCGTCCATCGCTCTAAGCTCCCTTATGCCCTCATAAAGGAAGGTTTACGGTTGAGCAGCGAGCCAGGAATGCACCGTTTCCTTCACTGCTTCGTCCAAGTCAAATCGACGGCCCAAACAAGTGATAGTCAGAAGGAGCAAGATCGGGACTCAAATGTTCAAATGTTTGTAAAGATTATGGGACTTAACTACGGGGCCATCAGTCCCTAAACTTACAAACTACTTATGAACTACTTACAAACTAGGACGGCACAAATATCCATGCCCGAGGGGGGATTAGAACCCCCGACCGTAGTAAGATCTGGACTATATGATGATCCAGTACTTCGAATTTGAGTTTTTGGAGCGTTTCAGCAGTGTGGACAGCAGTATGCGGACGGGAATTGTCGTGCAACAACACAACACCTTCTGACAGCAATCTTCGGCGTTTGCTTCGAATTTCAGGCTTTAGCCAGTCAGTAAGCATCTCACTGAAACGTTCACTGTTTATTGTTGTGCCCCTTTCACCATAATGTTGCAGTACAGGACCTCGCGCATCCCAGAAAACCGTAAGCATCAGTTTTCTTGCGGACGGTTGGGTCTTGAACATTTTCTTGCACGGCGAATTTGGATGTTTCCATTCCATACTCTGCCGTTTACTCTCCGGCTGGTAACGATGGATCCATGTTTTGTCACCAGTAATGATTCTGTCTAAGAAGTTGTCCCCTACATTACCATAGCAATCCAAATGTTTTTTGCAGACGTCTGAAACTGTGCGAGTTGTTTTGGGACCCATCTTGCACAAACTTTACGAAACCCAAGTCTGTTGTGAATAATTTCGTAGGCAGAACCACGACTATTTTGAAGACGATGAGCCACTTCATCAATAGTTAATCGTCTGTCTAAGAGAACCATTTCCCGTGATCGCTCAATGGTTTCTTCATTTGTGGCGGTAAACGGTCGTCCGGCTCTTTCATCGTCCTTAACATTCGTGCGACCATTTCGGAATTTTTCAATTCACTCGTACACACTTCGTTGTGGCAAAACACTGCACCCGTATTGTCATGGAAAGTCTTCGATGAATATCGGCCCCTGTTACAGGTTCTGGCCACAAAAAAAAAAAAAAAAAAAAAAAAAAAACAAAAAAACAAAAAAAAACGTATCACTGAACGTTGCTCTTCTTTGGTGCGAATAGACAGCGGAGTAGCCATGATTAACAGCACGGCAGCGACAACGAATCTACGTAGCAGCTTGAATATTGCAAAGATATGACAACAAATAAACAAAGCATGCGTCACAAACGTAAAACGATAGTATTACCAACATAAACAAACATATAACTAAATTGCTGATAATAATTGACTTACCCTCGTATTTATTAGGGCCGGTTCGTCCATCTCTCGTTAATCTTCTCGTTAGTAAACGAGGAGATGCCTTTAACGTCCAGTTAAATGTGCTCGTTAAGTTCAATGCGTTTGTCATTGCCAGATACACGTCTCGTTTGCTAACCTGGAGAAAACGAGAAGGTACGATATATTTCGACTAGGTTGGCAATAGAAACAAATAAAAATGCCGTCTGAATAAACAGCTGTTTCCCTTATTTAACTATCAGGGAAGAGGTTAGCATCTAGTTGTTAATTGGCGTTATGCAAAACAAACGTGAAAGAAGCTCGAATTTTATAAGACGTTAGTGCGTGTGTGTTGTGTTCAATAGAGAAATATTAGGGTGCATTGGAATGTAAAAAAAAACGGACACTACGATATGGAACGAGAAGAAAAAAGCGACATGATCGCGTGTGGCAAATGAATTCAATGCTTTCAACGGAAAATGTAGGACAGTAAAATGCTTAGGGCTTAGTACGATAACATGCAAAGTGTGTAGTAACTTAGTGCAAGCTTGCACATAGGCAAAAGTATACTGTTCCTGTAGATTGGAGGAAGGAATCACATTTTAGGCCTCACACTAGGCGCAAGAAGCATAAGTAAATATTGGGTAAAATTTTACGACGCTTCTTGCCGGGCTCCAGTGCTTATGTTGGCAACAGATAAACAATGAAGTGTAGAATTGTGTTAATATATTTCACGAGCTACAGAGTAAATGTCATTGCTGCTCGTTTCACTCGCAGCAAAATTAATACTGTACCTGCTCTATGGTTGACAGGTTCTTGTCTGTATCCTTGTCAGTTCAGAAAAAATAATTTTCGTTTTAATTGAAGTTGTCACGAAAAAACATTTATTGGTCGTCTGAGTTGCCGTCATGACCATTGGTGCCAACATAACCACTGCAACCCGGCGAGAAGCGTGGTACAATTTAACCAAATACTGAATTAATAAGCTTGCAGGCATAAATTATGTATTCTGTTTTCTATTATGACAGATAACTTACAAAATACGTAGCCATCTGTTGGACTCTTGAGATGGTTGTGGAGTTTTTCATGTAGCGTTTCCAAGACGAAATAGCGTAAGAAATTCTGCATGATCTCAGCATTCAAAAGGATTTGGGCGAACATAAAAACGTCTAGATCGCATTATGTTTGTAGAACTTATGGGACTCAACTACAGGGTCATCAGTCCCTAAGCTTACAAACTATTTACGAACTAGCTAAGACTAAGGACGGCACAAATATCCATGCTCGAAGGGGGATTCGAACCCCCGACCGTAGTGGCCGTGCAGACCGTGACTGCAGCGCCTCATTCCCCGCGGCCACCGCGGCCGGCTCTGCAATATAACAAACTCATCTCCTAGCTACTGACATGGATGGAGCGAGAAATATGACGAGAAAAGTTTTCAATGAAGCTGCTTTACACACAAGTTTTTCATACATGTAGTGCTTCTGTTATTTTGTTCGATAAATCGGTCTTATCACGTGAATATATTGCGGTATTTTTAGCGCTTTGGAATCTATTTTCAAACAGATTCTCACTTAACTGATAGTTAGCCGTGTAACGAGCAGAAGTCTACTCGTTAACTTAACGGCCAGTTTGAGGTCTTTTAGCGTCTGGTTAACTCATAACGAAACATTGGCAAACGCGGTTCTCCGCTAACGACAAGTTAAAATCTTAACCGGAACTTAATGAGACATTGATATCAAATGGAACGAGCCTGTAAGGACAGTTGTGAGTAAGGCAGACTGCCGACTTCGGTTTATTGGGAGAATTTTGGGAAGATATACTTCACCTGTAAAGGAGACCGCGTATAAAACGCTTGTACGACCACGTCTTGAGTATTGCTCAAGTGTTTGGGACCCGAAGCAGATCAGTTTAAAGGAAGACATAGAGGCGGTTCAGAGGCGGGCAACTAGATTTGTTACCGGTAGGTTCGACCAATGCGCGAGTGTCACGGAAATGCTGCGGCAACTCAATTGGCGATCGCTGGAAGAAAGACGACGTTCTTTTCGTGAATTTCTGTTAAGTAAATTTAGAGGGCCGGAATTTGAAGCTGAGTGTAGTACGATCTTGCTGCCGCCTACTTACATTTCGCGTAAAGATCACAAAGACAAGACAAGAGAAATTAGGGCTCGTACCGAGGCATATAGGCATTTTTTTTTCCTTGTTCAATTTGGGAGTGGAATAGGAAAGGAAATGCCTAGTAGTGGTACAGTATACCCTCCGGCACGCACCTTACGGTGAATTGCGGAGTATGTATGTAGATGTAGATTGACAAACCGGCCCTTAGTGTATGTTATTCACGGTTTTTTCTTGGATTAGGCAGGGCAGCTTTTCCACTATTGCCGGCCGCGGTGGCCGAGGGGACTGAGTCGCTCCAGTCACGGTCTGCACGGACACTACGGTCGGGGGTTCGAATCACCCCGCGGGCATGGATATTTGTGCCGTCCTTAGTTAGTCCATAAGTAGTTTGTAAGATTAGGGACTGATAACCCCGTAGTTAAGTCCCATACACTATACAAACATTTGAACATTTGAATTTTCCACTATTCAGTTGTGAGAGTAGCCTATTGGTCAGTAGTAACTTCAGTCGCCTTTCTTTCCCCCACAGGTCACGCGCCGGTGTACCGCCCCAGTTGGCCGCACTCGTACTCCACGCCGTACTTCAACGTCTACAACAGGTTCGACGGCGGCGTGACGAGCCAGCGCTCCGACGCCAAAGCCGACGCCTCGTCCTCGACTGGCAGCGGGGGCAGCCACACCACTGCCGACAAGAGCGCCGAAATCTCCGCCAGCTCCAACAGCCACGAAGCGCCGTCCAGCAACCGCGAGGCGCCCTCCACCTCTTCGGCGGAGTCGGCGTCCAGCCAGGCGTCCTCCGGAGAGGCGAAGGTGCAGTTCGCGCCCCGGATCGGCCGATTCCCGCCGCGGCCCGCGGGTTCCCCTGTGTCGCTGCCGCCGTCGCTGCGGGAGGCCTGGAGGAACGACGCCGCCAGCCCCGAACCGCAGTCCGACGCCGCGTGGAACTTCGTGGCCGGGAAGACGCCCGCCGCCAGCCAGTGGTACCCGCGGTCCGGCTACAAGCACATCGACCAGGTGCGGCCTACGCAGGCGCTCAAGGCGCACCACCAATAGCCGCCGTCTACATTACACACCACTGGCCGCCACGACCATCCACATCTCGGTTTTACCAACAAAACAATCAAGCACCTGTTACAATATGAATTTTGTAAATTCAACCAAATATTAATTCCTTTGTTTCTATTTCAATAAATATTATTTTATAAAAAAACTAGCTTAAACTCGCGGCTCCGCTCGCGCGTTTAAAAAAAAATTCTTTTTTACTGCTTTATTTATTTATTCTTATATTTCCTTATTCGTACGCTTAACCTTACAGAGAAAGAGCTGAAGACATTGTAGCACACATAGACCAAACATATGGTCTGTGGCATCACGTTTCGCTGTATTTAACGTCTTTGCTATAGAGTCGCAAACGTCATCGCTAGCCTTCAGTCCGAATTGTTTTTTATAATTTGACGACTTTAAACCACCATATCTTCCACCCCCTTATAGCTATCGGCATGAAACTGGTATGATGTACAACGGGAGACTTCGGACAACAATTACACACAGACCATTCGTTTGCGTTATGTAGTTTTCGCTGCAGAGCGAAATATTAACACACACATACGTAGAATTTTATATACACCGATAACTTTCCATTCCAATATACTCCACCCTTTTATCATTATCAACCCTCAAGCAACAATGCAACCAATAAAACAATTTTCAAAGAGTAAATATAATTTCCGCATTTTCTTGTTCCGCATTTCACGTTATATTCTTCAAATTGCTAAATATTTATCAGATGGCTATAAAACCGAGGCTAAAACCTTCATCAGGTATAAATTAGTAACGGTACAAATATTTAAGTCTCTGCGTCCTGTCGTTCGTACGTGATAAGCGTACACCGAACAGACATTCACATTAATTAATATATATCGTTGCAGTTGGCCGGAACACACAACGTTTCATATGTTAACTACAGCGTATCGCCTGTCATCTGTTGAGTTCATTTGCTACTACTTTCGTTGCAGTTTACGTACGCTATTTATAAGTAGCAGTTCGAGCTTTGTACACAAAATAGGGCTTGTTATCTAGATCCCATTCTACACAAAACGTCAATTTTTTTCTTGCCATGGTACTTAGAGCATATTTTATTTAAAGTCTTCAATTTATATACAAACTTCCTTCATTTGTTACAACAAATGAAAATGAATGCGGCATAAACGCCAACATTTAGATTTCCTGTGTATGTAATTATATAACAGTTAAGCCGTTTTGGCAGTATCCAAGAATCTTTTTGTATATTCGAAAGTAAAAAAGATAACAATAACAAAGAAAAAAATTTCACTATAGCAGGACACGAACCATTGCCCAAAAGACGGATATTTATAACATGTCGCGTTAACCTTCGCGGCTAAACATGACATTCCCTGCAGAGCATTTCTGCTGTTGTATTACAAGCTTCTTACAACCGTTACGTATTTCTATGGATATATTTCAAATAAATAACTTGTAATAAACATTTTGAAAAATAGCCTATGTCCAAATCCAAGACATAAGATATCTCTATATGAAATTTTATCTAAGTCAGTGCTGTAGTTTTAGCGTGATGCGGTAACAAACATACAAACTTTCGTATTTATAATATGTATAGGATGTATAGGATTATCAGTACCGTCAGATTATATTCATTCATGGTGTCAAGCAATTTACCATATGGACCTATATATACTGTGTTTTATCGAAATTCAATAATTGTCCATTTGCAGAGAACCACTTAATTTTCTCAGAGTTTCATCAGTCAATTCTTGTTTGTCGGGTGTAATTACTATACTTGTAGCATCAGAAAAAGGAACTAGCTTTCCGTCTTCGTGAACATACACTCCTGGCCATTAAAATTGCTACACCATCAAGATGACGTGCTACAGACGCGATATTTTACCGACAGTAAGAAGATGCTGTGAAATGCAAATGATTACCTTTTCAGAGCATTCACACGAGGTTAGTACCGGTGGTGACACCTACAACGTGCTGACATGAGGAAAGTTTTCATCCGATTTCTCATACACAAACTGCAGTTGATCGGCGTTGCCTGGTGAAACGTTGTTGCCATGCCTCGGAGGAGAAATGTGTACCATAACGTATCCGACAACTCAACGACGAACCTGGGTGCACGAATGGCAAAATGTCATTTTTTCAGATGAATCCAAGTTCTGTTTACAACATCATGATGGTCACATCCGGGTTTGGCGAGATCGCGGTGAACGCACACTGGCGTATCACTCGGCCAGATGGTATGGGGTGCCACGGCTCGGTCACCTCTTATTCGCATCGACGGCACTTTGAACAGTGGCCGTTACATTTCAGATGTGTTCAGGGCTTTACCCTTCATTCGATCCCTGCAAAACCTACATTTCAGAAGGATAATGCACCACCGCATGTTGTAGGTCCTGTACGGGACTTTCTGGAAACGGAAAATGTTCGACTGCTGCCCTAGCCAGCACATTCTCCAGATCTCTCACCAATTGAAAACTTCTGGTCAATAGTGGCCGAGCAACTGGCTCGTCACAATACGCCAGTCACTACTCTTGATGAACTGTGGTATCATGTTGAAGCTGCAAGGGCATCTGTACCTGTACACGCCATCCAAGCTCTGTTTGACTCAATGTCCAGGCGTATCAAGGCCGTTATTACGGCCAGAGGTGGTTATTCTGGGTACTGATTTCTCAGGACCTATGCACCCAAATTGCGTGAAAAGGTAATCACATGTCAGTTCTAGTATAATATATTTGTCCAATGAATACCCGTTTATCATCTGCATTTCTTCTTGGTGTAGTAATTTTAATGGTCATTAGTGTAGAATGGCAGATTATTAATATATTTCAAGAACGGCAAATTATCTAATATCGAACCCCTTAGGTCCCCATACTAGGTAGCTTTCCAGTTTGAGGAATCAGCTGATTTTTCCAGTTTACCTGATCCACCTATTTCAACTTTCTGCACTATTCCAGTTAAGGATGAATTGAACCATTTGTGCACTGCCTCACTAGTAACGTAATGCCTGAGTTTATAGAGAAGAATACTCTGTTTAATTATTATACTTTTATTAGACTGTAGGAAAATTCACTTTGTCCATGTTAACCTAAATTTCTTAACTAGACGGCGCAACCTGCAAAGCCAAGCACGTTTAAAAAACGGTTTATTCTACATGGAATCCAAAATCTATTGTGTAAGTGGAAAACCGCTTTATGGTAGCCGATTTCTAAAATCTGTTTTGGAGTGTTTACATGACCAACCAAAAGCGGTCTAGGAATTCGGTTTGCGAAATCCGGTTTTTGAAGCCCTTGTAAACGGACCGTGTGTGATATCTGAAGTACATAAAGCATTAAACGACCTGTTATTCGTCAATGTCAAGAGGGCACGGTAGAACAAAGAATAAAAGTAATTTAAAGACATAAGGACTGTTTTTCACCCTGACTGTATGTGAATAGTTAACAGTTTACTTTTTACATTTGTAAATATTCTTTGTTTAGCTACATTTTAGAGGCTGCGCCTCATCTTCATGCTATTCTGGCATTACGAAAACTACAAAAAAGGTCTATTTTTACAGTAACTAAATCTTGCAGCCTGTAGCAATAAACCTGTGAAAAACAAGAAGATAGCCTATGCGAGATGATGTCTCTATTGTCTACCAATTTGATTGTATAAGATGTTTTATCAACTTACTTTTTTCATGTTGAGTACCGTCAGAAAGGGTGAATGCGATCACAAAATTCAGTTTTTTTGTTGTTTTCGAGGGAACCTCTGGAAGAATTCGTTTCAAAAATATTACGTTTAATCCTTAGGATTTCGACATTATATCTAATGTTGAATATAGAAATAGCCTATTGTGTTTCTGAAATTCTTTTAATGGCGATCACTCATTTTTTGAAGACCCATAACGGCTTCACCCAGACAATGGGGTGAAACCGATCTTGGTTTACATTGAAATATCTCCCTAGGTAGGCTATGGTAGGCTATGTTTATATGAAGTTTTAAAGTAGTGGAGGGTCTTTCTCATGGACCAAACATCTTTTAAAATTAATAAATAGACTATTTTATGGTTAGAGCATTGTATTTTCCTTAACGAAATTTACTGTATATAAAATTATCTTGCATCATAAAGAATTTTCACTCAATGTTTGAAATATCAAAATCTGGGAAACTATAGCGTCCACTACCAATGCCCTTAGGCTTCATTTTTGTTACAGTTTGTGTGAAGGGAGTCTTTTGTACATCAGGAATATGCAGAACAACATTTCTCACATCTTGTCATTTCAAAGGAAAAACCCTACTCTACACACTTGATCAATCCATGAACTAAACATTCTTAGTGTACTGAACTAAGAACAGGCTGCCCACCATATTTATATCTATGTTTGCCCTTCACCCACTCATTTAACGTTGTATGGGGCACACCGTAACACTCAGATGCTTTACGAATACTCTCAACTTCCCTTTCTTCACTTCCTGAACGGCACTTTCCCTCTCTTTCCACCTTTCTCACGTATGTTCGCGTCATGATCGACTTCACCCTACAAAATACGACAATTCAATTTTTAGATCACTACTCGCCCATACAACAAACTTCTGCTTTTGTAAACACATAAATCACATGGCAATGAGTTCACTTACCGACTAACAGTACAAAAACAGCAGAATTATATGACTATAAGGTCGTATTGTGACAGGTTTTGTCTTGGTTCATTCACAGGCCACTAAAATGCATTTATTTATATCCCACAATGCCGCTGAACGGATAATCAGAGAGAAAATTCTACAGGTAAACACTATTCTGCAACTCATTGGCTTCCAACAAGTATGTATAGCGTGAAGTTCGCGGATACACCTCCAAGCGGAAGTAGTGTAAATTACAATGCTGTATTGCCGGTCGACTTCCCCCCACCTGATCGACTTCACCCCTTCTGACGGTAATGGTCGTAACACAATACCACATTGAATCCTCTGCATAGAAAAAAATCCCACTGAAGTGTTTTACGGCCCACTTTAGATAATAATAATAAAATAATAATCTAAATAACAAAAAATTAATTAATATGAGTGTCTGAAACACTTTTAAGAAAAAAATTAAGCAGTGTCGGGTTCCGAACCACTTACCTTCAACCTCACAGTCCGACGCATTACCAACTACGCTACAGCTAACAATTACAAACTGTGTTCTGTAATCTCATACTATCGATGGCTGTTGTTAACTGATGCTAATATGGCATTTGTAGACGCTAGATTATTATTTATCGTACGAAGAACGTCGTGTTTTTGTTAATTCTTCAGTGCGCCATTGCTTTGAAATGACAACGTGTAAGTTACAATAAGAAAATCATCAAACACGAAACGCAAAATGGCGTATGCCAGAGAGAATTCTGGGCGAGGAATGTCACGTGACATCTGCGAACGGCTGGTTTTCGTTAATTCAATGGAGGGTGTCAAAACTCCGTTATTTTTGTAAATATCTCTCAAACGATACGAGATATGAAAAAAACATACGAGAACAAAGTTCTAGAGAATTTCCTCCTCTACAAATTCGGTTATTCAATTTTCACGTCAGATGAACGGTTTATTTGCAATTAAAATTACATTACAAACGGCTTTTTTTGGTATTACTAACGTATTTCTTGTCCGAAATATTTGAAAAAGCGAGGTTCTGGTCTCTGGTAGCCAACAATTATGTCTGTAAATTTAGGTGCCGATCGGTTGAACGGTTCGACCTAAAAAGTGGAAAGACGTTACAGCCAGCAATATATATATATATATATATATATATATATATATATATATATATATATATATATATATATATACCGTATTTTTTGTTCGAAAAATTTGAAAAAGGGAGGTTCTGGTCTCTGGCGGCCTACAATCATGTCTGTAAAATTTGGTGCTGAACGGTCGAACGGTTCGTCTTAAAAACAGGGAACACGTTACGGAGAGACAGACATCCCAAAATCGCTGTTATTTTTGCAAATATATCTGAAACGATATGAGACATGAAAAAGACATAAGATAGCAAAGTTGTAGAGAATTTTCTCCACTACAAATTCGGTTATTCCATTTTCGTGTCAGATGAATGGTTAACCAGTTATTTTCATTTAAATTTCGTGCTGTCAAAAGACGATCGCAAAGGCCCACTTTTAGTTACTACCGTAACATAAAGCGGACCAAAAAGCATGTAACGCCCTCTAACTAAACACACAACTGACGAAGGTACGAGCATACGGAATAGGTAGACAAATATGTGACTGGATCGAAGACTACTTAAGAAACAGAACCCAGTACTTTTTTTCTCGATGGCGTGTGTTCATCACAGACTAGCGTCAGGAGTGCCCCAGGGAACAGTATCAGGCCCGTTATTATTTTGTATATATGATAGTTGGAACTTAATTTGTGGCAACTATTTATTCAAAACCGATACAAAAGCGTTATATGTTTGCACCTGTTACTGTTCTTCAAAGCAGTCACCAGCGTTGTGTAGAATCCGTTGCCAGCAATTTGAAAGGCCGTAGTATACCGTTAGCAGAGCCTGTTCTGTTGATGGTGCAAATGGAGTGGTCTACTGCCTATCGAATCTCTGGAACAGTTATGAAGCGAATGCCACGAAGTGGTTCATTCATCGTCGGAACCAAATCAACGTCACAAGGACTTCGGCTTTGGGAAACAACTGACAACACTTTCTGTGCAACCCACCCAACATTTTACACGAAAATGGGCGGGCGCATGCAGCGGTCTGCTGTGTTCGGTCGATGGGACTGCAAGTACTGCACCATCCTCTCTACTTGTCCGACTTAATTCCGAAGATGAAATAACCACTTCGTGGAATTCGCTTCACAACTCTTTCAGAGATTCTACAGGCAGTAGACCGCTCCATTCGCACCATCAATTGAACACGCTCTGCTAACGGTATACTGCGCCTTCCACATCGCTGGCAATGGGTTCTACCCAACGCTTGTGATTACTTTGAAGGACAATTACAGGTGCAAACATGTAACGTTTTTGTTTTATCTGTTGTGTTCAAAATCAAATGTTTGTATAGTCTATGGGACTTAACTACGGGGTTATCAGTCCCTAAACTTACAATCTACTTATGAACTACTTACGAACTAGGACGGCACAAATATCCATGGCCGAGGGGGGATTGGAACCCCCGACCGTAGTGGCTGTGCAGACCGTTACTGGAGCGCCTCAGTCTCCTCGGCCACCGCGGCCGGCCTCTGTTGTGTGCCGTGGCGGAGTGGCCATGCAGCCGTTTATCAGATTTGCAGTTTACGTATACCTGCAGATCTGATGAACGGGTGCTTAAAGATCAGCTGATTAGCTGCAACCAGTGGTATTTTGATCCTATGATGTCTGTTCTAAAAATTTTTACTTAATTCTTATGCTTCCATATGACGGCTTAAATTTTTTATTTTCCATTGGATAATACATAATGTCTGTGCGGTATTCGTTTTTAACCTTGCTATTTTGCTATTGTCTGTCTGTTGAGCTGTAGCTCCACAAGTCCTATGACGTAAGAGAGAGATTTTTAAATTTTCTGAGAGTTTTTATTCGATTGAATGGGAAGAAAGTTCTTCGTGACCATGCATAAAGCTTTTATTTAATATAAAATTGTAACATGTCACAAGCACTTAATTTACCCTGATGCAAATACGTCATCAATGGTCTGTACCAGCTGCGGTTGTACACTTTTGGCTGTTTCCCTACCACTTTCAAAAATTGAGATGTTTGGCGTATTGTTCATGAGCGCCACGACTGGGCCTTCGCCATATTAACTTCATACTAAGCCCAATGTATGAATCAACAGCAAGCCGGCCTGACGGCAGAGTTGACGTAGTAATCAAAATATCGGCATATGGATGTGCTCCTATCATTGCACTATGGTGGCCGCCGCTGATGTTCTGTTTTAGGTAAATCATTTTTTTTTCGTTTTTATCTGTTTTCTCTGTTTCATGCTCCGCTTCTTTTCTCTACTTTTATGCCTAAAATCAGTAATTCTTTTTAAGATTTTTGACGTAACTTTATAACAACCGTGAAGGATAGGACCGCATCATGATATCTTCTGTATCTGCTATGTCATTTATAGGATTCTGACGGGTTCCGTCAACCATATCCGTTTTAATGATATGGCGCTGCCAGATTGTGGCTAATTTTAGTTCTACTCATCCGACGTGTTATGTTAAGGTGAGTAAACATTCTATTAACTTTAGTGGGATTGCGCTTTTAAGTTGTATGCCCCCCGTTTCTTTTATTTTCCAGAATTTCTGAGGATGATCCACAAGGGTGAAACATGTAATAAATAAATAAATCAGTTGCAACCACGTCTGTGTTTCATTGCTAAACAAAAATAGATTGTCGCAGTGATTAAAACCTCAAACGAAAAAATATGCGGGAAAGCAATGCAAGGCAGCCAATAGATTCTGCATTTGATTAAGTACACTTACACATAGTGGGAAAACAGTCAATGACCATTTTGCAAAGAATGAAGTTTCCGAGGATCGATAGTGACGCCATTCAACGCTTGACTGCTGCCACGCTCTTGCGTATTAATCCGGCTACCCGTCGCCACCCATTTCCAATGTATAATCCATTTTCGTAAAAAAGTCGACTCATGACCTATTTGCAATGACCAATTTTCGTCAATAGTAATTCCAAACTAGTTATAAATTATAAGTCCACACGTCGTTTCAAATATTATCCAGATATAATGGTATAATAGTGGTGCTGCACTCCGCACTGCTCTCTATGGCAGTTCACACTGTACTTCCCGTCTTACACCTAAGAACAGCCCACTACTGACAGTCGGCTACTACAACAGACAAGGAGGTAAGAATAAAGGGAGGTGGCGCTACGTATCCCAGCCGTACTACGCTTTGAAGCCTTGGTCGCCATGACACTCCGACCAAAACACTGACAGTGTGTTACAACTGTGTCTCTATTTAGTCTCACTAATTGCATCATATAAGAATGTAACGCCCTCAAACTGGTTGTTTCAAGTTTTTGTTTACAATAACATCTCGAAAAACGAAAAAAAAAATCGCATTTATTCTATTTAAAAATAGTTGTTACTGCAATATTACGAATCACAAACGTGGGTTCTTTCTTTAGCTAATCTGACGTTCGTCAGATAAAATAATTCGATTGAGTGAACCAGTGCCAGATTTACGAGCACAGTGACGATATATTTTCTTTCTGTAGTACGTTTCATGATATTGAAACTAGTTTTTGCTTTCGAAATCATTGACGTAATAAAAATCAAATTTATATTTTATTCCTTATTCATTCGTACATAGTATGTTAAGTGGGGGAAATAACATTCATCTTTAGGAAATCGAAAATCATAAGAGAAAAATACTCTACATTACAAGTAAAGATGTTGTATAGGTTAGTTCACAATAAAAGCGGTAAAAATCACACGTTAGCGCGGCAATTTACACAAGAAATGGTATTTGCTTCGATTTCGCGTCATGCTCAGGATGATTCGTACACATAAACATCACACAAGTGACCATAACAGTGCAAATCCTTGAAAAACAGGCTACAGGCATACTAAAATAAGCTAAATACAGCAGTGTTTTGGTCGGATTAAGATGGCTTGGCCACACACATATGGCGTCACAGCGCCTCCGTTTATTCTTACCACCATGACATCAAAAGCCTACCACCGCCGTCTCTCAGTCTGTACAGATAAACTACTCTGTGGCAACTAATATCGCTGACCAAAGTCAGTGACGATGCCGAAATGAAGTGTTGCCAACTTACACTCGTTTATCTCCCTAATTATTTTAAATTTAACTGTACATTACTGAAGATTGGTATGTTTGCTGAAGGAAGAGAACACTTTTACTTTGTTTTCAAAATTTCATGGTATATTGATCACAATAGGCATTACTTCTACATCTACAGCTACATACATACTCCTCAATCCACCCAAAGGTCCATGGCCAGGGTACTCACTACCACTGCTAGTCATTTGCTTTCTTGTTGCACTCCCATGTAGAACGAGGGGAAAACGAATACTTGAATGCATATCTACTAGCCTATATAAAAAGGTAAAGCAGTCAACAATCCGAAGATTGGTTTGAACACCACAGTGCTTTACTAGGCATGGCCCTGTTTGGAGGTGGTATGCCGTTGCCTTCCTCCGACCTTCGAATTGACTTACCCAGCCAGTTATAGGGGGACCTACAGTTTAACGTGGGTTCCGAACCACGGTGCTACTCGGTATTTTTCACATGAGCAATACTGCCAGAGGTGAAAGAAGTGTAAAGTGACAGATAAAAATCCTAGGACCTGGCGGGGATCGAACCCGCGACCTTTGGATTTGTAGTCTGGCACAAATACTTGAGGAATGTTAAAAATTCAAATGTTTGTATAGCTTATGGGACTTAACAACGGGGTCATCAGTCCCTAAACTTACAAACTACTTAACACTAAGGACGGCACAAATATCCATGCCCGAGTGGGGATTCGAACCCCCGACCGTAGTGGCCGTGCAGACCGAGACTGGAGCGCCTCAATCCCCTTGGCCACTACGGCCGGCTGAGGAATGTTAAAGCCGGGGTCTGATTTACAGAGGAATCACATCTTCCCAAAATTCTCCTAATAAACCGAAGTCAACCATCTGCCTTCCCCACGACTGTCCTTATACGCAAGTTCCTTTTCATATCGCTGAGCAGCTTCACGCTTAGATATTTAATTGACGTTAGGCGCAGCACACCATCACTGATGTACTCAAACATTAAGGATTGTTTCTCCTACTCATGTGCATCACGTTACATTTTTCTACATTTAGAGCTTGTTTCCGTTCCTTAGACCACCTAGAAATTTCACCCAAGTAATCCTGCATCATACTACAGTCATTCAATGACTACATCTTCCTGTTACCACGGCATCATCAGCAAACAGCCTTAGATTGCTAGTCACTTTCTCTGTGATATCATTATTTTCTATATACGAGAGTTCGAACTTAAATAGTGGCAAGTATTTATTCACAACCGATGAAAATTTGCAAATGTTTGTTAAACTCAAACGACTTAACTGCTGGGTCATCAGTCAATAAACTCACAAAGTGAATGAAACTTTCACTCTGTAGCGTAGTCTACGCTGATATGAAACTTCCTGGCAGATTAAAATTGTGTGCCGGAACCGGTACTCGAACCCGGAACATTTGCCTATCGCGGGAAAGTGCTCTACCGACTGAGCTGTCCAAACACGACTCACGGTCCGTCCTCAAAACTTTACTTCTGCCAGTACCACACCTCCTACTTTCCAAACTTCACAGAAGTTCTCTTGCGAACCTAGCAAGACTAGCACTCCTGGAAGAAAAGTATGGTGGAGACATGGCTTAGCCATAACCTAAGGGATGTTTTCAGAATGAAACTTTCACTCTGCAGCGGAGTGTGCACTGATATGGAACTTCCTGGCAGATTAAAATTGTGTGACGGAATCCTGCTCAAATTCGTGGGTCCCATATCAAAAAAGGGTATACGTAACAGAATTGTTTTATCCGCTTGAGAATACGACAGACGTAATGAAAGGCTGAACTGTCAGTCTGTAATAAATATATGCAGACTATCCATTAGATGTAAACTTACAAGGTTTCAATAGCCGGATTTAAAACATTTATCTATACACATTATTAAATAGGATCTACATGAGTCTGTACAAACAAATCTTCAGATGTTTGTAAATTAACTACGTGGTTATTAGGCCGTAGCTTACAAAGTACTTAAACCTAACTAAGGACAACACAAACACCTATGCTCGAGGAGAGACTCGAGTCTCCGACGGCGAACGGCCATGAGTCTGTTCCACATCTTCTCTTACGACACATACTTTAGTAGATAAGTCATAATGAAGTAGGCGAAAATCTGCCATACTGTCCCCTGTTAAAATACTGGACCACTTTCAACCAAATGTGGTAAACATTTTTTTTTATCTTTAAACGACAACCGCTGTGAGCGAAGAATCACCAAGGGCTCATAGTTGTGAAGCTATGACGTCAAAAACAATGATACGCCTTATTATGGGACTCGTGAATACCGAGATTTCATTCAACCACTTGAGATTGACATCATTTAGCATCTTGCAACAAACTTTATGTATAATTTCAAACATTTACGAAATTATTTGTCGCTGACGTACCCAATAAAATGATAAAAGAAATTTATCGCTTATTACATTTCCGCTGTCAACTACAACGTTCGGCACAATGTGACTATTTATTGCTTCGACATTACTAATTTCACTGTAGATACTGCGTTTACTTACACCACTGTACATATTCCAAATTATATCTTAGTATAACACAACTTCATAAAATATGAGATGATAAACAATTAAGGCTCCCCCACCCTAAACTAATCAGACTACTACCGCATCTATTCGTGATACATTTTGCTGATAGAATGCACCTATACAAGTGGATGTACTTGGAAATTGTATCGAACTACTTATCATAGCAGTAAACAATGAAGTACATGAAAAGCTGCGATTTAAACCATAAAGTTGTAATTTATTACGTCATTAACACCACACCCCGGCTTCGCACGAGTAGTAGATCGTAAATAAGGCAACTATTTTTTCTTCTGTTGTAGTGTTGTATCAATCTAATCCATCGAGCATATCTGTTAAATTAAAAGATACCTCACGTTCACTCCTCGCATTATGAAACAATAACTGCATTGTGTGACATTACAGTAATGTTCGTAAGTCACAGAATATATAGCTTTTCCTAAAAATATTTATTCGATTCTTTTGCGTATTTTTTATCGACACACTCATCCACTGCCACGCACCTTAATGAATCAAACACCTAAACCTACCTATTGAATTACACCGACCGTCGGTGAAATCTGTATGAAAATCCGTTCAGTAGTTCATGAGTTTATCGTGGACACACAGACAGACGCAGGTGAGATGACTGTTTTAGAATATATATACATTACTACTAATTCCATTCGCAACAGACTCTGCAGGCATTATGCTTTCTACGTATCTGAAAAATCATTTTATTGTATGACTCATTAATGTGGAAGTATGACGTAATAAGGAATGAGTTGCGTGAAAACGAAACTGATACGGGGAGAGATGCTACCTGAATGTTATGGGGAGTGAGCAAAGAAGAGTATTAATAATGGTAGAAACACAACGACGACACTCCGGCAGACTTATGTTATACTACAAGCTACAGATCTGAATATGGTATTGGATGAGTGGCAATAGTATTGATTTAAACATACTTTTTACATTAGGGAAGCCATTTAATGCCATAAAAAAGGTGGATCCGTATTACTGTTTTGACAAGATCGCTTTTTTATCTACCACAATGACCGGTTTCGATTGGTCTCGCAGACATCGTCAGTTCTATAAAAGGAGAGAATCAATCAAAACATATCGTCTACTTACTACCCATAAACGATTAAAATCATAGCTTATACATTCTATTTTTGATATCTAATACCTGTGGAACTGTGTTGTATCTAATCACACCAGTAACATGTAGCTCCGTCTATACAAAGTGAGAAACAGAGATCGGAATAAGGGAAAGTAAAATCTCACACCACTGTGAAATATGTCCCAATGACATAACGGCCCAATGTCCGTTAAGATCGAGAGAACCTTCCGTAAATCTAACATCAAGATAGTCTATAATACAGCAAATTAGTTACGAGCAAAACTGCGACACAAAGCGGGAGCAAACGAAGATATATTTAAAAAATCTGGGGTGTACAAACTCTATTGCGGCGACCGCGAAGGTTTTTATGTTGGGAAAATGGGTAGACGGGTGCAAAATTTGGGTGGGGGGGCGCGGGGGGGGGGGGGGGGAGGAGGGGGGGGGCATCCCCACATCAAGGAAAAGTGATGACGTGAAGGAAAAGGTGGGAAAACAGTGCCAAGTGGGTGGCTAGCGGGTTAATTGGAGAGGAGTCTTGCGACTCCGAACATCTAACAGTGTCACTGACATGTGGAGGGTTTGTTTGAGGTCATACTATCGTATACATTATTTCTCATCGGTGTTTTTTGTGGGTACACCATATCTCCCGTATTCCTTATTCAAAATTTATGACTGAGGTATCATTTTCAAGGTTTCATTCTTCACAAATGACAAAAAATACACATATAATTTAAAGTTATTTATTTCTCAAAAACTTTATTTTGAAAAAAAAAAATTACTTTCGTATGATCTAAGTTGATACCGGGAGAACGATATGGAATGAGACATCTATTTACGGTTGCTCCCATCAGCCACCGCGCGGAGTGTCAACTTAGTCTGCGCGGCCGATATAAAACCAATGTAGAAGGTGCTGTCTATTGACACTCTGTTTTACTAACATGAACGACAGCTTTTGCAGTTCTTTAGATTTACGCAAGCGTAGTTTATCTCGAGATTTGTTTCACCCGTCGATGCACAACAGCTGTTGGAATTATTCACTTTCTTCAAGCAAAAATAAAATAAATATGAAAAAGTCAACATCTGATTTTTATATGTTTCACAGTTAATCATATTGTATTTTATTATATAAATTTTCTTAGAATGAGACTGATATTTGTTACTACTATTCAAAGTTTATTATCTTCTATACATATGTCCTGCCTCTTCTCCTTTACTATCTTACCTGTTTGTGACTGATAAGGATAGAGTGTAAATTATTCGCACAGGTCAACTAGTTCAAGAATAATATTAAATGTCCAGGGATGAAGAATTATTTTTAGTACAATAACTGGCGTAATACTGGTGGCGAATTGTTCAAAGTAATACGATACTAACAAGACCGAATTTTGCCACTTACATCAAGAGATTTGGTTAGATGTACTTTTCGTTCCAGTAGATCCGAAATGAGGAAGTCCTCTTGGATGTAGAACATGTCAAAACAAAATACACAATATGTACTTACAAAAAGAGAGCATATGTACCTTCCACAGATCCCAAATGTAATTTGCCCTTGTGGGTGTGGAATTGATCAGGAAAAACAATTATCTTAAGAATATTTACATTTTTAGGACATAAAACTTATTACTACATACTAATGTAGTAGCTGCATAATTATTTTTATTTTTATTTTTATTTTATTTTTATTTATTTATTTACTTTACATTACGCCACAGAGAGCTGCATATTCGCGCCAATCTTCCATCACAGGCAGAGTAGACAATATTTTAGTACCGCAATAACAGCCTTAACCTGATATTTGTATTTTTATGAGTAATCACCGTAATCAGTTTAAACAGTGCTTTAATCCGTCATTGTCCAATGTCATTGTTCTATGCAGGGTCGTTTTCCTTTTAAAATGATGTATTCCGATTGTCCTGGTGAAGTAATATGAAAAGCATAATAATATTTTAATTCTCATTGTGTGCTAAAAGACATATAGTTTTGTTGCGTAATTACACTGTTGAGATTAACGATAAGAGTGGGTTATTTTCAGTTTTTATCTCCATGAGGTACAAACCTTTCAGCAGGTGTGACATTATTAGACGGGTCGCCTAATCTGTGTCAAACAAAGATTTTCTTGGCACGATTACAAAGTATTTTCTGTGTTAGATTAAAGTTTACTGCTGGGTAGGTCAGTTACAAGACTGAACAGAATCAAGTACCACATTTTGTAAAATGTGTCTAATTTCAAAACAGCTGCACTAATGAAGTACATATTTGTAAATAAGTCAGCTTAAAGTAGCCTCATTACAACAGCTAAAGCCGTTAACATATGTCTGGATATTGGATACTAGTTTTCATGTAAACTTGCTATTTGATTAGTCTTACAAAATTAGTGATCTGTACTGTTACTAAACTAAAGCATTTTGAGAAAACATGGGTTAAACTTTGTCGTATTAGCTTTCTGGGTTTACAATTTTTAATGTAATAGCTCACACTTTACTCAGAGCTTCAGTAGTTTGCTGTAGTTCAAAATTTAACAGGAATCATATTAATGATGCTTAACATTTACTTAATTACCAACTTCAAGTATAGATTACTGTGATTGCTGTCAGTTATTTACAAAAGTTACTGCATTTCAACTTGTGTTGAATTTAGTTTGTCCTTACCATATATTGTAACAGATTTGGAAAGAAACATTTCTCTTACTTCATAATTACATTCATGTTAATTCTTGTTCATACGGACTGGCGACAGTAATTATAACAAATTGTGGTGTTTTGCTCTTAATCTGTAACTTTCTCTGCATCCTTTGGTTTCACTACTAGCGTTATTCTGGTGCTATATAGCTTTGTGAAGCGAAGGTTACCTCTGATGCTTTCGGAGCAGTTAGCAATATTGCAGTAAACGTAGCTAATCGGTGACGAGTTATTGCGTATTACTACCTCCGCTTCAAGCGACTACTAAGCTAACCTACCGACAGGGGTGTTGCACAGTGTAGCGTATGCATTCCCTTTAGTAACTCTGTGACGAAAGTATTGTGCCAATAAAACGGTGGGGAAAAAATGCGTCCCTGATACCTGTTTGGTGCTGTTCATACCAATTCTTTGGCATTTACCTAAATCATTTCATCCTATGTTAGTTACGTTTTCTACTCCGAACAGACGGCTTGTTCACTTCTTCACGCTTGTCCAGCACAAGTATCGTTTCTGATGACCTTCCAGTCGACGCAACACATTTTGCTGCACAGACGTTCCTCAAGGTGGCGGCCCCTCGCTGCCTACAGTTTGCAGAAGGCAGATCGCGGTTGTTGATGGTTGGGCGGCGAGGTGGCCGCTGTATGCGTGATAAACAGACGGCGCAACCCAAGCACCCGCTACTATAAAGGCCGAGGGCAGCTCTGGCTACGCAGTGTACAGCAACCACCAACCAGCAACCAACAGGCAGGCACCATGGCACGCTCTCTCTCACTGGTCAGTACTGCAACATACACTGTGTTCTTTTTGTACTCGTAATTAACTCTCGGCTCATACTTCAAATACGGCGAGTTAAAAGGTATATGGAAAGCAAGACTAACTATATTTGCAACGTAGGCTTAACGGGCGGCTATAATCGGTGCTGCTACTCACAGAGATCCGGTGTCGGTTTTAACCCTTTTCCTTCCAGTTTTGTCATATGGCAACGTCATCTTTATCTGCCCCTCCCAAAATTATTTCTGACTAGGTGGTCTACCAATATTTCTAGGAGACAGAGCATTTAGCTAAAATCCATTGAAAAAATATGTATTGTTGCCTGATGTCTAATTTAGAGTACTGTAATTAAAAGCAAGACTTTAAATGTATTACATAAAAGCAAAGGAAACAAAGTAATTCGGAAATTTCAATACTAAACTATTGTCAAAAGTCTAAATTAGTAGTAAATAATTTGAGAATGATGTTAATTACGATAAAAGAAAATGTCCTACTGAATATTGCTATAAAATATGCAGGCAATCCAAGTTTCCCTTTCGAAAACGAATAAATAAATAAAAATTCCAACAAAAATACATTATTGCAATTTTTATGTATGGAAATATGCAAAGAAATACTTTTGTACGTAAATTATGTAAATTTTAGGGCTGAAAGGGTTAAGTATCGTGTGCCAGTGAGACTTGGTAGCCACGCTAATGTGTTAGTGCGAAATCGCTCTGCGTCGGAGAAATAAGTTCCAATTTTGGAAGAGTACGCTGTTTTCGTCTCGAGTGGTAGCTGAAGTTATGTATATCTTGCATGGTTCCTGAAATTCAGCTGCTTTTACCTCTCTGCCATAGATGTTCATATTAGTTTTTCTGCCACATTACACCGTAGCTACAATGCAATGGCGGGCTCAGCGGGCCGGGGGGGGGGGGCGGCGGACCTAAAGCAGATATTTTTTATTTTTATATTTCATTTAATTAATTTTTTTTCAGCGCCCTTGGCCTCTCGTTCTGGGGATTGCACATCTCTAAAGCTATTTTTTTAACTGTTCTGGGGGGGGGGGGAGCTCCGAATCTCAAAATTTAGTCCCCCATTGCTACAATGTTACTGATTACGGAAAGAAAATCCGATTCGATTGCATTCCCATAATGATCTATTACATTGAGTTTTGTCATATACTTCAAATACCTTAAAACTAGTAATACGTTAGGCCTACCCAGAAGAAGGCCACTTGCAATAGTGGAAAAAACTGTGGAGAATCTTGATGTACTGTCGTTCCGGTAAAACGCCTGAAATCATGTACTACTATTGGCAGTAACTAAGTAAATCTGCTTTTTATTTTGTTTCTGCATCCAATTTTAATGTTACTTCCATTCGGATGTAGAGCGGGATATTTTTATCTCTGCCAACCCTCTATGCCCCTTCACCCCTCCTGTCCCATCTACGAGGGGACGGGGGGATGAAATAACAATACAGAGAAAAGACAATAGGTTATCAGTACTGTATCCCGTGTAAACTGATGTAAATTTGTCTGGAAAATTACAGCGTGGCGGGCATACAGGGAGAAGCCTTTACGTTACCGCCTTTGCTTTATTGTTGAGTCTCGGATAAGTCTTCGTATTGCTGTTCCACTCCTTAATTTAACGTAAAATAGGATGAAACTGTTCCGCTGTATGCTGTGATGTACACAATGTTCCACGAGTCAGAATTAGCATTAAAATAGGTTTTCAAATGTCTGATGCCGATTATTTATACACGAAAGTGTCTTGTTTGAAAGTACACTACATTAATTATTATTTATATGCATCAACAATAAGAGGGTAGGAGTTACGCAGAGCTTTAACGTGGAAACAGTGTACTACACTACAAAATGGCGGACAGCGCAAACTGATGCCTGTGCTCGGCACAGGTAATGCCATATCCCCTTTCTTTTAACCTCCTTGTTCAAAAATATATGTAAAAATATGACTGTGCAGGCACGCTTCAGTTCTATGCTCAGAGGGCCAGAGTTATTCATGTTATTCATCCAGTTTGAACAGACATCACTTGGCAAATAGTCCTTACACAATTATACAGTTTTTTGTGAAATTTCACGCGGGAAATACTCTTACTCTTTTAGAAGAGCGCATGAATTTGACAATCGCACCTTCGCATTTTGTAGCTTGCTTTTTAGTATACGGTTACTATAAAAATTTAATAATCAGTAAATTAAAGTCTGGCATCATGCTTTGAACCGAAATATCTAAAAATGTTCAAATGTTAAGTGCGGGATCATCACTCCCTAAACTTAAAAACTACTTATAAACTAACTTATACTAAAGACAACACAAACATCGATGCCCGAGGGAGGATTCGAACCTCCGACGGGAAACGACCTCGCGCATCGGAGCATAGCGCCTCAATGCGCTCTGCCACACCGCCGCGGCCCTAAATTTGTTAGTAAGTTCCGCGAATCGATCGGAAAAAAGTGGAATTCAAATGCTTTACTTCAGGTGTTCTGAAATGATTCCATTATGTCCCTATTGGGTATTCGAAATTAGTAGCCTCTATGCTTAATTTAATTGTTTTCTGAACTTAAGAAATTTCAGACGACATCGCTATGAAGTTACTAAGTATTTCTCGTTCCGGAGAAATACAGAAAACATACAGCTGTAAAAATCTAGAACGATATTTTAACTCTGCAGTGGAGTATCCGCTGATATAAAACTTCCTGTCAGATTAAAACTGTGTGCCGAACCCAGATTCGAACCTGGGACCATTGCCTTTTGTGGGAATGCGCTCTAAGAACTGAGCTATCCTAGCAAGTTTGAGGCGCCGTCCTCACAACTTTACTTCCACCAACACCTCGCCGTGAAGCGTTCCAGGATAGCTCAATCACTAGAGCGCTTGCCCGCGAAAGGCAAAGGTGCCAAGTTCGAATGCCGGTCTAGAATATAGTTTTCATCTGTAACAATATTTCGAAATACTAATAAATAAAATCTTGGTAATACGTATTTACAAAATGTATTATCGAAAACTAAACTCCTTTTATAACAAATAATCAGATTTTCATACCATTAGCAATTAAATATGAAAGTTGTAGGATAGGATTTCAATGTTTACTTCACTAAGCGGTTTTTCAGCTGTTACCCATCACACAGGTACAGAGCACAGAGACATAAAAGTTGGGCTTGAACTGATGTATACGGATTATCTAACTTCATTTTCTGAGATGAAGACTGATGCACTTCATATATATCAGTTTCAAATCTTTGAACCTAAACTCTTTCATTCTATAAATTTAAAGATATTGCATAGAAGGAGAGGCGCTGAATTAAGATTTCTGGTGCATCTGGGATTTGAACCGGGACGTCCTGCTTATTTGGCAGACACTTTAACCACTCAGGTATCACAGCCTTAATGGATACCACGCCTGCACGGACAGACTTCGCACACCTCTCCTTCCAAAAGAGAAACTTTAATTCTGCTTCGATGTTCCCCTATGTAACATATATGTCTTAGGAAACTTAATTATTGTTTGATATTTATATCATCGATAAATTTGGTTCAACTAAAACTTAAAAAAGTAAATAAATAAGAATTCGATAACAATGACATTCGAACTGCCGACACTACATTCTTTAATCTAGGACGCGACTACTAAGGAAGATACACGCGATATAGTTTTTTTAATTAAAAAGAACTCAGTTATCGTTTTTTTTACCCATACTGCCGCGGTGGAGTGGCCGACAGTTCTCACGCTCCTTACTGCGGAGCACGCGGTTGTTCGCCGTCGGAGTTTCGAGTCCTCGAAACGTAATTAAGTCCCTTGCATTTACAAGCATTTGACAATTACCCACACTTTTTAGCAACAGTTGTAGCATCATAGCATCATCAATTGGCCTTTTAATCCTTTATATTTATTACATGGTGGTCTTTCGAAACGGATAGTTTCTTTTGAATATAACTTCTTTCACGGTTTGTTATTTTTTAAATATGTTGGTGTCTTCACAGTTGTATAGTGAAGAAGACACTACTATTTCATTGCTATCTGCTTTAGACTCTCGTGAGACGTAGTGCCGTTTGAAAGCACTTAAATAAAAATAATATAAATGTCTTGACTAACCAGTATTTTTGTGCCTTACGCTTTTCGATTTTTCATCATTTTCGGAGCCTACAAAACGACACTGGTATTAGTATTCCAACACACATTTTGCTAAAACATCACAAATCACTAACAAATAAATTTAGACTTACCAAAGTAATGTTAAAAAATTTCCCCTTAACCCTCGCGTGATGCCTGGGGTCTTTTTAGATCATATGGCTCATTTAACTGTAAATAAACAGATTTAATGTGCGTGTAGACAACTCATCCTTCAAATATGCTATCCACGGACTTTTTATTATAACTGAGTGAAATATTTGGGTTACATCTCATTTTGCAGTACAACAATTTGAAATTTTTGCAGTGTATACAATAAGTGATTTTCAGTGTCATATATTTGTTACGAAAATAAATCTTGACAATAAAATAAACCGACATCCCTTTATACACTGTAGAAAACAATGAATAGAAAATACAATTATGTGGACTGTTACGACAAATTCACAGCTTGGTATTGAGCTTTGCGCAAAGAAGACGTATTATTAAAGTTTATTGGTAATGGATGGTGATATACGTTTTGCAAGAGGCTAAAGTCTCAAACAGGCTCTAGCAGATTTAAAAAAGACAGACAATGATAATGAATCAATTTTTGGTAACGAGGATGACAGTGATACTGATGGAGATATGATAGAGGATGATGTACAGTTTGGAGATATGTTTTTCTAGAGCTGATACCATGCGAGGATTATAATAAGCTATGTCACAGATATACGTCATTATATCTAAAACAAGTTTAAAATATATAACCCCAGACCCGCTGTTACGACAAGTGCATAATTTTCACTACATCGATAAAAAGAAAAAGCACAGTTTAAAGAATTAATTTGCCAACCATCATACGTAACATTTACGGTTTTACTTATGAACAATCATCATAAAAGTAAATTAACCAAACTGATTACGTTGGTACATTGTCTGTCACCTTATCCATGTCAATCATTAAAATATACGTGAAGTGTCACATCTTGATGATAAATAAAACAATACCAGGCTGCATTATAGTGAACCAGGGTCTGTGAATTCAAAGAGAATTCAACAAAAATATTAAGAAATAAATAGTTGATGTTGATATGTGGATTACGACAACTATGTAGTTCTTGATATAATTTTAGATACTCTTTGAATTCATAGACTATGGTTCAATGCAGCCTGGCATGGTTTTATATATCATCAAGACATAATGACAAGTGACATTTTATGTATCTTTTAATGATTGACATGGCTAAGTGACAGACAATGTACCTACGTAATCACTTTGTTTGATTTACTTTTCTTATGAGGGTTCATAACCGAAACCGGTTGTTATATAAATAATATTATATCTATACTTATTTTGTTTTCTTATTTTATTTTTCTCCCCTCACCCGCCACCCACTCCATTCGTAAGCTGCATCTCGTTATTCCCATCTAGGCCGTGCTGTACCCATCCCCACCAGCGTGACGCAACCTTCCTGTCCCCTCTCCCCTCCCCTCCACACCCGCTTTACACGCCGCAGAGCGTGATTCGAAGTGCGGCAGCCGAAGGTGATGGTTGTATGACTGTGTTGTGTGCGTGTGTGATTGCGTGAGTGCTCTATTTTCTGAAAAAGACCATGGCCGATAGTTGAATGTTTTGTATGTGTGTCTCTTTTGTATGTGCCTGTCGCAGCTCGTCGCCACGTCTTTGCTGTGAATTGTAAACTCTCCTTATTACTGGCAATATGCATTTTTAAGGTATATTACCGTTGTTACGAGGCATTTGACATATCAGTAAAAATTTGAAAAAATAATGTTTTGCTGAAGGGAGATCAAGTACAATTGATGTATGTATTAAGGAAAGATGGAACACAGGAACTTCTATTTTTGAACACGACTGTTCCCGTGTTTCAGGTCTGCGCCCTGGCCGTGGCCTGCCTGGGGCTGCTGGCGTGCTGCGAGGCCAGCTACCCCGACCACAAAGTGGTGGAGCCCCACTACGTAGTCTACGACCCGCACTCCCACTACAAGAAGCACTGCAAGACGCGCGACGTCAAAATCATTGGTGAGTACCTGTACCTGGGTATCTGATCGTTGATCACATTTTTGTCAACGTTACCAATGCTTCAGGGAACTTTTTGTTTGCAAATATTTTATGTTCCATGGTTCATTTAAATACGACACTGGAAGGAAAAAAATTACTAGTAGACCGTTCACTGTCTCTTCAATAATGTACTATTTTCTCCAACACTGTCTATACCTCTGCTCTGGATCGGAAGTAAAGAAGACAATTGCACTCTGTCGCTTCTTAACGTTCCATATCTCTAAAAATCTTATACGATGACCTAGTCAGTAAATTACTTTTTCGTAGCCTAGAACTGAACGACGAGTAAGACATATACTATATTACTTGCGAGAATTGTCCACAGAAGTAAATGGACAAATCGGACGCGGTTTCCACTTGCACTTTAAATACCATCTAAGCACAACCAACTGAAACTCTGTCATTCCTGTGCCTATGCTCGAAATATGACACCCCATCTCAAGCATCGAAAATAATTTAAAATTTTACATAAACAAAACAATGGTAATGTCTTGAGTAGTTTAGAAGAAGTGGAGATTACGAGATGTTTGAAATAGTCACCCACACACACTGTGAACAACGAAACGGTGCTTTAACACCACAGTATTTTAACTATTTTGGATTGTGTGAACTGAAATTAATCATTTCTTGTATTTTAGACTTTAAATTTTTCTTGCACTAATTGCCCACCTGGTACATACACTACAGTTTTTAAATCGTAATATAATAAACACAAGTAGGCTATGTTTATGTTCCAAATTATGTAACTCATAGAACACGTCTTTCATTACCACTTTTTAATATTCATTGTTGATATCTATCAGTAACCCCTATAATACGAGTGCCAGCCTTCAGTTGTTTTCCCTAGAAAGCCACGTTTCATGTTTCCACGTCTAGCTCAGTCGTAAAAAAAAAAAAAAAAAATGTTCAAATGTTTGTTAAGCTTAAGGGACTTAACTGCGGGGTCATCAGTCCTTAACTAACAAACTACTTATGAACTACCTTATACTAAAGACGACACAAACATCCATGCCCGAGGAGGAGATTCGAACTCCCCCCCCCCCCCCCTGGAGTCTTATTTTCATACGCTTACAAGCGTTCATGTGGTAATAGTACATCTTGGAGCAACAACAGATAACAGCCGTGCTATTCGTGCAAGACGCTATTGTAATAACCTGATGTGAGAACCCAACACAAGTTGCCCGTTGTATCATAACTCTTCGTCCTGTTACAACACGTTCTGATTGGTAAGTTCCCAGAACGTTTTTTTTCTAGCCAAATTGGTAGTTTACTTCTTCCTTTTGATAATCAAATACATTCTTTATCAATTTGATTCGCTTCCTTCTGTGTCTTTAGGGGACCCTAATAATTTTATCCATTCACTACGTTCTTCCTAAATTTGATTCGCTTCATTGTTTACCTTTACATTTACTACACTATCAATATTAACACGTCATTTTAATGGGAGTCAAGAAAATAGACATGTTGGGATACACTCCAACCACAATCAACAATGGACGGAGTCAGTGATATAAAAATTGAGAAGTTTTTTTTTTTTTTTTTTTTTTTTTTTTTTTTTTTTTTTTTCTTATCTGGTGACTTGAAAAATGTTTAAATAAAAAAAAATCTTGTTATATTCTCAGCTTTCTGAGGAGTTAACTTCTATCCAATCCATCGGCGCAGTGAGTTCTCAGGATGGGTACATCTGTAATAGCAAATACCGCTTTGGAGTTCCATCCTAAACTTAATTGTGGTGCTACAATGAACGACATGAGAAAAGACATGGTAGACGACATTATACAATGTGCCACGATATACGACATGATATAATAATCCTGTTACTTTACAAGTGTCCCAATATCTCTTTTTCTTTTTTTCCCTTTAAATGTTTTGTTGCCCTCTTCTACATTACTGAATCTTGTCAGGACATTCTCGTTCTTTGTTACGCTGTGATAGGAGCATTTTCCATTCTGGTACAAAGAAATTATTGAACAATAATTTTTGCTGGTCCACGAATATAGTATTTGAGTCATTTTATATCACAAATTAATAATTGCAAATCGGACCAGTGGGTGATGACGGATCGGAGAAAATGTCTGAGACAGAGATTGCTGGGGAAAGCAAAAAAAAATGACCCACCCACAAAGAAACAGCATTGCTAGACGCGTGAAAGATCTCTTGCACGCGTCCTTTGGTGATGCTCGTATGCTCAGCCGCCACTTTTGTCATGCTTGGCCTCCCAGGTCCCCAGACCTCAGACCGTGCGACTATCGACCAACATCTCTAGGGATGCTGAAAGACAAGGTCCGACGCCAATGCCTCACCATAACTCCGGACATTCTTTACAATGTTATTCACAACATTATTCCTCGTCTACAGCTATTGTTGAGGAATGATGGTGAACATATTGAGCATTTCCTATAAAGAACATCATCTTTGCTTTGTTTTAATTTGTTATGCTAATTATGCTTTTCTGTTCAGATGAAGCGCCACCTGTCATATTTTTTGAACTTTTTTTTGTTCTAATAACACCCCATGTCATTCCAAGCATGTGTGTCAATTTTTACATCTCTATCTATATTATTCCGTGATTTATTAAGCTTTCAAATTTATAATTTATACTGACTTTTTGGTCACCCGGTACATCACGAAACTCAAAACACCGCATACTTTCTAACATGAAACTTCCTGAAAAATCATGCTTTGTCCGAAAAGAAATATCACTGCTCCACCTGAATGTGTTATATTTTCTGCTTACAGACGACATCTTTGAACCGCGCCACTACGGCTACTGGCCGCGCCAGTACGCCTACTACGGACACGGCTACCCTTGGTATGGTTACCATGGATACGGCAGCCACTACTACGGGTACCCCGCATATGGCTACCATGGATACGGCAGCCATTACTACGGCTACCCCGCTCTGAAAGCCGGTGTCTGGTAATGGGGTTCGACATGGGCGCACACTGAAGACAGACCATCACGTCCAGAACGTGTCTCTCAGTTCAAGGAATGCGTGATAACGTCCTGGCCTGCAGGAGAAACCAGCGAATTCTACATCTATCACATCTACCACGCCAAAAAATGAAAGAAAAAAATATGCATTTTATTTATGAACCATAAACTTGAGATACAATAAAGCGTGACATTTTCTGTGTAACTTGTGCTGTTATTATGTTTTACCCCACTCTCATAATGGTATAAAGCTTTGGCTGTGTCGCACTTCATCTTAACCCTCGTAATACCAAGTATGTAGGCCTGTACAAAGGAGCTGATGGGGATTGAGAGGGTGCGGGCTGCTTTATGTCCATCTTTTGGAAATATTACAATGTCTCAAGGCACATTATGTTTCTAAATTATAAAATTTCTGTAGTGTTTGTAATGCTGTAACTTCATCAGATTCTATCAATGTTTTAATATGTTTAGTGTAAATGTTCAAATGTTTGTGAAGCTTATGGGACTTAACTGCGGTGTCATCAGTCCCTAAACTTACAAACTGTTTATGAACTAGCTTATAATAAACACGGCACAAACATCAGTGCCCCAGGGGGGATTCGAACCCCCGAAGGGGAACGGCTTCGCGCATTGTAGCAAAGCGTCTCAATGCGCTCGACCGCTTCGCTGCGGCTTAGTGTAAATTAATCAAGAAAAGTACGTAATAACATACCTTCATTAAAAAGGTTCGTAGGCCATCTGATCACTTTTTAAAATTATTTATTTATAATTCATTTGCCAGATTACCAGTTTCGTTGCTTATTGACTCATCTTTGGATTTTTGTATCCGAAGAAAGTTTAAAGTCCAGTAAAACAATAATTTCAAATCAGTCACTTACAAAATGTACCTGGTCATTACAGTATATTCAACCGATGCCCGAAATTTCACCTGCTGTTGGAGACAACATGCCGCAACATTTGTTATTGCAGTACGACTTTGCAGACACAGTCAGGATCTTGTTATAAATCGAACGCTACTATATTTACCTTTGGAAGAGGACCAACTATGAACGTTCGTTCAACATGAAGCTCCCCGCCGGTAGTTCGAGTCCTCTCACCGGCATGGGTGTGTGTATGTGTGTGTTGTCCTTAGGTTAGTTTAAGTTATTTTAAGTAGATTGTGAGACTAGGAACAGATTAACACACTAGATAAGTACCATAGATTTACAAACATTTTAAAAATGGGTATTTGGTTCAGATATTGCGATTCCAGCAGTACTTCAGAAAGTTCTTGTCCATTCCTGTAACTCTTGACGATTGCTGTTCAAGATTCGAGAAATTCTGGCTTTGTCTTTTTATATATATTGTTTAATGCCACTTGTTTATAACAATATAAGGTAATTTATAAAATTATCTGCTCCCAATCAGTTAATGCTAGTCAGGTATGTACTAACAAACGCAAAAAGAAAGAACACCGATTGACCTGAAGTGCAAGCATACCAATGACGTACATATCTTATGCGTCCTGTAATCAATTCGTGATACAGTTGTTCGACTATACAAGCTGGAGACTCAACAGGCCACTACAGAATACTGTTTCTCACGGCAGTCATTCCAGATGCAATTTGTAATATTGCAAATGCAAGGAAACACTATTACAAATAGTCCTTAATTCTTATAAACTCCATTACGATAAGTATTTCAAAAGCATTACGCTATGCACTACAGTCGGAGAAAATAAACACTGCCACATCGACAATTCCGTAATCCTTAAACAAAATTAAATGTTATTATTACCAACAAATTTTGTCAGTTCCAAATATGTTTACTCTCTGAATGATTTCATTGTTTTTGTGGCTAATGCTTTTGCATAAACCGGTTATTGAGGTAACGAGGTAAAAATTATGAGATTAACAGCGGCAATCATTGGAAATATAAATATCAACAGCATATCACTATCCATTTCTATGCCTTCATCATTAGTACACATTCCTGAATTTGCAATGAAATGGAGAAGCATCAAGTTCTGGTCCTGGAATGGAACGTAGTACCTACATAATTTGATAACCAAGCAAATCTTTTGCACCATACTGAGACTCGGTCACGACTAAGATCATCATAGCTGCCAAGACATAAAGATCGACGTTTCGAAGTAGTATGAATTCGAGGACATGAACTTGGAAATTAATGCCAGTTTGTTTTCTATGAACCAGAAAACCGATAATACCCTAATGTGCCTATTAACAAACCACGAAAGACGTTAAGTTACAGAAGAAACAGTATGCTATAATGCAAATATCTGTGACGGAGTTATGAAACCAATAGCTAATGGAATTTTTAACTACATAAAATCAGATGTTAGCTATCGACTTTTTTGCAAGCTGCGTGATGTTTGAATCTGAAATAAAGAAATAATTACTTTATGTCTGAATGGGCTGACTGGCTGGCCGCTGGGGCACGCCCACCGTCGCGTAGCGGCCAGCCCGTCAGCTAGCGTTCGCGGCCTTTAGGTGTGGCGTAGGCACGACCAGTTGTGAAGCCTTGTCTTCTAGGTGGTGTTGGTGGAATGCGATGTAGGATTGCAGGTCCAACACACACTGGCTCACTACTGTCAGTCAGGTCTTCTAGGTGGTGATGAATCCACCCAGCTAGTTACTAGTTTTTCTTTTCCAGTCCTGTAACTAGAACGAGAGAAAAACGAATCCCCGTACGAGCCCTAATCTTCCTGATCTTATCCTTGTGGTCTTTTTCCGAAATGTAGGTTGGCGGCAATAGAATAGTATTGCAGTTCGAATCAAATTCCTGCCCTCTAAATGTTTTCAACAGTGTTTCTCGAAAAGAACCTCGCCTTCCCTTCAGCGACTCCCATTTAAGTTCCCGAAGCTTTTCACTAATACTCGCACACTGATCAAAACTACCAGCAACAAATCTAGCCTCCCGCCTGTGAATTGCTTTTTTTGTCTTCCTGTACACTGATCTGGTAGGAATTCCAAACACTTGAACAAGATTAGCGTAGAACTGGGCTGGCGATAGGTCAAAACGGATGGAAGGGAAGGGGTAACAGGATTGATAGAAAAAGGGTGCAGGGGGGACTAATTGAAGGGAGGAGGCGTTGCTCAGGCGAAAGGAAGAGATGAGTGGAGAGAGGGTGATACAGTGGGGGGCAATATTAAACGGATAGATAGGCGGGAGTTGTAGGTTACAGAGAGAGGGTGAAGGAAGCGGTGGACTGAAGGAAATGTGGAATAAAAGAATGAATCACGAAATGTTAACCATCGTGTGTATCAAGAGGAAGGAAGGAGGACATTGACAGTGAGAGGCATCAACTGTAGATAGACTAACAGAAGACTGAAACTAATAAATACGCGAATGAAAAGACAAAACATATGATTTATCACTAAACGTTGTGAGGAATGCATTGAAAACACCAACAATTGACGTTTATAACATTGAATTCCGGTTTAATTCGATGATAAATAATTCATATGAATAAGCAATCCTGTTGCAATAGGGACAGCTTACTAATTTAAAATTACGATTGCAGTTTTGGTTGCAATATTTCACTGTTTCACGAGGCAGTGGAACTATAAAAATCATTACAAAAAGTGTTAAATTAAAATGAGGTGCTTACAAATTCACCTTACTATGTCAGTAAAAACAGCACACTGGTCATGAAAACATCCCTCAAATGTCGCAAAATTATGTCATTAATAACCTAAAAAGAGATACATCACTTAATTGGTTGGCCTGCGCTGGCCTTCAGTTCATTGATCTTTTCTTTTGTTTTGGTTTTTTCGTATTGCTGTAAAGGTCAAGAATGGAGCCAGCTCTAGAATAGTTGCCTCCTTGATATGAAAATATTTGAAACACACAAAGCTGCACTTTGAATTTTACACTTTAGCCATAGGAATTCTCTGGCTAGTGTGCTTTTTCACTTCTATGAGTGCACACACTTCAAGTGTTATAATTTACCTAGTCTTATCCTAGGTAAATTATCCAAGTCTTGCTTCCTCTTGAACGTTACCTAGATAGAGGGTACGCGACTTTGAGATATATGTCTTATATTATTTGGATGAATACGAATTTAATCCGATGTTGTGGTTCGTAACCATAGTATCTATACCAGGCTTCATTCCATTATGACTCCTGTGCTCAACGACTCTGAACTATAAACATTAGGTTTTTACGTAGAAAATTGTCAGCAATCAGTTGTAAATCTAGATTTCGATCACTGTGTGACTTTACTTTACGACCTACATTTTGGAGGCTACGTTCATTCACGAAAAGTTTCATATGTTTCAACGGTTTGTTTTAGCATTGAATATATTACACAGTGGTCGAAATGTATATCTGGTGAATAAACAAAACATTTGTGACTGATTGATGCCAATTTTCTACATAAAAATCTAGTTTCTATAGTTCAGAGTTTTCAGAGTGCTCTGTTTTTAAAACAGTGTGTTCCAAGACGAACTCAGATCTCTGATACAATTTTAATCTCAAAATCGATATTAAGAAATGAATGTAATTTTACTGTATTTGTAACACAAGTATCTGTATACTACGATACATGATTTTTTTTTCTGGCTTAGAAATATTCTGAATGCCATTTCACTTAGGAAGAACCGAAATAAAGAATTAAATGACTCATCACTCGAAATAATTTCAATGGCTTTAGATGTTATGCATTTGCAGTACAGTTAAAGAAAGGATTCAAATTATTGAGTGTGCTGGCTTTCCAATATGCCTTCTTCATTGATAACACACACGAACTGAAATGTCGCTAAGTACATCATGAGCTGATGAAAACTTGGCGACCGCAGTAGGCGAGCGGTCTGCGGCGCGCCAGTCACGGTCTGCACGGCCACTACGGTCGGGGGTTCGAATCCCCCCTCGGGCATTTATATTTGTGCGAACCTTAGTATTAGCTAGTTCATAAGTAGTTTGTAAGTTTATGGACTGATGACCCCGTAGTTAAGTCCCATAAGCTATACAAACAATTGAACATTTGATGAAAGCTTCTTAGTTAACTGTCTCTGTTCTACTGCCTTTTTTTGTCACGTGGTCGTGGGTACCTACAGGGTGGCCAGAAAAGGGCTCCCTGATTTCAAAATTAAATATCTCGAAAACAAATATCGATAGAGGAATGAAGTAAACGGCATGTTTATTGTGAGAGCTGTAAGAAGTTTATACAGCAGTTTGAAATAATAGTTACAAAAGCTGCTAACAGATGGCGCTGTACGCTGTACAGCTCATATCAGCATACATAAGTGAAATAATCGTATGAAAACACTCTTTGCAAACAATCTCATCACAATGTTTTCAAAATGTTCACCATTGGCACTACAGAGGTGGCGCAAACTAAGAATGAAATTCGCCATCACATTTCGTGGTGTCTCAACCGAAGTGGATTCACATGTCACAGAGATCGCCGATTCAAGCTTGTCCAGCGTGGTGGGATGCTTCGGGTAGACCATGTCTTTCACTGTGCCCCACAAAAAAAAGTCACAGGGAGTCAAATCCGGCGAATATGGAGGCCAATCCATGCCTAAACCAGTAAATTTGGGATATTCCAAAGCAATGACTCGATTCGCGAAGTATTCCTCAAGAAAGCGAAACACTTGTTCGGTCCGATGTGGTCGGGCTCCATCTTCCATAAACCATTCAGTACCTGGTGGAGCCTCTAACACTTGCTGTGTGACGACAAATTGTTCCAAAATTGCAAGGCAACGTGCACCAGTGACGTTTCTCGAATGAGAAAAGGGCCAATAATGCCTCTGCTGCATACTGCAGCCCACACAGTAACTTTAGGAGAATACAGGGGTTTCGCTTCACACCAATATGGCTTTACGGAACCCCAAAATCGCCAGTTCTGCTTATTCGCGTAGACATGCAGTTGGAAGTGTGTTTCATCTGTAAACCAAATGCAGCCAACATCAAATCCTTCATTATCAATCATTGTGAGTATCTGATTTGCAAAGGCAACCCTATGTTGCACAGCTCGTACGGGTATGGCCTCGTGCAAAATGTTCAAATGTTTGTAAATCTATCGGACCCAACTGCGTGGTCATCAGTCCGTAGCTTAAAAACTACTTAAACCTAGGTAAACTGACCTAAGGACAACACACACACCCATGCTCCAGGGAGGACTCGAACCTCCACGGCGAGCAACCACGCGCTCCGCAGCGAGACGCTTTAGACCGCTCGACTACTCCACCGCGGCTTGGCCCGGTGCGTTTGAATTTTGAATGGAAAAATGTGTAGGCTCTTTCTCAGTATTTTCTGCGTGCTGGAACGCTTCAAACCAGTCGCAGGTGCAATTATACGGACGGATGACATTGGATTTCGCTGAATAATTCCAGAAACTGTGGCGATATTTTCAGGCGTAACTGCGGTTTGCTTGCGGCCGACATGCCCCACTAGATCATCAGTTACGCTGTTATTTGAAATTTTGCAAAGAGCGTACGAATGAATTTCGCATCGGGTCCTTTTGGAACATTAAATCGTGCTTGAAAAGTTCGCTTTGTTGCCGTAGGACTCTCTTCTAACCCGTGGTACTCTAGCCGCAGAAAAAAGCATTGTTCAATAGAGTACATGGTTTCAATCTCTTCCTTCGGTACGCTAACCTACTTTCACGTTTCAATAGTGGAACTGATCGCTCTGGGCTTCGGATCACTATTTATACTAGGCATTACGTATGGTGATTACAGCGCCATCTGCTAGCAGCTTTTGTAACTATTATTTCAAACTGCTGTATAAACTTTTTACTGCTTTCACAATAAACATTCCGTTTACTGCATTCCTCTATCGATCTTTGTTTTCGAGATATTTAATTTTGAAATCAGGTAGTCCTTTTCTGGACACCCTGTATTTTGATACGTTTGACATGGATTTCAAATAAAACGTCACTTTGATAGCTCCTTTCAAGGCAGTTAGCTCCTTTCAAGGCAGTTTTAAGGAATTTAATGGCTCCCTGAGACATTTGAATTTGGGGCACCTTTTTTTCGTTTCTAGAATATAATTTTGTTTATAAAAATGTTCAAATGTTTGTTAAGCTTATGGGAATTAACTACGTGGTCATCAGTCCCTAAACTTACAAACTACTTATCAACTAGCTTATCCTAAGGACGGCACAAATATCCATGCCCGAGGGGGGATTCGAACCCCCGACCGTAGTAGCCGTGCAGACCGTGACTGAAGCGCCTCAGTCCCCTCGGCCACCGCGGCCGGCTTTTGTTTATACACTCTTTAAATTATTGTTATGATGGCATATAGGTATACCTCGCCATTATGTGTCCCAAGTCCAGCAGGAAAAAGTGAAACATTAATGGTGGAATTCCTCACGTTCTTAAACACTGTATGGATGAAAGAGAGCCTTATGAAAGATAACAAGTTACAAAATTAATTAAGCGAAACGAAAGTGGAGATATGAATAAGCAAGTGTATTCTATCGTAAGAGACTTTAGAGGGTACAACAAATGAGACTTTTAAGACACGTTCACGGGAAAGTTCTGTAGGTACATTCGATAAAATATGTGCTTCCGTAAACTAGAAGCAAGGCTTGCGCTGACTAAACAAGAAAACTGAATAGAGGAGTATTTCTCAGAGCTACTTGAATACCCAATGTCACGATCAAAATCTCATGAAAAGACTCCGTACACAAATCAAAGATCTCAATCCACCAACAAACATGAAATCCACACAGACATCCTTAGACTCAAAAACAAGGGAATGTCTGGAGAAGATGATACAGCTGCGTAACTCCTGAAGAACCTCGCCCCATTTGAAGATCTCACAGAAATCCTCATAGACAAGAGACAAACGGACATTGTAGCCAGGTATGCCGAGGGAATTTTTTTTTTTTTTTTTGAAATCGTATCTAACAGTTTGACGTATAAGGGTACGGAGACAACCTCGTGAATCCATGAACTCGGCATGTCAGCAGAGGAGGGGACTACTGAAGCTGGTGGAGGCTCTGTAATGCTGTGGGGCGTATGCAGTATGAGTTATATGAGTCCCCTGATACGTCTAGATACGACTCTTGACAAGTGGTACAAGAGCTGGAACGCAAATAGTGGCAACTACTCATTCCCAACCGATGCAGAAGCGTTACATTTTTTCACCTGTTACTGTCCTTCAAAGTAGTCACCAGCGTTGTGTACAATCCGTTTCCAGCGTTGTGGAAGGCGTATTATAGCGTTAGCAGAGCCTGCTCTGTTGATGATGCGAATGGAACAGTGATCTCTATACTACCTGGATGTTGTACTACAGATTTCTGAGCGTGTCAGCCAGAGATGTTCGTATTCTGTTCCTTGACTAATTACAACATGACTGCTATGAAGTATTACAAGAAAACGAAAAGGAAATATGTTTCGATTCCGTACTCATGTGAGTCTGTTACTTGCTATACTGACATCAATTTCAAATACAGAGATAATCTAGCAATTATTTATCGCGTACCAACTGATGGAATTTCTTTTGACTAATTACATCATGGCTCACAATGCAAATACTTATGCAAAACATATTGTAAGGTAACCCTTAAGGCAAGCCTTACATTATAACGAGGAATGAGCTTCATTTTATACATTTTATTCGTTCGTACCTGTTTATAGTGAATTTGTAGTAATTAACTTCTTATGTGACTTAATTAATTATCGTGATGCACAATGTATGTAGGTAGGTTAATTGTGAACATTTTCTGTCATTTATTTATTATCTGTATTGAAATTGTTTATGTATATATTATTTTATTTTATTTGTACTTTGAATTTTTCTAGATGACTGTGATTACTTGTTATGTTTAATTTGTCAACGTAAAATATTTCTCCGTGAACAGTTATCGATATGGCTCCTCAGGTCAGAGACTCTATCGTATAGCAGCGCTCCCCTGTGGGAGAGCAGGCAAGCAGCAGTATCTGCCGCCCCGTGACGTAGATCAGACGTTCGTACGCGGTCCGCGGAGTGCTCAAACAATATAAGTAATAAAGTTAAAACAAAGTGAAAGTTATAATTTGTTATAAGTGCAACGATATGAAAGTTTATGTTAAACCAGTGAACATAAGTGAAGTAAGAATTGATCTTAATGAAACATTTATTCGTTCGTTCTGCTGTGGCAGAAATTCGTTACGTGTTCGGTAATCGCCCCAGACGTCCGAAACGCGGTAGCGTCGTCGCGGATGCTAACGGTCGCGATTAATTACGCGATTCGCGAAGCATCACGGCGAACTGCTAGCAAGCTGCCAAAGGAGGAGCCACCATCAAAATGATATCTGTATGAATTTATGTACCATTTATATGTCTGCAGAGTACCACGTCGCTGGACTGATAAATAAGATAAGTTAAATGCTATTGGTTTTAATTTGCTATGAATGCAAGTTTAAGTTTTGTTTAAATACAGGAACATTAGACAGTACTTTTTCTATCTTATTTGAACAACTAATTAACCACACACGATTAGCATGGCAATCCTCAATAAGGCATGAATAATATGTCTACACAATTTTACAATCAAGGGAGTGTCATTAATTGTTACAGACAATTTTGCTAAAATTGATGGTAGAAGATAACAGACAGTTGACTTAATGAATAATTTTTCTTTTTCGTTTTCCACTGAGTTCAACAATAATAGCCACCGCCACATCTATCCCATAAAGAACCAAATTCGTACTAATGGGTTATGCATAGCATTAATTAAGACTGATTTACTTAAATTTCCTTTTTGCTTGAGTGAATTAATTTTATCAGATACTGACTTTAGTGGCTGGACTGCACCCATTTGCCAAACACTTGATTTTAAAAAAAATCAATAATTAATAATTAAATTAATAATTTTATGAATTATCAGTACCATTAGCGTACTAATTGAGTCATACGTATTGCCCAGAGGGAGTAAGTTAATTTCTGCTATCTGTGTGTGCACAGTTTCTGTACGAGATTTTGTAAGGAAAGGAAAGGTGAGTGAACTTTTGAAATGTTTGTCAGATAGGGCCATAGTATTTGTTATTTACACTGATTGTCTTGCTCAATATTTTCAAAATTTAATTACATCACTTGCATTAATCACGAGTTTAACGCAACCAACCACGAAATTAAGGTCAGGTTTGTTATGTTGCTCAAACATTACAACAACAGCCACTACAGTTAATAACACGTAAAACGAAATTTTATTTTTTTTACCTCCACCCACACTTTTCTTCAATAAAGTAAACACCTTTTACCCAATATCCCCAACAAATATTTTTCTTTCCTTACAATATGACAGGCACTCTACAGTTTGTGCTCGGATACCAGAGTTATACATTCAGATTATATAGAGATGACTGGAATGGAGCAGTCTGCTGCTTGGCGGATCTCTGGAACAGTTCTGAAGCGAAGGCCATGGAGTGGTTTCTTCATCTTCAGAATCAAATCAAAGTAACAAGGGCTTACGTCCGGGGAGTATGGTGGATGGTACAATACTTCCCAGTCCCATCAACAGCCGGCGCATTGTCGTTGCAAAATGATGGGAGGGTTGTGTGGAAGTGTTGTCGCTTCTTTCGCAAAGCTGGTCACAGGTGATACTCCAAAAATAACAGTAATACTGTGCATTGATGGTCTCCGTTGACAGTGTTTCGAAAACATAACGACACCGTTATGTAAGACTGCTCGGATTTAAGTGCCTTTTTTCCCCTCGATTGTGCACACGCCGGTGACGTGAGACAGGCGAGTCCATTTGCTTGGAGGTAAGGTGGATATGTCAACAACGTGTGCTATCAGCAGCAATAATAGATTCAATCGATTAGTGTCTCCACAGCAGTGATTCCACTACTTAAGGTCCAACCCTCGTACATACGTGCGCATTTTGACTGATCACCTGCATCCAATCATGTCCATTGTCCATACCGACGGACTTCGCCAATTCCAGCAGGACAATGCTACACTCCTCACGTCCAGAATTGCTAAGTGGCTCCAGGAATACTCTTTTGACCTAAACTCCTCCCCGGACAAGAACATTAGTGATCACACCTTAGATTCTTAGCAATGTGCTGTTCGTCAGCGATCGCCACCCCCTCGTACCCTTACGGATTTATGGACAGTTCTGCGGGATTCATGATGGCAGATCCCTTCAGTACTATTCAGACCTTAGTAGTGTTTGTGCCACGTCGTTTGGCACCACTATTGTTTGTTAGCGGAAGTTCTAGATATTAATAACGATAGATGTAACGCCCTACACCGACATTATTAAATTTAATGACTTGGCTTCCTCCTATTTCAGGAACCACTGTATCCAACGACATGAAACATTCACAGGACATTAAACTGCATGTTCTGATTCTACTAAAGTATTACAATTGCATTTCAGCCATTGCTTTCGTAAATAAAACTTTTAATTACACATTTAAAATGTTGGGTACTTTCTTGTAAGTTAACCTAAATAATTTTAATTATACATAACGTTATGTTCATCTTTTTAATTTAGTAGACTCAGGATATGTATGTTACAAGCCCCTGAAAATCTTAATACTCTACTCGGAGTTGTTTACGAGATTTAGAGAAAAATACAACAGAAAATGTAAGTTTTCTGGAGCGGCTTCTAAAGTTTTAAAACACTGTAACTCACTTAATATGTGCTTACTTTTTTTTTTAGTCACTCAGAAGCAGCTTGCACAGTAGTGTATATCATCCTCTTGACCTTTTTCCGAATTTTTTCTTCTTTTTGCGATGCTGAAAGTGGTAGGTCGGAAAACTAGACAAAAAAAATGATTGTCAGTATATGGGCAGTAAAATGAATTAGGATGACCTAAATCGAGAATATATCAAACGCAGAATGGGAATGAGAAGGAAAGAATTTTCGAAGTGAGAAATTTGTCGAATATGAAGTTCTAGGTATTTGTGTAGATTGTAGCCTTGTACGAGAGTGAAATGTGGATGATAAGCAGATAAGGCAAAGCGAGTATAAGTTTCAGAAGTGTAGTAGTACAGAAAAGTAGTTCATGTACCTAATGAGGAGATACTAGACAGAACGGGAAAGAAACCAAAGTTATAACTTAGAAACGATAGACTCATAGAATGCAATTTGAGACTTCTAACAATAGTCTGTTTAACATTAGAAGCAATGCGGGAGGTAAAGATCACAGATGAAGTCCTAAATATATCGGATACATGAAGGAATTTTAAGTAACAGTGAACAATTAAATATTAGCATAAGATAAAGAATAGTAAATGTTAGTGGAGACAGTAGAACGGCTGTGAAATTTTCAGGGGAAAAGCCTTAATACTTTTCATATGTTCAAGAATGGAGAGTGGCTTATTCCATAGTGAAATGAAGGAGAAGAGTTTAGCACAGATGGCTTGTAATTGCCACTGATTTTGTAAGAGGAACTTTTTCTTAATGCTAAGACAATTCAATCGACACAGTTTAGTTCGTTATTGAAGTTTATGGACAGTTGTGTTTACTTACATTAACACAACTGGGCGACATTTTTACTGATTACCTTGTTATGCCGTAAGAATATGCATTTTTATAAAATGTGTGTAGGAATTAATTTGAAATGATTCTATTGTCAGTTTGTAGTCCTAACTTTTAACTTTAGCATGACGTTTCCAGTTTATTAATTTCACAGATTATGAAATGACTCCATGCTTAGTTAGTAGATTTTATTCTAAAAGTATTCAACAAATGCACATGTGTCAAACGGTTCCTGACTGCGACAAATTATTACACAAGATAGGGTATCACATATAACAACATTTGTCTTGGTACATATGTACATAATGTGAATGTGACAAAATCCGGTAAATGGTTTTAATGCCATATGTCTTTGTTTTGATTGTTATGTTTATCTGACAGTGTCTGATGGTAGGTTTTATCGAAATATGTTTTAAATAAAATTACTCCAATAAAGAGAAAAAAAAAATAAAAAAAAATAAACCATCAACACCAACAAATTTATTGGTTCCCTAGAGAACACGGCAATGCTGAACAGTTAATGTGCATGGGAATTTGACACACGTCGTACACTACTTCCCTTAACTACTTCGACCATCACTTACCCCATCTTTAAGCCGTTTTTTTACCTTATTCTTAGGCTTGTTTCCGCATTAGAAAACTGAAAACCCGGCGTTGCTCTGTTATGTATTTATTGCAATACTTAGTCCACGTACCACTAGTTGCCTCTCTCACGGTCCATCTTCTTTTCCGTCCTCTCGCTGCCTATCAACCTCTGCCTTCTTCTCTAGTTCCTCTTTCTCCACTACTTTGTCCTCCTCTTTCTTCTTCTTCCTCTTCTCCTCTTGTTTCTATTTCTCCACTCTTTCCTTCCCTATCCACCTATCAATTCGTGTAGCTACCTCACTCTGTCAGTCTCTTCCTATCATCTTTGTCTGTTCATATTCTCCCCCTCCCTTTGTATATGAAAAATTACTTATATCTCCAAAATTTTGAGGTAATGATAAACGATGAAGATCACTGGAGTGAGATAGCCTCCGCCATGTAACTTACGAAATGTTATTAATGTTTCTGTTGTCGCGTGGAAGTGACCGCACGGTTTGGGGTGCTGTATTACGAATTGCGGCTCCCGTCGTAGGTTGAGTCCTTGCTAGTGCATGTGTGTCTGTATGTGTGTGTGTTATCTATAGCGTATGTTAGTTCAAGTAATATTTAAGTCTAGGGACCGATGACCTGAACAAGTTTGGTCCATTAGGTTCACAAACGTGTGAACCTTTTTTTAAATATTTGTCTTGTATTGAAGGTCAAGTGCACAAACTTTCACCAAGATCGAAATAAACGTCTAGATTGGTTTAGGGCTTCGTTGTAAAGTTCCCACTTTATGTACCATAGGAATTATTTTACAATCATTGATGTCACACAAGTTTTATAGCTCAAGTGTGCAAAATCTTATCATAATCGGATGAACCGCGTGGAAGCACGTAGAATACGAATCGAATCCAAAGTTATAGATTGGTGTGGTTCTGTTCTTTCCGTCAAACGCCAAAGAAATCTATATTAAGGATTTACATCCGAGGTCACCGTTTGGTTTACCTACTTTACCGCAGATGGTCATATGTTCGACCTCACACGGGAGTCCGTGATGGCAAGTAGTGGAGGACATTGGCGATGCGGGCGCTACAGCCGTAGCGTGCGACTTGGGGACGTTTGAGGCGAACAGGATGCGAGCGCGGGTAGCCAAGTGGATACGGCGCGGTGGCTCAGCGGGTTCGGTGAGAGGGATGAACGCTCTCTCTAACAAAAAACTGAGCCAGGATCTGAAAATTAACAACGAACAAAAACGATCACACGTCCTCAACGAACCGAACAACAACAAAAAGACCGCTGCTCAGAAACGGGGGACACGCGTTCGGTTCCCGGCCCGTCTTAAATTTTCATTTTTCGCTATTGTATAATTTGAATGCCTTAATGTAGCTAATTCTTTCCTTGCTTCTTTCTTTACTCCCCTCCTTAATAAATAATTTGCAAATCCAAATTGGCGATACCGATGCAAATTTACCAATTTCTATGTTTGAGGTTTGCCTTTGTGTGTCCCTAACTTTTTGTCTAAGCCACCCGTACCTATATTTAAGCGAACAAAAAAGAAATTGAGATCGTTTAGTCATTTCTAGATTTTAGCGAGACAAGTGTAGAGCAGTTGATTTTTCTGTAGTAAACTTATGTGTTTTAGTGGGAAAATTTGTTCTGTGAAAACATACTGTGTTGCAGACCTCTTCAGAGTAGGACCAGATGATTACTGGCTCTCACGTATAATAACTTGGCAAATTTGTTGTTGTAAATACCCATCTGCCATAGCGTGCATCAAATGTTGAAATGTCTGTACAGCTATGGGAGCAAACTGCAGCCGTCATCAGTCCTCAGTCTTACAAAATACTTGAACTACTTTATACTATGGCAAACACACATACACCCACGTCCAAGGAAGGACTCGAACTTCCGACGGGGAGCAGACGCGCAGTTCGCAGCAAGGCGCCTTGTAGCGCACGGCCACTCCCCCGTGGTTAGCGTGCGTTTGTCCTGCTGCCACACCCACAGAGTCAGCACATCTGTGTTCACTGCTTCGTCAGCTACAGCTGACCGCCGCCGCTGTGCTTGCGTAACTCACGTGCCAGCGACATCGCAGCTTGCGAATGCAACAGGCCGTTGAAAGTGCGTGCGCTAGCTGCTTTGCATGCCGCGCCTCGGCAAAAAAACTGGTATAAGTACTAATACGACAAACTGAAGTTTATTTACGAAAAATAAATCTCAGGAATTCCAACGTGCACAAAATCGGTCCGCTTTGAGGGCATCACAATATTTCTCCTTCTGCACTGCTTCATGACTTACCACGGCAAGCAAAGTGCCGCACGTACTGCAATTTTTTCGTTGAGTCATTCTTTTTACCGGTGTGCGATATGATAGTGTAGCTGCGGGATTGGATGGCGTCAACGTGAAAATAAAAAATTTCTATGTATGAATTTTGATTCTCTGTGGTGTGAACTCATATACATACTTGCAAACAGCATGCCATTAGCGTGATACATCCTGTCATCAGTGTGAAACAATGTACAGGATCATTACAATTAAAGTTAAATTTTCAAATCGCTGTAAAGATAATACCACTGGTCGGAAACACATCAAATTGCAGCGGAATATTATCGTAGAAGGGGGAAACACGGGGCATTGAAATACTATAATAAAAAAAAGCAACAAAAATATCTAATTAATTTGTGTCCTTTACCGCCATTCGATTTGAAGTTAGTTGTGTTCATTTTCTTTACATCCAACATTACCTTGTTGCTTACAAATCATCTGTAAACAAATTGGACTTCTCAGTGTGAATGGCTGTATAGGTGTGATACTGTTAGTAACATAAGCCCATTCGCCACGGCATGGTCGTATAACATCGGATGGGTAAAATTGGTTTGTAATTGTCCTAAGGCTAAAAACCGCATAGAAAGCACAAATCAAAATTAAATAGAATTTTTAATTTCCGTCTTACTAGCGCAAAACATCATCAATATGTAGTCCAACGTTTTCTGCAACAATTTGAAATCGAGAAACAGCTAGTTTCACAATTAATCGAAGTGTTTCCGAGGTAACGTTCAGAATATATTGCGTAATGCGAGGCGCAATCGTAACACTGAACACAGCACCTTTCAGACAGCCCAACAGCCAGACGTTAGACGGATTAAGATCTGGTGATGAGGACGGCGAAGCTGTAGGGTAATGGGTGCTGATAATCATAGCGTATCCGATATGGCGCTTCAGCAGCTGCTTAATTGGATTGCAGTGTGCGAAGATGCGCCATCTTGCATAAAAATATGGCCTCCAGACGTCTACGCTACTGGACAGTTGGAATGAAGTGGTTGCGCAAACGACACTCATAGCGCTTACCAGTGATGGTGAAACACGTCTACTGAATCTGTGGTCGTGTTCCATTTTGAGTTTTTAACTGTAAAAAACTCTACTTTCATTACTCTAGTCTGTTTCTCCACCATTAATATTGTTTATTTGCATGTCAATTATTTTATTCATTTATTAATGATTAATGCCCCATGTTTATTTATGTTTCCATCCTTGTGATTGAACTTGTGTGTACGTATGAATGTGAAGGTTGCTTTTAATATTGACTGACGGCCGCGCAATGGTTTACAGTCGCCGCTTCGCGTGTTGGGCCTCGTTTACTATAGTTAAAACGCATTGTTTCGTACGTCGTCTGCACTGCCGTCTGCTATGTAGCTAGAGACACCCTTACTTGATAAGATGGCGAGGTGGCTTGTTCTTAGTGTCGTACCAACATAATGATGGACCTAAGTGGTAACAAAAGAGACCTCTCTGGAACAGTAGTAGAGGGTATTATCTCCCTCAGGTACCGAGGGTTGGTAGACAGTAGGCTTTGAACGCACCTAACGTCCGGTACGGCCAGAGAACGCTCTGCATGTAGCCTTCGGACTCACTCTTGCTGCCACCGCCGATGTAAGTATTTCGTCGAATCAGGATGAGGCGATGGCATGCTGTTAAAACTTAACGTTTTTTGTGATCAGGCATTCCTGGCTTAATATTGAGAGTTTTTCTTAAGTAATTCTTTAGCTAAGCACGGCAAAGTGTTCCTTATTTTACAGAACTCGAGTAATTTACTGTAAATTTAGTATGTATTTTCAATCTGGTAATAATTTTTGGGTCTTGTTTTCTCAAGATAGAATATACATATGTAGCGTTCAGCATTTGCATAAACTTAATATATTTGAATTCCTTGCTGCTTTTAAGTAACATTTTCGTGTGGTGTCTGTTTTCCGTGAGCATGGTATGACCGATTGCACAACGTGTTTTCGTAACGGTCATTACTTCGGCTTTCAGGCATGCTCTTTATAGATACCAACCTTCTTCTGTTGAATTCTTGTGTGTGCTTTACATGGTTATTTTAAATTAATTTATTTTTGCAAATTCTATGTAATTCACTGTGTTCGTACACCACATTATACTTGAGGATAGCATGCCACTGCCTCCCCGTGCATGAGTTCGTTTATGCACAGTATACTTTTAAATTGTGCTTGAAGACATCCGCCATCTCGTCAAAACGCCGCTGACGCTTCGTTTTGATACTACCATAAATTGGTACCGATTGACTAAGTGTCACAAGCATTATGCGTTTGTCTCTCAGTGAATGAGTGTGCTTTCTCTATCCCCTGTTTATTTGCAAATGTCCCATGTTCCCTGCAGAAAGGGCAGAACAAATTTTATTATAGGCAGTAAATTAATAATTTAATTCACTGAAGTGTGTGCTTCATCATGCTTATATTGTCTCCCAACATTTTTGCTTGTTTATTTTTTAATATACAATAATCTAAAGTATCAAACTCCTGCTTTATAATTTCATGCTCCCCTTCCCATATCTACTTACCTATTCCTTTTTGTATATTATTTTTGTGTTTATTAAAACGTTAACTGCTCCCTTAAGGAGTAAGCAGTTAGATAAATTTCCATTGCGCAAGAACTGTGGCCATTCGCAAAGTAATTTGGAGCAGCAGTGAGCGTTTTAACTTGCCTTTTTCTGATCTCTACTGTCAGAGACTTTTTAGTAAAAAATTTAACAAGCTACTTCAACGGTACACGTAAGAGGACCGGAAGCACCAGACTCTTCGAAAATAAGGTCCCATAATAAATGATTCCATAAACCCGCACCACTCAGGATGAAGCGGTACTGGTTGATTTGCGTGTGGATTATCTGTAGCTCATATTCCACAATTCTGTGTATTGACACATCCTCAGATGGAAGTGGGCTTCGTCTATCCACAAAATCGTCCATAGCCACTCATCGTCCACTTTCATGCGAGCAAGAAATTCTAAAGGAAAAGTCTCTCTTTCTAGCAGGTCAGCACGAACCAACTCCTGCAAATGGGTAATTGTGATTGGATAGCAAAGAAGGATTTTGTGTAGGATTTTACGCACCCTACTCGAAGGTTTGTCCAATGTTCGGGTAATTATCCGTGCACTACACGTTTCCACTCCACCACTCGACTCTTCCTGCATTCCTGTGGCCACTTCTTCCACTGAGGTCCAATAAATACCTTACCTCCCACTACCAGGTTGCACAACAAAGAAACTCGTCATTTCCAATTTCTGAATCATTTTCTCCAGATCCACGACAGTTATCGGTCCAGCGCCTTTTTCAAATCCTTTAGTGTTCGGGACTTCTCTAAAGCGACTTGTGCACAGTCATCATTCTTGTAAAACAACTTTACAATCAGAGTGCCATTCTGCATTGAGACAGTCATGGCGTACTTTGTCAGATGCGGAATGTGGGAAAACCGTGCACTCGGCGTATTTATACCAACTTCAATGAGTTGCATGCATGACAGACGTTTCCATTTAAATATTTTGACGCATACAGCGCCCTCTATTGATCAATTTTCACACAATTTGTCTTCTGTCTTATGTTTTTCCCCCTTCTCCGTCCATATTCCGTTGCAATTTGGCCTCACCTTGTATTTCAGTCACGTTCTGTTCATATGTGCACCAATTTCTTAGCAATGGAACTTTTATGTGGTGAAGAAATACGCAAAATACGAAAACAGCTTCAGAAAATGAGAAATGACTACTAGAACATCAGCCCATAGCATGCAGTTAAAGTCAATGTAATCTATTTAGAATTGTGTGAGCTTTATCTGCAGGCTAGTCTACACGACGACACTACTTTGCGACACTCGTTGCATGAAATGAGTTGCGCGCAACTGGTTTCGTGTATGTCTGTAGACGCGGCGCCAATACTATACTCCACACTTTCCTTGTTTTGTGAGTGCCATAGTCACCGTAGAATGAAAGTTTTGGTAGCTGTAAGAGTTGTGGCGGAGCTATTGCTACTCTATGTGAAGTCACTGCATAAGACTAAACACAAAAAGAATAAGAAACCTGTTTGTGTTTGTGACTGTATATATATAAAAGCGTCAGCTCGGTTGCTTAGCGACCTTGCTGAAAGAAATTGTAATTGAAGACCGTAGAAGCTATTTTGATCAACTTAGAATGTCACCAGAGCAGTTTACGTTCCTTTTAAACAGACTTAGTAACGCAATAAAGAAAAAAAATACAGCGGAAACGCAAATTCAACCGACACATCTTATCATTTAATTTGCTGTATTCCTCTGAATGATGAGGTTGTTTCAATACTGCAGAAAATCTATTAAGCCGTGATCAAAAGAGTGTCATATGGTATTAAAAGACATCCTGAAAAAAAAAACAACAATAAATTACAGTAAATGTAAGTGCAGCTTATTTATTTGATTAGATGGTCGAATGGCATTTTTAGCCTGAAAATACCACCTGGGGTTATTTTGACTGCGCAGTGCAAGTCTCTTTTAGGTGACACCCAATGTAGTTTCAATTCGGATTCAAATTAATTAACGTACCGCAATAGTCAGTTTGCGCATGTCATTATGTATTTCCTTTTCGCGCGGATTGTTTACAAAGAAACTTATCAGTTTAATTGAAAACTTGGAAAAGGAAGGGTGCAAATAAGAGGACAACTATTATATCTAAACGACTGCACTGTGCTAGAATTACATTGTAGCACAACTGATAGCAGTTTGGTTAGCCTACTTTTCGTCCTAGTTCAAATCCAACCATATTAAATTTTTTAGTTCTGACTTTTGTTGTAGCGAAGCAATGTGGTACTATGAAACAGAATAGGATTATTGACGAAATGAGTACATATATTACTAAAACTAATTCCATTCACCAGATGCTCTCAAAAGGCGTTTTCAAACAAATCAATGATGTATATTGAAGTACTGCATCACTGACACATGTATTTTCTTTCTTTATTGTACGAGCATGGATACAAGGCCAACATTTGAAAAATTCACTAAACTTCTGTCCTTGTATCACACATGGGATTTTATTAAAAAGTGAATAATATGAATTAGAAATATGTTGAATTCTATTTAAGTTAACGTTTTACTAAGATCTTCTTTGTGCATGACTGAAAAGTTTCTTAAATTTGCCTTAATTATTGTAACGTTTTTGTTACATACCTCTATACCTCCAACAATTAGAGACGTTCACTTTTAAAATGAATTGAATGTCAGTAAAATCCGATATCAGGTAACAAACGTATTGCATTTTCTGAAAATAACACAAACTGGATTTTAACTCGAAAAATAGTGAACATTAAAGAGATAAGTTTACGAAAGGTGCAGAAGTAAATATTGTGTTTCGGTCAACAATTATATGAAAACAACTCATTGTTACCAAAATGTTGAAACGTTCTTGACCTATTTACTTTAGAATTTTGCTCATTACTCTAATGAACATTTGGACGGACATCGGTTACGTATTAGTTTCAAACCGCGATTTGGAGGTTTTCAGTCAAAATCCAATGCGATAAATAAAATTCAATGCTGTGCTGCGAAAATATGCGATTTCCTCTCCTTTACAGCCAGTTCAGTGTAAGGCAGCAGGGCGAATAAATAGTGTGCCACTTGTATTCTTTCCTCTTTTATATAACTGCATGCAAAAGTTACATACACAACCATGTCCTCTTTTGTTTTCTTTCCTAGCAATCGTTTACACCAGAAAATAGATAAGACGCACTTACTTCAGCCAAGATCGATAGTTTATTTGTTGGATTTTACCGGTTTCGATGAACTATGTCATCATCTTCAGAAACAATCTTTATATAGCAATTTTCTCCTATTTTCACTTTGGGACACACACAAAATAAAGATTTACCTGTGAAAAAGACAGGTAATAAAAAGAGCATTGTCAAACGATTATAATTTGCATCACCAAAGTAGATCGTCATGTGTATTTCACATTTAAAAATAGTGTGTATTCTTGTCACAAGTAACAAGTGAGCGTAGCTTGGTGGTTAAGGTCTACGTGGCTTAGTGCGCCAGGTCAGAGGGCTCTACGCCCTCTGCAAAAGAACGCATTGAACAGCAAAACAATTTTAACATTGAACAACAATGAACAAACGCGGTCAGCGACCACAAGAAACAGAAGTGCCCATACGGCAAGGGGAGAAAAAAAATATATATATATAAAAAATGGGGCTCCGGCTACCACGCTGGAGGTACCGTGTTCGGGTCTTATCCGTGAATTTATATATATATATATATATACAGAAAAGTCCGACATTTTTTCATTTTAGTTTACAGAATATCAAAAGTGTACCATGCGTGAAATTAGTGAAAAATATTCAATTTTGCCGCAGTAATTCAATTTTCACGTCATTATAACAATAATGTACAACTATCGCATGCTTCACTCGCTATACCACAACAAAAATCCGGTTAAAATTCACTGTACAACCATGCTCATTGATTTTGCATAAATTAGGGAATCTTGATTTTTCGAAGGTGATCAAATACGCATTCTTTGCATCAAAGTTAACGCATGAAAGAGAACTCTCTGATAATGTAAATGATTGCTCTTCAAAACTCCCTGCTCCTGCAGGACAGTAGCTTTTATGAAATGTGCTTGGTGCTGTAAACAATTTTGTTTCGATTTATTTTACGACAAATATCATCCGTATTTCTGTTGTGGCATAATAAGCGCTGCAGGCGATAGCGACGAAGATTTTATAATAATGACGTGAAGATTAAATTGCATCGGCAAAATTGATATTTCATACTACTGTTGCACAATGTACAGTGTCTGCTGATATTCTAAGTTGGTTGTAACATGGCTAACGTTACGCGTCTTACATCGCGCAGTGAACTTCATCATCAATTTTCTCGAAAACCAACGCCCGGCGCTAAAAAAATCAGATATCCTCACCCTACAACATAACTGAGACCCATCAAAATCCGTTATTTACACTTCTAATAGTCCCCTCGTTAGATGCGACAGCAGTGCACAACTGACGTATGAAGTCTCGAACGGTACCTAGCAGTATTTTTCTCCGGCGGTCAACACAAATGATTCCTGAAATGCTTGAGCTCTCAGACTTTCAAAGAGATGCGCAGTTAAAGGCAGCATCTGTGGCTAACACGGTCGCACTGTTTAACTGTCCACTAGACTTGCGCATAATAGTTCGCGATCGGGAGCGCTCACTTTAGTTCGCGGCACTGCCGCGAACTAGTTCGTTGTTTTAGTTCGTCCGCTCCCGGTGACGGCTGAGCGGCGTGGTCTCCGCATGCAGGTGGATGAAGTTCCCCCAGTCAGCTGCTTCATGCGCTTACTGCTTGAGCCGCTAACGATATCACGCAAACCAAAAGAAACAGTACGTAGATAATTTCACGCGTTTAAGTGTAGAGTTATCTCTATACCTTGGCATTATGGAATTTATTAGTCAGATATTGCAGAGTGCAGAAAACTTCAAAGCAGAAATTTTGTAGCACTGAATTATAGCAGGCAGACGTTAACCTCGAAATGGCTCTCATCAGCAGAAGGCAAACATGTAATTTTAAATTCTGTTCGCGACCTATCGCGCGTATTTTAGTTCGCGACCTTCGCGACCTATCGCGCATATTTTAGTTCGCGACCGGTAGCTCTCCTTTTAGTTCGCAGGTCGGCCGCGAAGTAGGTTGCTCTTTTTGTTCGTCCGCTCCTTTTGGCTTTTGCTACCGCTACTAAAGCTACAGCTGAGCTTCATCTCAGCTCGAAATGACAGCAACTGACAGAAGGGAATCACGCGATTCTGCGCGCTCTCGCGTCCTCTCGCTGTTACCCGTCAGTCTTCGTAAAAGGAGCGGACGAACTAAGAGGCGAGGGATCTGCGAACTAGTTCGCGTAGTTCGCCTGTGGGAGAGCTCTTCCGAACTAGTTCGTTCACGAACTACATAAGACTACTGTCCACTAGCGACGGTATCAACGGTCATGACAGTGTAGTTTGGTCCCTTCAAACCACAAACCAAACAAGCAACGAATGACTGCGCACACACAAAGGCAAAGAGGTACAGAGGGCGAAATATAAAGTTAACTAACAACGCCCGACCAGCATTAAGAATGTTTGTGGCTAGTCAAAAAAACCACAGCAATAGCGACTGCAAAAATACACTACAGTGACATTGCTTCGAGAAAGTATTAAGGCGGGAGACGAACCCTGTAGCCCATAGCGTTACTGGACGTATTTGTTTCACCTGCGGTCATTCTCGAACTCGTAATGCATCGAGTCCGCTCCAGTGATCCTTCGGTTAGGATCTCCACTGTACGTGTCGCCAAATGAACAGACATGCGTCAATTTTTCACCCGAAGGCAGTCGCATGTCAAGATGGTGAGCGTGATTTGAGGGCGAGCGGTTTCGAAATGCATTTCAACATTTTCACACGAAACAGGCAAAGGAAATTTTCATCGAAGGCAAGGATCCTCTACGTCTAATTTCTTTGAATGTTTCCATGAAAAAAGAAAAAATACTCACAGAAAGTATTCTGGAGGTCTCAAGCGCACATTTCAGTGGGCCTAACTGTATTTTTCCGTGTAGTTAATAAATTGCTATAATTTTTCGTATTTTTTGTAGTAGATATTGTTCATAATTCTATAAATACCATTTCAAAATTTTCTCCTCATTCGTTAGTAATTCATGCATCACAGGCTTAACAATGGAAGGGCTGCAGGTGCTAAACACTTGATAACGGAAGCTAACGCAAAGTTGCGAGGGAAGCGGCGCCACGACCATAAAAACCGGACACTTGATGGCTGGATGTATCGGCTACGGTCCGACGAGTTATCGGTTACATTGCTTCCTACAAACAGACAGGTTTATGAATCGAAAACTCCAAAAGAAGCTTACCATACATTCTGCCTGCTTCTTACAGTCAAGCATGGGGGAGATTCCGTCAACATTTTGGCATCTGATTATGTTATTACCCTCACTTGTCGGGCAACTGATTACTATGACCAACATATTGCTAACGAAAGCTGTCATTTTGCAAAACAATGCGCCCACACATATAGCCAGAATAGTTCACGTGTGCTTTGTGCATCACCATAAAATAATCCAACGTCTCCCCTTCACTGCAAAATCGCCGTGTCTCAACATAATTGATTCATTATGGGAAGTTTTTGAACTGAGTGCGGGGACGAAATTCACACTGAAATAACTGGCATATGTTTCCGTACAAGACTGGGAAACATTTTCTGGGTCGTTTAGAACGTTCGATAGCTCTGTCTGCTTTGAACAAAAACGTCATATCTTACGTGTTTATAACACAGATGATTACATTTATGATTACAACTACTCGCCGATAATATTGCAAATATGGGAGAGGTAATATTTTTATAGACGCGTACATGTATGTCCGCGTCTTGTGTTATCGTAATAAAATGCTTCTTAGAACCTTAAAATTTATTTGAAATATGGCTATGGAATATTATGTCTATTAGTCGTTCGCGAAGTGTGAAGTATGTAAATTTGTGACATTTTTTTATCTTTAGGTGTGGCGTAAAGATACATCGTTGTGAGCGCCATAAATCATATCTATTGTGTCTCCGGAGAGTTTTTTAAACAACACATTCACCTCGGCATCGTTGTGAGCTCGTCAGTAAGCTCATACGCGTGACACAGCACACCAAATGTTGTCCTCGCGGAGTCAAAGATATGATTTTACAGACATTCAAAGTTATTAACATTGCGTACCTACATTTCACAAGGATCTGTTAGCATCCCGTGGATTTTGTTTTGGTAGTTTTGAAAAAGCAACACACGTACGATAACAGATCTTTGTATTTTTATTTCAGACTTATGTTGTGGGTATCAGTTTGTAGACCTGAGTATTAAAGGTCAGGTCTAGTTACAGATACCAGATCTTATCATTTTCGGTTTATAGCCGTGTAGTGAAATTATTGTATCGTTGGTTTCATTTGAGGTGTATTACAGCTGAGACTTAGTGATTGATGCCAATTTTGGAATGTTTAGGTTTTTGTAGATAGCAATTTTGTTATCGTGGGTTTCATCTGAGGTGTATTAGAGGTAATTTGAAGTGATCGATTCCATTCGCCGTTTCGTCAACTATTTTTTAATTATGCCCTTTTTTGTCCATGTTTTATTTGTAACTTATTTATGTCTTCTTATTTATTACGGTTTTGTAATTTAGAATTTCCCCCCTCCCCCCACAAAAACCCTTATTTAAGGAGTGCTCTCGTTAAATTCTTTTCATTTTATTTATTTTTTTAAATTATGCGTCTTTCTATATTCGTGTGGCTGTTTTTTTTTCCACCACAATCCATTCCTATGAAATAATTATAATATCCAAAGTATACTCTAATTATACAAAAACTTGGTCAAGTCTATTTTCAGATTCCGATTACACATTTCATAAGTACACTCAGCCGTTCAGGAATATGTTTTCAACAATTTTTAATGTTTCAATTTTGTACATCCCTACCAAAAACCCTTATTTTACCGCCGTTGTCCCGTTAATTTCAATGAATATTATTTATAACGTGTGATAATTAATGCAGCTTATCTTTTCAACAATTTCATATATTTCAATTTATTATGTCCCTGCCCAAATCCCCAATTATTGCAGTAGTCGCGTTAAGTTCAATGAACATTATTTATACTGCATGATAATTCTTCTCGTACAAAATTTTCATCATTTAACACTATAATTTACTCATTATCAAGATATTCTCTATTGTTCTTGAATGTACGAATGTTTAGAAATGTTATTTGAATTATTTTAATTTAAATCAGCACATTCCTATATTCCGACGTAATAAAGGCTGTTACATAGACCAAAGATATCATATACTGCGCGTGTTCCTATCTCTGCTGTGTTGTGGTTTTGAAACAAACATCTCACATTGCCCCAAGTCACGTGACTGAGTTTTCGTCGTTAAGAGCAACAGTTTCTCTCATTTACAGGCGAAATCAAGCGTTGATTTCGACAATAAAACGACTTCCCGTACTCCTATTACACATGTAGTAGTAAAGGTAACTTAATGACTCCGTCTTAGTAATATTAATGAGGTGGTTATCATTTTTAGATGTGCCCAGGTGAAAACTAGTGTCAATTCTTTTTAAAAGCAACAGAATCACTGATGAATGTTATTATCAGTGATAAAAATATTTGGGCTGACATTTAATGAGGTTCAGTATCTGTAAGAGTCATTTCTGGTGCAGATTGCTTCTAATAGCATTATACCAAATCTAAAGATGAATACATAGTATTACATTATTATTTAATGTAAATAGTCAATATTTTGTTTATTTTACGTTTTGGCATCACTGTATGTGGCAAAAGTAAAATAGAAATGTTTGTAGTGTTAAAATCGCACTTTAGGTCTTATAAAACTATTTTTAAAAAATCACACGAATTGTCGGGGAATCGTAAGATAAATGATGCTACTTCTTAAATTAATATTTCCTCTTCTACTCCAGTGTACCCTACAAAATAAAAGACTTACAGTTGCTACAACAAAACCAATCATTTGCTTAAAAACTGAAGTTTTGTTGCTTGTAAAAAACACTGTCAATACGTTTCATCTAGACACATGTAAAAATTGTAATCATGGCATTAATATTAGGACTTGGGAAGAAATAACTATTAAATATGTAATAGGAATACGATAGTACGTTTTATTGTTAAAATCTAAGTTCAATTTCCATTACAAAGGGGAAGAACTGCAACTATCAGGTTCCCTTCATGTTGTTTAAACTGTAGAAACGGTTTCCTGCCCCGAGTCAGGCGACTTAGATGTTGGTTTCACTATAATGACCTCATGCGCAGTCTACTATAGGTTGTTACAAGGAGGTTAGAAAACAGGGAGACGCCCGTATACTGAAAAAGTGAAGCCTGTCTCCGCCATAATGGAAAGTTTTGGAGAAGCGTTTGTACTGTAGAGCTAATGTTTTATGTCACTTAAAACAGGAATAAAGCGTCCGACGGTATTGCCGTGTTGTACAACGTGTTAAAAGAGTGCTTACAAGCCGTTAAAAAATAAGTTATGAAATGTATTACGATGAGTATTTATTACTATTTATTCAAGAAAATATATTGTTTGAAAGTACATACTTTGCAGTGACTGACAATTCAATGCATTAACAGTAAGAGGGTTGACTAAACGCGTAGTTTTAGCGGAGAAATAGCATTCCAGAACTGACCAAGATGGTGGACAGGCTTCAACTGTCGTATGTGCTCCGCATAGATAATGACATCTCTCTTTATTCTAACCTCCTTGGGCTTTTACTACATTCAATTGTTTACTGCTATGCATTCTTTGTATCAAACGTATCACGGACGTAACATCTTTCAATAATGTAAGACGTCATGGTTAAAAGCCGAGGATATTGCACATTTATAAAGACATCTACGCGTGTATTGCTCAAAGTGTTGCAACTGTTTTCAGGGCAATCTTTTTACTAATAAATGAAGTGTAAATTTGATGTTCATATTAATTTATCCATCCTCAGTATATGCAACTCCTGTTCATATTTAGCAATTGCGAAGCATTGCCTGTTTCGCCAGTACAGATATTTTACTCATTTCCGACCACTGGTCGCTTACTTCGAAACACTCGTCAATTAAACAGTGCGGAAGAAAAGACAACATTTTTGTTAGAATTTTTTTATTGCATAAGTTATGAGTACACCATTACTTTACTCCGTTGGCGTCGCCCTTTGCTGGATACTTGCAGAAGGAGGTCCGGTGGTACACCCTGGTGCTCGGAGCCTCGGATGTGGCGCCGCTCACCAGTGGTGGCCGTAGGGGTAAGCTCCGGACCACGGCTTGCCCCAGCCGGGGTAGCCGTGGCCGCCGTAGTGGTACCCGTGGCCGCCGTAGTGGTACGGGTTGTACGGGTCACCTGCAAACGACAGCACGCGGCGTCAGCACCCACACCTCTCTGCTACACGAGACATACACACAATTACAACGAACTAGCACTGCCTGTCGTCGAAAATAGACCAATTGTGTTTACAATGGTCACTGGGGGTAAAATTTTACGTATCATGTCGGCGGCCTCGCGTGATTATGTTGGCAACATCAACAACATGATAGAAAATCTTTGGCCATTTGTTCGAACCACATAGAATGACTCGTACAGACCATGAAGTAAACAAATTATGATGTTCCTGCTTTATGGTTGACAGGATCTTGTATGTACCCTCGTTCACTCAGTAAAATAATTGCCCTCGTAAAGCAAAGATTTCATGATAAAACATCAGCGTTGTCAAGCGATTGGTTAAAATGAAGACTCACAGGGTTCTCACTATTCAGCATCTGTTGCCATCATTATCATAGGAGGCCGCTGGGATCTTTGGTAAAATTTAACCGGCACTGGGAGGTATGAAATGGTATCTTTTGCGTGTTAAGGAAAATGCCTGGCACAATACCAACAAATAAAAACGGAAGTATATACTTCTCATGCCATTTTCGAATTATATAACTTTCATTAGCCTAATTTTTGAAATGGAACTACAAATTCAGTGTTCGCATATTTATACAACACCAAGATATAATGTTATTTCGATACTGCGATATTCAGAATTCCAGAGCTGACAACATGTCGACTTCGTAGTTCCACCAGTGCACCACTACATGCCTCTCTCGGCGCATTATCATTTATATCGGCATTCTCGACTTCGTAGTTCCACCCGAGCACCGCTAGATGCCTCTCCCGGCGCATCATCCTTTGTATCGGCATTCATATGAAAACATCCATTTCGTTTAACCACTCTTAATCACTGCGAAAATGAAGAATTTGAACGGCACAAGAAACTGAGTTGGGAGCACTCCATGTTTCGATATTCACTTATTTTAATACGTTATTTTAATACTGCAGATGCGCTGCATTACAGCATCTTTGATCGAGGCGAATAGCCAATCATGAGCTGATTGTTGGAGAATGTAGAAGCTGTAGATAGGAAAATTTCTACTTCCTTTTTCCACTTAATGGCTAAATGCATACATAATATTTACATTCGTGAAATCTACGACAAACAATCTTTCGAATTATGTAACTTTCATTGGACTTCTTGTACGAATAAATTAGTAATCTGTAGCACAATTTTCGTGTTAGCGTATTTATATAATGATACTCAAGGCGCTTCAAAACTGACTGATAACTGGGACAATGATAAAATGGTATGTAAGATCACGGAAAACTGTCCGATTGTTCAGAACAGTAGAAAGGTCAGCATTTCTCTATCCCCACAAATTTCATCTCTGTCTCTTCGTTTCTTCGATGGTGCTAGACATGACGATTGTGAGTTTTTGTGTTGTACCTGTGATTGTTATGAATGAGAGTGTGGTAATTATCGACGAAAGTTGCAGCCGATAGCTGTAAATTGTGTGTTTGTGTGATTGCCTTTTTTTACGAGACTACGTGCTACTCGACGGTAATTTGGAACAAGCGTTGCCTATCGCAGTCGCTGTCTACTATCGACACATATCGAACACGCGAGCATCACAGTGCCATCGCTGCTTGCTCACGCCCAAAAATTTAAGCTGTACTCTTAGGTTCCTACCTAACCACGTCGTTAAAATCATGACACAGTCGTAAAAAACAGTAAAACACTTTTGCCAAAATAATAATAAAAACTGTTACAAAACTGTAGTGACTGGTTCTCGATGTACATTTCTTAGAAGTACATAGAAACCCGCTCATTACATGGGAGCAAAATTATTATAATAGGAAATGTATCACATACAATGACAGCTTTACGATGCACTATTCTTAAGATCTGCTTCTGTAGCAAATTCCATTGAAAACTGTACTCTTTATTTCCGTATATATTGATTTCCAAAGGATTCTCTTTTGTCGCTTCTGGCTGCGTTATTGTCATCATTATCTCATACGCCACTGTGATGGTTGCCTGTTCGATATTTATCGATACTAGACTGGGACTGCGATATGCAATGCTTCTTTCCTTAACGACTCGACGATTTTTTTGGTGATGAGCTAGAAGTTATCCTCATTTTATTGTTGAATTCCTGTCTTTCCACTATTAAACAAATAACAGACAAGGGAGGATATTGTAAGTAATTCAACAACGTCAGTTTATCATTACATTATTAATCAACAATACCACAAATCCGCTTCTAAAAGTAATAAAAGACCGCAAAACACAAATATCGTACACAATTGTTGATGTTTACGTTAGACCTCAATTTTGGAATCGTCAAACTTCTGTATGTGATTTGAAATCAATTTTTGCACCTAATTGTAAGGCTACATTTCAGTAGGCTTGGTGAAAAGAAGATTATAATTTGGAAATGTAATTAGAGTGCCTTTTGATATTGCACTGCTTGAATGCCTAAGTCATATAGAACGTAAAATATGTAGCTTTAGAGAATGTGTATATTGTTCTCTTCTATTTTGCTTTACTCACTTGAACGAAATCCTGTATCCCCATTCTGAGGACTAGTATAAGCAGTTTTAGGTGTATAGAGTACGTTTCCTGCGCTATTGAGCTATGACCTATGTCAGCTGGTACCAAGGACTACCAGCTACAAAAGCACCACTTCCAACCAATTAAGATAGAAAAATAGATTCCCACATGGAAGTGCTCTCTTGTTCGTTACGTTTAATATATAAATAAATAATCAACCGACAGCAGGGAACTCTGAACTATTCCTCCATGATGATGATCTTCCAAAAGTTGTTCTGAATTTCTGGAACAATAAGTGAAGAAAATTCTGACAAGCCAAACCCACTAAAACCTCAAGTATGTACAATTTTAGAATACATTTCTGGAGGCACAGCTATCGTAAATGAAATTATATTTTTAAAAACACAGTCTTGACCGCAAGCGATCAAGGCTGTGTTATAAAGTATAAACTCAAGAATGTACTTGCCACGTTGTGTGGGTGGGCATTGTTCTACTACACGAAAGCAATGCTGGACAGATCACTGACTTACAAATTCCACTGTCACAAGAGCAGGCAGGAAGTTATAAATCTTCTCCTGAAACAACTACGTGGGTGCAAATGGGGAGGAAACCAAAAACCTTAAGAAATACCTTACAAGCCTTTCGTTTCTCCATTGCAGACATTGCAGGCTCTGTGTTGTGCGGATTCGTTAAGGCCAACGAAGTCGACACTGCTCTAGACGAAACTCTTCAGACAGCAGGTCTTGCAACACTTGCACCACGTCGATGTGAAGTAGAAGATATTGAAAATTTCTAGATGACAGACATCTACCTTTTCGAGCAGAAACGCCAGCCACTAGACTTAAGCCGAGAAGAAGTTTTCTCAAAAGGGGAAAATTTCCCTCTACAACAAGAACCACGGACAAGAGTGCATCTGTAACGGAAATTCAGGAGAGTGCTGAACAGAGTTATGATTAGTTTTTATCACGTAAAAGTCAAATCTAGCAAAATGCGGCATTATCAGCTGTCTGGACGTATTCTATGAATGTGGTGAGAATCAGACGATGTGGCACATAAAGAAGTGGTTTAATTGTTCATGTACATGCAGTTCCGAGGACTTTTGCCTCAAGAAAGAATATTACATCACCGTCGTCCGGTACTGGACTGAAAAACTTGAGGTCTGAATTTGAAACACGCACACGAGAAAGTAAAGTGTGCTATTGTAATTATTCCAAGTACATGAGCTGTTGATTGAAAATGTAATGCTACATCGACGTCATTGAATTATAAATAACTTCCCTCGTATGGTGTTTATATCTAGTTACTTTGTTTTTGTCTATTGAAAAATTATTCTTGTAGACTACAACATTTTGCACGAAAATGACACAAACCCCTGTTATTAATACTCTGGTGTTGTTTTAAGGATTGATCCCTACTACTCCAGACGTTCGAGGTCAAAAGTGTCCCCTATGCTACGACATGTAGTATGGTAATGTCGAGTGAGCACGTCCCTCTGTACACAATGTGACAATTTTGACAACTACTTGTTTTTATACAAATGCCTACAAAATTTACCCGATCAGATTTTGCAATGTAAACTTTTTACTTGAATCTGGGTGAGTGCTGACATCCAAGTGATGCGTTGTTTTCTTTCTCTCTATATCGTAATACATACGTAGCAGATAGGGCACGTAACTCCAGTAAATAAGTTGTAATCTGAGGTAGACTCGCCAGTACTGCGCGCATTGTAGGGGTATTACGCTACCACTAGGATTGGGGGGTTGCAGAATTTTAACGAACCAAATAAAGTTACAGCTCAAGGAATCACTTATAGGATGAAAACGCTGCCACAAAAATTCCAAGCTTCAGGATTTCAAAGCCTATTCTAACGATGGGGCGAGTGTTTAAATTTACAGGTGGAGTCAGCTGAAAATTAAAGCACTTTTCAGACTTGTCAAAGCAGTACTGGCGTGTCTACCTCAGTTTGCAACTTATTTACTGACACATCCTCTCCTCGTACTATCATGGTAAATATTTACACACTTCATGTCAGTTTGATGTTTATTGATAACTGCCTTTATAGTGGAACTTCCTGGCAGTTTAAATTGGTACGTCGGTCCGGGATTCGAACCCGGATTCTTTTCCTTTCGATGGCACACGTTCTAGTAGCTAAGATACCCTGGCATGTCACATTGCCCATTCGTCACATCTTCAGTCCCGCCCGTACCTCACCGCCTTACTTCCAAACTGTAAGGATGGGCCGTAATGCTTACCAGGGTGGATCAGTAAGTAGAGCGCTTGCCCGCGAAAGGCAAAGGTGGCTGATTTGAGTCCCGGTCCGGCGAAAAAGTTTCATATGTGTGCACACTCCACAGCACAGCAAAATTTTCAGTGGACAGCTGAGTGTCTGACGTGTGAGCTAAGGTGTGATAAACAGCAGGTAGTAGCGGTTACTTACTGAGGGCGCCGAGGTCGGGCACCTGGTGGGGGTACCCCTTGTGGTGCAGCGGGTAGACGCCGCCCCACTGGCTGCAGGAGGCCATCACAGCCAGACACGCCACCACCGCCAACACCTGAAACCACAACAGGAGCGCCGTCACCACAGCGGCCCAACAATACTGGCTGCTTTATTATAACTGCATCCATGGTGGAGCTGGTTGAAACGGTTACAGCTGTATCTTGTTTGAATAAGAAAGAGATCCGTCAGCAGCCGTGGGAAGACTCGTTCATTCTTGAATTGCAACCAGTTTCAACTTGCGGCTGTTTGCTGATGTTGCTGTGGTGAACAGAGGCTGTCGTCGTTGAATGACTGTAGTAGGATGCAGGATGATTTTGACCAAGTTTCTAGGTAGTGTGAGGAATGGCAACTAGTGCAAAATGTAGGTGATGCAGATCAGTAGGAGAAAGAATCCCGCAGTGTTTGAATGGAGCATTAGTAGTGTGCTGCTTGACAGAGTCGCGTCAATAAAATAGCTAGGCATAACGATGCACAACGATATGAAATAGAACGAGCATGTAAGGACAGCCGTGGAGAAGGCAAACTGTCGACTTCGCTTTATCGGGAGAATTTTGGGAAAGTGTGATTCGTCTGTGAAGGAGACCGCCTATAAAACGCTAGTAAGATCCCGTCTTCAGTATCGTTCAAGTGTTTGGGATCCCAACCAGATCGGTTTAAAGGAGGACACAGAGGCAGTTCAGATGCGGGCGGCTAGGTTTGTATCTGGTACATTCGATCAATGCGCGAGTGTTACTATAATGCTTCGAGAAATCAACTGAAAGTCGCTGGAGGAGAGGAGACGTTCTTTTATTAGAAAAGCACTGTTGAATAAATTTATAGGGCTGGAATTTGAGGCGGACTGCACAACGATTCTACTGCCACCAACCTACATTTCGCGTAAAGAGCACGAAGATAAGATCAGAGAGATTAGGGCTCGTAAGGATGCATACAAGTAGTCGTTTTTCCCTCATAATATATGGGAGTGGAGCAGGAAAGCAAGTAACTAATAGTGGTATTGAGTACCTCCCGCCACGCACCTTTGGGTGAACTGCGGAGTATGTATGTAGATGCAGATTAGGCCGCGACTTGACGCCCTTTATTAAAGTTTGTGGCCGAAGTTTGCATATTATAAGATTGTGCGCTGCCAGTTATCTTTCGGTTAAAATTATATCGAAAGAAGATTCACCTACAAATATAAAGGACAATAATTGGTTACAGTTGATAAATAAACAGGTGTTCCCAAAGCTTACGGATCTCTTTTTAATAACACTTATTCCAAATGTTTGTATAGCTTATGGGACTTAACTACGGGGTCATCAGTCCCTAAACTTACAAACTACTTACGAACTAACTTAAACTAAGGACGGCACAAATATCCATGCCCGAGAGGGGATTCGAACCCCCGACCGCAGTGGCCATGCAGACCGTGACTGGAGCGCCTCAGTCCCCTCGGCCACCGCGTCCGGCCAAATTTATCGACGTTTTGGTGCGTATCGCGAAGACGGTGCTTTGTTACATACAGAGTGTCTCCTCTTTTCCAAAACCACCGACAAACCTTGGGGACAGGTTGTGTACACAAAATCATTAAAATAATAAATACTATCCAGTAGAAATGGGTAATAAAATGTACACCTGAAAAACTAGTATCATTTGTTGATGTCAGATACTGTGAAGTACATACCTTCTACAGCAACCTGCTAGGTTTCCATATTTTGACAAGGCGTAATACGGACGCGAACAAGGAGGAATGTAGGGTAGCCGGCCGCGGTGGCCGAGGGGACTAAGGCGCTCCAGTCACGGTCTGCACGGCCGCTACGGTCGGGGGTTCGAATCCCCCCTCGTGTATGGATATTTGTGCCGTCCTATTTCATAAAGTAGTTCATAAGTAGTTTGTAAGTTTAGGGACTGATGACCCCGTAGTTAAGTCCCATAGACTATACAAACATTTAACAAAAAAACATTTGAATGTAGGGTAAACATTGGCTCTAAATGGCATAGTTAGAGCTATAAACACTTGTCCGTATTCGATACTTCGATATATCTGTTCCAATTGGACTGGAAGCTCGTAACCATTTCCAACCAAAATTTTATTAATTTATATAAAAAAATTCTTTGCTCATTTCTTTGCATATTTCTATAAATAATGATTAGAATAATACATATTTGTTAGAATGTTTGATTTTCTTTTTTTCTAGTTTTTGGAGTGAAACTTGAGATGACTGCGTATGGCCTCAAGGGGCAGGATGTATTTCCTTTATCGTAACTAACATCAGTTTACGTTGATAACTTGATATAGGTATAATAATTTCTAACTCTTCCTGCATGTACTGCAGCTTGCACAGCAAGAAACGAAACATATTTGGTCAATGCATTGTAGCGTAATACTCTGTTTCCTGGAAGTAATGGTACACAACCTAGTCACTATTAATTTAGGAAAGTACTGTAATGTTGTTTACAACCTTTGGGCGAATAGTTATGCCTAGAAGAAAAGATAAGATTACGTTGCCATATGGCATTACTGGAACAGAGAGGGTTAAGGTGTGCATTTTACCACTCGTGTTTACTAGACTTTTCTCTCTCGTTTAGATCCAAACTCCCTCCACCGAAAATATGGAAACTAAACAGCTGCAGTATAAGAATCGAAGTTTCAATAGTTGTGAATGCTAGACCAAACTCGATCACTGGTGACAAATGTAATTTGACGAAATGACGCAAGATATGTTAGGTAAAGTGAACACACAAATTTGTTCTGAGGTTTAGTGGCTACAGTCATCTTTCGTTCAGGCAGTGGCTTCCGTAAGCTTTGAAATCAAATGAATGCCGTATTTGTTGACTTCCGAAAATGATTTGAAACGGTATTTCGCTAATGTTTTACATGAAAAGTACGATTACACGGACTGTCAGGTGCCGTTGTTTTCACGATGTAGACTACTCAACCAAAACTTTATGACAACCTCTAGTGTCGACATAAATCAAGGCGACAGTAGCTTTGCCTGACGAGGAATGGCAGCCAGTAAGACGCACGGGCGATGTTTGTGCTAGCACTACTAATTATCCATCAGAGCTACAGTGCGAATGCTACTAAAGCTGCTGTCATCGGATTTTCGGCGAGGAAAGATCAGATATGTCATCGAAATTGAGGCTAATGGAGAGGAAACACTAGGAAGTCTCTTTTACGGCCGTAATATTTTTTCCTCGAATTGTACGAAATTTTCGAACGCTCAAAAGCCAAGCAAAGATAGCTGCTTCAAATCAGTATTCAGATTGAAATCAACAGCTCCTACCACTACAAAAGGCAGTACTGATATTTCGACAAATTTGCCGCAAGAGATAAACATGTAACCGTTAAGTCTTTTTTTTTGTCGTCAACTAACCTGTGTCGTTATATTACTTGCTACCAGTCACTGAAGTAGATACAGACGGGAATTGAAGACTGCTAATTACGAATTCGTAATATTCCCACATAGCGGCCGTTTCAGGGCACTGAATTAAATTGAGTGACGAAGTATAAAATTTGAGTAGAAGCCCAATACAAATCAAAGTTCCAGCTTCGGGCCAGCGGTCGCCGCAACCAATTAGGCTATCCAGGCACGTTTTCCGTCCCGCCGAAATTATGATACTATCGCAGACTACAAAGGTAGTGTACCCTATTCATTACTTTCTCTTGCTCACAGAATAACTGAATTGCTGCAGAAGATCGAGCGTGTTTGTGCATCCGTACAGATATTGTCAATATTGTCTATGTGGGCCATACATTTGTTTCTTTATTGGTTTTATGCCCTTATCCGGTAGGCTGGCAACAGCTTCGTACGCTGCTCTACAGCCAACATTTTGTACAAATATTAAACGGATAGTACAAACAATAAAAACCTTGCGCTTTGCTGATGACATTGTAATTCTGTCAGAGACAGCAAAGGACCTGGAGGAGGAATTGAACGGAATGGACTGTGTGTTGAAAGGAGCATATAAGACGAACATTAACAAGAGCAAAACAAGGGTAATGGAATGCAGTCTTAAAATATCAGGCGATGGTGAAGGAACTAAATAAGGTAACGAATCAATAAAGGTGGTAAATGAGTTTTGTTTCTTGCGCAGTAAAATAACATATGATGGTCGCAGTACAGAGGATATAAAATGCAGAATGGCAATGGGAAGAAAAGCGTTTTTGAAAAAGAGGAATTTGTTAACATCGAATATTAATTTAAGAATAAGGAAGTCCTTTCAGATTTGTGTGGAGTGTTGCCTTATAAGTGAGTGAATCATGGACGATAAACAGTGAGGATAGGAAGAGGATAGAGGCTTTTGAAATATGGTGCTACAGAAGAATGCTGAAGATTAGGTGGGTGGATCGCGTAACTAATGACGAGGTACTGAACAGAACTGGGAAGAAAAGGAGTTTCTAGCATACCTTGACTGAAAGAAGGTATCGATTGGTAGGACACAATCTTAGACATCAAGAAATCGTGAATTTATCGAAGTGTGTGGGGTAAAAATCGCAGAGGGAGACCAAGAGATGAATCTAGTAAGCAAATTCAAATGGATGTAGGTTGCCGTTCTTATGAGGAGATGAAGAAGGTTGCTCAGGATAGTGTAGGTCGGAGAGCTACATCAAACCAGTCTCCGTACTGACGACCATCACAACAACAGTACAAACAATAAAATCGGAGCTCAAACATGCAATTTTACAGTCACAAAAAAGATATGTTTGATGGGAGTATTTAAAATGCATACACAAAAGTAGTTAAAAGTTCACAAAAAAGAAATAAAACGGGCCACGGCACAAAACATTAAAAGTTGCCAAGGCGGACAATGGAGAGGGGTGGTGGGGAGAGGGGGGGGGGTAGAGGAGTGCAAGATCACGGTTACAGGGGAGTGGAGCAGGGGCGGACGGTAGGAGGGGACTGATCTATGCAGGGTTAAGGGAGAGGGGGAGGGCCAGAGCTGATAGGTCGGGGAGATGTCGGGATGGATGGCATCATTCGGATGTCTCCAACATGACCGCAAGAACAGACACCATTGGTTCTTGATACTCTTGGTTGATAATAACGGGCGTAAATTTACGAACTCGAAATATTGAATCATGTCGACCTTTGTAGGGAAATAAATTTAGTAGCGAAGCTGAAAATTTTAAATGCACTGGTATTCCAAGTGCGAATTCCCGCTTCGGGCCGGCGGTCGTCTTAACCAGTTAGGCTATATAGACACGCTTACCGCCACCAAAATTCTCAACATGTCACACAGTATGACGGTAGTGTTCCTACCCCTTATTTGTTTCTCGCAGCCTAACTGTATTCCCGCAAGGGATCGAGCGTAGATATTGACTATTTCATATGCGTGCGAGATACAAAATTGTTAATACGATCCGAAACAACAAACACAATGTCAGTGATTGAGTTAATAATTAGTTGGAAACCGCACCCCTAACAAGAGACACCTTTTGTGTCCGCTGTGAACCGCACGAAACCATACTGAGAATATAAGCAATAATATACAAAACAATCGTGTACGCCATTTACATGTAAAACGCCGCAATACTCAGCTAGCGCTACTAGATGGTGGCATGGTGCAGCTGCACTAACCAGTGCTCCAGTTGAGTGAGTGATGTAGCTGCAATACTCTGTTTAGAGTACAGTGATATCATGATTAAAGTTAATCCGATGCATATTGTCGACATATGAGGCACCAAGTTGCGACGTGCTGAATATGGAAATGTCATCCGGGGCAACGATATGGAGTTCGCGAATGCATTATATGACATAATAATTTAGTAATATAATGGCGACGACACAGAAATACACGACGTTACGCAGGATAGGTGTAGGGAATATGAAGGGCAGGAGGAACCTGTACCTTAAGGTGTTTCTTCAAGTGGTACACGACTTTCATCTCCAGAGCAACAGGAACAATCAAGTCACAGTGAATGCGAAAGTGATTTGGAAAGTGATTTCGTGGCTTTAATGAGGTGTGCACAATCTTTTCTTCCACTTTGCTTTAAACATTTCATTTCGCATCTGCACTTTGAGGACTAATACAAGCACTTTTAGATGACTGGTATTGCTGTATACGTGTGTTTTACGAAATTATGTGTAATGTAAGCAAAGATTTTTTTGCGCTGTTCATTGAATATGTAATGATACACTGACGCCATTCAATTACATATAATTCCCATCCTACAGTATAGATATCTTGTTACTTTGTTTCCCTCTGTTAAAACGTAAGCTCCACAAAATACCTAGGAATTACTATTATTTCAGACTTAAATTGGAAAGAACACGTAGATAATGTCGTGGGAAAGGCGAACCAGAGACTGCGTTTTATTGGCAGAACCCTTAAAACATGCAACAGAACTACAAAAGAAACTACATACACTACGCTTGTCCGTCCTTTTTTGGAGTATTGCTGCCCAGTGTGGGATCTTTATCAAGTGGGTTTGACGGAAGACATCGAAAGAGTGCAAAGAAAGGCAGCTCGTTTCGTATTGTCACGATACAGGGGAGACAGAATTACGGAAATGATACAGGATCTGGGATGGGAATCATTACAACAACAGCGCTTATCGCTGCGGCGTGGGCTACTTACGAAATTCCAATTGCCAACATTCTCCTCCGAATGCGAAAATATATTGTTCACTACCACTTACATAGGTAGAAATGATCATCAGAATAAAATTCGAGAAATCAGAGTTCGAACGGAGAGATTCAGGTGTTCTTTCTTCCCACGCACTATTCGAGAATGGAATGGGAGATAAATAGTATAATGGTGGTTCGATGAACCCTCTGCCAGGCACTTAAATGTGATTTGCAGAGTATTCCATGTAGATGTAGATGTTGAAGAACAATGCAAGTTTTGAACGGGAATGCCGCTCACCACTGTCCCTGTTATTTCAAGTATGGTTTCGTGCGGTTCCTACCGTTTTAGGTCGAACGTGTTCCTTGTAAGTGAACATGTCGCGGTTGTAATATGAACGGTCACAGCTTCAATTCGTCTAATCTACGAAGCTACTTCACAGTGTGAAAGCTTCACTGAAGATAGCGCGTACTAGAGGCGTTCAGGCGTTCAGTAAATGAATCTGTTGCGTTCAGTAAATGAATAGTTCTGTTGCGTACTCACCAATGAGAGAGAGCGGGCCATCCTGGTTGTAGACTGCTGGCTGTGCTGTTCGCTGTTCGCTGTCAGACTTGTGGCTCGCTCCCCTGCCTTTATACTGCCGCTCGCGCCACATAGCTTCCTCGTGTCCTGGTGGGGTGACGGCCCCGAAACCCAAACAATTGCTGGCCCGTCAGCAAATCGACTGTCGCAACGATCACGACTCGCCGCAACCTATTGCCTCCCTGTACGGCACACTACGCCAATCTAATCGAGTACGAATGCATTTTTGGCCCGTTTTAGATTACGGTAGTAATACTAAAATTGGCCTTTTCTGATCGCCTTTTGACAGCTCGCAATTTAAATCAAAGTAGCGGCTGAACCGTTCATCTGACAAAAAGTTGAATAAACGAATTTCTATAGGAGAAAATTTGCTACAACTTTGCTCACTTATTTTGTTTTCCATATCTCGCAATGTTTCAGATATATTTGTAAAAATAACGGCGATTTGAAGCTGTATGTCTGTGTGTAACATGTTACCAATTTCGCGGTACCAAATTTGACAATAGTAATTTTTGGCCGACAGCGACCAAAACTCTCTTTTTTCAAATATTTCGGGCAAATGATAGGATAGCAGCACTAAAAATAGGGCTTTTGATGGCCTCTTTACAGAACGAAATGTAATTCCTAATAACGCCTTAACAGTCTATCTGAGACAAAAATTGAATAAACTTCTTTGTAGAGGAGGAAATTCTCGACAACTTTGCTCACGTTATTCCCATAAATCGTCCTCTCAAGAATTTTTGCAAAAATAGCGACAATGTGATACTGTTACTTGATTTTAAGTAAACTAGTACGGACAAAGAAATTAAACTTGAAAAAGAGGACAAACTACCACGACAGACAGGTGACAATATTTTACCAGAAAAAGGTAATGAAAATATGTGAGAGATATTAAAATAATAGTTTAAAGAGGTAAAAGTTTTAAAAAAAATCTATGTTTGCCACAGCTGAACTCAAATATCAAACAATTTTGGCCGTTTGTTAAAATACGCTCAGAGACAATATTATGTGTTGAGTGCATAGATATTATCATAATAGTGGAGACATAATCGTACCGTCATAATTTTTTAATATTTATATTTTTATTGTATTTGTTCGAAATGTTTGCAAAAAACCACACGCAAGAAAACCTAAACTGGGTCGTAAGACTCGCCAGTGCTTTTGAAACTTAATATTCCGAATTCCGATTTTCTAATTGTACCCTTCTGCTTGGAGAAAAAAATTATTTTTACTCAATCATGTTTCATTAGTGAGCCTTTTATTTTATTTTATTTTATTTATTTATCTATTTTGTTAACCAACAGAAAAATGTTTTAGCATGTACATGCATACCTTATTTTTAATTACTTTGTCTATATTAAAAAGACCATACAAGATTTTTGTATGTATAAACTGTGTGTAGTAATGGGAGGGAAATGTCAAGACAAAGAAATGGGGGGAGAGAGAAGATAAAAAAATGTAAGTCAATACGAATATCTAAGAGCTATATTTAGTGTAGATGGAAGGGATCAGAAGGACGAAGGAAAGAAGATACGGAAAGGAAAGAACATGATTAAGACTCTACACCAGATACTGTGGTATAATAACTTGTCAAAACGTACCAAAATCAATAGACTAAAGCAATAATACAGCAAATCATGACGTATGAGTCAGCAGTGTGCGTCATAGATAGAAATAAAGAATGGAAATCATTTGCTGCTGAGATGTCATACCGGAGAGGATGCTGCAGCTTAGCACTATTTTATCACGCGAGGAATGATATAATTGCGGGAAGGATGACAGCTACAACCACATTTACTAATAATAAGAAATCTAAATGGTACGGACATTTGCGGCATATGGAAAAGGGAAGGATAGCATTACAACCGTGGAGTTGGATTCCATCAGACAGAACCAAGCGAGTGAGACCACGTAAAAGGGGATAAATAGTATGTAAGAGTAAATGGGGACACGAGGATTGGAAGATGGAGACTGGGTAGACAAGGACCGATGGCGCTTAGGATGCGAGAAGCGGGTATGTTCAAATGTTTGCAATCCTATGGGACCAAACTCCGTTGGTCATCAGTCCCTAGTCATATAAACCACTTAAACTAAGTTAAACTAACATAAGGACAACACATACATCCATGCCCGAGGGAGGATTCGAACCTTCGACGAATCGGGTATGATATATATAATAGTTTTCACTTGTTGAGATGTTTCGGTATTCCTCCATGTTTTGAGTAGCTGTTGCTCCATAGTTTATAATCTACAACGTATGTATAAAACTATTTTACATCGAAATATTTTATGTAGGGTTGCTATAGTTAGACCTAGAACTAGTTACTTCCATGTGAAAAATTTGGGTATGTGTATTTTTATATTTGTAGTAGGCCTGTTGGTATTATTCATTTATCATTATTACTACTTCAGTCATGCATTTTTTATTATTACTATTTTATTATGTTTGGGTACAAAAGAAACTCGCAGTATTTTGCTCACGTCAGACACTAACAGATAAAGTACTAAGTATTTTAAGCAAACACTGATCACAAGAGCTTTAACATCAACATGATTGTTTTTCCAAATTTAGTGTAATATACAGCATGAAAAATATTTAGAGCTCCTTATTGACCTAAGACAAGTTAAATAAAAAAATATAAGGAAATTCTAATTTTGTCTAGGTTATGCAGAATGGCAATGGAAAGAAAATCGCTTTTCAGAAAGAGAAATTTATTAATATCTAATATTAATTTAAGTGTAAGGAAGTCTTTTTAGGAGGATTTTTTGTGGAGTGATACCTTGTACGGGAGTGAAAGATGGACGATAAATAGTTCACACAAGAGGAGGATAGAGACTTTTGAAATGTGCTGCTGCAGAAGAATGCTGAAGATTAGGTGGGTTGATCGCATAGCTAATGAGGAGATACTGAAGGGAACTGTCGAGAAAAGGAATTTCTGGCATACCTTGACTAAAAGAAGGGATCGATTGGTAGGACTCATCATGTCAAGGAATCGTCAATTTAGCATCGCAGGGGGAGGCCAAGAGAGGAATACAGTAATACCTAGTTATGATATACAACCGCTCGCTCAGCGAATGTTCCGTACCCAAAGACTTGAAAGTTCCACAGGTTACACCAATATTCAATAAAGGCAACAGTAGTGATCCGCAAAATTATAGGCCTATATCAATGACGTCAGTTTGCAGCAGGATTTTAGAACATATATTTTTCTTAAATATTATGAACTACCTCGAAGAGAACTACCTATTGACCCATAGTCAATACGGATTCGGAAAGTATCATTCTTATGAAATACATGATGTGATAAGTGCTATAGACAAGAGACGTCAAATAAATTTCGTATTTCGAGTTTTACGGAAGGCTTTCGACACTGTACCTCACAAGTGTCTTCTAATCAAACTGCGTGCTAATGGAATACCGTCACACTTGTGCGATGGGATTCGTGATTTCCTGTCAGAAAGGACACAGTACGTCGTAATAGACGGAAAGTCATCGAGTACAACTGAAGTGACATCTGACATTCCGCAGGGAAGTGTTATAGGTGTGGTGTCGCACAAGTACAAAGTGCGCGCCACCGACTTTCGCCGCGCGCCGCCATGCACACACGGCGCGGCGTTCTCACGACAGCCACGAGCGCCCTCTGCTGCAACCCCGCTCGTGGCCACCACGGAAAGACATCGGTCACTTGGGACTGAGTTAGCAACCAGTTAGGACCTTCGTAATCAGATAGGCACCAGTGAAGACTTTGCTATCGTACAGGCACTAGGCAGGCCTCTAACAACTATGTATCAACATTCTGCAGTACTATGGAAAAGTTAAGTATTGTTACATTCTGTGCAATATATATCTCTTTCTAATTTACTCGAGTGTTTATAGTTTCTGGCTGCTCCCCTCCGTACCTGCACCAGCGTGCTGTCTTTGTTCCTGTGTCGGTCTCGTTCCACTCGGCCACCGACACCTACGACGAGGCTGGGACACAAAAGCGGCGACGAAGTTGGGACACAAAAGTGGCGACGAGGAGCGATAGCAGAATCTTGGACCAGCACGCTTGCAGCAGCCAGACAGCAGCAGTCGGAGCACGCAGAAATTGCTCCCGCCCACCCACCCTTATTATAAGATTTTTGGGGGACTTTTTTGTTGCAGAGTGTCCTCTTTCATATTGCATTTGTGTTTTGTTATAATTTACTTGTATACGCGGCGCCTAATCGGTCAGCATGGCCACTACTCCGAACCCAAACTTAATGGAAATTATTCAGTTACAGATGGCGCAAATCACTCAACTGCTGCAGGTCGTGTCGCAGTTGACGACACAGGCTGCTCACCAACAACAACAGTCGTCACATCAGCAGCCCACACCTGCCGCCGCACCGCTTCCGACGTTCCGCCAATACAACGAACGTGAGGAAGAATGGAGCGACTATTTCGCACAGTTTCAAGAACTCGTCGCGGCTCATCAAATTACAGGTCAGAGAGTGAAGAACCTTTTCTTATCGATTTTGGGCCCCCAGACCTTCGTACTATTGCAAAAACTTTTCCCTCTCGCATCTCCTCGTGATGTAGACTTTGAACAAATTGTAGATGCACTGAATGCTCATTATGAGAGAAAAGTTCTTGTAGCCGCTGCACGATACCGATTTTTCAGACTTAAAAAATTACCGCAGCAGTCACACCAAGAGTGGATTACGGAATTAAAGGGCTTAACCCGCCAATGTAAATTTACTTGCTCTTGTGGACTTTCTTATAGTGACGTGATGTTGAGAGACGCTATCACTCAGAACATTCAGGACCCCAGAATTAGGGCAGCTATTTTAAAACAGTCTAACCCCTCATTAGACAGTGTACTGCAGCTTATAGAAGCGCATGATACTTTTGACTTAGCAGTTGTAGAACTGCAAAGCCACAGTGTTGATTCAGTGCACCGTAACGGACGCTTTCCTAGCCGTAGTTCTCAGAGTAGCACTAGTGATTCTTACAATAGTACAGGCCGTGCTGAACAGACAGTGAACAGTAGCCAGTGTAAAAGTGCGACACAAAGGTCGCCCCGTCGTGTTAGAAACAGTGATTTGAATAACGGGCGCCAACGCTCATTTTAGAAAAATGTACGTAAATCTTGCCCCCAGTGTGTGTCTCGCCACAAGCGTGCTCATTGCCCTAGTCACAACGCACCCTGTTATCAATGTGGCAAATCAGGACATGTGCAGTCTGTGTGTATGCAAATTAAAAACTCAAAGAACGGTACCGTTAGAAACAGTGCTTCGCAGAGTGTGAGGACAGTTCATTCTGTAAATGTTATACGGGCTATGGAATTGAACAGTGCTTTCCTTGGATCTCAATTGCATGAAAGTAGTTCTGTGCCTATGGCAAAACTATATAGTGCACCACGTAGCAAGCGCCGACGAGCGCGTAAAACAGTGCAACGGAAAAGGGTTCGGGACAAGCAAAATGATTATGAACAGTGCATTCCTGTAGTGAAAATAGTGCCTTCTGCAACTGCTCCTTGTAATAGTGCCCAGTACTGTGTAGCTAGTGACAGTAGACATCAAGTAGCTACTCAAAAGTGTAGTGCAGTAGTTAGTAAATCTGGAGTAGCTTCGCATGCTTGCGCGGACGCCGATCCGGCGGTAGTGCCCTCTAGTGACAGTGTTGTTAATCCGCTGCGTGCCGAGTCTGCGCCGCTTACTTCACTACGCGGCCCGCGCAAGCGCAGTAAACAAACCGTAGCAGACGTTGCCCACATTCGCGCACCTGTCGAGCGCCGCAAGCAAAAACTGTTTGACTCTCTTCATAGAAAATAAGACGGTGCAATTTCAGCTTGATACTGGTTCCGCTGTCACATTAATAAATGAAGATACTTATGAACTTCTGGGTTCGCCAAAATTGTCGCCGTGTCAACATGTGCTAACGGCGTATACGGGTCAAAATATTCCCGTGCTAGGAATGTGTAGCCTGCCTGCCTCTTTTCAAGGTGTTACAAAGACGGTTGCTTTTGTTCTTCTTCAGGCCAAATCTACACAGAACATTTTTGGACTAGATGCTTTTGACTTATTTGGTTTATCAATTCAAAGAGATGTGCTTCAAATTTCGTCAGTAGTGCCTCAGGACAAAATTAATGCATTGTGTGAACAATACAGTGACTTGTTTTCGCCGGAACTAGGTTGTGCAAAAGACTTCGTGGCACATGTAACTTTAAAAGAATCTGCAGTTCCAAAATTTCGTAAAGCTAGACCAGTGCCTATCGCAATGCGTGATACAGTTGCGGAAGAACTTAATCGTTGGCAAGATAGTGGGGTGATTTCTCCTGTTTCTGCGAGTCAGTGGGCCTCGCCTATAGTAATTATACCCAAGCCGTCAGGAAAACTTCGTCTCTGTGCGGACTTCAAATCAACAGTGAACAGTCAAACAATTGTAGACACTTATCCCCTGCCCAGACCTGACGAACTTATGGACAAATTAGGACAGTCTCGCTTCTTTTCTAAGATTGATTTCGCAGAGGCATACTTACAGATTCCACTTGATGACGAGTCCAAAAAGTTTTTCGTCATTAATACTCACATGGGCCTTTTTCAATTTCAACGCCTACCCTTTGGCAGTTCTTCCGCTCCCGCTATTTTTCAGCGTTTTTTGGAATAGCTGACAGTTTCTGTACCGTGTTGCTCGAACTACTTAGATGATATTTTGGTATCCGGACGTACAGTTGAGCATTTAGCAAACCTGGAGTGTCTTTTCAAAGTGTTGACTGCAGCAGGTCTACGTTGTAATAAAGCAAAGTGTTCGTTTTTTCAATTTGAAATAGAGTACCTAGGCCATGTGATTAATGCCCAAGGAATCCATCCGTTACAGTCACATCTTAGAGCAATCAAAGACTTGCCTCCTCCTAAGAATGTGCACGAATTGCAAGCAGTAATGAGAAAGCTGAACTATTATTTCAGGTTTATTCCCAATGCCTCTCAGATTGCAGCTCCACTGCATCACTTACGTAGGAAGAATGTTCCTTTTGTATGGTCTAAAGATTGTCAAGTTGCCTTTGACAGATTAAAGTCTGCACTATTCAGTGATGCATGTTTGATTCCCTTTGACCCACAGAAGCATAAGTGTGGTAGCACGTTTTGTTCGCTCAGGGTGGCCTGCCACAGCCAAAGACATTGATCGGCCTCTGGTTCGACGTTATTTTGCACAACGTCATGCATTATCTTTAAGTCAGGGTGTACTGTTGTTGCATACCGACAACGACCAAGCAAGAGTGATTGTTCCTCGTTCCCTGCAACGAGAAGTGTTACGCTTCCTGCATCAAGGACATTGGGGTATTGTTAGGACAACGCAACTGGCCAGACGTCATTGTACCTGGGTTGGTATGGACGCTCAGATAGAGAGCATGACATCACAGTGTACAGTTTGTGCGGAGCATCAGGCGGCTCCTCCACAGCGTTTCTCATACTGGCCACGCCCCAAGGGACCATGGCAACGTTTACATATTGACTTTGCCGGACCTTTCTGGAATACGCGCTGGTTAATTGTTGTAGACGCTTTCAGCAAGTTTCCTTTTGTGATTGCCATGAACTCAACGACGGCTTCTAGTACAATCAGTGCCTTAACATCAGTGTTTTGCATCGAAGGTTTGCCTGAAACTATCGTCAGTGACAATGGACCTCAGTTTGTTAGTGCGGAATTTCAACAGTTTTGTCGTGTGAATGGCATTCAGCATATCACCACCGCACCTTTTCACCCTCAGTCCAATGGTGAAGCAGAACGTTTCGTTCGAACATTCAAGTCTCACATGGAGAAGACGAAAGGTCAGCACTCCAGGCAGCAAGCTCATCAAATTTTCCTGTCTACGTATCGGTGCATGCCACGTGACGGCCCGTCTCCTGCCGAGCTGCTACACGGCCGCCGTCACCGCACTCTCCTTCACCTGCTGCAGCCTCCCACGCACCAAGTCGGTTCGTATGGCGCTACGCGTTTTCAGGTTTCTACGCCGGTGCTGTACAGGGTGTTTGCTGGCAACAAGAAGACATGGATGCCGGGCACCATTCAGCGCGTGCTCGGTCACAATATGTATGTTGTACGTTCTTCCACAGGGTCGGAGCTGCGGCGCCAGGCAAACCAATTGCGCTTGCACAGGCTGCGCGATCCTGTCTCGCGTTTCTTGATTCCAGACCCAGTTCACCGCCAGGGAGCACAACCGCATCGTTCGTCCCCGGACTACGAGATCCCTATGGAGGTGGACGCGCCTCCTACGCAGTCCGCCTCTCCGCCTCCGTCGCCGCCGCAGCTGACAGCATCACCGAGAGGGACTCCGGGACCGTGCGGGCCCCCCCCCAGCTTGGGCCACGCACCTCAGAAGAAGATGACCTGCTCAATCTGGGCGGCAGGGTGCGCCCTTCCCCAGGTTTCGGTGGGTTCCCTGGAGGATCGCAAGGCGGATGCCGGGGCGCGGACGGCGTCTCGATCCCAGCCTCAGCTACGACGCCCGTCCCACCAGTAACGCCCCCGCCCAGGCCCTCCTCCCAGTGCCGTCGCCGTGGCCCTCAGCCCTACGCCACGACGGCGCGGCGGTTTGGGGGGGAGGGGTGTGGTGTCGCACAAGTACAAAGTGCGCGCCACCGACTTTCGCCGCGCGCCGCCATGCACACACGGCGCGGCGTTCTCACGACAGCCACGAGCGCCCTCTGCTGCAACCCCGCTCGTGGCCACCACGGAAAGACATCGGTCACTTGGGACTGAGTTAGCAACCAGTTAGGACCTTCGTAATCAGATAGGCACCAGTGAAGACTTTGCTATCGTACAGGCACTAGGCAGGCCTCTAACAACTATGTATCAACATTCTGCAGTACTATGGAAAAGTTAAGTATTGTTACATTCTGTGCAATATATATCTCTTTCTAATTTACTCGAGTGTTTATAGTTTCTGGCTGCTCCCCTCCGTACCTGCACCAGCGTGCTGTCTTTGTTCCTGTGTCGGTCTCGTTCCACTCGGCCACCGACACCTACGACGAGGCTGGGACACAAAAGCGGCGACGAAGTTGGGACACAAAAATAGGGACCCTGCTCTTCCTTATTTTTATAAACGATTTATGAGACAATCTGAGTAGCTCTCTTAGGTTTGTTCGCGGATGATGCTGTTACTTATCACTTAGTAAAGTCACCAGAAGATTAAAAGCAACTGAAAAATGATTTAGATAAGATATATGCATGGTGCAGAAAATAGCAATTGATCCTTAATAACGAGAAGTGTGAAGTCATCCATATTATCACTAAAACAAATCCGTTACACTTCTTTAACGCGATAAATCAGTCAAAAATACAGGCCGTAAATTCAACTAAATACCCAGGAGTAACAATTATAAACAAATTTGAAAGAAAACATAGAAAATATAGTAGGGAAAGCGAACCAAAGACTACGTTGCGTTGGTAAAACACTAACAAGATGCAACAGTTCTACCAAAGAAACTGGCTACAGATCACTTGTGTGTCCTATTTTGGAGTATTGTTGCGTATTATGGAATTTCCACCAAGTGAGATTGACAGACAATTTAGAGAATATTCAGAGGATGGCAGCTCGTTTTGTACTATCTCGATATAAGGGAGAGAGTGTCACAGAAATTATGCACTAGTTAGGGTGGAAATCATTAAAAGAAAGGCGTTATTTGTTGCGACCAGATCTATTTGCGAAATTTCGTTCACCAACTTTCTCTTCCGAATGCGAAGATATTTTGTTAGCTCACACCTACAGCGAGTGCAAAAAGTATTCGTCTAGCTGCATAATTTTTTAAAACATACTAAGTCTGTGTCACTTTAAATGAAAAAATTATCCCGATAAATATTTTTTTTATTGAAAACTATGGATAAAATGGATTCTAATCGATAATAAGATGGACAAAATAGAAAACGTAATAGGAGAGATGGTTCATAACGTATTCGCCTACTGTCTGAACGTGCCTAAAATTTGCAACTAGTGACTAAACTACACCGCTAATGCAAGGCACACGCTAGCGTCAACCGAGTGCAGTCCCAGTCTACCACCTATAGTTGTTTTGTATGGAGCCGTTGCAGTGTAGTTGGCGTCGTGGACCATAAGGGTAGTGAGACGACCCTGACTGAAAATAAACTTTTCTACGCTTGCACAATGAGAGCAGATCTTCTTACTAGATTTCTCAAGTATTGTAATGGACCCAGATCGACGAGTCGATAATTGATTGCATTTTCATAAAATAAATAAATAAATAAAGCAAAGAGACATGTGTGAGGTAGAGTCGAAGTCAACAAATAAGACATTTTTAGTGTTCTAAGTAGAGAGGACAGTAATCTGAGCCAGTTATTAGAAGCCTGTCTGATATCACTAAAGCGTGGAGATATTCAAATTTCATCCCCCCTCCCAAAAAAGCACTTTTATTCTAATTAACAGGTTACTTATATTACCGCAGCCAGTCAGGAATTTTTTTATAACTACATAAATTGTTTATTTAACTACATGTTTCGAGGCTGCACCTCATCTTCAGGCTGTTCTGGCATTACAAAAACTACAAAAATGTTTTACTATAGTTTTCCATTATTAAAATCTTGCTGTCTTTAGCAATAAACCTAGGGAAAACAACAAAATAGCCTATGTGAGGTAAAGTATCTATTGTCTACCTGTTTGACTAAAAATTTCGTTTATCAATTCACTTTGTTGTTGTTGAGTACGTCTTCTCGGATCGTTAAACACAAAACACAACACTGGAAACCACGATTTCACTATAAAAAAATCTACTGTTTGGAAAAGATGGCGATTTCATTGTCATAGCTATTGTTGGAAACAATATGGCGGTCAAAACGAAGCTTGTTTTGATAAACTGAGGTTATTGAGTTGTAAGTCGCTTGGAATGTCTTCTGTTGTCTTGCTGCACTTTACTGATGTGGTAGGTTACTTAATGACTTCATCCTAAAAAATTACACAGGTGATGGCATGGATTGGTTACATTCACAAATTTTATTTTGAGAATAGAGCAGTAAAATTATCGAAGAAATAGAAGCTATTGAACGTTCTCCCTAAACTTAAAAACTACTTATGAACTAGCTAACACTAAGGACGGCACACATATCCATGCCCGAGGGGGGATTGGAACCCCCAGCCATAGTGGCTGTGCAGACCGTGAATGGCGCGCCGCAGTTCCCTCGGCCACCGCGGCCCGCTAGCTGAAAGTAACTTTATAAATCCCTGCTCTTTTCTTTTTTCTGATGGATGTGTGAAGTCTTGAATACTCTTTGTCTTAGATTGTTGCCAACAAAACTAATCGTCATAACTGTTTTCTTTCTCTTTTTGTTAGAAAAAGCTTGAATATTTCCTCTGAAATGAAACTTATTTATGATTTGATTATGTATCTGGGATTTTGTAGCTCGTGGATTATGCCTTTATCAGTGTGTTTCTTTTTGTTTTTTATTTGTTTGAGAGTGTACCTATTTCGTGTTCAATATAGCCGTAGTTGTGTGCCATATGGTAGTTTGTGTTTATTTCTGTCTCATGGTCGTCAGCTCTGATAATGAGTGGGAATTTTTCTACTCTGTTTAACAATGCTCTGAGAGCAACTTGTTTACGCGAGTTGGGGTGTGCGGAAGTTTAGTGGATAACAATGATTGTGTTTATTGGTTTTCTGTGAACATTAATATCAGAGTCTGGTGTTAGTTATTGTAATGTCCAAAAATTTTATTTTATTGTGTTTTTGTGCAAGTTATTGAATCTGGTTAGCAAGGTGTCTATTTCCTCTCCGATTCCATCGTATATCATGAATATATCGTCTACATTTCTGCAGTAGTGGATAATTTTCTGAGTGGTGCTGTCATTACATCACAGAAGTTTATTTTCGATGTCACTGATAGTGAAACCCTGTTTTTCAGTGTTGTGTTTTACAGTTAACAAGCTCGGAAGAGAAATGGTGCCACCTTCAAATACCAGAAAAAATGAACTCCTTAACATGAAAAAAGTGAGTTGATAAAACATATTTTACAGTCAAATTGGTAGTCAATTGAGATATCATCTCGCATAGGCTATCTTCTTGTTTATCAAAGGTTTATTGCTACAGGCAGCAAAATTTAGTTACTGTAAAACTGGAAAAAAATTTTGAAAGTTTTGTAATGCCAGAATCGCATGAAGATGAGGAGCAGCCTCTACAATATAGCCAACTATGACTGGAGAGAACACAGAAAATATTGTGGCGAAGGAGAATCAAAGGTTACGTTTCATCGGCAGAACGCTTCGAAGATGCATCAGCTCCACCAAAGAGACTGGCTACATCACACTTGTGCGTCCTCTCCTAGAGTACTGTTGCCCCTAGTGGGACCCTCAGCAGGTGGGATTGACGGAAGACATTGAGAAGGTTCAGAGAAGGGCAGCTCGTTTTGTTCTATCACGTTACGGGGGGAGGGGGGGAGCGTCACGGAAATGTTGCACGAATTGGGGTGGAAATCATTAAAAGAAAGACGTTATTCATTGCGGCGTGATCTGTTTGCGAAGTTTCAATCACCGACTTTCAGTTCTGAATGTGAAAATATTTTGCTAGCACCCACCTACTTAGGGAGACATGACCACCCCAATAAAATAAGAGAAATCAGATCGAAAACGGAACGATTTAGGTGTTCTTTCTTCCCGCGCGCTATTAGAGAATGGAATGGTAGAGAAAATTTATGAAAGTGGTTAATAAACCCTCTGCCAGGCACTTGAATGTGATTTGCAGAGTATCTATGAGTATCTATGTAGATTTTAGATGTAGAACAAACAATATTTACAAATGTAAAATGTTTGTGACTGGTAGCGATAATATAAGTAACCTGTTAATTAGTCACATACAGTCAGGTTCGAAAAGCAGTCATTATGTTTTTAAATTACTTTTATTCTTTTTCATACCGTGCCCTGTTTACATTGACGAATAACCGGTCGTTTAATGCTTTATGTACTTCAGATTTCACACACAACCCGTTTACATAGGCTCCTAAAACCGGATTTCGCAAATCGATTTCCCAGTCCGCTTTTGGTTGGTCATGTAAACACTCCAAAATAGATTCTGGAAATCGGCGACTATAAAGCGGTTTTCCACATCCACAATCGGTTTTGGAGTCCATGTAGAATAAACAGTTTTTTAAACGTGCTTGGCTTGCCAGGTTGCACCGTCTGGTTAAGAAATTTCGGTTAACATGAACAGAGTGAACTTTTCTACTGTCTAATGCAAGAATAAATATTAAACTAAACATTCTCCTCTATAAACGTAAGCATTACGTGACTAGTGAGGCAGTGTATAAATGGTTTAATTCATCCTTAACTGGAAGAGTGCAGAAAGTTGAAATAGGTGGATCAGGTAAACTGGAAAAATCAGCTGATTTCTCAGACTGGTAAGCTATCAAGTATGGGGACCAAAGGATTAGATCTTAGATACTTTGCTCTTCTTGATATATATTATTGATCTGCCATTCTATGTTGACGAAGATGGAAAGCTAGTTCATTTTGCTAATGCTACAAGTATAGTAATTACAGCTGACAAACTGATGAAACTTTGAGAAAATTATGTGGTTCTCTACAAACGGACAATAATTGCATTTTGACAAAACACAGTATATACAGGTCCATACGGTAAATGGCATGACACCATTAATTAATATAATCTATGAACGGAAGTCTGTAGCTCAGGTAGAATATTCAAAGTTTTAAGGTGCACACATTGATAAAAAAGTGAACTGAAAGCAACACATTGATAATCTGCTGAAAAGTTTTTGAACAACTTATGCTGTTAGGGTAATTCCCAATTTTGGTGAGAAACATTTCAACAAATTAGCCTACTAAGCCTATTTTCATGGCAACGTACTTTTCTGTAACTCATTATTGAGCGAAAAAAATATTGATTGCATAGAGACGTGTAATTTGAATATTTTGTGGAGCCTACCCGATACCATCCTGCAGAACCTTATTTACGGATCTAGGGATTTCCACAGTAGCTTTATATATAGTCAAATATGAAATTTGTTTTTAATAACCCTACCCAATTCAAAACTAATAGCAGTGTACATAGCTACGAAAAAAGATTATCTACATTATTCAAGGCTAAATCTAACTTTGTAATAGAAGGGGGTGAATTATGCAGCCACAAAAGTTTTTTGCCACTTACCAAATAACGTCAATTTCTTTTCATTTAGGCTGCAGCCTTGTATATGTCTTTTAATGACATATTGATAATGCAAATGATACCAAAGTCCTGCTTAATATGTTAGATGTGGCTCTGTGACCATCGTCAGGCTATCTACGGACAAAGATTTTAGGTAAAAATGATTATAATAGAGCTACTTACAATTTTGGTATATTTTTTCGTGACATATTACTTCACACTTACTTAGATACTGAATAAAATTACAACTCCACGATAAAGTATGGACGTAACTATGGACTAATATGTTAGGAAAAAGCATACCATAATTGTAAGTAGCTTTACATCAATCATTTCAACCTAAATCTTTATCCGCAGATAGCCCGACGATGGCCATAGAGCCCAAATGGGCCTATTTCTGTATTTTATGCAATTATATAACATCTGTCACATAAAGCAGCATTTTTATATCATTTGTATTATTAAATAACATCAAATCTCTTAATAGACAACCAGCATTTAAATACAAATTAAAAGAATTTCTGAATGACCACTCCTTCTACTCAGTAGATGAAGTTTTCGGCTACAAAGAAATTAGTAATTTTTCAAAAAATCTTTTTGTCGTGTAATGTTATCTTTTACTAAACTGATTCGTTGCACATCATTAGGAAATCACATATTCACGATCTATGGAACAAGTATTACTCTGACCCAGTAATTTCCAACCTGTGGGTCGAGACCCCTGGGGATGGGGGGTTCGCGGTCGCAGGAGGCTGCAGTAGCTGCATGTTCGATAGCAAATCTACATTTCGTGACGATCAGCTACTGTGGCAGAAGTGCTACAGTGAAGTGACAGGGTTACGTGAAAGTCATCCGTAGATGAAAAATAGGCTTTGTTGTGATATGTTTCGGGTTGGCCTTATTCAGAAATTAACGTTGTCACAGGTATAAGATGTACCTATGCCACTTTTGATTTCTGATGATGGACCGACCGAAACACGAAACAGTGAAGCCATTTTCCCACCTCTTGATGACTTGTTAATTAAGCGGATTAAGAGCGTTCGTGCAGTACTGCAATAGTTATTTACAATGGTCGAAATCTTGTTGTATGTCTTTGTCATACGTTCAATTGTTGTTATGTCAGGAAAACAAATAATCACTAACTAACATTATTTTTAATAAATACATAACAATACCTTATTACTACTGGATCATAATAGTTCTCAGTCGATAACGAATTTTTGATGCAACTAATAACAATACAATTTTATTAGTGGATCGTGGTAGGTTGATGCTGGTTAAAGGTTTTCAGTATCCCTTCGAAGATGTCAAAATTTTATGAGCGTCCTTGAAATATTCAGAAGTGATGGATCAGCTTTGGTGATTTCATTTTCGAACGTGACAACATGACGCCACATATTACATATTGAAATTTCTTATTCGTCACAGTAAAAGCATACATCAAATACTTGTAGTCATAAGTATTTTTTTTTTTTCACTTTTGATGTTATTCCGCTACTGTAACTTTCACAGACTTGAATGGCTGCGCAGATTTTAGATATATCTAAGACAGAAAATTAAATACTTTGCCTTTGGAAACAACGGCACAGCTTTATTACGATCTTTGGGTGGGGGTGGGGGGTCGTCGGACATTTATACTCCGAAAGGGGGTGGTGGGTTAAAAAAAAGTTCAAATGTTTGTAAATATATCGGACCAAACTGCGTGGTCATCAGTCCGTAGGTTACATACTACTTAAACCTAGGTAAACTAACCTAAGGTCAACACACGCACCCATGCCCCAGGGAGGACTCGAACCTCCACGGCGAACTACCACGCGCTCCGCAGCGAGACGCTTTAAACGGCTCGGCTACTCCACCGCGGCAGTTCAAAAAGGTTGAAAAACACTGTTCTAACTTAATATATTCTTGAATCTGTGTATTTAATTAACGAGGAATAGGAGTTTGGGCTGTAAATTAGAAACGGAAACAGCTATTTCTCAGGCGCCATATTGAGGGGCGGATTAGCCGTGCGCACTGGGGCATCGTGCTGCGGTGCCCGCAGCCGATCGCCGTCTGGGGTTCGAATCCCCCCTCGGGCATGGGTGTTTGTGTTGTTCTTAGGTTAATTTACCTTAGTTTAAGTTCTTTGTAAGATACGGACAAATGATCAAGCAGTTGATTTCGATAGATTTACAAACATTTGAACATTTTCAGGCGCCATATCTGAGTGGAATAGGAAATCGCCGCTGTGCAATAGCCGTGCGCACTAAGAAACATTGCTGTGATTCACCTGACCGTTAGCCGTCGGAGGTTCGAGTCTTCCCTCGGGCATGGGTGTGTGTGTTGTTCTTAGGATAAATTATGTAATACTTAAGTTAAGGAACCGTTGATTACTGCATTTAGGTCCCGTACTTTACAAATATTTGAACTTTACATTTTATCGACTTTTTTCTTTGCTAGGAAATCCGATAATGGCCTTAACATGTAAACACCACAGCGAGAAACGTTTCACGACATTCGGTTTTCGTTTTCTGGGAGATGCGTTGCACGTCAAATAGTGAGTATGTGGGCACGATGCGGCCCCAGTGTCAATGCGGCAAACTTCCCTAGCTGGCGCATTCCACAGCAGCTGCAAGTGCGCGTTGCCGACGTCGCAGATGTAATCAGGTCGCCTATACGGCCGCAGTTGGTCGGTATAAACTAAGGCTTATAGCGGCCAGAAGATCGGTTCACCGATTCCAAACCAGAAGATTCACTTAACAAGAACAAGTCTTCTGGGCCGGACTATACACCATTAAGATTTATATATGATTATGCTGAAGCGATAGCTCCTTACTTAACAGCCATATTCAACCGCTCTCTCAAGGGAGGATCTGTACCAAAAGATTGGAAAGTTGCACAGGTCACACCTATGTTCAAGAGTTGTAGGAGTAACCCACTAAACTACAGGCCTATTTCATTGACGCCAATTTGCAGCAGGGTTTTGGAACATATCCTGCATTCAAATATTATGAATTATCTCGAACAGAATGACCTATTGTCCCAAGGTCAACGCGGATTTGGAAAATATCGTTCATGCGAAACACAACTACCCCTTTACTCCCACGAAGTAATGGGTGCTATCGACAAGGGTTCGCAAATTGATTCCGTATTCCTTGATTTCCAGAAGGCTTTTGACACCGTGCCGGCCGCGGTGGCCGAGGGGACTGAGGCGCTCCAGTCACAGTCTGCACGGCCACTACGGTCGGGGGTTCCAATCCCCCCTCGGGCATGGATGTTTGTGCTGTCCTTAGTATTAGTTAGTTCATATATAGTTTGTAAGTTTAGGGACTGATGACCCCGTAGTTAATACCCATAAGCTATACAGACATTTGAACATTTGATTTTGACACCGTACCTCACAAACGGCTTTTAATCAAATTGCGTGATAATGTTATATCGCCCCAAATTTGCGACTGGATAGGGGATTTCCTGTCAGAGGACACAGTTCGTAGTAATCGATAGTAAGGCATCGATTAAAACAGATGTGATATCGGGCGTTCCACAGGGTAGTGTTATTCATCATCTATTGGTCATTATTTACATAAACGATTTAGGGGAGAATCTAAGTAGCTCTCTTGGGCTGTTTGCAGATAACGTCGTCATTTACCGTCTAGTAATATCATCTGAAGATCAAAACCAACTACAGAACGATCTGAATAAGGCATCATTACGGTGTAAAAATTGACAATTGACTCTAAATAACGAAAAGTGTGAAGTCGTCTACATGAGTACGAAAAGAAATCCATTAAACTTTGTTTACAAGATGAATCAATCAAATGTGAAGGCCATAAAATCCACAAAATACCTAGGAATTACTATTCAGACTTAAACTGGAAAGAACACGTAGATAATGTCGTGGGAAAGGCGAACCAGAGACTGCGTTTTATTGGCAGAACCCTTAAAAGATGCGACAGAACTACTAAAGGAACTGCATACACTACGCTTGTCCGTTCTTGTTTGGAGTATTGCTGCCCAGTGTTGGATCTCTATCAAGTGGGTTTGACGGAGGACATTGAAAGAGTGCAAAGAAGGGCAGCTCGTTTCGTATTGTCACGATAAAGGGGAGACAGCATTACGGAAATTATACAGGATCTGGGATGGGAATCATTACAACAACGGCGCTTATCGCTGCGGCGTGGGCTACTTACGAAACTCCAATCGCCAACATTCTCCTCCGAATGCGAAGATATATTGTTGACCCTCAGTTACATAGGTAGAAATTATCATCAGAATAAAATACGAGAAATCAGAGCTCGAATGGAGAGATTCAAGTGTTCTTTCTTCCCGCGCGCTATTCGAGAATGGAATGGGAGATATATAGTTTAATGGTGGTTCGATGAACCCTCTGCCAGGCACTTAAATGTGATTTGCAGAGTATCCCATGTAGATGCAGAAACTGAGTGTAATTATCTCCCTTCTTCCAGATACTGAATACACGTTTTCTGACACTAATAAATTTGATATGGTATTAAAAATAAACTCGTTCACGAACTCATTCTCCCGAAGCCATATTCTCTTTGTTTTCAATCTGAAGATTGGTTGGCAGCAAGTCTTGTCGTTCGCACTTCTCTGTTCTCGAGTAGCTTGTTCATTTTCTGATATGGTTCCAGTCCTATATCACAAATGTTTGTAATCCTAACGGACCAAACAACGTTGGTCATAAGTCCCTAGTGTTACAAACTACATAAACTAAGTTAAACTAACCTAAGGTCAACACACACATACATGCCCGAGGGATGATTCGTGCCTCCGACGCAGGAGGCCGAACGATCCGTAACGTGGCGCTCCAGACCGCTCGGCTACTCCCATGCGTCATCCTATATCCTTTTGAATCTGTTTTAAGTACTGCAATGTACGTCTTCCTCTGCCTCTTTTTCCTTCTACCATTACTTTCATAACAATGAAAATATAACTAACTGTGCCTATACAGATGACCTATTAACTTGGCTCTTCTCTTCAGTATCGTTTTCAAGAGTGCTCTTTTTTCTCCGATTCTTCTAAGAATTTCTTCATTTGCCATCTTTGTCGTCCAAGGGATTTTCTGCATCCTGCTCCAACACCACAATACTAATGCTTCTAGTATTCTCTTGTCGCAAATGCCGAGTGTCTCCAAGTTTCGGAGCAATACAATGGCACACTCCAAACATAGGATTTTATAAATGCTTTTCTTGTAAGAAGCATCCGTTTATTGTTAAAGGGTATTTTAGCTTGTGCAATTCTACTCTTTATGTGTGCTGAACTTGTGCCATCTGGTGTGATTTTACTTCCTAAGTAGGTGAACACATTAAACTGCTTCCGTGGTATATCATTAATCTTATTGTCAGTTGTAATTTGATCGCGGCTGCATACCATGATCTCTGTCTTCTTTGTGTTGATTTTCATGTTATGCTTATTTGGCAGGATCTCATTCATTCTTAATAATGCCTTTTGCAGATTTTCTTCACTGTCTTCAATGATGGCTATATCATCCATAGACTCTTTACATTCCTTTATTCCCTCCTCACTATACAAGTTGACGAGCGCTGGTGATAAATTTCATCCTTGCGACATTATTCTAATATAATTAGCAATGACACGAGGAACGGAACCGCAAAAGGTTTAGAAGTAACCATGCACATACGTATGTTTTCCACCTGCAGTATTCACGTACATGAACATGTAGCTACTTCATATGCTCAGTGATGGTAGTTGCAAATAGGCAAATTACATGACTACAGAAGCATACCATATCTCGCATAAAATACTTGACAACTTTGAAGGCAATACAGTCAAAACGTAAGGTCTAATTTATCTAGTATCACAACTGTGACTACTGAAAAATATAAATAATTCAAAATTTCTTCGGTGTCAATGATGTCCACCTGTGGAGCAAGATGTCCTGCACCTCCGAATGTGTCTGTCCTGCTGCTTTCTAGAAGAAGTCAAAGCACTTCCTTCTGTGACAACACTATCTTTAAAAATTAGAATCTCACGTCAACATCTCCTCACTCAAACAGTAAGGCCAATGCTCCTTTCTTCCTCCAGATAGGCTGCATTCTCTTATCTCTATGAGTTACAATATCTCTGGTGAAGTATGTTATTTGCAATATTCGTACAGTCTGAATTATGCATTCCAAGAAAATCTCATGGGTTATACAAAATAAATTGATGCTAACTCACATTAATACTTAGATCTTACAGTTCTTAACTCATAATTCAACAAAAAGTGACAGTTTTATGACACAGAATGGGCATACGACAAGTGAGAATGGACAGTTCCCATTTCTAAGCGTTCAGATAGTAAGTTATCGTGGAATGCCTGTGTTTGGAATCCCTTTTAATAAGTAAGTACTACATTTACCATTACAACTGTATCAGAAGTAAGTGATGATTCAACTTGAATACTAGTTTACCTTGCTTACATTCATTTGCTGATTCATATGGTATTACTTTTAAAGGTTAAATATAGGTACATATTGTGTTCAAACGGGCATTTCGAGGAATACGTGGTAAACTCGCGATTAAACAGAAATTGAATCTGTCTTTGGATCATACTGTAATGGGTCTTGTGCAGTAAAGCTTGCAGTTTTCTGCGGCATCCGTTTTCAATAAGCTATCACAAGAAATTTATTTAAAATCTTACTACTGTTCTACGAACTTTCAAACTTGAACTAAGTAGTTGTATCATAACTTATTCTTTCGATTCTATAGAAAAATTCCTGGAAAACAAAAAATTAAGCTAATTTTCTATCTTACGTTGGTCAATTTTATTTTCCTTAGGGCTGTCCTGGGAATAGGATTCATTTTCAAAAAAAAAAAAAAAAAATGTTCAAATGTTTGTAGAGTCTATGGGACTTAACTACGGGGTCATCAGTCACTAAACTTACAAACTACTTATGAACTACTTACGAACTAGGACGGCACAAATATCCATGCCCGAGGGGGGATTCGAACCCCCGACCGTAGTGGCCCTGAAGACCGTGACTGAAGCGCCTCAGTCCCCTCGGCCACCGCGGCCGGCAAATTCATTTTCCTCTTAATACACTTCTGTTACAGTTTCATGAACTGAGATGTTTCATGACCATGTGAAGCTAATGTGGAGATCCCTAGATCGTTAAATAAGTTGTTGTTGGGTTTTGGAAGGGACTAAACTACAACGTTTATCAGTCTCTCATAAATAAGTTTCTGCAAGATCATCTTCGGTGGGCTCCACAAAATAGTCTAATCACACGCTTTTGTGCAATGAATACTTTCTGTCTCAATGATGAATAACAGCAAAATACATTGCCGTGTGACAGTAGTGAACAAAAGCAGGTTTAGTAAGCTAATTTATTGAGCTTCCTCAATCTGATCCTGAAACACACCGTATATTTAAATAAATAGGTAAAATAAATAAACATTAATTTTCGTTATGTCGTTTAACCATGAGTTATCATGTTCTCCTTTCCCTTTAATTTCCATTCGTTTTTCTCAGAACCACAATTGCAAGAACTTATAATTAATAATTCACCTAATCTAAATTACTAATGATTAATGCAACCTCTGACAATAAAGTTCGGTGAATAGTCTTCTAACATCGACGTGAATGAACTGTTAAGTACAGTTACCTAACCGTCCTTCAAAATAGTCCCATCACATAACTATACATCGCTGAACTTTGCGTTACATGTCCTGGAAACTTAGCACTTTGTATTCCTTTTGGATGGTGTTCCAAAGCCTCCTGACGTTTCTTTAGATGGCAGGAATATCGTTAAATCTTTTTTATTTCAAAGTGAGATTGAGCGTAGGGTGACTGTGGTTCATGTTATTATATTTCAGCAGTGAATTGTCTTGTCTTTGCTGCTTCGGCGAAGCTAATGCTAGATTTATCCATCTGGCAGTGTTATCTGTCAACAAAATAACACCCCAAGTAATAAATTACCTCGATACAAACGTCTACGTTGGACATAAAATACATGACATTCAAAAAAATACTTTGATCAAAAATTTTAAAACACATATTTTGATATTTAGTGCAGTGTATTATTCCAGAAAACACTGAATCTTAATTTTCCAAAACTGATTTCATAATATGGGAATGAAAATCGTATAAATGAAATTTCGTTGTGCAAACTGTTATAATCTTCTCGTGTTAAATTTCAAGCTAAATTTCGAGTTTCTGTAAAATATTACTAGTCTTGGGGACTTTATTTAAATTTGGCATGTTTTCTTCTTTCCTTTTCCAAGTGATATGACCCACGGCGTGTCAGCCACCTCTTTTCTTAATTTGTTTGTTATAAATCTCTCAATAGCTGTAGATATTATTTCTTTGAATGTAAGAAATATCTGATCTGCACTCACATTGTTCATTTCGAAAATCTTTAAATTCTCAATCAGGAAATTTTTACTGGAATTTTCTATCTTTTTGGAATAAATTTATTTTTCGTTTATTTTTGGTGGATCTGGTAATTTAGATATTCAGTCTCGCTAATCACAACTCTGTGTTCACTAATCTCTGTATCTGTTTTGATGTTGTTTATTAGCACTGGATTATTTGTTGCTAGGAGGTCAAGTACATTTTCACAACAGTTTACTATTCTAGTAGGTTCATGAACTAAGTTATCAAAGTAATTGGAGAATGCGTTCAGTACGATTTTGGACGATGTTTCATGCTTGCCTCCTGTTTAGAACATGTACTTTTTCCAACACAACGTGTGGAAGTTAAATTCCCCACCAATTAAAATTGTATGCTTCGGAGACGTATTTGAAATTTGATCCAAACTTTCCTTGAACGATTCTGCAATCGAATCTTGTCTCGGGGACTCTTTAAAAAGAACCAATTATTAATTTACTCCGGTTGTGTGGTATAGCCTTTATCAATACTAACTCAGAGGAACTATTTGCCCTCTGTATAAATTTTGGTTGAAATTATCTCAGGCTTTAGCCAGCTTTCGGTACTTATAATGATTTTCGCTTCTGCACTTTTTATTAGCTCTCAGAGTTCTGTTACTTTCCTTAGATAACTACAATTTACAACTGTTAGACCATAAGTTCTTAGAATTGTGTTCGTCCTATATGTAACCTGTACCCTGTAATGTGTTACAATGTCTGTAAACCTATTTGACCAGACAGCTATGGTCATGTCCCTCGACTTACAAACTACTTAAACTAATTTACACTAATGACTACACACACACACACACACACACACATACACACACACACACACACACACACACACACACACACACACACACACACATTCGTCCTGTGTGTAACCTATACCCTTTGATGTTCTCAAGCCTCAGTCGTGAACGTCCGCCCAGTTCCTAGAATGACGCCTTAGTCCACGCGGCCATTCAGCGCAGCGTACCATTTGCTACTCTAATCTTTTAGTGTGTTCCTGAGGCCCTTTAATGTAAAAGAAAAAAAATCGCTCGGTACACGCCACACGTACTCCGCTACCCGTGTAGGCGCGTCTTGTGTGTAATTGACGCCTGACCTCCTCACCAAAAAATTGTACACGTGATGCTTAATCATATACGTAGTCGTCTATACATTTATTGTGAAACAGTAGTTCTGTATTCGGGGTCACTGGGTTGCAAAGGTGAAAATCGGACATTAAGCACGGAATGACTTCATTGCTCATATAATGCGTTTCGGAATTTGTCAATTTTTGGATATCCAGGAACGATTGCTCATGGATATGGTGTTACAACTTTCATGTGTAACAGACGTTATTAGCAGACTGTTAAGTTTACATAACACGCAAAATAGTACCTTCAACAACTCACAAGCGTTAAAGCTGCAATTCTTCAAAAATAATTGTCAGTATCGAAGTTTATATTTCTCGCCGTTTTTAAAACATTTTGTTTTCCAGTTTCTCATATGCTGTCCAGCGAGTAAAGACAAGGATTTAATTGAACAACGAACTCAGGAGGCGAAAATAATATTGACTTTTCCTTCATATCGTGAGAGAACATGATGAAATGTTACAAAAGGAAAATATTTCCAAATGTTCCGAAAATACTATTTATTTATTTACTCGGTCACTAACCAGCTTTCGGCTTCTTAGGCGTTCTTCAAGTGACTGACAACTGAATGTCACAGACACATATTAAATAGGTCTTAGAAAGATAATAATACAGAAGAAACATATTTTAACACTGGAATGTTTTACATAAAGTGTTTATAGAAATTTTCTTCAACAAAATATAAAAACTATGTTGTTTATATGTACATTTCACTCAGATGAAATATATTATTTTATTATTCTGACAAACTGAATTTAAGAGAAAGATAGGTATGTTAAATTGGTGAGCAAGCACTAATGCGTCATCTGAAATGGGTACTAATATTATAAGGTACACATACATCTACCATTTCAAACAGAGATAATTCTGTAATTTACAGAGTTAGATCACGTTTCTGTTCATTGTGAGACAAGCTTTAAACGTCAGTTGAATGTTAACCTGAAAAATGGCGACTTTGTCAATTTGAGAATGATACTTAAAAACTGTCTGCCACTGAGCAGCAGCTTGTATCATACAAAACTAATGAAATAACGTAACCTTCATTCGATTCCCGATTCGAATAGCAATTCTGTCCACAACCACTACGCTTGTTCAAACTATTGGTAATAAGTGTCGAATTAGAGAGTATCAGATTTACTGCAAGCAGCACCTGATGTGTCCAATGGAGTTAGATCAGGATATTCAGCTGTGGAACGCACATTACCTTGACCAATTAAACCTTTCCCCGTTGTGCATCATTCTGCATAGGCCAATATATGGAAAGTTAGGATCCAGAAAATCAAGAATTTTTAGGGAGTTTGGTGGCCGCCTCTTATTTGAGCTCATAAGGTGAAAAGTTGTTTTTCTTTTCCTTAATCACTTCCTAATTTCGCACAGTTAGTAGTCAGTGACGTAAAGTGAAAATAATTGGATGTAAGTATTTGCGAAATCATATGTTTTATTATAGATTTTAACAGCATATATATGTTACTTTTTAGAATACTTCCTTCCAGAAAAAGTTAGCTGTTCGTCGTCCCTTATGTTTAATTTCTACTTTAATAATGTTTTGCCATGGGTAGTTTCGCCAATAGGTAGTTGAAGTGAAAAAGGATGCAGCAGAAGCTGGAATTACACCACAGATGGTCCACAACAGAGGAGAGTTCAGAAGCAGAGTTGACAGCATCAAATCATTTCGAGAGGAACCACCAAACACAAGACCCAAACGGATCATTTCTGAGGAGAAGAGAAAGAAATAGAAGCGAACGAATGAAGAGGTTTTTGGAGGAAAAGAGAAGAAAAGCCAAAAAGTGTTCAGTTTCTTGCGGTCCATAATTGGCCAAGTTCAAATAAATAAAAATAAAAATTGTCACAGGATAAAGCAACATACAACGGGATCAGGCAAATAGATAAAAGCTCAATCAAGTGTTTGACCCTAGACTTGGTTGATCATTAATTGGAAATTCCCGTCGTTTACAAGAGAAGGGCACTGTAATGTCAGATGCTAGGCAACAGTTTTCGTTCCCCAAATATTCACACCAGTTGCAGCTTGTAAATCTATGATATTGTTATACACTTTTCCGACTAGAAACCTCGTCCTATTCAGTTGTGTTCAATTTCCTGAGAAGCATTACAATAGGACCTTCTTTCAAAGTCAACACACACGTAGGTAGACCGCTCATTCAAGTCTCATCGAAAATTTGTGGGAAACTGTAAACTTAACTTTCTTCTTCCGTTATGTTCACACACGTGTAAGATCTTGAATTTCTTGGAAGTAGATCTGAAACTACCCTATTAATATGATCATGGTGTTCGTGTTTTGGTGCACGAATGCAGTAGCGTAAAGATTCAAACTATCATGAGAGGATGAAGATGGTTATTTGTCACAAATTACACTGACGATCTATGTATTTGTAAGTACTGAGGAAGACAAGTCGATCAAGTTCTTATCGTTAAAATGATATTCACCTTTCCATATTTTTAAGAGGAAGTCTACAGATTCACAATCAAACACTCACCTGGAAGTTGAGTTAAAGGTGCTCTCATAGCTTTCTTCAGAATCAATCAATGCAAGTGTTTAATAGCACAAGGGAAACAACTAGATTCGGTCAGCGTTCTTGGACTAAAAAGAACTGCATATCTTAATTAGCACCGAAGATTTAGTCAATAAAAGCGATTAAAATAATCACAGCAAAGGCAGAAGGATATCACTTTGAGTATACATAATGGCAGGGTTAAGTGCATTCTATTACTTGATGATAAATCTGTGGATGAATACTTTTCGGTTGAAAGAAAAATGAAGGAAATCAGACGGGTGGAAGGCCTGGCCGACTGACTTTAGTTTGCATCCATTTTTTCAAGTATATAAGAAGGAAAATGATAAATGTAAGAATTTTTCGTTTTGATATTTTCGAAACTTTTCGGAACGCATCTTGAATTAAAATAAAAACACAGATTTTAATTAATCCCTTTCAATTATTCACTCGTCTTCTCTCTTTAAGGGTAGAAATGGAAATATTATACATGATATTTTTAACTCGGACCAATGCCCATTATTTTGACTATTGGAATATCTGACTTAGCCCTTTCGGTCACGAATTATTTGTTTCCTGGAAAAAAATCATGGCTTTGTTATCCTGTTCTTCATATTGAATTATGATTTTCAGATGTACAAAATATTCCGAGGATACAACGCAGCCGGCCGCGGTGGTCGAGGAGACTGAGGTGCTTCAGTCACGGTCTGGGTCGGGGGTTCGAATCCCTCCTCGGGCATGGATATTTGTGCCGTCCTCGTTCGTAAGTAGTTCATAAGTAGTTTGTAAGTTTAGGGACTGATGACCCCGTAGTTAAGTCCCATAAACTTTACAAACATTTGAACATTTGATACAACGCATTCCCCTATGAGGACATTGTGGTCAAGTGGGTGCCGCATACGTCGAAAAGTCAAAGTATTTTATTTGATTTCATTTAACCAAAATTCAAAAATTTCAGAAAGCTTCCTTACATAATCTATGGTTTTACACTGTAAAGAATGATAATCAAAGAAACATTTTTATTTCTAGCCAGACATAAGTCAGTGTTACATTCTGCACAATAAAATTTGGTTTTGCCTTTGCAACCCGGTTTCTTACACCTGCCAAATGATTTTTTGTCACTGACTGCTGGAAGATGTCCAACTGATAAAGGCCACTTATAGAAGAGGAAGTTATAGAACTCCTTAATTCATCTGAAATTGATGCTCTATCTGACGCTCCCGGTGATAATTTTGAATAAGAGGGCAATCCTGAAGGTAATGTAGACATTTACTACCATACGGTGTATTTCAGCTGAGTAGCCTCGACTCAAAGCCCGTTAACTGCTCCATAAGTGACCCAGATAATCGCGACACAGTCGTCCCATCCAAACGACAATGCAATAACAGAGATAATGTTATTGTTTCGTAAGAATTTGTTACAGCGCAGCCAACCTAAAGCTGAAAAATATCCATACTAAGGTAACTTTGAATGTCTAGATTTTCACATGCTTTGCATCCGGACATGGCACGGCGACAGCCACGCTTATTGGGTATTTAACGGGCTTTGTATCCAAAGACAACATGCAATAATCTGAAAATTTTCGTCTCTTTTTGACCCGGGGCATTGTGAAATCACCATAAGAACAGCGAAATAATTTCCCAAATTTCTATATTATTACAACCATTCAGTCACAAAGTACTCATATGGAGACATGAATAAGATATAAATATGTCACTTATTATTCATTCTGAAAGACAACTTTAGTTATCACCTTCACGAATGCACCTTTCTACGCACAAAATGATTTGTCTTTCTACCTAAACGTAGACGTTGTTGACTGCCTGATTGGAGGTACAAACATTAGTGGGAAGCGTCCATGTGACTAGAGTTTTGGCGATTCGTGAATGAGTCGTTCATTTGAACAAATACAAATAAAGAATCGTAAGAATCGAATCGTCGTTCAAAAGAATTGTCTGTCTCGTGACGATTTCAAGATCCAACGATTCATGATTCGAAGGCATCTGGTGAATCGTGCAGAATGATTACGAAAGCCAAAAAACAGTCAAGGAGGAGGACGTGTATGAACAAACGAAGCACAGAAAGAAGATAGTGAGCCGTTAATTATTATTCACGAATTACAGATGACAGAAACGAAACGCAGCGAAATACACAGCTGCCGATACCCAAGATATCAAAGTATGATGAAAAATTACGTACTTCTTATGCGTTGCAGATGCAGCGCAAGACACACACGTCGTTTATACGGTTTATATGTAATATATTTAAACGAGCAATTCTTGCACATTTATATTTCGCGTATCCCGGAAACGGGATTATATTGTAAAGGCCCTGTTGAGTGTTTAGAGAGGTTTTTGCTTTTTGAGTTCATCTACATAGTTGTAGTTTTTGTAAAGACTCAATTTTACAAAATTATTCTTTTTATATAAAAACGCGATTTTAAACATCTCGAAAATATTTTTTATTATTTACATTTTTGTCTATCATTCCCAAAGAACCGATTTTCCACAGAGAAACATTTTACATGAAAACGAGAATTTCTTGTATCTCGAATAAACTTTAGTAAAATGTTCAAATGTTTGTATAGCTTTTGGGAATTAACTACGGGGTCATCAGTCCCTAAACTTACAAACTACTTATGCACAAGCTAATACTAAGGACGGTTGTTATTTGAAGTCTGAACTTTACGAACCATAAATATTTAAAATAATCCGATTCTGATATTGTCCCCTTTTTGGTATTCTGTAAGAATCGTGCCGTCACAGACCAGAAAGAATCATGAACGAATCGTATGAATAGATTCACAAGGTTAGATTACAATGCCATCTATGAGCAGGATGTAGAATTTAAGAATTGTGCCATTGCAGACTACAAAGAATCAAAGAAGAATCGTGAACGAATTGTATGAATCGATTCATGATGAGGTATTGAATAGCAAGAATCGATTCCTGAAAAAGAATCGTATTGCCCAACTCTACATGTGACTGTATACAGTCACTTTTGTCTTGTGGTACCACAGTTTGGCAGGATATGTCGACACAGTTTTCAAATAAACTCTTTGCCTGTGACATTATGAGGACAACAATCGCAAATGGTAAAATGTAACGGATTTTGATATATTAAGAATTTGTTTTTGTGGTGGAATGCAAGGAGAAATTTGGAGAGGGAATTAAAGTCCAGGGGGAGGGATTAAAAACCTTGCGGTTTGATGACGACAAAGTAATTGTGTCAGAAACAACAAAAGCCTTGGAAGAGCAATTAAGCGGAATGGACAGTGACTTGAAAGGAAGGTATAAGATGAATATTAACAAGAGTAAAACAAAGGTAATGGAATGTAGTTACTGAAGAAATTAGATTAGGTAATGAGACAATAAAAGTAGTAGATGAGTTTTGGTATTTAGGTATAAAGACAACTTCTGAGGGCCGAATTAAAGTAGACATAAAATGCAGAATGGTTACGGGAAGACAAGTGTTTCTGAAGAAGCAAAATTAGTCGACATCCAATATTAGTTTAAATGTTAGGAAGTCCTTTGTGAAAGTATTTGTCTGGAGTGTAGCACTGTATGGGAGTGAAACGTGGACGATAAGGAGTTCAGACAAAAAGATGATAGAAGCTTTTGAAATGTGGTGCTACAGACGAATGATTAAAAATAGATAGGTAGGTGCTTACCGGATTGGGGAGAAATGGAGTTTCTGGCATATCCTGACTAAGAGAAGGAATAGATTTGTGGGACACATTCTGAGACATCAAGGAATCATCAGCATTAAAGCGTATGGGGTAAAAATCGTAGAGGCAGACCGAGGGACGAATACAGTTAGCATATTCAAAAGAATGTAGGTTGACGAACTTATTCTCGGATGAAGGACAGGGTAGCGTTGAGAGCTGCATCAAACCAGTCTGCAGACTGAACTCCACAACAACAACAACAACATGCTAATTTACTGAGTAGTATGTCACCAATATTTGCAGTGATCGTAATAGCATGTGTAGCTAAACTGAAATGTGTAAGCAGATCTTCAATGTGTGTTTTTTTTTTTTTTTTTCAGTTCAACCCCTCCTCATTGCATACAGCAAAAAGTTTCGAATATTCTACCTTAGCTACAGATTTCTGATCAAAGTCTATGTTTACTAATTGTGTCATTTCATTTACTGTATGGAACTGTATATATTGTGTTTTATCAAAATTTAATGAGAGTCCATTTGCACAGAACCACTTAATGTATTTCTGAAAGAGGTTGTTTACAATTTCACCAATTAATTATTGTCCGTCAGGCTTGATAACTATACTTGTACCATCAGCAAAAAGAACTAGATTTGCATCTTCGTGAATATAGAAAGGCAATATATATTAATGCAATATTATGGCGATATATATTAAGAACAGCAAAGGATCCAAGACCGAACCTTCTGGCACCTCATTCTTGTCCTATTCATACCACAATACTTAAGCAAATCTAGAAGATTTCCATGATTTCACAATCAAAAGCCTCTGAGAGATCACAAAAAATCCCAACAGGTGATGTCCTGTTGTACAGAGCATTTACTTATTCATTAGTGAAAGTACATATAGCACTTTCTGTTCAAAAGCCTTTCTGAAAACTAAACTGACATTTTGTTGGAACTTCACTTTTACATATGTGTGAAGATACTCTAGAATACATTACTATTTCAAGATTTTTGGATAAGGCTGTTTGTAGTGAGATTGGGCAGTAGTTGTTGACATCAGAAGAAAAAAAATATTTGAAAATCTCTCACAACGCACAACTTTGGAGGGCTGCTTTGGATTACTGAAAGAACCTGTGTCATATACTGTAACGAGCTGTGCACTACGATTAGAAAGGTCATTTTCAACATTTATGTTTTTAAACATATCTTGATATATAAAAAAGTGAACTATAAATGTGCAGCTGACCTTTAGTACACGAGTAGGAATCAGATGTCAAATTCAAAGAACCGAGTAAGACTTCCCGGTCATTTTTCCTGTTACATTCTTTCTGTGAATCGACATTAAAATCCCCGAAAATAATAATTAGCTTTCCCTTATCTGACAGATAACACAACAAGGCATCCAAGGTTTCTCAAAATAACTGAAAGTTCCCTGCAGGGGACCTATATACTACAACAATTATAAGAGTTCTCATTCAGGCACATGCTTCAATATGTTGCTCTACACAAAACGGAATTATTCCCAAGAATCTAATATTGCCAGTAATTCACCAACCGACAATGAAAGCCTACATTCTATTAACAATGTTCTTGTGTTTCTGCAGTCAGTGTTAAAAATTTTACTGAACTGCAGTAACTGTATTAATCGAATTCTGATTAAAGTCATTGTTTTTAGCGAAGTTACATAACAGCATTTCATTACTGGTCAAATAGGTATTCAAATTTGAGTGAAAGTGACTAATTATGAATTTTACTGTGTAAGTAATCAAATAACAACTCTTGAATAATTGATAATTAAAGTAATTTATCTTTAAATAATGTCAAATATCAGTATTTTACCTACTAGAAAATCAAATACTATGTGCAATGAGGTAAACAATCCTTAGACAGAGGCAGTGTTTGTCATGTTAAGCAACGAAAGTAAAATACAGATTAATATGAAAGCAAGTATTTCACTGCAAAAGATAATGACGACTTGTAACTTTTTGTCAGTCGCAGACCAAACGCAACAAGCATTACGGTGATATAATTACTTTGCAGCGCTCGCAACTATGGAGGTGCAAGTAGTTCTGGTTGTAACCATGTACTTACCGTAAAGTAGTTTCTATCTGAAACTTCTTGGCAGATTAAAATTGTGTGCCGGAACCGGGATTCGAACCTGGAACCTTTGCCTTTCGGGGACAAACGGTCTACCGGCTAAGCTACGCCGGCACGCTTCGTCCTCACAATTTTACTTCCGCCAGAACCTCGCCTCCTACTTTTCATTCTGGAAACATCGCAAGGGTTGCGTTATTTAACTGCAATGGATGTTTCACTTTTATGTATCTATGCTTAGGGCCTTTAGCTTTGGTCCTGTTCCGGAAAGTTTCAGTGGGTAATAACTATCTTAATTCCCGCTCCTTCGCACGCACAGAGTGGATAGTCTGCATTTGTTGTTTCTACTTCTAAATATAAATTTTAATAGATTTATCTTTAAAAATGCTTTCCTAATCAAGTATTTTGATACAACTTGCCACCCCCTATTGCATCACTGATGGCAGAATTCAAAACATAAGGAAACACATTTATTTTTTAATTCTAACCAAGGTTACAAATCCAAATTTTCGCATTTCTAGCCTCAAAATAGTTTTAGTAGCACCATTAAAAGATTTTCCCTTATTTCACCCGCTCAGTGGTTGAATTAAAAGAAAATAGAAACTTGTGGTTTTAAAATTACAATCAAAAGATCTAAATCCCAAGTTTTGTATTTCTTGCTTCAGAATTGCCTGAATAACAAAGTATTAAAAAAACCGTTCATTCCCCATTCCACCTCCTTAGGGATGGGAATATCGAAAAATCGCTGATTCCTACAGTGTAAGATAAACAACGTCAACAAATTTCAAGTTTATATCGTCTGTAGATTCACTTTTCAGCGCCGATTCTGTCTTTTAGAAACGGATCGAGAACGCGAAAATTATTTATTACGCTTTGGCATTTTTCTTGGTAGTTTTACTTTCCAAACTGCATTATGCACTTAATTTTCTATATTCCTACGCTTTTGTAGGAAAACAACTGAAAAATGTTCATCACGTTTCACTGTATATAACCTCTTTGCTATTATAGTGTCAAAAGTCATCACTGTCCTTCAGTCAGAATTTTATATAAGCTGACGACTTTCAACCACTGCATCTTCCACCCTCTACAACAACAAAGAGAGATCGTTCGTCTCCATTGTGTGGTTTTTGCTGAAGAGCAAAGTATTGATACTCACGCGTAGAATTTTATATAAGTCGCTAACTTTCAACTCCCATATCTTCCACCCCTCTACCATCATAGTGCACAATGGGATACTGATACCTGCTACCTCATAAAAACACTATTCGTTTGTGACGTTTAGTTTTGGCTGCAGAGTGAAATGTAGACACAAACACCTCAATATATATATATATTGAGATTAGACAGAATCAACAAATAATAATAATAATAATAATAATAATAATACCTGCCGATGTTACCCCATCGTCGGCATTTATCTAGATGTCCTTTCGCTATGTACCTAACATCGTCAGAGGTTAAAAGGAAACCCATTTGTGCAGCCTATAAAATAGCACAGTGGAGTGTGTTCTCTTGAATGGTACTTAAAGACAGAAAACATTCCAGTCTCTAGAGCGTTTGTATTATTATCTTTATTCTCTAACGTTGATTTGTTTAATCCGATTTGCTAGCAGCCTTTCTGCACGATAGCCGTTCTGATCTTGTAGCAGCAACCGCCTTTTCAGCATTTTTAGGATCATAATTGCGCCTCGGAAGAGCACAAAATCAAATGTTCAAATGTTTATAGAGCTTATGGGACTTAACTACGGGGTCATCAGTCCCTAAGCTTACAAACTACTTACGAACTAGCTAAAACTAAGGACGGTACAAATATCCATGCTCGAGGGGGGATTCTAACCCCCGACCGCAGTGGGACGGGCAGAAAACTTCCTTTTGAAAATACGCGGCATTGTCCAATGTTACCGAATTGTGTATATTTACTTGTAAATAGTTCACTAGACATTAGCGAATGTTAGATTTGGAGACGAACTGTATTCACATTTCTATTCTAGTATTTAAGTAAGTAAACTATAAAGAAATTAAACTTACCAATTTTTTCTCTTCCTGTACAGTGACATAAATATTTGCATGAGGATAATTGTACACTGCACTGTAACCCGTTTCACACCATTGTTTGAACTTATACCTGCAACTATGTGTTTTCGAATACGTTTGATAATGCGCACTGCAAAACACGAACCAATAGTTTGCATTCTCACACCTACGTAAGAACAGAAATACGCTGTTGTACAAAATTACCCATTGTGTCAGATAGTTCCTCATTTTACGGTAGTAACGAAAAAACATCTTCCCTTTCATAATTATGTTGGGGTTTGCGAGAGTAAAGGTCGGGGTGAGAGTTTAAAATAGGGAAAGCTTAATTTTTAAAACTCACAACCACCAACTGCGAACCAAATTCCTAAACATGCAAAAACACTGTAACTGTGATTGCGACTGTTTGACTCGTTTTCTAGGGGATGATATCACACGTTCGCAGCTTTTCTTCCCTGCATATGATTAACAAAACGAATTCATGATAAAATCAAGTTCATGAGAGAAAAGGGTGTACTAACTACTATTTTTGAAAACATGTAAAAGTTCACTTTATGTTGTTTATTTCACAATATTAGAACCCTGTGGCTGATACTTCTGTACGTCGACACATTTATCAAATAAAGTTATAGCTCGTGAGCCCCCATACAAAATGAACATTTGTCGCAAATTGTTTTCACACAGTGTGGCTGTCTCAAACACCGTTTATGTTCATGCCTGTGCGACGACACGTGTTACATTAACAAATCACAGTCACTTTAATTCAATGCGATGCACACCTTGTTCCACCGGCTAAATATTCACAAACACACAGTAGCACTCGATTCAACTTGGTGCAGTCTACGACGAGCAACCACACGTAGCGAATGCCACACACAAATCTATAACCTCCACCTCGAGGTCCACACGCCGCCCGGCCAGCTCCCCACGTGCTCAAGAGTCCTCACTTCTTGCCCTCGCGCGCGCGCGCGCTCCAAAAGCTCAACTGCCGGGGTTTTTTCCCCTATGTCATCAACTTCCCCATGTGAGCTGTTCTAACCGATTTGCCAACGTACAGCGCTCAGCCAATACATTTCTAAAACTTCACTTAAAATCAAAATAATTAGAATACACATTAAGCAAATATTTTCTTATGTTTTTATATTAGTTTAAACATCCTTTGTACTATTTATTACAATCGTGCAATTTCTTATATTTTATATTTAACTGAATATTTCAAGGTAAAATACACAAGATTAATTGAAAATAAAATGAGAAATAGTTGATATATTATTTTTATAAACAAACATTGCCATGATAGTTGTGTAACTGTCTTGTATTCATTGGTAATTTATTACTTTTCATTGTCAATTAAACATATTACGTCAGTTGTGACTATATCAGCTAATGTATTGTTTATTTGTCAACAGGCTATTTTGTAATGAGGGCCTTAAAGTTTCCTAACTGCATCGTATTACTTCAAATGCCAGTAGTATTAGAATATTTTATTTCACGCTGTGCACTGCACTGTGCCTGGCACTCGCCATTGTCACTCTCTCCCCTCACCGGAAACGAACTGGAAAATCCTAAGCTGGAACAAGCCACCAACGTCGGCCTGCTCGTTGGCCTCCCGTCAGCTACAAGCACACAGCAAATCTCAACGTGGAGAATTTCTACCTATGGCCTAACTATAACTGTTGTCACCCAACTGTGTACATACATTGCTACCATAATTAATAAGATTAAAATTGTGTAACATTTAGAGCATTGGCAGGGTCAATGTTTGCAGTGAACTTCATACTGTTTAATTATCAAATGCTATTAATTACCAATATTTCTATTGGGCGGTAATCTTACAGGTTGCCAGAGAGAAAAGAAGCAGACAGTAGTTATTAGAGTCGAAGGGCAAGAAAGGGACGCCGAGGTTGGGAAGGAAGTAAGACAGGGTTGTAGCCTTTCCCCAATGCTGTTCAATCTGTACATTGAGCAAGCAGTGAAGGAATGCAAGGAGAAATTTGGAGAGGGAGAAGAAATAAAAACTCTGCAGTTCGCTGATGACATAGTAATTTTGTCAGATACTGCAAGGGATCTGAAAGAGCAACTGAATGGAATTGACATTGTCTTGAAAGGAAGATATAAGATGAACATTAACAAGAGTAAAACGAGGGTAATGCAATGTAATATCAGAAAATAGGGCGATACTGAAGGAACTAGATTAGATAATGGGACAATAAAACTAGTAGATGAGTTTTGTTATTTCGATAGCAAAAGACCTTCTGATGGGCGAAGTAGAGAAGATATATAATGCAGAATGTCTGTGGGAAGAAAAGCGTTTCTGAAGAAGCAAAACTTGTTAATAACCAATATTGATTTAAATTTTAGGGAGGCCTTTCTGAAAGCATTTGTCTGGGAGTGTGAGAGTGAAACGTTGACGATAACGAGTTCAGACAAAAAGATGGTAGAAGCTTTTGAAATGTATTGCTACAGACGAATGATGAAAATTAGATGGGTAGATCACGTAACTAATGAGGAAGTGCTTAACCGAATCGGGGACAAAAGGAGTTTCTGGCATATCCTGACTAACAGAAGGGATGGATTTGTAGGACACATACTGAGACATCAAGGAATTGTCGACTTAATACTAGAATGAAGTGTGTGGGTTAAAAATCGTAGAGGGAGACCAAGGGACGAAAAAAGTAAGCAGATTCAAACTGATGTAGGTTGCCGTATGTATTCTCAGATGAAGACACTTGCACGGACAGGGTAGCGTGGAGAGCTGTATGAAACCAGTCTGCAGACTGAAGACCACAACCACAACATTGTTTATGAAATCATATTTCACGTATTATGTGTCATAGGTGGTCATTTCCTTTACAACGATTGTTTACTCACAGAAGAATATTTGTAACAAGTTCGGTTCAAATCGGTCGGTTAGTTAGGGAGGACATGTCAAACTTTTTCGCATGAAGTACAATTTTTCGATTACTTCATTACTTACGTCCTCAACTCTGAGTCGTAGGTTCTTACCCGCAGAGCAATTGTTGTCTGATAGTAAGGAATACGTGTATCATGTTTAGTTGAAATAAGTCCAGTATTTTAGGTGGGGATGTGAAACACATACACACACGCACGCGCGCGCGCGCTAAAATCAGAAACATTCAAATTTCGTGCACTTGTTACTTTGTGTCCATAGTAATGTAATTATATGCTCAGCAATCGTAAACTTCCTTAAGGTTTCGACAAGATAGTAATCACTTCTGGTCATGCTACTTTCCGGTCTATGCCTGTGGTACACATCCTTGAGGTGTTCCAGTTCAGATAATGGTCTTTCTTCTCCATGCGCGCTCTGTGGCCGAGTGTGATTTGCACCCATTCCCTTTGTGACAGATGATGATAACTAGGAGCGTAAAGGTAATTAATGACCCGTGTGGGTAGTTTCGGATAGACGCGCTGTCCCAGTGTTTACCAGAACATCCGAGAATGTCATCTGTCTGTTTCGCGGCAGCTCCATGGTCAATTGAAGTGTGTTACGAATAGTCTTCATATGGTACAGAATGACGGAGCATGTGCTGTCATCAGGGAACAACCTCCCTTTCTTTAGAGGAAACTGTACATAGAGGGTAAAACGTGCACGGCAAATAACTGGGGACAAAGGGTGTAAATGTTCTTTTGACAGTGGGTCGGATAGCGTAGAAGAGGAATTGTGGCTGATCTCTTAAATCACCCATTAGACCCATGAGCAACCCAAATCAACAAAGGAGTTGAATGAAAGAAGAATGAATCTTGGATACAAAATACAATTATATTGCACTAAATCTTTCTTAGCGAACCTACCTCTTTTAATTATGCTAATGAACTTCATCACATGTTTGCGAACCAATATGGACGTGCGAGAGCCTGTATTCATTTTCGAAGGAACGGATAAAGGCCGCGGCGGAGCGGCCGAGCGCATTGAGGCACTATGCTACGATGCGCGAGGGTTAGAATCCCCCCTCGGGCATGGATGTCTGTGCTGTCTTTAGTATAAATTAGTTCATAAGTAGTTTGTGAGTTTAGGTACTGATGACCCCGCAGTTAAGTCCCTTAATCTTAACAAACATTTGAACGGATACTGCACAGCGGTAAGGTAATGGTCGTTTGTTGATTTAAAGAGGTGTTGGAGTATCATTTATGAGTGAGTCCTAAATACTTATCATTAATATAAAGGAGTTAACTGCATCATTTGTTACAATCAAAATTATGTTACCGACATTGGGTATACAAGGAGCGATACAAGAAATGATAAGAATCTCTTAGGAGCATAACATGTAAACTCTGGATCGCACGTACAGGAATGTCTGTCTGAGAGATTCTTTGGTTTCGTCGAGCATATTTTTTTGTCAAAGAGGTATGTAAACAAGATAGAGAGGGTATGGGCAGGCTACAGAGCTCTGGGTGGCAGCACTAAGCAACCTTCCCTTATTCTCAGAGCCATAATATTCTGACTGAAATTAATTCGATTTTTTTAATACAGTCATGATTCAGTGAAACAGGTTACACGTGTTCACCAATCTGATTTGCTATCAGTTATTCTATTCTGCTCAGGAGTAGTTGCAGAAATACGATACACAACTCCAAACACGCCATCACGAACATAAACAAAAATTATTGGAAACGCATTTAATGCTGTTAGTTTGACAGCATTAATTTGTTAATTTCAAGTTGTTAGCGTACAGTCATTCATTCACATACATGTGCATAAATGAGGCATAATATTTTATAGATAAGTTTCGGAAGTACTTATTGGTGAATCTCTGCGGATGGTATAGCCATGTCCATGGAACTTTACCGTCGCTGACGTTTCGACCAGAGTTGAGATAGACGTTTTAGTATTCACTGCCGCCAGCAGCACTTCTTAAGGTGTCCAGCGCAGTTCTGAACGGAATTTTATGGAGGGAAATGCATCATGCACACGATCATATAATCTGTAAGATTCAGCACCAATGATGACATGCGGGCATGTAAGCCTTGATTTTATTTCACGAAGACTGTTGTATAGTGCACTTATATCTCATTTCAGATTTTGGAGTGAGACCAAGCATCTATTCTTCAGTTGATAACTGGAATGAAACATCAGAAGTGAGTTATAAAGTACCCTACATCAATATTCTGAATACCGCTGTTTAGTGCACAAGAAGAGCAATTCCTATAATGACATTAGGACCTTTCGGTATTCCAGTTGCATATGTAAAGTAGAAACAATGACTGCTTAAATGCCTGTGTGGATATTGTAGTCAAACTTACCATCACAGTAGCTATGAAGCGTTACGCAGGAGTTGCAGTGTATATTCGCTTCACTCAATGCTGACTCTTTAAAATTTGCAGAAACGATCTCGCAGGATAGTTGTCGTCTATCTAAAGGCGTTTTAAGTTTTTTTAGCAGCTCCAAGAGACTATTTCAAGGGCGAAGCAAATTTGTGGCTATTCTTGCTTACTTATTTGTTTGTGGTATGTGTCTCACAAGCATGCATTGTTTTCGGGTGAAGAGCACGAAATGTTGTCAATGATAACTTTTGCCGTATATCTCCAGCCTCACCTACGAGTAAAGCATTGTATATGTTCGTTTCATTTTATACGTATACAAACTTATGCATTGGTATATAAGTTCACTGACTAAAATTGAGACCCGCTAATATTTATTCATGAAAGACAATGGTTTTTCCTAATTGTAAATTGCACAAATGTAATGTTTTCAGACAAAACACCATTATATTTAACTACTATATTTGCATTCCTATGTGGCAGTCAAAGAACTTATGTAAAATGTTATTAATATAAAAACATGAAAGTGAAATCATGTATCGATGAACGGATGTGGTGATGCCTTCAATATACTTCTGATCCACCGCAATGGTAAGTTGAAAGGTATAGGAGAGCTCTCGTAACAGTTTGTGAAAGTGGATAAGAGAATCATGAATGTAAATAAGTATTCTTGTCTTTGGTGGTACAAAATTTCCCTTCCATGTCTGATTGTAGGTTTAATTAAGGGACGCTGGATTTCAAGATTTAAGCTACTGCCGGTATAGATATAAATAGAGTATCACAAGTAGAATGAAAATAAATAAATGGTAAAAATAAATAAATAATTTCGATGTGACCTAGAAAGATGATACAGATATTTCCCTAATAATTAAGGTATACACATTGCCAGTGCTCAATATGGTTTTTGCTTCTCTCCCAATTACGTGTTCATCATGTACCAATGTACCTTCCAACTTTGGATCTTAGTAGTATATTCCTGAAATTAATTATCCATGGTATTATTCGTTAAAATTCCAATGCGATTCCGATAAGTCTAAGGCCTACAAAATGTACTAAGATCCAAGGCTCCACCACAACGTTCTAAAACAAAATTAATCACTCATATTTAATTTGTAACACCGAAATTAAATTAAAAGATCTGCCAATACTACAGTATGAAACTTGTCGTCTAAGAATGTAAACGGTGTACACGTGAAACAAAACCGAAGGGTGCTGGAAATAGTAGGCAATTGAAAAAGAAGGAAAAATCTTAACAATAAACTGAGTAGTATGGTGCCGTCATGTAAATAGCATTTACGATTGGTGTTACCTTGGTATACAGGTGAGCTGTAGAAACAAAAGCCCAACTGGTAGCTTCAGGAGAAACTATAAATATACCGAGAACTGAATGTAACGCAGTGTTCTTCATAGCCTACCATAGTAATATGATCAACTGTGTGGATAAAAACTCGTTTTGAACATAATGGAACGCTCCAGCAATCAATCCAGTGTGGACGTTCACAATATAATTTAAAATTAGATGAGCTATAGAAAGATATTTGCTCCTTTGCCGTGTTAAAGAAAAAACCAATTTACTTAAACAACATATGTTATACAATAAGGAAGATGTTATCACAAATCTGGCGCAAATACATGACGTACAACAGATAAGTACACTGATCAGCCAATATGAAACATTTTTACAATAAAGTCACTGATTTGTGTGTGACTTGATACCTCTTAATTTTTTTATAAATATGGGGGAAAATATTTTACTAACATCTATAACTAGAAGTTAAATATAATGCCTTAAAGCTATGTGAAATGGGTAATAAAGACAACTTCTGATTTCATGAGTTTTTATTAAATACATGTCGCCATTGTGAGATGAAGGTTACACAGTTATCACCTGTGACATCTGTGAAGTCGTGTTGATGGTGTCCAACTATCTTATGAAGATAGCATCCATGTAGGTCGAGGGCACTGTGGCGCCCTCAGTAGGCGTATTCCAAGGAGTAGCCGTGGGGTACAGCAGTTACTTATCCCAGCTGTGAGGCTCAGCAGGGTATTTGTCCGAGCCATGGGGCACAGCAAGGTACTTGGCCCAGTCATGGGACACAGAGGGGTACTTGTCCCAGCTATTGATGCCAGTAGGGTACTTGTTCCAGTTGTCCCAGCCATGTAGCACAGAGGGGTACTTGTCCCAGCTATGGGTTCCAGTAGGATACTTGCTCCAGTTGTCCCAGCCATGAGGCACAGAGGGGTACTTGTCCCAGCTATGGGTTCCAGTAGGGTACTTGCTCCAGTTGTCCCAGCCATGAGGCACAGAGGGGTTCTTGTCCCAGCCATGGGGCTCAGTTGGGTACTTGTTCCAGTTGTCCCAGCCATGGGACACAGAGGGGTACTTGTCCCAGCTATGGGTTCCAGTAGGATACTTGTTCCAGTTGTCCCAGCCATGTGGCACAGAGGGGTACTTGTCCCAGCTATGGGTTCCAGTAGGGTACTTGCTCCAGTTGTCCCAGCCATGAGGCACAGAGGGGTATTTGTCCCAGCTATGGGTTCCAGTAGGGTACTTGCTCCAGTTGTCCCAGCCATGAGGCACAGAGGGGTACTTGTCCCAGCTATGGGGCTCAGTTGTGTACTTGTTGCTGTTATCCCAGCCATGCACAGAGGGGTACTTGTCCCAGGCATGGTGCTCAGTAGGGTACTTGCTCCAGCTGTGGGGCTCTGGATGGATGCGGATGTAGTGGCTGTACCCCTTGTAGTATGGGTAGTTACTATCACCTGCAAAACGATAATAACAAGAACTGATGTTTGATTCATTTCTTGATGCAGTTACATATTACTGAATAACAACAAAAGTTTCCAAATTTGATCCTCACTATGTTTAGAGATTTAGGAGATAAGAAAAATTCCTGCAGTTGCTTTCGTTCTTAGTTATTGGTTACGTGATTTGGGGAAGAGGAGATTCAAGATTATAAATATATGTAATGTTATTACTACAAATACTATCTTAGCTTCACATTATAAATCAAAATATCTTAACAAAGAAAATATCAACTAATTTCCATCGTTAGTATTAGCTGAACAAGTGAATGCTTAACACAAAATTATACAATCTATAAGACACCTTTCAGTCAACAGAAACCATAGGTCATTTCTAGCCTTCTAGCGCACAGGGGAAAGGAGGGAGCAGAGGGGAAGGAATAAGGAGAGGAATGGATGGGCGTGGGAAAGGTAATGTAGAATGGGAAGGAAAGAGGTGCAGCACTAGTTTTGGGCTCCATTCATACTTATTCATGCACATACTCAGGAAGATTCGTGCACCCCATGATGGGTCATTCTTAGTTGACAGTAACCACAGAGTCACTAGACTTTGTTCAGAAACTACTTTTCGCGGAGTTCAAGTGAAACCGTCTAAAACTTGAAACTCTTTCAATTCGTAAACAGTTGAAGATGACGAAACGAGGTTTTAAGCAAACGGCAGGAGGCAGGGAGACACAACGAGTTGTTCGATGAAATACACACCGGCCCTCTAAGGGTCGTTTGGAATCATATAACGCTTATTTATGATAAAGAAAATTTTCAAAATTTTATATTTAATTCTTTTGAAAAAGAGAAAATTTTCCAACATTAGAAGTGAAGACAGTCGGGATTTCTTGTTGCGCTTTAACTAGACTAAGTGGTGCTGTCACCTTACATACCGCTTCTGTATCAGACTTGTCGACTGTTTTTCCCCTAAAAGGTTATAATTCCGACATAGGTATACATACGTATTTCAAATAGTTTTTCGTAAGCCCCTTATAATACATCAAAGTTAGCATTTAATTCCAAGAGGAAATGCATTGTGTGTTGGAAGCATAGGCATGCATATATTTTCCTGCCGTCTTCCCATTCAAGGAAATGCATTGTGTATTGGAAGCATAGACATGCATGTCTTTCCATGCCGTCTTCCCATTCATTTTCAATAAATGTTACGCACAAGATTGTAAAACATTCCAACCACAGTATTAAGGAGCCTACGACTGCCTCTAGAAATTTCATCAATTCATAAAACAAGCAAACAATTTCGATTCAAAGTATCGGTTAATATAAGAGTTAGAGTTTTATCCTTAACACAAAATTATATTTCTCTCTGACTACAGTTATTCACCAAAAACATTCTTTTCGATAGCTGTACACAAGCTGCCACTGAATGTAGACATTAGCTCTAAATCTAGAAAATCTCTAAGACTAAATTCTCATCTATTAGAAAAATGGAGATCTGTTTGTTACCGTATCTGCTTCTTGAAGAGAAACAGACGGCGGTATCCATCTTAAACTATACCGGACTGAATGTTGAAAAATGCTTACGTTCAAATGAAAAACTTCCAGCTATCCGAATTTTCAGTGTTCTTTGAAATAGAAGTCTCCTAGACTAAGTTAATCACATACTCGTAGATTTGAGTTAAATATTTATGTGCTCCATCTCTGCGTATATTTCACCTTGAGCAGCATTCCCAGTTCTTTTATTAGGACATGTTGTATCCCCTTCTTTTCATATTGGCCGCTCCCCCTCTAGACCTGCCCTCTCTTCAATCCTCTGAGTTTGGCGGCAATAATCCCCATTCCAAAGAACAAATGCAGGTGCAGACAGATATAAAAATTACAGAACCATCAGTTTAATAAGTCATGGTTACAAAATTTTAACACAAATTATTTACAGTAGTATGGAAAGGCTAGTAGATGATGACTTTGGGGAAAACCAGTTAGGATTCAGGAGAAATGTAGGAACACGGGAGGCAATACTCACCTTACGACTAATCTTAGAAGATAGATTGAGCAAGGGCAAACCAACGTTTCTAGCTTTTGTTGATTTGGAAAAAGCTTTTGAAAATGTTGATTGCAACGCACTCTTTCAAATTCTGAAGTCATCAGGGGTAAAATATAGGAAAAGGAAGATAATTTACAACTTGTACATTAACCAAACAGCTGTTAATAGAATTGAAGGGCATGAGAGGGATGCGGGGGTTGGGAAAGGAGTAAGAGAGGGGTGTAGCCTTTCTCCAATTTCATTCAATTTGTACAACTAAATGACTAGGCATTATATTTACGATTAATTAACTGGGAAAGAAAACATAGAAAGTATACTGAGAAAGGCAAATTAAAGGTTACGTTTCATTGGTCGAACACTTAGAAGATGCGACGGTTTTACTAAAAAGCTATGTAACTACATGTGTGCGTCGTATTGTAATGTTGGTTAGTTTGGGATACTCATCAGTTGGCATTAATGACGACTTAGAAATAGTTCGGAGAAGAGCATCTCATATCGTATCATGGTTATACAGGGCAGGAAGTAGTGCACGAGTTGAACTGGAGACTATTAAAAGAAAGGCGGTACTCGTTGCGGTGATATGCATTTGCGAAATTTCTTCCAGCAATTTTCTTCTCCGACTGCGAAGACATTTTTTTAGCATGAGACATGATCATAATAATAAGGTAAGAGAAACAAGATCGAAAACAAAAAGATTTAGATGTTATTTTCCCAGCGCACTATTAGAGAATGGAGCGGCAGAGAACAGTTATGCAAAGGATTTGATGAAGCCCGTGCCAGACAGTTACATGTGATTTTCAGAGTGAATAGGTAGATACAGATGATGAAAGAAAAGTGGTGTATTCCTCATGGTGTGCACGATCTAAAATCCTTTATACAAATGGCATAGAAACATTGGTGCAATGGTATGAGTAGTACTTAGAAAAGGAGGGTAGTTATGTTAAAATGACTCCTTCTTTGTATCGTAAGTGAAATGTATTCTGCGCAAAAAATGTTTTGTTTTAATAATAAGAATTATATAATTCCAACACTGTATATTCTTAATTCGTTAATTCGTATTAGTTACACTATAAGCTTATTTCGACTTAATAATCATCTCCAGGTGTTATGCCTGCAATACATAAGTTTTCATAATATTTAGTACTACGCTGCCTACTTGTTTTATACATATGTAAAAGAAATGCTACATACCACATTCTGTTATGCTGTACACTTTAATATTATTGTGCCGATATATATATATATATATATATATATATATATATATATATATATATATATATCACGTAACTTATAATATTGTGCTGTTAGGCAAGATCTTTATCAAGTTACGGATTTTGACACTTATAGACAGCTCTACAGAGATGTAATATGTTAACATTATTTGCACAGAGAATATATATATCTATGAGGCAAAGCTTCTATTTAAAATTGAACGAAATATGTTGGGCTTTTTTATCTTTAATAATTTTGTTGGCATGACAGCACAATATTATAAGTTACGTGATATTATATATATATATAAGAAGAAAAAATAATATTAAAATATATCATGTCACAATAATATTGAAGTGTACAGCATAACAGAATGTGGTATGTAGCATTTCTTTTACATTTGTATAAAACAAGTATGCAGCATAGTACTAAATATTATGAAAACTTATGTATTGCAGGCATAACACCTGAAGATGACTGTTAAGTCGAAATAAGCTAATTGTCTAACTAATACGAATTAAGAATATACAGTATTGAAATTATATAATTCTTATTATTAAAATGTCGATGTACGACAACACTAACACTGTGCGCCCCGCAGATAACAAAATGTTTTGTTGTTGCAAGAACCTCCCCCATCCTCTCACCACAGTATATTACGTGTGTGCCTACGGTACGACAGGTCAGTTTCGAGTCATGATCATCGGAATGGAGGCCAGCAACTCACCAAGAGCGCCCAGGTCGGGCACCTTGTAGCCGTGGTCGTGGTTGAGGTGGTAGAACGGGTTGTGCCACTCGCCATGCACCGGCAACACCGGGTCGGACGCCTCGCAGCATGACAGCAGCGCCAAGCACGCAACGGAGACTGTGCAGACCTGCAATGAACAGAAAAGTAGGCGTCACGCTACACTATTTGTCAGTGAACACAGAAAGACTTAAACTGCTATTGTAATGTCTTCGTCTTTTGGATGTAGCGCGTCTATCACGCATGAGGTACACAGGATAGACAAAGTTGTATAAGCTCCATGCAGTATACTACATCATGTTGTAAGTTGGTACCAATGAGTACGAGTCCAAATAAACAAAGAGGAGGATGACAGAAATCACCTGCCGATACCGGCTTTGAAACAAATAATATTTCCAGAAGTGCCAAAAATCCCCTTATTAGGGGGTTGCTGGCTGTACAGCACTTGATCTCTGTCCCACGGATGACAGGAAAATTATACAACCCATCCCAGTGCTGCATAAATAAAATGGGTTGAAAGCGTTGTCAGGATGAAGGCGGAGCGGTGAAGGCTTGTGGGCGCCCTAGGAAAGGGTGTGTGACTGGCAAATAAAAGATAGAATTGAAGTTAATATTTGGTATATTCTCTGAAATACGGGATACATCTCGGGACTCGCCCTGGGGTAGGATGCAATGAATGAGTGCCAGTCTAAGTTAGAGGCTTAGAAAACGGAAAAGGTGAACGGTAATGGTAATGATTCACACAGTTGGTGGCTGATACCGAACAGCCGCTAGGCGGGAGCGGACGGCATGCGACCGTTCGCCCCGCACAGACGCTGAGCCTCTGGAGTGCGTCTGTTCTGTACGAGAACTAAAACTGAAGAGAGCGAAGGAACTGATTCTCGCACCTCGACCCCTGCTGCAGTAGCACACGTGATCAAACGTGGGTGTCTGCTATTGGCTCCACGATAGCATGGAAACGTCAGTAGTTTCAGCAGGGACGCCAGGAGGGTGGCGTGATTTTAGAATCAGCATTCAATACTGGTTCTAGCCGGCTCTGTCACGCTTGGTCACGTTGTCAAGCCGTATGTTTCAGTGGAAGAACACTTGTAAAACTTAGGCGAAGTTTTGAAATAAAATTTTTTGAATTTTTTGCTAACCTGTTTTAGACTGGCTGATAATCCTGTACATGGCAGCCTCTGAAACGACTTGAAACGCTTGGGTCGATGGCATTGGTACTGCAGTCCTCATTTGCATTTTCAGAGTTATTAAGGAATAAGGGCAAGGAGACATGTCAAATCTCGCATCGTAGATTTGGTTGAATTTAAGGACGACAATTATCAATGAAAGGTAGAGCAGTAGGTACTGGCAATGAGTCATTACCAACGTAATGTTGCCCTAATGAGGAATGTAAAAAAAAAAAAAAAAATAAAAAAAAAAAAATCCCTCTCTGTTTTATAGCTAGACCAATACTACTTAAGCTGTAGCACAAGCAACAATAAACGGTAATAGTTGACGATCGCTTGAGTTCGTATCCGGAGAAACGCTTCTGGTCAGTTCGTTCACAACGTCGGAGAGAGAGAGAGAGAGAGAGAGAGAGAGGGAGAGAGACAGAAGCTTTTAGGTAGTTTCACGCGCGGCGGCGGCGGTACGGAAAGGTAAGGAAAATCTTCGATGTACTCCTACGTAATGTGCATATCGCTGCATTTAAAGGTACATCACCGTAAAATAATTATCTTTTCCTAGTTGCCGTTATGTTGTTTCCTTTATTTTTACACAATTAGTCTATTTCGTATCACTTTGGCATTTTCAAGTGATCTGCGATACTAATTGTGTGACATTTAGCTTAAGTTAAGCAACACATTTATTTCTTGGTATAATCCTTGGTATCTGTACTTCAAATAACATTAAAAATTTCGTTGGAAGAAGTTTAAATTTATTTTCTGCAATTGTACAGTAGTATCCCCGATGTCAAAGGCTTATAAAGCGTGTAAGAGTTAAAAGTATATTAGTATCTGTGTATCTCTACAGATGTCACATTTTAGTCAGTGTTCAGCGATTGTATATGCCATTAATTTGTATGTGTTTAACTCTTACTTCTTTATGTAGTAATTGTGTATATTTTTTTGACAATTTGTACTGCCGATTTTAATAAGTTTTGTTTGCATTTCCAGAAAGTCTGTTGGAATTTAGGATAAATTTCCTATTAATTTTCGATTTCTGTTTTTCTGTGAAACAAACTTTTTTCGTTTTTGAAAAGTCAATAGTTTTGAATAATTATGATGTTTAAGATCCGTTGGTTCGTGCAATACGTCTTCTTTTAGTAAGTTAGGCGTATATTCATGTCATATTCATGTCAAGCATCAATGATAGAGCCTTCTGTAATTTTACGAAAAGAAGGACTGAAGATTAGTGTAGTACGTCCTGTCGACAACGTTTATTTTTGTTTAGTAATTTTATGAGTTGTCTGCTGAACTTGTTTAATCGAATGTACGTATGCTGACGTTCTGTTAGAAGAAGTAGAAGTTTTCATTTATTGTTTTCGGTATTAGTAACACGTTAGTTAAACTTCGTATAGAAAGTTCTACTGGTTGGCCGGTTCAGAAGCTATTGCAGCCTTGACATGTGATTGTGTATATACGTGGGTTACGTTATATTGATTATATTGTGCTAGTTAATCGTAATTTTATTTGAAGGGTGTTCGTTCCAGAAAGCGAAACGTATGTATGTAGGATTGCCTAAACGTTAATCTGACATATTGGGCCCATACAGCCCGCTGATATACGTATTATTTTCGGCTATTGATTTATTACTTAATCGTATTTCACTGTGTATTATTCCGGATTTATTTGTTGTATAATTTAATGACAACATCCGTTATAAAAGTAGGTCACAAAAGTGACGTAGTGGTACGGAAGGGGGTGAGACAGGGCTAAAGCATTTCCCGAATTTTATTGAATCCGTAGTACATTGTTCACACTCTGAAGGAAAGCAAGAAAAAACTTTGGAGAATGAATTAAAATACAGGTGGAAGAAATGAAAACTTGTGGTTTGCCGTTACGTTGTAAAACTGTCAGAGATAGCGAAAGATCTGGAAGAGCAACTGAATGGAATGGTCAGTATCTTGATTGAAGAGTATAACATGAACAGCAACAAGAGGAAAACAAGGGTAATGGGATGTAGACTATGAAAATCAGATGATCTGAAGAAATTAGAGTAGTAAACGTGGCAATAAACGTTGTAATTGAGTTTTCTTATATGCGTACTAAAATAACTTAAGATGGTCGAAGTAGAGAAGATATAAAATGCAGAAATGCCATGGGAAGAAAAGCCTTTCCGAAAAGTCTTTTCTGAAGGAATTTAACTAGGGTGTAGCATTGTACGGAAGTGGAATGCAGACGATTAGGAATTTAGACAAAAATTTTGTACTACAAAATAATGCTGAAGATTACATGGGCATTTACGCAACTAATTCGGAGATACTGAACATCATTGGAGAGAACAGAAATTTTTAGCATATCTTGAGTGAAATAAGGGATTCGGCAGTTCGCCGTCGGGGGTTCGAATCCCCCTAGGGCATGGATGTTTGTGCCGTCTTTAGTGTAAGGTAGTTCATAAGTGTTTTTTTTTTTTTTTCATTTTAGCTGGCCTAATATTTAGTCACTGTGTCCTTAAAGGGACTCGTAGTAAGTGGCCCAATATATGGGCACCTTCTTCTGAACTTGTGGTTGCTCATATTGGTTTATTTATTTAACATAAAAACACACATTGCTTAAACCATACAATTAGTGTTACAAAGCAATGTCTCTTACTACCACACTGATTTTATTATAACATTTGAAAAATCACAAGTAAAACGTACCGTAAAATGGTTGAAAACAATCTAAACAGATCGCCACTTGACAGGCTTCACAGATAATGTTAGACCTTTTGACAACTTTCTTAGTGCTGGGGTAAGCACTTCTGTAACTACCTGATACCGGAAAATGATTCCCAACATTATTAAATTTGCATAATGATATTACAGTTCTGCCACTCTGCATTTTTATGATGTGACTTAAACTTGTTGGTACAACATTTGGTCTTCTCCCTTTCTGAACCCTACTGCAATAACTTCCAATCAGCTCACCTACGAGCAGCCTACAAAAATTCTGATGTGTCATCAGCTTTTCTCTTGATGTTGACATTTTTATAATTGTCTTGTATATAACATATTCTTTCACAATAGCGTAATCTACCAAAATGTGTAGCAGTTCCATCAATCAATTTCTAGACTTCCAGTAAATAAATAATAAGACATAATTTAGTCGAACTGTTAGACTCCTACAGGTCCCACTTATTTTTTGTACTCATATATAGACATCGGACATGGAATGTCTTCTTTGTCCCCTGAAGTTTTCCTACTTCCGATAACTATTACTGAAATTCGACTGTGCATATTAGATCAAATTACAGCACATGTTTATGGCTCTAGGATTCCATTTACAGATTGATATCTCTACTGCTTGTAGCAAAATACAGTCCCTGTGCAAGTGGATTTTGAAAACTGCGGCACAGTTGAAAAAATTGTATTAAAAAAAAAAAAAAAAAAAAAAAAAAAAAAAAAAAAAAAAAAAAAAAAAAAAAAAAAAAACAGTAAGCATTTGATTGGAACTGACTTGGCAAGCACAAGAGGCTACATATTCGACCACAGAACGTTTGGCAGCGGTATTCTGGACGATAAAGTTCAAATTTGACGGGTAATTATAAAGATATTCGACGGGAGTGTCAAAATATTTAACCATCGTTCTTTCTCAAACCGCAAAACCACGCCGAGTTTTGTGAGCGTTAATGGGTTAAATTACAATCTTAGGACGTAGACGATAGTAAGTAACATAAATTTGAATTTTATCCGTTTATCGTTCCGGAGAAAGTAGGCTGTCAACAACAATGGGACATATTGAGAGATGAACAAAGTGATGTTAAACTGCCCTTTGGGTGTCGTCAGTTTCTTATTGTAGTGTAGATGTTGGTAACAACACGATTAATGATGAGAAGTCAAGAGTCTCTGCCAGGAATCATCTGCAAACAGTAAATGATCATTTTGTTTATAATTTATTTTATTTCGTATCTAATATTCAAACATATTTGAGGGCACGGAATTTTGTCGAAAAAGCCGCAAATTTTGCAAATCTATGAACTTTTCGTTATGATTTATTCAGTTTAGTAAAGTATTTTCGGATTTCTACGAATATGACACGACTTCTGATTCCATGGCTAGGCATTAACGTAACAGCAAAGCCTTACAACAAAGCAAACAGCGATCATATTGATAGTCGCTTTTGTCCGTAACACTTCGCTGTTTTCTACGAATTAGGTAGCAACGATTAGGCAGGGACGTAATATGACATTTTAAATATACACTTTGTCATGTCAGAAATATTTTTGTTTTTCTAAGAATGTTTCACAATTTTCGAGGATGTCAGGAACGTAATAACACAGTGAAACTATAACGAAGACGTAGTTTTATTTGCAAATGAAGAGCAAGAACGACATTTTCATTGGCTGACTACGCGAGATTCCTGATTGGCTGTCTTCACTATCCATCACTAATGGTGCTGTTACCAACATCTACACGTCAAGCAAAAGCCCCCGACGTCTAAAGAACATTTTTAGCAAAGTGAATCTTTAAGGATTCCAATTTCACAGATTACTACACAGAATCATAAACGAAACCACTGTGTGGACGTCATTCTGCATGCACACAACAAATTAATATACGATACCATAAGTATCAATATAATATATATTATATAATTCCGTGAATGTAAATGCAGTTGAATCTCACCACATGGGTGGGGCCGTGGGGATCACTTTGAACACTTAAAACATTTCCTTATTGTATGGAAGCTATATCACTTTCTGTTCAGTAGTACCTCTATCTTATTAAGACGTATGATATTTTTGTATATGTATGTTGTTTTGAAAGTAGACAGTTCTCAGTATTGGGGTATTATTTCGAGTTTCATTTAGTAATCTGAAATTTTTGCATTTGATTATTGCTTAATTTGTATAATAATGGAAATGACTGCAAACCTACTTATCTCATAAGGAAATTATTTAAAAACAAGTCTTTTCATAACAGTTTTCTGCTTTTAATGAATCTAATAGAAAAAAAAAATTCAGTTTATAGAAACACAGTTGTTAATACTTTACAACATACGAATTCAATGGTAAATACTGGTCATCTGACGAGATGTCATAGGCATCAAATTTAAAACCAAAATGAAACCTTCCTCTTCTGCCTACCTTAGGATCAGGCAGAATCTTAAAAATATCATATTTCTTGAAAGTTTATGCCGTACAAGGAAAAAAATAATCATTTCATTCCACCTTTATTTCCTTAAAAATGTTATTTCTTCCACACTGGTAAGTGGTCCAACATAATATTTTACATCATCAGCCAGTGCCAGTCAGCTGATATATCAAAGGTCACACCTTTGCTCAAAGACCCCCTTGAAAGACATGCCTTCATATTTTATTATTTTTCGGCACACAAAATAAAGATAATATATTATGATTTCTATAATGGTTCATTTAAGGTGTTCGTAATTGTTATTCCTAGGTATTTAATCGATTTTAGGTCTATAGATTTGGCTGATTTATCGTGTAAATGAAGTTTAACGGACTTGTTTTAGTGATCGTATGGGTGACATCACGTTTATCATTATTAAGGGTGAATTGCCAATCTTTACATCATGTAGATATCTTATCTACGGGGCTGTCAACTCTGGAAACAAAAAATTCCATAGGATCCAGGTCTTTAGAGATCAAAAAATGTCGCAGCCCAGTAATTTCGTTTCTTATGCTACAATCACGCAGTAACAGGAGATACAGGTGTATGGGACGAACTTGACGTCAATACGATGCATTCCGAGATCCCGTGTCAGAATTTCGTGACATAATTCACCGTAAACTGGGATGACTTTGAGCAGCGGGGTGACTTTCAACAGTAATTTAGCGTCTTTTTACAGTGATTAGTGTACTCCAGATTGAAATTGGAGAACTACCTTTGGAAGCCCCTATAATCGCCAGTAGTCGATAATTTCAGTTGTTGCTACAATCGATATGTAATATCGTTGTAGGGCAACTACAGGAAATAAAATAATTCTCTGGAAATGTAAGTGTTTTGCTAACGTCAAATACATTTGCCCAGTATGAAAATCATTGTATGTTCGAGACTTTGAAACGAGTCTTTATTGGCGAGTTTAACTTTTAAATTGGAAAGAACACATAGAAAATACTGTAGGGAAGGCGAACCAGAGGCTGCGATTAATTGGCAGAACACTCAAAAGATGCAACAGTTCTACTAAAGAAACTGCCTACCCTACAATAGTGCGTCCTATTTTGGAGTATTGGTGCGCATTGTGGGATCCACACCAGGTGGGACTGACGGGCGAAGTAAAGAAAGTTCAGCAAGAGGCAGCTCGTTTTGTATTATTGCGATATAGGGGAGAGAGTGTCACGGAAATAGTGCACAAGTTGGGGTGGAAATCATTAAAAGAAGGCGAGATCTATTTACGAAATATTTGTCACCAACTTTCTCTTGAATATATTTTCTTAGCACCCACGTAGGTAGGGAGAGAAGGTAATAATTATAATATTAGATAAATAAGATTGAAAACAGAAATATTTAGATGTGCATTCTTTGCGCACGCTATTAGCGAATGGAACGGTAGAGAAATATTATGAAATCGGTTCGAAAAACTTTCTGCCAGTTACTTAAATTGGATTTGATGAGTGGAGACGTAGATATAGATCTGTCATTCCACGGTAGTCAGGGTGTAAAGCGCTTTACTGGAAACCGAAGGGCCGCAGGTTCGTAACCCGGTCGTTTCTCGGATTTTTTCAGTCTGCGTTTTGACCCAGCCTTCACCTCTCAACGATGTGAGGAGTCACCAGAAACGACATGTTGTTAACATTCCACTTTAAACTGCAATGACACTAACATCATAGAGAAATTAAACCACAAAATTAAAACTAAGTTAAAAGGAACAACTAACACACAAAAACAAACAGACCAGAAATACACCACAAGCACACAAAACATAAACCCACTCAACTCCCATACACCAAATACCCACACGCAGGAACAAAAATCAAACAAAACAACAAATAAATGGCACACTCTCACATATGACAACAAAGCAACACACAGAATAGGAAACATTCTCAAAAAACAAGGCTTGAAAGCAGGATACAGAACAGACAACTCAATAGAAAGAAAACTAAAGACAACCAACACCAACACAGACAAACATAACACTTCTGGCATCTACCAGCTGACATGCCAGGATTGTAACTCAGTTTACATGGGACAGACTTGCAGAAATTTCAATACCAAATACACAGAACACAGAAGAGCACTAAAAAGCAATAGTCATTCCACATTTGCAGAACATCTCATAAACATGAACCACAAACCAACTGACATGAAAACTGATTTAAAGATTCTGAAACACAGCAAAAGCCTCCCACAAAAATTAACAAACGAAGAGAACTACCACATACAGAAAGCCATAATAGAAAGAAAAGAAATAATAAATGAATACATCGACCTCTGCAACGGAACCATATTCTCTGCCCTCAAAGATCTGACAGAAAACCCATAAACACACATACATACACACACACACACACACACACACACACACACACACACACACACACACATACTAAAACGAAATCAACATGATTCAAAAACTCCCGCCCCCACCACAGTCAGCTGTTCTTAACCCTACTCCCAGAATTCAATCGCCCACCATCTTGTTTTCATAACATAAACATTGAGTGAAGTGAAAGTGACACAGTGCCTGTCCACAACGCGTAAACAGCGCATATTCACCGAAGTAAGTGATAAAAACTTGCTATAAACACGTAGACATTTTGTTATAGAAGCAGTCGCTACAGTAAAATTAAACCAAAACACAGAAACGACATCCTAAATTTTCGTAAAAATCCCGATATTTACAAGCTAACCATTCACCCCATTAAATTCACACGTTTTGGTTTGCAGATGACAAACTGTCAAAAATTCTCAGTGACGTTTTGTGAGTTGAAGAACCACAAACATAACTACATGTGGTATTAAGGTAGGCCTAGTGTACCTATAAACATAAGAAACGATTTATTTTAGTCTCACAATTGTCTGTAGTTTTTACACTTAATGTGCAAAAAGTAACAATCATTTCATTGTTAATTTGACAGACAATATGAATTAAACATCCCACTGGTGATGCTGCAACGCCAGCGAAACATGAATGGGAGAAATAAAAAAAATTGTGTTTGCTCAAGGCGGACCTTACCTATAAAACAAATTTATTAAATTGTAGGTCTTCTATCGCTGGTTGGATAACTGGGCTACGCTACGGACACGCAAGTCCGCCAAGTGGCGTCTAATTGAAAAACTTGCACCAGGTCAATGAGCCACACGAAATTATTCTAAGACACAGCCAATATAAGAAAGAGGATTGTACGCGTTCAGAAAATTCGGCGTGGTACTCACAATAGATGGGAGACGCTCCATTGTGCGACCAGGGCTGACGACTGCTGTGTCGGGTGTGCACCGCCCCTTTATACGGTGTGCTGCGCTGACGCCACCCCCTGTGCACGCCTGGCGTGTGCCTCTTACCAAACAAACACCCGCTGTGCCGCACACGCAGCATTACACTGCCTGTTACAACGGCGCCATCGACGCCCCATGACTTCCACCCTAGAGACGGCCTGGCGTCGACTACCAATACACAGGCCACACTGAAAGTAATGTATTCTAGTTTCTCACACAGGTAAAAACATAGTTCTAACAAAATGTCAGTTCGGTTTTCATAAAGGCTTTTAAACAGAAAATGCTATATATACTTTTACGAATGAAATATTAAATGCCCTGAATAACCGGACATCACCCGTTGGGATTTTTTTGTGATTTCTCCAAGGCTTTTGATTGTGTAAATCATGGAATTCTTCTAGATAAACTTAAGTATTTTGGTATAAATGGTACAGTGTACAAGTGGTTTAAATCATACCTAACAGGAAGAATGCAGAATGTTGACATTAGTAGTTCTCATAATATGCAAAACACACCTGATCCCTCAAACTGGGAAGCAATCAAAAATGGGGTGCCACAGGGTTCGATCTTGGGCCCTTTGCTATTCTCAATATATATTAATGACTTGCTATTCTATATTTATGAAGATGCAAAGCTGGTTCGATGATGATACAAGTATAGTTATCACACCTGACAGACAGGAACTAACCGATGAAATTGTAAACGACGTCTTCCAGAAAATCATTAAGTGGTTCTCAGCAAATGGACTATCATTAAATTTTGATAAAACAAAGTACACACAATTCCATACAGTAAATGGAATGACACCATCAATAATTATAGACTTTGGTCAGAAATCTGTAGCAAAGGTAGAATATTAAACAATTTTAGGTGTAAGCATTGATGAGGGGTTGAAGTGGAAAAAACACATGGAAGATCTGTTGAAACGTTTGAGTTCAGCATCTTATGCTATTAGGGTAATTGCAAATTTTGGTGATATGCACCTCAGTAAATTAGCTTACTATGCTTATTTACATTCTCTGCTTTCGTATGACATCATTTTCTGGGGTAATTGACATTGAGTAAAAAAGGTATTCATTACACAAAAGTGTGTGATCAGAATAATTACTGGAGCCCACCCAAGATCATTCTGCAGACAGTAAATAGAGCTAGGGATCTTCACAGTAGCGTCTCAGTATATATATTCTCTTATGAAATTTATTACCAATCCCACCGAATTCAAAATCAATAGCAGTGTACATAACTACAACACTAGGAGAAAGAATGATCTTCACTATTTAAGGTTAAATCTAGATTTGGTACAGAAAGGGGTGACTTATGCTGCCACAAAAGTCTTTGGTCACTTACCAAACAGCATCAAAAGCCTGACAGATAGCCAACAAGCATTTAAAAATAAATTAAAAGAGTTTCTGCATGGCAACTCCTTCTACACTATAGATGAATTTTTACATACAAATTAGTAAATTTGTAAATAAATAAATAAATAAATAAAAATAAAATAAAAAATAAATAAAGAAATAAATAAAAAGAAAACAATAATAAAGAAATTGTGTCATGTAATATTTAGAACAAAGAAATAATTTGTAAAGACACCTTTCATTACGTTGACACGTTCCACATCATTATGAAGTGTCGCATTCATGATCTATGGAACAAGTACAAATCTAATCTACTCTAATCTAACTAAGTGTTCACGGATTGTACTTCCAGAGCACTGAAAAGTAATATCTCTCCTTCACCATTTACTGAACACCTAACAAAATCGACCTACAAACAATCGAAACCAGTAACAGCTCTTTCCAAAAATCAACAATACAAGGAAACTATCACATCAAAAAAGCAATAGGGCAGGGTAGTAAAGTTCGAAACGAATATACATCGTCGTGCAACAAAACTTTCCTGGCCGCCATAAAGCAGCTATATAATTGATTCCCTCCCCTGCACTACAGTTGATCATCCCACACTGTAACATCCTCCTGGTAAACAGTACTGTTTGCGTTTAATGAACTGCAACATGCAACTAAACTATGTATCGTACTCACAGTGCCACTAGTGTACACCTTTAGTTGTATCAGAGACATTTTTGAGAATTGGGGCACGAAAGACAATATTATGGAATTGAATAAAATCTATGACTGTTATTCTATAGTAAATTATGAAGCAATAAATTTCACTCACTCTGGCTGGTACGTTAAAAGATTGTTTATACCAAGGATGCTGCTTTTAGAAAAATATCCTTAATAAGACAAGTTTGTTTCGGCTTGATTGGCAACGTGGAATTAACTTTAATACATGGATAGGTATACGACTAAGTTTAAGTGGATACTTTTAACTCATAAATACAGTGTTTATACATACATCAATTGGTCTTCTTCACCTTGTAATGTCGATTTCTCACGTTGTTTGCCTACTCTGTTTACGTTTTAGATTAAAAGAAAAATAAGAACAATTGTTTTGTAGTTCTTTATGAAGCTGTACATTTATCAACTTTATTTCTTATATCCTCATTATTTTATACTATTTTAACAGATGAGTCGGCGATTTTAAAGGTTACGCGCAGTTTTTTTCCATTTTCTAAGGCATATCTCTGCCGTCGTTGCTATGATAGGAGTATAAATTGAGTTTCGCGCTTGTATATAATTTAGCTGTCATGTAGTTATTTTTAGAGTTAATCCTCTTGTAATTTTTTTGATGTATGAAGTTCGTAACGATGTTGTGATGTTTAGAGCTTAGGTGTATGCTTTCAAACGATTATTTCCAATTTTGTAATAGTAAGACCTCTGACATTTGTGTGAAACTCGTTTATCGCTTTGGTAGGATTACAATAATACCACAGTCGTAATACAATTTTGTAAGCAGAGTTTATTTTTCATGTCGATTTGTTTATTTAAAATTTGTTTAGGGTAAATTTAAGTCCCGAATAAATTTCAACCTCCTGAAGGACGTTTATTAGTGCCACCTTTTATGTACCGGTAATATGCAAAATTTCCATGGCTTGTTCTATATTGTCTTCTAAGTGTTCTTCTCTCTTTAAGTGTTGGAAGAAAGTCAACTGTTTGTTATCGCTATTACAAACATGCTCTCGATATTGTATGTTACAGCTCCTCCCAATCTGATTTAGCTATATTAAATTTTTCGTAATGCTTATATTGAATTTTATAACTTCCAGAGTGCAGCAGAGTTCTAAGTATGATACACGAATTTTATTTTCTTGTTGGTAAGGCCAGCAGCATTTATAACGCCGAAATATGGCATTTGATATATGAATTAGTTCACGTGGTGGCAATTTTCTTTATTTGCTTCTGTTTTAATATTTGGCACAACAAGCCTGCTTCTTTCGGTGGACTGGCAAATCAAGCATACGTGTAGGTGTGAAATACGGGCGTATTGCATCTACTGACCTATTGTTAAATTTCTGGTTTTATTAGGATTTCAATCACGATTTTATATAATCAGTTGAAAATTACGTGAAAATTTTATAGTAATTAAAGCATTTACGTAGTCCTATTGTCAAAATAAATAATACCAAAATGAACAAATCGACATGGAAAATAAACGCTACTTAAAAAATTTTATTAGTGTTATCCTACCAGTGACCTCTATATAAACTGCATGTATAACTGAAGTCTCTGAGGACAGAACTCCACTGTGCCTGCACAGTTAAATGTTTTACATATAATTTTGCATTAATTTCTGTGTGATGAAGAATTGCTTGCTTACGTCTTGTTTTGAATTTTATGTCATTATATGATGTAATAGGCTGGTATGGGAGTGGAATGAAAATGTATTTCCTTTTCGTATTCTAATAAAATGTCGTAGCAGTCATGTTGTAATTTGGCAAGAAACGAAATAATGCCGCGAGAGACGACAAACACCAAGTGCCGGCGTGGCGCAGGGGATAGCGTCACGGACTGCGGTGCAGAAGGACGCCGGTTCAATCCCGCCCACCGGCAAAAATTTATTTCTTTGTAATTTACAATTCCAGAAGGTTCTACATCTTCCTTATCTTCACTTGTAAATTCTACTTGTTTCTTATGTTAATTGTTCTTCTGATTTCTGGTAAATTCTGTCTGTGTATAAATAGCAGAGCACTCTGCCTGAGAGGCAGTCAGTGCTGCGTGTAAGTTGAGTTCGTAATAAACGTGCTTTCAGTATAAGTGCTGTGTATAGTTGCCTTCGAAGTCAAGCCTACTTCCATTGCAACGTGACATTGTTTGGCGGAGGCGCCGGGTACACTGTGCAACAGCTGCATCACCGTGGCTCCGATTAGGCAACGTAAAAGCCGTCGCTTACACGGACTGGAACCGGAATACAAGGGATACACCGAGTACATCTTTCCAAAAGTCCGTATTATCAGAAGAACGATGGAGACGAAACCAGCAATAAGCCAGCTCCACATTAGACACCTGTCGGTGTTCTCTGGAGATGCTGGACAGGACCCCAACAAATGGCTAAAAGGGTTCGACCGAGTCGCCAAGTACAACGGGTGGGATCATACGATGTGCTTGGCCAACGTTTATTTCTACCTGGATGGAACAGCCCAGCAATGGTTCGAAAACAACGAAGAAAAGTTGAATGACTGGGAGACGTTCCAGGAGGAACTTAAGAAGACGTTTGGAGACCGCCAGCGACAAATCCGCTCGGCGGAAGAACAACTGAAGAACCGGGCCTAACCTCATGGTGAGCCGACACAATCGTACATACAGAGTGTTATGGCCCTGTGTAACGTAGTCAATCCGAACACGACTGAAGCGGTCAAAATCACGCACCTGATGAAGGGAATTGCAGAAGATATGTACCAAGCTCTTCTGATAAAAGATGTCGCTACGACAGAAGAGTTCATGAAGTGGTGCCAGCGTATTCAAGAGATGCAACAAAGGAGGGTTGGACGCAAGAAGTATGACAGACTCCCAAATGTAGTCCCTATGGCCGTTGTGGAAGACCAGCAGGACTTGGCTTCTCTCATACGACAAATCGTGAGAGAAGAATTACAACAGTGCATGGCAGCCGGGACTATTAGACTGAGCGAGCATCAGACTATGGCCATGGATGTGAGCCCTGTAAGTGACGAGGGAGCCGACGCCACTGAGGACGAGGTATTTCAAACATTAGCTCCTGTCTGCCCCATCAATCGCACCCGACGTGAAGAATGGCGTCGTCCTGCTATGACTTACGCTGCAGCCGCCAAACGGCAGCCCATGAACCGACCGACGCGACCACAGCCAAATCCCCCGGTAACTATGACGCCCCGAAGAAGAACAGACGTCTGGAGGACAGAAGACAACACACCACTGTGTTTCCACTGTGGACGCCCTGGATATGTCGTACGCTACTGCAGAGAGAGGAGGCGAGCATTCGATGATTATTTTGCCACAAGACGTCAGCCGTCGGAGCAGTTCTATCCAAGGCAGTCACCTGCTGATGAGTTCAGTCGACCTATGGGAAGAAGCCCATCGCCGTACCCTAGACGAGGTCGCTCCCCGACGCGCCGCATCCGTTCACCGTCGCCGTACAGAGGTACCAGCCGCTCCCCTAGCCGCCGCGCCCAGGAAAACTAAGCGAGGCGACCATCTACGGAGGTGAGGCCGCCGCAGATGAAAATCCTCCATGGACGACAGTCGCCAAGATGTCGGGAAATCTCATCGACGTCATAATCGACGGCCAACCTGTCCGGGCACTTGTTGATTCAGGAGCCTCTTTTTCTATATTATCGGATAATTACCGCCGCACACTAAAGAAGACAATGTTCTGTGATACGGGAGCAACTGTGCTGAAGGTCGCGAATGGAAAGTACGTCCATCCAGCAGGAACTTGTGTCGCAAGAATAACCATTAACAACAGGACGCAGCCGTTTGAATGTGTCGTGTTAACAGACTGTAGTCACAATGTCATTCTCGGATGGGACTTCCTTCAGGCATCCCAAGCTATCATTGACTGTGGAAGATCTGAGCTGCAAATTGAAGAATTTGTTCCGTCAGATACACGTAATACAGAATATTCTGGGAAGTTATTCGTCGTTGACAATGTGACGATACCGCCGTTGACAATGAGAAGAGTTGCAGTCACAAACACAGATGACTGGTTAAACTGTGAAGTTCTTGTTAATAGTAAAAGGTTTATCAGGCTCACAAAAGAAATTTACATACCAGCGGCTATCATAAGCATTACCGGTGGTCAAGGAGAGATTTGGATCACAAATTGTCACGAGCAGTCACAACTTATCCCCAAAGGAATGTGTATCGGGACAGCTGAACCAATCCAGGACGGTGAACTCAACGTCATCAATGAAGACCCACGCCCTGCTATGAGTACAGACAACACGCTGGAGGGAACAAACGTGGAACCGCCAATAGGGCCTGGGTTGACCAAGGAACAACGCCAGCGAGTGTTAGGTATACTACGCCAATTTTCGAGTGCATTCACACCTCAGCAGGGGAAAAGTCAGACGAAACGGCCCACGATAAAGCACCGTATCAATACTGGGGACCATCCGCCAATTAGCCAGCGTTCGTATAGAGTGTCGCCAGCTGAAAGACGTACAATTCGGGATGAAGTGGAGAAGATGTTGCGAGATGACATTATTCAACCTTCGGAGAGTCCTTGGTCGTCTCCGGTGGTCCTCGTAAAGAAGAAGGATGGCACGTGGCGATTCTGTGTCGACTATCGGCGGCTGAACAGTATCACAAAGAAAGATGTCTATCCATTGCTGCGTATTCATGACACTGACTGCTTGAGAGGAGCTACATACTTCTCAACTATGGACATGCAGACAGGTTACTAGCAAATCGAGGTTGACGAAGCTGACAGGGAGAAGACGGCTTTTATTACACCTGACGGTCTCTATGAATTTAAAGTAATGCCATTTGGATTATGTAATGCTCCAGCCACATTCGAACGCATGATAGACAACTTGCTTCGACACCTTAAGTGGACGACGTGCCTCTGCTATTTAGATGACATTGTCGTTTTCTCGAAAACATTTGAAGAACATCTGAATCGCCTGTCAACTGTGTTGAAGTGTGTTCAGGCTGCAGGTCTCCGCCTGAATCGAAAGAAGTGCCTCTTCGTCGCCAAAGAGATAAAAGTCCTGGGGCACCTAGTCAACGGAGACGGTGTCCGTCCTGATCCAGATAAAGTAAGGGCAGTCACAGAATTTCCAATTCCTCAGCACATTCGTGATGTGAGAAGTTTTCTCGGGGCTGTGCTCATACTACCGACGTTTCATAAAAGGATTTTGTAACAAGGCACGTCCATTACATGAACTTCTGCAGGGAGACGCCAAATTTTACTGGGATGAGACAAAAGAAGGAGCTTTCCGAGCACTTAAGGAGGCTCTAACTTCCGCACCAGTGCTAGCCTTGTACGACGAGAATGCAGAAACGGAACTTCACACAGACGCCAGTGACTATGGGATTGGTGCAGTGCTTGCACAAGTTCAGGAAGGTGCTGAAAAAGTGATAGCCTATGCGCCAAGAGTACTCTCAAAGTCCGAGATAAACTACTCTACAACTGAAAAAGAATGTCTCGCGGTTATCTGGGCTATCAACAAGTTCCGGCCGTATTTATTCGGCAAACCATTCACCGTCGTGACAGACCACCATTCTTTGTGTTGGCTGACTAGCTTGAAGGATCCATCAGGTCGACTAGCAAGATGGGCACTAAGACTCCAAGAGTACGATGCCACAGTGGTATTCAAGAACGGGCGCAAACACAATGACGCCGACTGCCTTTCGAGAAATCCATTAGTGGAACACAACAGCATTAATGAAATTTCAGCTCTCACTGAATTAGATGACGTTAAAGCTGAACAGAGGGAAGATCCAACACTATTAAAAATGATAGATGCCTTGGAGAAAGGAGAACCGCCCAATGGAGAGTTCCAACTTATAAACGGAACATTGTACAAGAGCAACTACGATCCACTGGGCCCCAAATGGCTACTAGTTGTTCCAGCTCATCTCCAGCCAGCTATTCTCAAATATTTCCATGATGCTCCAATATCCGGTCATCTGGGATTCGTGAAGACCCTAGACAGAATCAGACGCAGGTATTACTGGAAAGGTCTCTACCGATCTGTCAAGCACTATGTGAGTCACTGTAAAGAGTGCCAACGTCGGAAGCATGTGCCGCAATTACCTCCGGGACATCTCTACCGATTCCGCCGGCAGCAGCTCCATTCCACCGAGTTGGGATCGATCGTTTACGGAGGTTCCCGAAGTCGACAACCAGTAACCTTTGGATAATAGTCTGCACTGACTACCTCACACGCTACGCTGTCACCAAACCTGTGCCGACTGCAGAAGCTCCAGAGATCGCAAAATTTCTTGTGGAAGACATTGTTTTGAAGCATGGAGCACCACGTGTCATGATATCTGATCGTGGAAAAGTATTCCAGTCAAAACTAGTATCAGAGGTAATGTCACGGTGCAACATTGTCCACAGAATGACAACTGCATAACATCCTCAGACAAATGGTCTTACGGAACGTTTTAACAAAACGTTAGCCGACATGCTGTTGATGTACGTCGATGTTGAGCAGAAGGATTGGGATACAATTCTGCCAGTCGTGACATTTGCTTACAACACCGCAAGACAAGACACCACAGGTTTCACTCCGTTTTTCCTGCTCCATGGCCGTGAAGCTGAGACGACAATGGCTACACTGTTCCCGTTCCAACCAGACGACACTCAGGATGACTATGTTAAACAGCTCATCACCATGGTCGAAGAAGCAAGACAGCTGGCTCGCATACGGACAATGGACGCCCAGGAGAAGGACCGTCAGCGGTATAACGACAAGCACCGAACTGTTGTGTACAGCCCAGGAGATCTGGTATGGATTTTTACCCCTGTACGGAAGGTTGGACTGTCAGAAAAGTTATTGAAGCGATACTTTGGTCCGTATCGTGTCATACGCCGCCTGTCAGACGTCACATACGAAGTTGAGGATTATGAACCGTCGTCGAAACGCCAAAAACGAAGAGACATTGTTCACGTCCTGCGCATGAAGCCTTACTACGATCCTGAAGAGCAGGTAGACGACAATGGCTTCTTGTTCAAGGACTTTAAGGACGGTAATGTTCCTGATGAAGCCACGACAGGAATGTCTGTCGTCGATAATCGCGGAGAAGGGAAGGATTCTCTTGAACTGTCATACAGAGGACCCATGACACGGACAAGATCCAGGACATTGCAGCTGGCTCCACAGGGATCTTAACAGCGGGTCGCTGTTTCTCCAGGAGAGGGAGCAATGCCGCGAGAGACGACGAACACCAACTGCCGGCGTGGCGCAGGGGATAGCGTCACGGACTGCGGAGCAGAAGGTCGCCGCTTCAATCCCGCCTGCCGGCAAAAATTTATTTCTTTGTAATTTACAATTCCAGAAGGTTCTACATCTTTCTTATGTTCACTTGTAAATTCTACTCGTTTCTTATGTTAACTGTTCTGGTAAATTCTGTCTGTGTATAAATAGCAGAGCACTCTGCCTGAGAGGCAGTCAGTGCTGCGTGTATGTTGAGTTCGTAATAAACGTGCTTTCAGTATAAGTGCTGTGTTTAGTTGCCTTCGAAGTCAAGCCTACTTCCATTGCAACGTGACAATATGAACACCTATGTTTGGCTAACACGCTCAAACGGCCGAAATTCAGTGTCCAGTTAGTACAGAGATCAATAAATTATATCAAAGAGATAAATAGTTTTACAAACTCGTCAGAGATCTTACTATCACTAAATTACAAGTAATCAGTGGAAAGCTTACAATAACGCTAAAAATACCATAAAATCTGTACGAACATCATACACCACAGAATTAATTCTGCAGTCGAATATATTACAAATTACGTCCAAGAGCATGAAAACAGTTTATACTCGTAAGATATTAGCTAATACAAAGGTATGCCTTAGAAAACAGCAAAGAAATAAGTGCATTCAACCTTGTAATATCGCTGTCTTATCTGTCAAAATAGTTGTTACTAACGAGCTTAAATTTCATAGAGTGGCTAAAACACGAGCTACATTGCTCTTTTCGACAACTAGCGTAAACTCGTCCACCATATTTTTGGTGATCATTACACTTGAGAGGAGTCTATCTATCTTATGTTGCCGTTGAGCTTGAGGTGTTGTGTTTAGTATATATTCTATTTAGTGTGAATTGTCCGTGCAATTTTTGCATTTGAAATATGCCTAAAGGGGTTCATCATTTAAATGCACAAATCGAAGTGATGAAACGACAAGCACTTTGTGTAAGAAAGCCAAATTTTTGGCCTTATTTTGTGGTGTCGCACAAGTATGAAGTGCGCACCACGTACTTTCGCCGCGCGCCGCCATGCACGCACGGCGCGGCGTTCTTAAGACGTCAGCCACGAGCGCCCTCTGCTGCAACTCCGCTCGTGGCCACGACTGCTGCATCGGCCACTTGGGAATCAGATTGGCACCAGTTAAGACTTGGCTAGCGGATAGGCACTAGGAATCACCAGTAGGCAGGCCTCTAACTAGGTAATGTGTCAGCGTTCTGCAGTCATGAAACTTATGAAAGATAAGTATTGTAATCTTTCTATGAAAAATATATGTCGTTCTAATTTACTCTAGTATTTCCAGTTTCTGCTGTCCCACTGGCTGGTCACCTCCGTATCTGCACACGCGTGCATCCTTTATTCCTGTGTCGGTCTCTTTCTACTCGGCCACCGACACCTACGACAACCGGCGGAAACGAGACACAAAAGTGGCGACGAGGACGGGATACAAAATATTTGATCTTGCACTGTCTATACTCAAACAAAATTCCTGACTAATGATGGCTCTTAGCTGCCCCAAGAGTGAAGCTTCAGATGACTTATCCTCCAATTCCCTTGAAGTACACCCGATAAAAATATTCAGTTTTCTACCTAGTTTTGGTGCTTTATATATATATATATATATATATATATATTAAACTGCAGTATTCTGTTGTCACTTTCGGCTTTATACTCAAATTTCACGAACCAAATGTTATTTGTTTCAGCATGGCAACAAAGAAAGTCATTAACTACACCTTCTTTCGACATAGAATGCTTTTGTAGCAGCTGACCTAGGCGCAATTTTAAATGCGTTTTTTTTTGTCATTTTCGTCTATATACCCAAATTTCGTTCACCAAAGTTCAAAAAATGTTTGTATAGTCTATGGGACTTAACTACGGGGTCATCAGTCCCTAAACTTACAAACTACTTATGAACTACTTACGAACTAGGACGGCACAAATATCCATGCCCGAGGGGGATTCGAACCCCCGACCGTAGTGGCCGTGCAGACCGTGACTGAAGCTCCCCAGTCCCCGCGGCCACCGCGGCCGGCCCCAAAGTTCACAACCCAATCCTTAGACAGTAATTTTACATGTTTGTAGACTTAAAGTGTACTAGTCTTTATGAAAGCAGTTGTTACAACACATTACCAACAGTGCCAACCCATGGTCATGATCGTTCGTCAGAACAATTACTGATCACTGTATATTTCGCAACTCATTTGGACCATGTAACCTCATCTAGCAGTTATACTTCGAACAGGAACTGTATTACTGACAGGCTTGTGATACTTCAGCACCGCACAGGGGCGTAGATAAGTGGGGGGGGGGGGGGGGCGAGGGGGTTCAAACCCTCCCCCCCAGAACTTTTTTTTTTCTTTCCTTACACTCGTGCTAAAATAACTTGTGTAATGAATATGAGAATTAGACTGAAAACTTTGCCAACAAAGATAGGTACCGGATTGGAGTGTCCGTAAGTTGTAATCGATGCTCAGTTGAGCTCTGATTTCTTACTTGTTGTCAGGACACTATGTCTTGAATGTCTTATGGAGGCCTAGGCAAGCGTCGCGCACAACTTATTAAAAAATAATAATTGATCAGGTAACCACCACTTAACCATCAGTAACAATGAACAAATATTGTTGAATTCCAGACAGAAACAAGCTCCATAGCCTGTTTAAAGTACCAAAGTACCACGCGAGGCATGCCTAGCGTGTAACGAAGGCCACCGTGTCTTATGTTTACTACTCCTACCAATGCAGTGATCTACTAACTTTATTACTACATTAGGGTGGCAAACTTGTACGTAACACAAACAAATATATTTTTTAACGAGTCATGTTCCCATCCTCTGCTTACAAGAAGCAACCTTACCTTCGTCCCACTACCGTAAATGCACGCTAATATCACATTGGAAACTCTAAAGTGTCTTTTCGCCAAAGTAGTATTACAAAGAAGCGACGGATGTCTATCATAGGAATTTGTTAATAACTGTCACCTATCACCCTGCTCATATTCGTCAGCACTGCAACTTCACTACGGTAATTCGGGTTTCCAAAGGCCGATGTGCAGGTGCTGAAACGTAGGGGATTTTCCATTTAGTCTGACGGAACTTGATGCAAATCCGTTAACAACGGCCAATCTTTATTTAAAACTTGGAACGGAGTATGACATACCAGCTGTCAGCCAACACTCCCAAAAACATGGCGTACGCCAGTTCAGTTTGCCTCTCAAACATTGCGGACCTATCGCTAATCTGTGACATTCAAGCCCTTTGGTTGTGACATAACGAGAACATAAGTGATAAACTTGATAAACGAAGAGCTTTCTAAATAACTACAAAACACCAGTTCTTACATTCCTGTTAATCTAATTGCTAAACATAATAGATAAATATCATGAAATATAGGAATTAAAGCCAGCCGTGGTTGCCGAGCGGTCTGCGGCGCGCCAGTCACGGTCTGCACGGCCACTACGGTCGGCGGTTCGAAAAACCCCTCGGGCATGGATTTTTTGCCGTCCTTAGTGTTAGCTAGTTCATAAGTAGTTTGTAAATTTAGGGGCTGATGACCCTGTACTTAAGTCCCATAAACTATACAAACATTTTTTAGAAATTAAAAGGAGAAGAAGACCAATGTATGTATACATAAAGACTGTGTTTGTGAGTTAAAATTATCCTATCAAATTTAATGCTATATTTATCCATGCATTTTACGGTTAACCTTGCTATGGCAATCTCGCTATATTAAATAATTCATTGAGAAGTAGCGAACTTGGTATAGACTATAATTTAAGGATGTTTCTCAATGATGCACATGACGCAGCGGGTCGAAACGAATAGAAAATGTTTACTCTCTTTACTGTTTGTGACTCGGATTAGACCGGATGCGAGTAACATAGTATTTCTCCAAATGATAATCAGTATTAATTTATTTTCAAGGTGTCAACATTCTTTATGTAAAAGAGGTCAGTATCGTCGTTGTTATTAGTTTTTCATTTGTTTCAAATACAACGTTAAAGCTAATGTGCGTGTTAACCATTTGTACGTTAGACTTACGTATAATTAATCAAGTTTTCAGGACTTTCACAGCCGCGAAGCTGCAGACGCTGACCGCCATTACATTTATCGAAGGAAGGACGGGAGAAATAACGAAAGAAATTCCTCTTTTTAGCCCAGTGCGGTAGTGGAAATGTACTTTACAATATTTTTTGCTGTACTTTGATTGTGAATGCGTCTACGTACGTACAAACTCGAATATTTTTAACAAGGGACACCTTTGACCTCGAAGTCTCGGAACCGCACGCAACCATACTCGGATTAACAGGCAATCATAAAAATGACAGTGGAGTGCGTCATTCCATGCAAAATGTTGCACTATAACATTTTAACAGAGAGAAACAATGAAACAAGATATCAGTTCCATTCTGAGGAAATTACATGTAACATAATGGCGTCAGTGTACCATTACATATTCAGTCAGCAGCGCCAAACAAGCTCCTCTTAATATATATATATATATAATGCAATACCTGGCACCTGAAGTTGCTTATATTAGCACTGAAAGTGCTGAAAGTGCAGATGTCGGTTCTGAAAGAAGTGGTTAAAGCAAAGTGGGAAAGAACAATGTACACACCTGTCTAGAAAGCCGCGTTGTCACGTTCCAGATGACCTTCGCACTGACGCAGTCCAGTATCAATCAAAAGGCACACTAATTATATTTTCAAATAATTTTGATATGTCAGTGTCATATCATGGCTTTCGCCAAGCATATTGCAACATAGGCTTATGTGTAAATTACTGAGTGAAGTTTCACAATTAAATAACGATCATGTGCATGTGCATTCACTTGTGGTTTGGCACATTGAAAGTCTGACAGAATCAGTAATGAGTTTGATATTTCGTTTATATTGCCGAAAGATGTAAACATAAAGGGGTTAGCAATATTTTGTTGTTTTCAATGGCAAAATCTTCAGCGTAACATCCTTTTTTTTTTGAAAAACCTGTATCTAGAACGGTACTATCTGTATCATTCGCCCAGGAATCCCACAACAATAGGCTCTTTTCATTTGTTACATGTTCGCCAAGTATCTACATCTACATAGATACTCTGCATATAACATTTAAGTGCCTGGAAGATGGTTCATTTACCACTTTCATAACGTTTCTCTACCGTTCCATTCTCTAATAGCACGCGGGAAGAAAGAACACCTTAATCGTTCCGTTTACGATCTGATTTCTCTTATTTTATTGGGATGATCATGTCTCCCTAAGTAGGTGGGTGCTAGCAAAATATTTTCGCATTCAGAAGTAAAAGCCGGTGATTGAAACTTCGCAAACAGATCACGCCGCAATGAATAACGACTTTATTTTAATGATTTCTACCCCAATTCGTGCAACATTTCCGTGACGCTTTCCCCCTTAACGTGATTTAAAAAAAAGAAGAAGAAAAAAAAAAGTCGAGCTGCCCTTCTTTGAATCTTCTCAATATCTTTCGTTAGTCCCACCAGGTGAGGGTACCAAAAAGGGGAACAGTACTCTAGAAGAGGACGCACAAGTGTGATGTAGGCAGTCTCTTTGGTGGAGCTGGTGCATCTTCGAAGCCAATGAAAGGTAATCTTTGGTTCGCCTTCCACACAATATTTTCTATGTGTTTTCTCCAGTCTAAGTTGTTTGTAAGTGTAACTCCTAGGTATTTGGTAGAATTTACGACCTTAAGGTTTAACTGAATAATCCCGTAATTGAAGATCAGCGGATTTCTTTTAGTGGTCGTGTGTAATACTTCACACTTTTCTTTATTAGTCTCAATTGCCAGTTTTCGCACCATGTAGAAATTTTGTCTAAATCGCTTTGCAGTTGCTTTTGATCTTCTGTTGACTTCACTAACCGATAAACGACAGCAACATCCGCGAACAGTCTAAGGGAGCTATTCACATTGTCTCCTAAATCGTTTATAAACACAAGGAATAGTAGGGAACCTATAACGCTTCCCTGGGGAACGCCAGATATCACTTCTGTTTTACTCGATTACTTACCTTCAATTACAACGAACTGTGTCCTTTCTGATAGGAAATCGTGAATGAAATCGCACAATTGGGAAGATATTCCATAGGCACGCGATTTCATTAGATGCCGCTTGTGGGGTGCAGTGTCAAAAGCCTTCCGGAAATCCAAAAATATGGAATCGATTTGAGATCCCTTGTCGATGGCACTTATCACTTCATATGAATAAAGGACAAACTGTGGTTCGCAAGAGCGATATTTTCTGAATCCGTGTTGACTATTGGTTAATATGTCGTTCTCTTCGAGGTAGTTCATAACGTTCGAACAAAGTATATGTTCCAAATTTCTACTGCAAATCGACGTCACTGAGACAGGCCTGTAATTTTCGGGATCACTCCTATTGCCTTTCTTGAATATTGGAGTAACATGGGCAACTTTCCAGTCTTTGGGTACGGATCTTTCGCTGAGTGATCGGTTGTAAATTATAGCTAAGTACGAAGCAATTGCATCAGCATACTCTGAGAGGAATCTAGTTGGTATACAATCAGGCCCGGAAGATGTATTTTTGTTTAGTGACTGAAGTTGTTTTACTACTCCAGGAACATCTACTTCTAAGTTTCGCATGCTGTCAGCTGTTCTTGAATCGAATACTGGAGTGTTCACTTCGTCTTCTTTGGTGAAAGACTTTCGGAAAGCTGTGTTTAGTAATTCTGCCTTGGCAGTACTGTCATCTGTAGTATTACCATTGCTATCGCGTAGTGAAGGTATTGTTGTGTTTTGCCGCTAGTGTATTTCAGATGTGACCAGAATTTCTTTGGTTTTTCTGCATGATTACGAGACAGGATTTACTTCTAAGTTAGAAAACGTATTACTTGTTCTTTAGTCATTTTTCCACTTTTGCTTGCCTCCATATGACTGTTTCGTGGAGAGGTTGTTTCAACTATCTTTAAAACATTTGGACCGAAAGCGCCTAGTGTCTCTTGAAAACATATGTAAAACGTGTTTGTTAGTTTGCCTGCCATTGATAAAACCGCATAAATTGTGTAGCTGTGGGTAGAGCTATGTAAAGACATCAACACACCTAGTTTTCTCTCCTCTGTAGGACAGTATTGGTGCTGAAGATGCCGCGGCGGAGTGGCCGAGCGCATTGAGGCGCTATGCTACGATGCGCGAAGCCGTTCCCCGTCGGGGGTTCGAATCCCCCCTCGGACATGGATGTTTGTGCCGTCTTTAGTATAAGCTAGTTGATAAGTAGTTTGTAAGTTTAGGGACTGATGACCCGTAGTTAAGTCCCATAAGCTCTACACACATTTGAACATTTGATGCTGAAGACATTTCATACTGGAAGTGACTCTGGTCACAGTCAAAAACATCACCTTTCTCCACACCCTCCTGTGTCATAAACATGTTCACCTCCTCAACAAACTGTTGCGCCTTCGAAAATGTTCAAATGTATGTATAACTAAGGGACTTGACTATGGGCCGGCCGCGGTGGCCGAGGTGACTGAGGCGCTCCAGTCACGGTCAGCACGGCCACTACGGTCGGGGGTTCGAATCCCCCCTCGGGCATGGATATTTGTGCCGTCCCAGTTCGTAAGTAGTTCATAAGTAGTTTGTAAGTTTAGGGACTGATGACCCCATAGTTAAGTCCCATAAGCTTTACAAACATTTGAACATTTGAACTTGACTATGATGGTCATCAGTACCTAGGCTTACAAACAACTTGTGTCTTGTGTCGTATAATGTTATCGTCTCCTATGCCCTCTCGTGTGTCAAATGTAGTATGTAGTAATAAGCCTGGATAAAGAGTCATATTCAGCATTGAGATGATCGTTAAACGATGTGAACGCTTTGAAATTGACCAAGCCAACAATTTTACCCTCTTTGCGAGACCACATCTGCAGATTCCATTAATGAACTGTAGTTACAAAACTCCTTGCACCATCAAATAGCGATATTACATACTCTTTTTTAGTTTTTAATTACAACGGTGTGTTTCCTTTGAAACGAGCACCTATTCCCCGTTTCCCAGACACATAATTTAAAGTTAATGTAAAATTCGATTGAGTTTTGATGCACTTATAGCGCTTCATTAGTTTCCTATAGGAATAATTGAAGCCACGATTATAATATTCCTTATAAATGTTCTCTAGTACGCTGTCATCAAGGTCTTTTAATACATTGGACCCTTTTTTTATGGCGAGGGCTCGTACTCACTGTGACCTGACTTATTGTTGCTCTGGATATGAATTTCGTGTACTGCTTGAAGAGCCACCTTCAGGCTCCTCCTGTCCTTCAAGTTCCACGTCGTATATTTCTGTGTCATCGCCATTATGTTTCTGAATTACTATGTTATATGATATATCCTAAGACTCCATATCCTATGTCATTTCAATATTCAGCACGTCTCATTTTACCTGGCATCATATTTTTGTGGTAATGCATTTTCAACTCTACGTTGTATTTTAGTGCACATAAATTTCTGTTCCATACATACTCGTCTACTGTATAAAGAAATACTTCGTGTAGTAGATCTATGCAATGAAGATAGCACTGTTGGCGTTCGAAGAAGAATAGGTATTTGATGTGCACTGTTTTGTAAGGAGCTGGCGTAGATTGAATTCTACCTGCCAGCTTCGTCACGGTAAACAATTATGTCTCAAGTTATATTTGGTGCATGGTTGAATGAGTCCACTGGACTTGGTATGTATTTTACCTTATAAAACCTAATCTCATCCATTTGCAACATGAAAAATATGTTTGTACATTAATTTAGTTGAAAGTCAAATGTTTGTCAAGCTTATGGGACTTAACTGCGGGATCGTTAGTCCCTAAACTTACAAACTACTTATGAACCAACATCAACGAAAATTTTGAAAATTTTAATATTTGCCGTTCAGAACAACTTGAAAGTGGCCATAGTTCAAGGCGGACTATAGTCTTGCCGTAGCTATGTCCGACTAGTTTAGCAAACAAGCAAGTTCCACATTATAGCAGCTGCGGCGGAGTAGCCGAGCGCTATGCTCAGATGCGCAAGGCCGGCCCTCGCTGGGGTTCGAATCCTCCCTCGGGCATGTAAGTTGGTTTGTAAGTTTAGGGACTGATGACCACGCAGTTAAGTCCCATAAGCCTAATAAACATTTGAACACATTATAGCAGAGACGGTCTAATCGCAACAGACCGACTGCGCATGATCATTTGCCAAGTACCTCGTTTGGATGCGGTGTAGTGAGACATGAGGAACCTCTACTTCTCACTCGAACAGCTAAGCACTTAACAAGGTGAGGATGAGTGTACCGAGAAAAAATCCTTTGCTTCTTGGCACTATCAGCGATCGAAGCCTGGATCTCAAAATATCATCGAGACATACTCACCGCTAACTGAATTTCTTATACTTACAATTAACAGATAGGTGTGAAAAATACAGAATTATAAGTTTAATAGGTATTTGTTGCAAAATACTAACACGGAAGAATGGAAAAACTGGTAAAATTCAATCTCGAGAAAGATCGGTTTGTATATAGGGAAATGTAGAACACATGATGCAATACTCACTTTACAACTTATCATAAAAAATAGGTTAAAGAAACTGAAACTAACGTTTAAAACGTTTATTGGGAGAAAGCCTTATACTGGAATACACCCCTTAAAATTCTGAATGCAAGTGGCAGGAAGAAAGGTAATGGTTTAAAGTCTCGTTGAAAAATGATCATTAGATACGGAGCATTTGTTAAGAATGGAGAAGATCGTCGACCTTTCAAAGGGACGATGCCGCCGTGTACCTGGGGCGATTTACGAAATCATGGAAAACCTAAATCATTGTGGCCGGCGACGGATATGAACCGCCGTCCTACTGTCTGCGCGTCCAGTGTATCGCCACTGCACCATCTCACTGGGTGAAATGCGATGAACGAAATTTTGAAAGTGACGCAACGATTGGGACGGAAATAAGACATGGTTATGTAGCCATTTCCCAGAGTTATTCAGATTCTACATTGAGCAAGATGCGAAGGAAAGGAAGGGAAAATTAGAACAATAAATTAAAATATATAGAGAAGGAATAAAAACATCCCGTGTGCCGATAACACTGTAGTTCTCTCGGAGACTGCAAAAGACATCGAAGGGGGATTGAATAGAATGGATGATGAAAATTAACAGCAGCAAAACGAGAGTAATTGAATGTAGTCTAATTATATATGGCAATTTCGAGGGAATTGGATTAGGAAACGAGACAATAAATTTATTATATTAGTTTGGTTATTTAGGCAGAAAAATAACTTCCGATATCCGGGATCGTGAAGAGGCAAAAAGCAGAATGGAATTGGGAAGAAAAGCATTTGAGCTGAAGAGAAATCTGTTAGCATCAGATATTAATGTAAGAAAAAATTTAAATCTTTCTTTTTAGATTAATTTAATATTCAATATATACAACATGCATTATAATTACACACAACTGCAGTATAAATCAGTGGACGGAGTTGTAAAGCTTGTTGATAAACAGCCGTGCTGCGGGTCGCTTTGTTCACCACGCGTATGGGTAGCCGTAATATGGGTATGGGTGTCCTGAAACAAAGGAATCAGTGTCATATTACATGGAAATAGAAAGTTATGTTTCATTAAATGTGACTCATGATGTTATTTCAGTCCAGCGGAAGTGTCGTCGTAATACATCTTGGGGAGATAGTTTATTTGGGAACTAGTAGATTAAGTCACGATATATTGTTCTTACAGATTATTATATTTGAATATTTTATAAATAAAGTTAGAGTTATTGATCCTATAATGCTTTATGTTGCATGTAAATAACATCTTGGAAAATCAAACATTGTGGTTGTGTATCATAGTTTTAGAATTCTGTTAAAGGTTTTCCATAAAACACAACAATCACAGACTTTCATTGACATAGTTTGCTTTGTGAACATAGAGCATAATAAAAACTAGATAGTACTCTATAAAGACAAAATATCATGACATGTACAACTGTTCAGCTAAAACATGTTGCTGCAGACGTATGATGAACGTCACTCCAATTTGACGTATGTAAAATTATTGACCCATGCCATTAATTTGCACTCTTTCCTGAAAGGTAAGATAGTAATGGAGGAAAGGCAGATGAAAGTACATATGTATAAAGGATAATAAACTTTGAATAGTAGCAACAAATATAGTCTCATTGTAAGAAAATTTATATAATTAATTACAATATTATTTGTAGTGAAAAATATAAAACTCAGATACTGACTTTTTCATGTTTTATTTTATTTTTTGGAGACTTTTTATTTTATTGTATTTTGAAAAAACTTATTTGAAAACATTGTTAGTAGTTATAATGTGACCATCGTTTACTTTTTGGCTGTATGTGTCTTTAGCACAAACGTAAATATCACTGAATGAGCGAACTTGTGCAAAAGCGTGCTTGTACAAAGTGAACAATTCTAACATCTGTTGTGCTTCAACGTGTGAAACAGAAATCTTGTGATAAACTACACTTGTGTAAAGAATCTAAACAGCTGCATGAGCTGTCTAGCCTATTACTTAAATGACTTGTGTATATTCGTTACGCCGAATTGTATAACCGAGATAGTTTGATAAACTATGCTTACATCAAATAAGGTCTTTGGATTGCACAAAGAATCTAAAGAAGTGCAAGAGTTGTGTCAATAGGTGACATCTTCTACAGTGCTTTAATAACGGTCGCGCAAACTAACTTGTTACTTGACGTGGTGGCTGATCAGAGCCACCGTAAATAAATGTATTTACGATCTTTCGCCGGGTATCAACTTAGATTGTACTAACAGTGCGTATTTTTCCAAAGTAAAGCTTTTGTTTCCTTTTTTTACGAAAATAATAACTTTAAATTATCTGTTTTTTTCGTCATTAGTGGAGAATGAAACCTTGAAAATGATATCTCAATCATTAATTTTGGATAAGTAATACGGGAGATATGGCGTACACCCAGAAAACACCGATGAGAAGTAATATATATGATACATATGATGTGTATGACAGCTACATGTAGTATATATAAACTACATTAACAGTAGCAGGAATAGGTACACATTAAAATGGCACACCGGCCAATTTTTTTTTTTTTTTTTTTTTTTTTTTTAATTTTTCATTTTTTCAGTAAAAGAAAACGACCAGGTAAAGCTAAATAATTAATTGAAAGGGATTTAATAAATAATATGTAAAATATAATATTGTGATATTGTACATGAAAAAATTACTGACCTCAGTAAAAAATTTGAAAGTGCTAACGGTTACTGAGTTCCTCATACGGAGCTTGCCGTCTTTTTCATTATCCACATTCGACTTCACTGCCTTTGGTAACAGGAATTATAATATGTAGCTTTCGTTATAAGTAATCAATTTCCTAGAACGTAATTTTCTCGAGACATCTCCATTAAAATTATCCGAGCTCTTATGTCGGTTGCATTTGTTTCCAAAACCCAACGTTTCATCCCCGTCTGTGGACATGAAATTTCCGGCCGTGAAAGTCTACATTTTACTTTCTCGAGACATTTTTTACTTTCCTTTCAAAACCTCACTGTCAACTAAATACAAAACAGATTAAATGTCACTTCACCCCACATCAAGACAATGAGTATGTGTTGATCTGGAATTAATCTTAGATCCGGCCCAGGAGTGAAATAACCCAATTTATGTTTACAGAGTAACAAGTACCAGAAAAGAATAGCCGTTACAGACAGTGATTTGACCATAGGCACCGATCAAAGATATCGTATGCTTCCTCGCTAACACTGTCATTATGGATTGAAAAAATATAGAGTTAGACTCAGCAATATTGATACACCTTAATGAAATCCTTCGTAATTATCCTCTGGAGTAGAGCAAATCACTATCGCTCAACTGCAGCCATTGATATTAAGAATTTTCACCTGATAGAAAATAATCTACTGCAATGTAATAGTCGTAAAGCCAGATTGTTGCTTCAGCTGATTAAAGTCAGTGTATCAGGTCAGTCGTCGTTCATGTAGTCTCCGTACAGCAAGGTTGTTACTTACCAGGAGCACCCCAGCTTGGGTACTTGTAGCCCAAGGGCGGGTAGTAGCCAGGGCATGGGTACGAATATGGATACGCCTTGTATGGGAAGTCATACGGCGACGGAATAGCCTCAGAAAGGCCCAGCAGCGAGAGGCAGGCCACAGCGAAGATGCAAACCTGCAACATGCGACACGTTCTCAGTGCAAGCAACAATGTTCATGTGCATCTTCATGTTTTCGCGGCGCAATGATTGTTCGAAGAAGTTTCGGGCGTGCAGCCGCATAAAGTTTACTTCTTCTAATATTTCGGCTGAGAAACGTTCAGCCATCTTGAGAGACGAGTCGAAGACTGACGCTCCAGCACGCGCTTCGTGCTTAAAAACGCGCGGGCCGCGCTACTGCGCATGCGGCCACAGATACAGCAAGGCGCCAAAGGCACTACGTACGAAGCCAACGGTACGTGCAAAGAATACAGAAGATGATGCGTCGTCGAAAATTGGACGGATTATGAACAAACACGATGTTAAAGTTATTTTTCGGCGCCCACCAAAGACAGCAGCACTTTTGGGCTCTATCAAAGATGATTTGGAGCTCCGTAAGGCCGGGGTTTACAAGATCCCATGTGAATGTGGCCTTTCGTACATAGGTCAGACGACACGTACAGTCCAGGAAAGATGCACGGAACACCAAAGATATACTCGTCTCTTAAAACCAAATAAATCAGCAGTGGCAGAGCACTGTATTGATACTGGACACTCCATGACGTACGAAAATGTCAAAATTTTAGCATCCACTTCATCTTTCTGGGACTCAGTGGTGAAAGAAGCAATAGAAATTCGCTTGGGGACGAATTTAATTAACAGAGACAGCAGCTTCAGTTTAGATAAATCATGGAATCCGGCATTTTCTTTAATAAATTTACAAAGACGCCGCCACAGCACAGATCATAACACATCAATTTCTCCGCAGTAATCGACCATGCAGCCACAGACTTAATTTACACATACGTGCCCTTCCTTGCCGCCGAGTAACGTCTTTGGCGCTTTGTTGTTTCTGTGGTCGCATACGCGGTAGCGTGGCCCGCGCATTTATAAGCACGAAGAGCGTGCTGAATTGTCAGTCTTCGACTCGTCTCTGAAGATTGCTGAACGTTTTTCAGCCGAAATATTAGAAGAAGTAAACTTTATGAGGCTGCACGCCCGAAACTCCTTTGAACATGTTCATTTTTATCTCAATTCCACACTTAACAATAACGACCGGGGGACTATTAAATTGGCCTCTTTTCGAACTGTTCACTTGTTTTCTGAGAAAAGCGTACACTGGATTGATTTGCAATCACGTGACTTTTGATCAATCATATAAAAAACAACGACTGTTTTTCGGAATGTCCTATTTTACTTAGATTGTGAAATATGTACAGGTAGCTTACTGCCCTAGAAGAAACACCTAGGAATTTTGGCCTTTCACATTATTTCTATACATTCTTAGGCTACTCTTTTCCCCTATTGTTGATGAAATCATTTCACCTGTTATCTCTGTAGTTCAATTGTTGATGGTTGGTCAGTTGGGGTAGGGATTTTAGTTATTGTACCCCATGACGGTAACTGATACTTGTTCCATAACCATCGAAAACATGCTGAAATATTAAAATAACTGAGAAAAATAGATGAAAGCTCAGGTAGAAGTTGTGTTTTGTAATAATGTTCAGGACAGTGATGAAAGTGTAGTAGTTGTAGTCTCTGCAGATAAAGGGAGTAATTCTTGCAACAAAAATGATGTTGTAAACACGGTCCAGGATTGTTTTACGCTAAATTTAGGGGGAAATGAAATCGTACGTCTGCTGGACAAAGGTGCTTCCACCAGAAAGCAGTAAACAACAGAAAGAAACTATAGAAGAATATTATTCTAGTATTTCTTGGAGTTACTTCTAGAAGAAACGAGAGTTTGTTGCTACATGATCGGTCGTCCGTCACACGTATGTCCAGTAGTTTGGCGCTGTTCCATCTTTCTCAAAGTAAAAAAGACCTGAGGTTAATTATATGACTCATGTGTCAGATGAAAAATGCTTAAAGAATGTCAAATGTCTCAAGGAACATATACTCTTCATTTAATCGAACGCAGAGGAAAAGTGAAAGAGATTGATGATTCCCGATTTGATTTCTAGCACTTGTAATAATGTCATCATGGAAACTTTCGACACCTGATACTGATGCTAACAATAAAGGATCCTAAACGGCCAGAGGCTTTGGGAAGGATCAGGGCAAGTTGCAGTGTAGTGCAGGACGATTGATAACATTGTTTACGTTCATAATTATAGGCAGAATCTCCACATTAATACTGCTTCACAACTTTAATCATTAAAATCTCGTAGCGAAGCCAAGGCTAACAGTTCACTGTATGTGTGGACTACCGTGCACATTAACTGACAGAATTTTCTATTTGTCGCGGTGGAGTGACCGAGCGTTCTTAGGCGCCGAAGCGCGCAGTTGCTCGCCGTCGGAGGTTCGAGACCTCTCTCTTGCATGGATGATTGTGTTGTCCGTAGCATTAGTTGCTTAAACTTAGTTTTAGTAGTTTGTAGCCCTAGAAACTGATGACCAACGTAGTTACGTCCCTTATATTTACAAACATTTGAACATTTCAATTTATTAGACAGTGAACCGGTATGGTATTTGGCTATTGTTTTCAACACATGACTAACTTGGACAACATGCGTATGACAGAAAGCACTTCTCCTATCTTAGTTTTGTTTAATCTACGTCAGTTTAGTCTTGTGTCTTTACGTAGACGAGTAGGCCAAACTAATGAGGGGAAGTTAACGAAAAACTAATTTATCGAGCACTGATATATGAAACTGAATAGTTGATAATACGTAGGTCGGTTCAAAGAATGTGGACTTTAAACATTTGTTTCGCTTGTGTCTCAGTGAGCAACTGTAGGTTGTCACCTTGTAACCCATCGTTCCATAACAGTTTATCCTCCTGCTAAGGATACGGCAAAGAAATTTCTAACGAATCACTTGGTGAACATTAAGTAGAGAAATTTAAACAAAACATCATTAATGGTGGATCTTTAAAGCTAAAACGCTGCAGATTTTTATTTTTTTGCTTTAAACTGTTACCTAATGAAAGAGCATGTGCGAAAATCTGCAAAAATAACTACTCAGTTAACAATATTATCTAGGTGACAGGTGTTAACCAGGAAAGAACACAAACTGGATAGATAACAGGTACAGTAACAAACAATGAAATACAGCGCATAGTCTAGAAGACTGGATGAATTGTTGGTAATGCCACGTAGGTATATGATTACTGCTCGATCTTGGGCGGGAACTATGTGTGCTATTTTTGTTAAATAAAAACAGGTGCTACAGAAGAATGCTGAAGATTATGTGGGTTGATAGCGTAACTAATGAGGAGGTACTGAACAGAATTGGGGAGAAAAGGAATCTCTGCCATACGTAGACTAAAACACGGGATTGATAGGTGGGACAAATTCTTAGAAATCAAGGAATCGTGAATTTAGCGTTGAAGGGAAGTGTGTTGGATAAAAATCGCAGAGGGAGTCCAAGAGATGAATATAGTAAGCAAATTCAAATGGATTTAGGTTGCAGATCTTATGCTACAGAAGAATGCTGAATATTAAGTGGGTTGATCGCGTAACTAATGAGGAGGTACTGAACAGAATTGGGGAGAAAAGGAATCTCTGCCATACGTAGACTAAAAGACGGGGTCGATTGGTGGGACACATTCTTAGAATTCAAGGAATCGTGAATTTAGAGTTGGAGGGAAGTGTGGTGGATAAAAATCGCAGAGGGAGACCAAGAGATGAATATAGTAAGCAAATTCAAATGGATTTAGGTTGCAGGTCTTATGACGAGATGAGGAGGCTTGCTCAGGATAGAGTAGGATGGAGAGGTGCATCAAACCAGTCTCCGGACTGAAGACCACAACAACAACAAAAACATTGATTTCTAATTATATTAATTTTCAACACTTCATCGACATCTTCCTACATTATGCATTTATAGCCTCTCCTGCCTCTCTTTCAGTACATCTCGTACTCCCACTCCCTCTCTTCATCTTTTCTTCGCCCAACTTTTTTTTTTTTTTTTTTTTTGAATTAAAATTATTGGTACATCCGTCAGAAAATAGAAAAAAACTGAAAGTGCCTTTATCAGTGTGTCCTGGTGATTCTATTGTATACAGATCTGCAGTTTTGTTTCGATTTTGTAGAAATTTTATACACTTGATTCTCGAAACAAGACTCTCACTGTCTACAAAAAAAATCGTATGTTGCATGGCGGAGGGTAGCTTACTTACGGACTTTGACAGCGTCTCTGGTATAGTGTCAAAATATGTGCCCGCAGACGCGAGGTCTGGTGATTGTAACAACCTACTTTCAACATTTTTAAACCATCTCTGAGTGCAGAAGCCTCGCGTGTAATGGAAGTTTATCTTCATACGCCATAACTTTAGAACTGCTTAACCAATTGCGCTCATGTTTGTTTTCGTTGATTTCTTATTTTTCAGGACAATGATTTAATGAATTAAAATATTTGGGCAATCCACCGGGCCGGCCGCGGTAGCGAGGTGACTGATGCGCTCCAGTCACGGTCAGCACGGCCACTAAGGTCGGGGTTTCGAATCCCCTCTCGGGCATGGATATTTGTGCCGTCGTAGTTCGTAAGTAGTTCATAAGTAGTTTGTAAGTTTAGGGACTGATGACCCCGTAGTTAAGTCCCATAGGCTTAACAAACATTTGAACATTTTTTGAAATTCACCGGAAAATTGGAAAAAAATGAGAAAAACAGAAAGGGCGTTTTTCAATGCGCTTCTATTGCTTACAGCTATATGGTTTTGTTCGGATTTTTATGAAATTGTACAGACCTGATCTACAAAACAAGAGGAAGGTCACTGTCGCCATAAAAAGTAATAAATAAATTTAAAAAAATCGGTGGATGAAGGAGTGTACTTCACTTAAGAACTTTGACCGTGTCACCGACGGTGATGAACTTTTTTTTACAGCGCACCTTTCAACCAAAAGGATTTAATGAATTAAAATATTTTATGCGGCGTATGGTAAAGGGTACCTTGCAAAATAATTTGAGTCTGTTTCACTGATCATAAGTTTCAGTGATCACAACGAAAGTTGACATACATGAGTTTTCCTGGTTGGGGGTGAGGGGAGAAGTTGAACAAACGAGGCGGGAGGGTGGAGGGAGGATGGAAGGATTGGACTGAGAGAGAGGAAGGTGGAGATGAACAGCGAGATGGGAGAGGAACAAAGAGATAGGAGGGGAGGGAACACGGACTACAAGAGTACAGAATACATAAATACCCGGGCAACGCCTCGTTTTCAGCTAGCTAACATTAAAAATCGGTTTTCGTGTTTCCCTATTTATATAATCACCGGAGTTGCGGCCCAACACCCAGAATAATTTCATAGACCATTTAGATGTTGTGCGGGAAATAATCTCAGGTATTGTTAAAAGGAGAGTGCGATTATTAGTTGGATGAAAATCATTGTGGGTTCACGACTCTTTGAAGCTGTCAGGACCAGATCTTTAGCTTACGACAGATAATGCAGAAGTGCTATGAGTGGAACATTGTATCTATGTTTTATAAATCTACAAAAGGCTTCAGACCGTGTTACTAGGAGGAATCTATTGTCAACTCTACAAGATTATGGAATATGAAGCAAACTTCTGCACGTAGATTCTCAGCAGCAGTTGGAGTAGACGGTAAATTGGGTTCATAGTTCAAGGTAGCTCCAGGGGTAAGACAAGGCTGTATCCTGTCATCAGTGTTGTTCACACTGTTCATGGATCATATGTTGAAAACAGTAGACTGGCAGGGTGGGATTAAAATTGGCGAAAACAATATACGCAGTCTTGCATATGCAGACCACTTAGTTGTGATGGAAATTCGATTGAAATATTGAGATGTAATATTTCAGAGCTCGATCAGAGGGGTAAGTGTTATGAAGATTAGCATTTCTCAAACGAAAGTAATGTCTACAGGAAAGAGATTTATACAGATTGAGTAATAATAACAGGGACAAAGTTAGAACTGGTGGACAGTTTCGAGTACCTAGAATGTATTTTTTCAGAGAATGGTTATATTATGAAAGAAATTCAATAAATGTAGTGAATACTCAGCTAATATCTACTCTATTCTACAAGAAAGAAGTCAGTACCATGAGTAAGTTAGCTGTGCACCCGCTTTATCTACCGACCAACTTTGATATATGGGAAGGAAAGTTGGGTGGATGCAGGATACCTTATTAATAAGGTTGAGGTTACAGATATGATAATAGCAAGGATATTTGCAAGTACCAATAGATGAGAAAAATGGCAGAAGAGTGTCTGTAATGATGAAATCAGAGAAAAACTGCAAATGAACACCATAGATGAAGTAAAGTGAACAGGCTGAGCTGCTGGAGTCATGTTACATGCATGGTTACACGCAAGGTTACCTTAGAGGCTCATGGGTTCGGAAGTAGAGGGTAAGAGGAGTCGAGGTAGACCGAGGAAAAATTACTTAAGTCATACTGAATGGAAACCGCTTCAGCTGTAAGGTAGTCGTTTATTGAACTAACTAGTTTCGTGGCTTTAGAACCACATCATCTGTGTTATCTGTATACAAAAAAGAGCAAATGGCAATAAGTATCTTGTTATGGTAATTTACACTTGATCTGCAGGTAATAAAACTCATCAGGTTACTTTCCAGCCGGCCGCGGTGACCGAGGGAACTGGGGCGCTCCAGTCACGGTCTGTACGGCCACTACGGTCGGGGGTTCGAATCTCCCCTCGGGCATGGATATTTGTGCCGTCCTTAGTCTTAGCTAGTTCATAAGTAGTTTGTAAGTTTAGGGACTGATAAGCCCGTAGTTAAGTCCCATAAGCTCTACAAACATTTGAACATTTTGTTACTTTCCATGGTTTGCGTTCTACCACTGATATATTTCCAATACTATGAGATTTTCAGCTATCAGCCGATCTCTTTTTTTTTTTTTTTTTTTTTTTTTTTTTTTTTTTTTTTTGTAATTGCAGTTGTCATTCTTGGCGTGGTGTGAATTATCCATATTAATAACATCTTCAGTTAGACACATGCATTGATAGTGGCCAGTTACTGACCGAAATCATGATTTGCTAATAAAGATTTTTTAAAAAAGATCTACTGACAGCTGAAAATCTCAAAGTATTGGAGGTAACAAAACTGTTGGGTCGTCTAGAGACACTGAGAAAAAAAATGTGAGTACTTTTAAACTACAGTTTTCTTACCTATAGGCCAAACGTAAGTTACCATGATTGTTATTTGCATTTGCTCATCTTTGTTTACAGATAACCCTGATGATGTGGCTCTAATGCCACGAAATTAGTTTGTTGAATAAATGAGTACCATAGAGCTGAAGCGGTTTCCATATGATATGACTCACATCTACAGCTGGGGACGCCCACAATACATAATTTGTTAGAAATTTATTCGGTTCGGTGAAGAATGATTTCGAAGTAAAAGGCTTAACTTCAGACGAGGCACCAATGATAACACTTAAAAGGGGATCATGGAGGAATTTTACTTGGGGGTGCTATGCTATCAGTCTCTAATGACGATGACGATGATGATTTAGATGTAGATGTGTGTGTTGAGCAGTCGCTGCAGTACTCACCAGTGCGAGGTGGCGCGCCATGCTGCCTCCTGGTGTGTGGTGCTGGTGGCTGTGGTGGAGCAGTCGGTGCTCAGCTGCCGTGCCCAGCACCTTTATACGTTGCCAGACTCGCACCCGGGTGCAGCGGTTGCCTAACGCTGGAGGTCATTGTTCCACGCCCTGAATCTGCACGCTGTGCTGGCTGGCTGGCAGGCGAGCCACCACTGGCCAAGGCGGCCGCGCTGTCCGGGACGCTCGTAAACTTGTAGCGACCCATTTGAACAGCGACCTGTCTTCCTGCAGCCTTCGCATGTTCGACGAATCATAAAACACTCAAGCCAGTATTGTCTCATTACTGTTACTTTACATATTGGTACCAGAATAAGCAATAATGTTCCATGTAAACGTAGATGAAAATTACTTTAAAAAATCCCAAAATAATTGACATGTAAGTTAATGTGGTGTTTTGGCGCAGTACGTCTTATTTATGAGGCGCGTCCAGAAAGTAAGTTCCGTTTGGTAATAAAATAAAATTGTACACAGATACAGAAGAAATTTTTATTGCACAAAATTGTACAACTCTTGAACTACTTTTTCACATAACTGCCGTAATTTTGCAGGCATTTGTCATAGCGTGGCACCAGTTTTTGTATACCTTTTTCATAGAAATCTGCCGCCAGTTGTTTGGTAACAATTTCATGCATCCGTGATCGTGAAATCTGCGAGAGTACTAATTGTAAACCTACGGTTTTCCTGGATCTTGTCATCAATCGCGCAACCAGCTTTTCTCTAATTAAATGTGGACGCCCACTACGTTCTTCATCGTGCACATCACTACGCCCACCACTGAACTGTCGGACTCATCTTCTCACCATCGAATCACTCATCACATTTAGTCTGTAAACATTGCAAATTTGCCGATAAATTTCACTTGGTTTCACTTTCCTCGCATTCAGAGTCCGAATCACCGACCTGATTTCACAGGCGGCGGGATTTTCAATCAACGCTGACATTTCAAACAAGCACAACAAAGCATACGTAACTGACAGCGATCTCCAAATGGCGCACGTTCTTTTCCTTGATACACATCGTCTACAGCGCATGTGAGGAACTGCAATAGCAGCGCTGCAGCTGAAATAAATTGAAACGGAACTTACTTTCTGGATGCGCCTCGTACATAAATGACTAGATGACCCGGTGAACTTCGTATCACTTACCTCTTAATATATATCATATTAATTTAAATCATATGTATATTAGACCCAGTAGCTTTATAAAGGGATCATCAGATAGTCTAAGTACCTATCGGCTAGATAATTGGCGGAAAGAGTGGGTAAATCACACACACATGTCCAGGATAGTGTTCATGTCACATTCGTGGCACTTTCGCAATTTTTCCAAATTTTGCCACCGTTTAAACCTTCCCTGAACTTCCCGAATGTGACATGAACATTATCCTGGATATATGTGCGTGATTTGCCCGCTCTTTCCGCCCACTATCAAGCCGATAGGTACTTAGACTACCTGATGATGCCTTTATAAAGCTACTGGGTCTAAACTACATATGATTTAAACTAATACGTTTTATATTAAGAGGTAAGTGATACGAAGTTCACCCGGTCATCTAGTCGACCCGGCAATGCTTCGCAATTACTAATATGTATTTACTCTTGCTTTGAACGCCAAAAATGCAACATTCGCAACATTCGTTGAACGTCAAATGATCAAAATTTTATCGCAATCGGATGAACGGTTCTCAACTTCTAGTGTTGAGTACGTTTATAAACACACTGAAAAAGGAAATTCGTTTCGAATTTTGCGACTTTCCATTTTAACTGTCCCTATTTTCCTTTACTGAAAACTTTTCTGAGACCATAATGAACAAAACAAAAAAGAATTACCTTCGCCGTCGTGCGAATAATCAGTTATAGTGCTGAATGTAATCAAAAACACATTGAAAAACGCACTTTCTGATTTTCTTAAATTTTCCAATTTTCCGGTATATTTTCAAAAAAAAAAAAGTTATTTCATAAAATCCTTGTCCTGTCAATCCGTACTCAAGTGATGCTCTTACAATCATGTGGCACTTGATTTTATTCATAGAAAAAATCGTTTTCGGTTTTTTCCTAAATTTTCCTACTTTCCGAGCGAATTTCCGAATTTTTATTTGAAGCGAACTTTCCTCTTGCTTTCAAGGTGATATGTGCAAAATTTTATCGCAATTGAACGAACGGTATAGATAGCTCACTGGAAAAAGCTGTTGCAGTTTTTCCAGATTTTCCTCTTTTCCGGGGTACTTTTCCATATTTTATCACCGTTTAAACCTTCCCAGGACTTACACGAATATTTCAAGATTAAAATTAGCACAATCGGTTCAGCCGTTCTCGAGTTTTAGCGAGACTAACGAACAGCAATTCATTTTTATGTCTATAGATTTTCCTTCGGGTCTAACAGGTGATTGTAAAATATTTTTGTATGTTGATGATACCAGCTTGGTAGTGAAGAATGTTGTTCGTAATATTGACACAGTATCAAATAATGCAGTTCAAGAGATAAGTTCATGGCTTGTAAATGACAAGTTGATGTTAAATCACAGTGAAACTCAGTTTTTACAATTTCTAACACATAATTTGACGAAAGCTCACATTTTGATTACACATAATGGGCATATGATAAGTGAGACTGAACAGTTTAAATTTCTAGGTGTGCAGATAGACAGTAAGCTGTCGTGGTAAGCCCATATTCAGGAACTTGTTCCAAAATTAAATTCTGCTTCGTTTACCATTAGAACAATATATGAAATAAGTGATTTGTCAACACCACTTACTTTCACTCACTTATGACGTACGGCGTTATTTTTTGGGGTAACTCGACTGAAACAAAAATTATAATTTTGGCTCAGAAACGGGCGGTTCGAGTAATATGTGGTGTACGTTCACGGGAATTTTCACGGGAATTTTGACACTGGCGTCACAATACGTTTTTTCTTTAATGTCGTTTGTTGTTAATAATATCAGCTTATTCCCAGGAATTAGTAGCTTTCACTCGGTAGCTTTCACTCACTAGACAGAAGTCGAATCTACATTTGCATCACACCTCCTTGACACTTGTACAGTAAGTTGTGCAGTATTCTGCTGCATCTATTTTCAATAAGCTGCCACAAGAACTAAAGAATCTTAGCACTAACCACACGCTTTCAAATCTAAATTGAAGAGTTACCTCATGGTTCACTGCTTTTATTCTGTCGAGGAACTCCTAGAAAAATTAAACAATTAAGCTCATTCATTTTTCTTTATTGATTCTTTTCACTTAGTCTTAAGAATGTCGTGTTCACAGGACTACTTAAAAACTTTCTATTACCAGTCTTGTGTTAAACTTCATGTATTGACTTGTTCCATGACCATGGAGTCTTACTCATCAATTAGGTCCTGCGGAACAGAAAACCATATTATTATTATTATTATTAGGTAGCTAAGTATTTCACGAAAGACAACATGATACATTGTAGGCTGTGCTGTATCATCTTCAGAAACAAAATTGAAAGACAAGAGGCATGAAGTTCATATTCTCGGGACATGTTCATTAGTATGTTCTGAAAAACCAGTTGGTATTCCAGTCACCTTAGTTTAGCGCGGGCACTGAAGCAAAACTGGGAGCAGGGTTCACAATTGCCACAGGTAATTTGTTTCATGCCTCAATCCATCCACATGTATGAAGTACAAGTGGCGTCTGTGGTATAGCCATTTATGCAACTTTCACCTGCTCACGAAGTTCATGAATGGTACTTGGCATTGGGTCGAATCACCATATCCCACACTTTTCGATTGGCCACAGGTCTGGTGATCTGAAGTGATAGGGCGGAGGGCTAACATACTGTAACATTAAAATGCACGTTTCTTGTTGAGAATTAGCGAATAGGGTGTCGTAAAGAAATATATGGCTACAGGTAGCAGGATTTTATGACGTAGATGAAATTGACCACAGACCCCTGGAAAAACCATCAACAGACATTTGTGGTTGTCTCCACTAGCACCTAAATTCACAAAACCTTCGACTTGCCGCTGTGTGTCTTATGAGAATGTCGTAACTATAATGCAGTTCCCCCTGTATGCGGCGAAACAAAATGTGGTTATCATTTTCAAACAAACAGAACCTGTATTCGCCCGAAGGTACCATCTGCTGCAATTCCTGTCTCCCATCCATCATTCAACATCTACATTTAGATAAATACTCGGCAAGTCACATTAAAGTGCATAGCAGAGAGTTCATCGAACCGCTTTTAAGATATTGATCGACATTTCGATTCTCTAATAGCTCGCTGGAAAAAAGAACACCTAAATCTTCGCGTTTTCGATCTGATTTCTCATATTTTATGATGATCATGTCGCCCTATGTAGGTGGGTGCTAACAAGAATTGTGAAGAAAAGGTTTGTGAAACAAATTTCACAAATAAATCTCGTCGCAACGGATAACTCCTTTATTTTAATTATTTGCACCACAACTCGTGCATCATTTCTGGCACACTCTCCCCTCAATGTCGCGTTAATACAGAAAGAGCTGCCCATCTCTGAATTTTCTCTATGTCGTCGGGCAGAAGTTGAAGTAGTTTGTAAGCCTAGGGACTGATAAATGCAGCCGTTAAGTCTCTAAGATTTACAAACATTAGAACACAACCTCACCTGGTGGGGTTCCCACAATCCGCAACAATACTCCAAAATAGGACCCACATGTGTAGTGCAGACAGTTTCTTTAGTAGACTAAAACTGGAAAGAACACGTAGTTAATGTCGTGGCAAAGGTGAACCAGAAACTGTGTTTTATTGGCAGAGCCCTTAAAAGATGCAACAGAACTACTAAAGATACTGCATACACTGCGCTTGTCCGTCCTTTTTGGAGTATTGCTGTCCTGTGTGTGATCCTTATCATCAGGTGGGTTTGACGGAGGAGATCGAAAGAGTCCAAAGAAGGGCAGCTCGGTTTGTATTGTCACGATAGAGGGGAGACAGCGTCACGGAAATGATACAGGATATAGGATGGGAATCATTACAACAACGGCGCTTATCGTTGCGGCGTGGGCTACTTACGAATCTCCAGTCGCCAACATTCGCCACCGAACGTATTTTATTCTGATGATTTTTTCTACCTATGTAAGTGGGAGTCAACAATATATTTTTGCATTCGGACGAGAAAGTTGGCGATTGGAGTTTCGTAAGTAGCCCACGCCGCAGCGATAAGCACCGTTGTTTTAATGATTCCCATCCCATATCCAGTATCATTTCCGTAACGCTGTCTTCCCTGCATCGTGACAATACAAAATGAGCTGCACTTCTTTGGACTCTTTCGATGTCCTCCGTCAAACCCACCTGTTAAGGATGCCACACTGGGCAGCAATATTCCCATTGAGGACGGACAGGCGCAGTGTATTCATTTTCTTTAGTAGTTCTGTTGCATCTCTTAAGGGTTCTGCCAATAAAATGCAGTCTCTGGTTCAACTTGCCCACGACATTATCTACGTGTTCTTTCCAGTTTAAGTCTGAAGTAATAATAAATTCGTAGGTATTTTGTGGAGTTTACGGCTTTTACTTTTGATTGATTTATCTTGTAAACAATGTTTAACGCATTTCTTTTCGTACTCATGTGGACGACTTCACATTTGTCATTATTTAGAGTCAATTGCCAATTTTTACACCATAGTGATATCTTATTTAAATAGCTCTGCAGTTGGTTTTGATCTTCAGATGATTTTACTAGACGGTAAATGACGGCGGCATTTGCAAACAACCTAATAAAGCTGTTTAGATTTTCTCCCCAATTGTTTATGTAAATCTGGAACAGCAGAGGACCAATGACATTACCCTGTGGAACGCCAGATATCACCTCTGTTTTAGTCGATGCCTTACCATCGATTACTACAAACTGCGTCCTCTCTGACAGGAAATCCCCTATCCAGTCGCAAACTTGGGGCGATATTCCTTAATCACGAAATTTGATTAAAAGCCGTTTGTGAGGTGCGGTGTCTAAAGCCTTTTGGAAATCAAGAAATACGGAATCAATTTGAGATCCCTTATCGATAGCACTCATCACTTCGTGTGAATAAAGAGCTCGTTGTGTTTTTCATGAACGATATTTTCTAAATCCATGTTGACCATGGGTCATTCTGTTCGAGATAATTCTTAATATTTGATTACAGGATATCTTCCAAAATCCTGCTGCGAATGGCCTGTAGTTTAGTGGGTTACTTTTACTGGTAGACTCCTAACGATAGAGGAAGAAGTGTACGACGCGACCGTAACCTATGACATAATAAACGGTGACAGGCTGTGACGCATAATAGTTTACGGTGTGTTTAACTGTTGTACCAGAGATGAGGAAGACGCAGATCTGTCCTGCAATGAAACTGAGATGAGAGGGCGATATTCTCTGGCGGTGGTCAGGCATGTGCGACCTGACCGATGGCGATCTATTGACCTTAAACCCGCGGGGTGACATGGATCAAATGCTAGGCACTTCTGAAGAACGCACTAGTGTATATGTTCTTCTAATATGAACTCCCTGTCTCTATTCTATCATGGAATGGTTTTTCTCTACTTTAGTGCACATTTTTTTATTGTGCGATTATATAACTTCAAAACATGTTTGTAAGTCTATGGGCTTACAAACTACTTAAACTAACCTAAGGACAACGCACACGCATCCATTCCCGAGGGAGGACTCGAACCTCCGACCGGGAGCAACATCGCGCTCCGTAGCAAGGTATGTAATTTCAACTATTCGTCATTTTCAAGCACATGTATTACCTTGTGTAATTTACCGATATTTCGATATTACAGATACCAGAAACCAAGTAACATCTTTCATACCAAATGCAATTATTTCCATTTTAAAAGAATTTTAATATCACAGGTCGACTTTTTGAAAGCTGTGCTCCAGGTATTACTCGTTGCCAACTGAAAAAAAAAACTACGACTTAAATAATTTTTCATGAAGAATTTGTATTCCCCAAACAATTTAATTGACCCTATGCTGTTTTTAAACTATAGAAATAATTCGTAGGAAACTGTGATATTTTGGAGATTATAATGTCGCTTACTTTCAGTAAGGTAACTATAAGATGAAAACTGAGTGCAAAATAATTTAAAAACACACCTGAATCGTGCGAGAAGTTGCACTGGCTCTAAAAACTGATATGTCTGACGTAATCGAAATGAGTTCGAAAGAAATCTGCTTCAGCTAGGAATTTCTTCCTCATTCATTTGGTACATCCGGTTTCGCTGCAATTTGAGCTGCAGCTTCTGCTGAAACTCAAGTCACAGTGTGGCAAAAATGTATTGGGAAGACCCAGAAAGCATGCTCCTTCTCTTGTAAAAAGAATATTCGCAAAAGCTATGGAACGTCGTAACGTGGTCCGCACCTGAAGAGGCAGCTCAGATTGCTCTAAAAACAACTGTGTCGAATAATTAAAAAATTAACAGCTGAAGATGTTTTGTTTTTCAAAAAATATGATACGAAGCTATTGTCTTTTCAACATAGGAATCTTCTGCATGAAGGAAATCCGTTATATCTGATTACACGATGAATCACACAAATCTAAATGCTGTAAACTCTACCCTATATTTGGTGTTTCTATTACGACCAACTAAACTAAAACGATGGCGAACATCATGTCGGGTGGCAAGTGAACCAAAGACTGCAATTTACTGCCATAGCAGTTACACAAGGACCGAAGTAATTCTAATGTCCTAATGTTTGTATAGCTTATGGGACTTAACTACGGGGTCATCAGTTCCTAAACCTACAAACTACTTATGAACTAGCTTCTACTAAAGACGGCATAAACATCCATGCCCAAGGGGGGATTCGAATCCCAGACCGCAGAGGCCGTGCAGACCGTGACTGGCACGCCGCAGACCGCTCGGCCACTGCGGCCGGCGACCGAAGTAAGAACTTTTTGTAGGGAGAGGGGGTTAAGTCAACAAAAACTTTAAATTATGACATATATTCCAACTTCTAAAACATTACAACACAGCCATCTTGGCTATGGCCCTGAGTAGAGCAGATGGACTAAACAGATTACTTAGTGTACGCTTACCCCTCTTCTGTTGGGGAATTTTTTGTGCAGAATGTCGTTGTCCAGTTAGGATTGACGGAGGACATAGGAAAAGTTCAAAAGTTTTGTATTATAGCTCAGTATAGGAAAGCATGTCACGGATATGTTACGGCGGTTGGAATTCATTAAAACAATGTTTTCATGATGGCAAAATATTTTCACGAAATTTCTGTGTCCGACATTTTCTTCCGTATGCAGTGGTAGTTTGTTGACCGCCCAAGGGTAAATGAGCGTACTAATATTTAAAAATACGATAAGGGAGAAATTATACTAAAATAATAAATGTTCGATTTTCATCGCATTGTTTGAGACAGAAACAGTAGAGAAATAGTCTTAAGGTGTTTCGATCAACCCTATGTCTAGCATTTAAATTACAGGGTAATTGTCTATAACTAGATGTAGATGGAAACGCGATTTTCGCGTTGCAATATTGATATTTAAATTTCCACACCGCTGCGCCTTTTATACGGAAGTTATTTGAATATTTGGTTACAAAATCCAATAAAAATTTATTAAGAAATTAATTAAATTGCGAGAGACATTTAATATACCACTCCAGTTCCATACCAGACTGAAATAAACTGAGTTTTATACAGCTTAGATTAGCGAGTTTATAGATTTTCTTCTTTAGATACCGTCAAAAGCTACTGGACACTGGGCACAGGTGTAAACAAAAGATTAAATTTGTGGGTCATTAGAAACACAAACAACAGTTACAATTACTTTGTAACGTTTAATCTGTTTACCACTTCATTACTACATCTCTGAAGCCGTTTTGGGAACTCTTACGCTAAAATTGGTATAATGTCGTCTCAAATTCGTCGTGTATGTAGTCTTTTAATTCAGCAATGTTCTGAGACTTTTGAGAATAAAGAGAGTCCTTGATGAGATCCCATTGGAATAAACCAATGGGCGTGATGTGTAGTGAACGTGGAGTCATTTATAATATCTGCCATTCGACCAATTACTTTTTTTTAAAATTTCGTTTAAATAATCGCGGAAAACGGGGGCATAATGTTGTAGAGCAGCATCATGTTTACAGAAAATTTCTTGAAAGATTTCAGCAAACGTCAGAAGTCACGGTACCACGTAATCCAAAAGCATATCCAAATATTTATATTCTGCTACTTTTCTTTGAAAAAAAAAAACATGGCCCAGGTATGCCAAATGATGATATTATCGCCCAAACACTGACACCAGGTTGCTTTATATATACATACGTACTCCGCAAGCAACTTCACGGTGTGTGGTTGTTGTTCTAACAAAACATTTTGATTGTCAGTAAATCGGAATGTGCAGCTGTGTCTGTATATTCGTCCGCTTATCTGAAATTTAGTTTCGTTTAGTCCGCATAATTTTATTGATCCGAAAGGATCACATTTCTGAAGACTTAGATCCAGATCATGTACAAGTAACCCCTGTCGTAAACGTGGAATATAAACTTTAAACTTCCATTTATGTAACATTCTTGTCACTTACCTTGGTGGCAAGTCAAGCTAAGTTTCTTAACGCCTGGTTGATTTTTACGGACATTCGGGCACAGGTAAGCTTACAAGCTATTCATTTCCTCAATTGTTACTGATATTAAACGGCCAGATCTTGTTGAATCCATGACAAATCCATTTCCTTCAAATCTATCTCGTGTGTCGTACACATTTTCCTAGACTATGGTTTCGATATAAAGTGTATTCCACTCACATTAAAAAGTGCAGGTACGCCAAATTTATGAAGCATTTTAACATGGTAATCCTTTTTCATTTGTTAATACGGTGACAATTCGAAAACACGTCTAACAGAGCACGCTTTTAACAAGTCACTAGTTTCATAAATGTATTTATTTTTCTTTGTCATCGCATTGTGTGACTCTCTTGGTAGGGCGTAATAACAAGTTGACGTGTTAAAACTTCCTAATCTGCTAGGTCTTGCTGATACTTTTGTTTTCTTTTAACCATTTGTCCACTGACTTTTGCGCCACCCTGCGTATTGGAGAAGGAAATACGAAATTTAGATTTTTTTGTTTGTTTATTTATAACAAATGTTTTATTCTTTTTCCCTTGCTGAGAAAATTTTTTTCTATGTTACACGAACGTGCCTTTATAACAGAGTGTGTACTTACATTTTAAGACATAGTCTTTGTGGCATTACCAGAAGTACCAAACGAGTTTCTAACTTGCTAAAAGAATCTGAGAGAAGCAGAATATTGATCAGAAGTTTACAGACAGCGTTTTCCTAAAATTCAGTATTTCAGTCTCTTTAGCGTAGACTACAATGTGTCCCACAAGAAATGAAGCACATTTCAGATAATAGCATTGTAGGTACATGAGTTTGTAACATTCTAGCTGGGATACATTCTAAATAGTTTGCTACTAAGACCTAATTCAACTTTTAGAATAAATTAATGATGAATTAATGATACCTGATGTTCATCAGCTATATCGAAGGCTCGACTTAGTTAAAATAGTTTGCTTAGAAGTAGAGAAAAATACCATTTCAGCCATCGAGCATCGCACACATTTGTAATGATGATAATGCACCACAGTGGCCATCTGTCATTTCCTCACAAATACCACAACTAAGCTACCATACGTGAATATATGGAATTTCAATATATATCTTCGTTTATCAGGAACTGCTAACAGTAGATGTGTGAAATGAATGTTTGATACAATCATTACCGCAGGTTTTCTGCATTAAACGTCCAACAAATTTTAATGTCCGAGGCAACAAGCTACGCAAGTCATTGTTCTCTGTAGAACACTGTTCTGTGCTGATGTACGACATGCTCTGGAGAAACGCTGAGAGGACGAGATTTGTGCCTTGCACACATCCGCATTGTAAGCTACACCCTGTTCATTGTCTTACACTTACTGTCCCGAGAGGTAACCACTGAAGTGCTAAAGGAAGGTGGAACCAAATTTTGTGTTGCACCTACAACGAGGTGAAACCGACCTAGTTTTCGTCGATTGAAAGCACCACCGTCAGAATCTGAAATTTACACGTTCCGTATATATTTATAGTCGTCATTGTTTACGACCAATTTTTATCCCTGACTTGATCTTCGAGTGATAACACAAGCCGACCAAGTAAATAGCTTAGAAAAGCTTTTTGTATAATTTAGGCTGATTAATATTTTTTTTGGATGGTGTATTAAAATATAAACTGAGTTTTTTCTATCACGTACATATTTTTTAAATTCTAATTCGTTCAAATTAAAAACACAGTGTACATAGGAAATCACAACGAAGAATACTACATAAAAATCAAAGCTATACATTTCGTTTTTATTTTCATGTAAATCATACACACAGTACTGAAGTTTTTCATACTTTATATTTCCTTACTCTCTTCTCTCGAAAATGTCGCGTATAGCTTTTCCTCTTGTGCGACATTTCTTGTATAAAGTACCGTGTAGACTCTTGATCTCTATTCCTGTACACAAACACTGATGTTCCACTGTCCAGTAACTTTGTTTCTCTCATTGTAGATTCTAGAGCCACGACGTTCATCCAATTTCCTTAGGTGCCGCCAAATTTCTTACCAAGTCAATTAACTCAGTTTGAGTACACTTTTGGGGTTCTACGTTTGTTGTATCACACTGAAACTCATCATGATTATTTTCCTCATAGTCATAACTGCCAAGTATCATGTTTTCTAATGACTCTATTGGCTCAGGAACTGGAATACCTGGACCGTGGCGTACATGACGGAAAGCTGATGAAAGGTTAGAATAAAATATAACTTTCTTACTTTTTGAGTTACTACCACTTACCGCAGAACTATAAAAAATAACAATCATCATAGTGATTTTTGCTTTCTGCATATCATATCTAAATAATTTCTTCTCATCTTTTGACCATTTTGTTTAATATTCAATATATACCTAACGAATCTTGTGCACTGCCCAGCTTTATCTTGATCTCTTAACTTCATACCAAAATACGAAAAGTATAGTTTTTAACGAAGTCATTTATATTCCTTTTATGTTTTTTATGACAAACTCACCACATATGAAAGAGAAGTTATCTAGAAAGTTTTTACAGTCGGAGGCTGAACATGGTAAAACTACATGTATAACTGGGAGTAGAATAGATATTATATAACTGGCGTCAAAATAAACAAAATGGAACCAAATACTCTAGCTGTTTTGTGTTGTTACAACCTTATAAATATCATTCTTATAAACTACTTGTCAACCGTATTATTGTATGAAAATAAAGAAGACATTTATTATTTATCATTCACAATCATGGATTTATTCATAAAATAGATGTTAAAATTGTCAACTAACGATGCGTAGTATGACAATTTTGACTTCATTTTCGTGGTTAGCAGCATGAAATACGCAAGAAAAATGTTGAAAAAGTGTTTTCATTGTTGGCCTGTGTTATTGTTTATTTCAGCTCAGCGCAGTAACAAAAATGTAGTGCGTCTCATATCAGAAAAATAAATTTGGGATTAGTATGACAATTTTGACTTCATTTTCGTGGTTAGCAGCATTCTCCTGGTACATTATCCCATATGCCAAATAACTGTAATGGGGCTTGTGGGGTCCCTTCCATTGATCTTATGTGAATGAAGTATCGGATACTTTATTCTGATTTATTGATTTATTTCGTACACAAAATGAACTATCTCAAAAGAGATTGTAGCAGCGGACAAGTGTAAGTTGACACCAGAGGTTGCTTCACAGGTAGTATCCACCATAGCCACGGTAAAGACCGTAGCCACCGTATCCACCGTAGCCGTCGTATCCACCATAGCCTCCGTAGGTCCCATAGCCACCGTAGAGGCCGTAGTCGTAGTCTCTCAGCCTGCCGTAGCGCCCGTAGTAGTTGGGGTAGTCTGCAACACAGGCGTGAGACTGAAGAATGGAGGCAACCACAAGGCTAAAGAATGCACAGAGCCGCAAGAATTCTCAGTTACACATTTGTTATGACTCGGAGTGTCTTGAAGAGCTCGAAATTGAGATATTTAAGATTTTCTTAGTCCATTTCATTACAGGTAGATCTATGGTCGGGTCCTAACGATTGATCATAAGCGATACCTTTTCCATGAACATCTTACATACTGGCATTCTTATTATTATTATTGTTATCATGAAGGGTAACCTGCTGTAAGACACTTAATGGAATTTCAGTTTTACCGACATTCTCGAAAATTTTATACAAGATAATATGCAGTCAGATTCCTAATTCAATGCCCAGAAATGAAATATAAACCGTAAAAAAAGGTTCGGTACTTAAAATGTATTTAATTCAATGTAATATAAATTACAGACAACTGATATAATTTGTGATATGTAAAATTCAGTTGATTGTGTAAATCGTATTAGCGTTTGAAGTAACCCATAAATTATATCATGGCGGAACAAGAAATGCTCAAAATAATCAATAACATACCAGCAGCCATAAAACGTTTAACTTAAAATAACTTTCACTTTTAGGAGAGTCTGAAGGTTTGTTGGTGGCAAACTCCTTTTAGTTGAATGATCAAGTATTTATGTTATCAGGATTAATATGTCCGCATTGGTTTTTTCTGGACAACATTGTATGTAATTAATAACACCTCAACAACATCGCATCATGTGGATATTGCCTACATTCTTGAATTATGTACAAATCCTGTGCAGAAAGTGGATCACTGTAAATAACGGTTGTAAAAATGTAAATTTTTATTTTTTTGATGGTTTATTGCTGTAGAAACCTAATAATAATCATATTCACCAGTGTATATTGAACATTTAATAGTTTGTTACTACTTTTATTTCCTTTTTTAAAGGTAATTATGTTGATGGTTGTGTGTATTTGAGCGTTTTCACATCTTCAAGGGCAACTTAAATAAATTCTGTGTAGGACTACTCTTGTTTACCGACACGATATATATCCAAGACGATCTCTTCAGTATGGGTTAATTGAAAGAAACTGTACATCTATTTCTATTTTTCATTCTTCATTAAGAGAAACGAACAGTGCAATTTTTATTGACAGCTGTTTCTGCTCACTTACCCAATCATATATAATAAAATACTTTTGTAAATGAACTACTTACATGTGTGAGCTCTTTGTCGATATAAGCATCATGGCACTCTTTTTTCGAAATGTGTACCAGCATCCCCCAATCAGTGCAGATATTACATCACAGTACCCTCCGTTCTTAATTCAAATGAACCCTTGTCCGCTCAGACACTCCACTTCCCTAAAATTTTATAATCAAATATGTTCTAACATAAGCGCATGAACCACAGAGGTTACCGAGGTGATGTGGCTTCCATGCTTAAAGATGCAAATAGCTGTACGGTAGGAGCAACCACAGTGGAGGGGTATCTGTGGAAAGACCAGACAAACGCCTGGTTCCTGAAGAGGGGCAGCAGCCTTTTCATTAGTTACAGGGACAACAGTCTGACTCAGCTGGCCTTGTAACATCAGCCATGTAGCTACTGCGAACGCCTAAAAGCAAGGGAAAACTATAGTCGTTATTTTTGTCGAGGACATCCAGTCCACGGAGCGTGCGGTCTCCCGCTTCGGAGGTTCGAGTCCTGTCTCGGGCATGGATGTGTGTGTTGTCTTTAGGTTAGTTTAACTTAGTTTAAGTAGTTCGTATATCTATGGACTGATGACCAACGTAGTTTGGCCCCATAGAATTACAGACATTTGAACATCCAATTTTACTTATGACTATATGGTGATGGCGTTTTCTTGGGTAAGATATTCCGGAGGTGAAACAGTCCCCGTTTGGATCTCCGGGCGGCGACTACTCAGGAGTATGCCGTCATCTAGAAAAACCAAAACAGGCACATTACGAATCGGAGCGTAGAGTCTTCTAACGTTTAATGGGGTAGATAAGCTGGAAAATTTGAAAAGAGAAATGGAAAGGTTGAAATTAAATATGGTGGAGATTAGGAAAGTTGGGTGTCAGGATGAACAGTATTCCTGGTCAGTTGAAAACAGGGTTATATATACAAAATTAGTTGAGAAGAATGAAGGAGTAGGTCTAATAATGAATAAGGATATTGGGATTCGGGTAAGTTACAATTAACAGCATAGTGAACGCATTATCATAGGAAAGTCAGACACGAAGCTAACACCGATTACAGTACTGTTGTATAAGGTTATTTCGCAACTAGCACTGCTGATGATGAGGGTATTGAAAACATGTATGATAATTTATTCAGATATTAAAGGGACAGGAAAACTTGATTGTCATGGCAGGATGAAACTCGTTCGCAGGAAAAGTAAGCGAAGGGCAAATAGTAGATGAATATGGACTGGGATAAAGGAATGAAAGAGGAGGTCACCTGGTAGAAATTTGTGCAGACCACAATTTAATCATCACAAACACTTTGTTTAACCATAATGAAAGACGATTGTATACGTGAAAGAGACCAGGAGACAACGCAAGGTATCAAATAGACTTTATAATGGTAAGACATAAATTTCGAAACAATTTTTTAAACTGTAAGACATATCCAGGGGCAGATACTGACTCTGACCATAACGTATTGGTAATGAACGATAGATTGAAACTGGAGAAACAGCAAAAAGCTAGAAAATGAAGGAGGTGGTACTTGATAAACTGAAGGATTCTAAGGTTGTTGAGAATTTCAGAGAGAGAGAGAGAATTGAGTGAAACGGGGGTACGTAATACAGTAGAAATGAAATTTATAGCTTTGAGAGATAAATTAGTGAAGGCTGCACAGGACCATATATAGAGGAGGAAAAGGCCTAATAGAAATCTTTGGGTAACACAGGATATACTGTACTTAATGAATGAAAGGAGAAAATATAAAAACGCAGCAAGTGAAGCAGGCAAAATGGAATACCTGCAGCTAGAAAATTAGGTTGACAGGAAGTGAAGAATAACTAAACAGGAGTGGCTAGAGAACATATGCAAGTTGGAAACAAGAATAGCGGCTGCATGAATATCAAGAGCTCAGATGGAAAACCACTACTAAGCAAAGTAGGGAAAGCTGAAAGATGGAAGGAATATATAGACGGCCTATATAAAGGAAATAAACTTAAAGGCCGTATTGTAGAAATGTAAGACGAAGTAGAGGGTGATAAGAGATACAATACTGCGAGAAAAATTTGACAGGGCACTGAAAGATTTGAGTCGCAACAGGACCACCAGAGTGGGTGACATTACATTTCAATTGCATCGTTGGAAGACCAAGTCGTGAGGAAACTGTTCTACGTTGACGTATCAGACAGGGGAAATACAATCAGACTTCAAGAAAAATATAATAACCGCAACTCGAAAGGAAGCAAGTGGGGAGTAGTGTGGTATTATAGGGCGATCAGTTGCAAAATTCTATCACGAATTATTTACAGAGGAATGGAAAAACTTATAGAATCCGACCTCAGAGAAGAAAAGGATTTAGGAGAAATGTAAGAACTCGTAAGGCAACACTAACACTACGAATTATCCTAGAAGGTAAGTTAAAGAAAGGCATACCTACATTTTTAGCTTTTTTAGATTCAGATAAAGCTTTTGATTATGTTGACTGAAATACACTCTTTCAAAATGTGAAGGAGCAGGGGTAAAATAAGAGAAACGAGAAGTTATATACAACGTGTACAGAAACAAGACAGCAATTATAAGAGTCGAAGGCCATGAAAGGGACTCTGTAATTGGAATGGGAGTAAGACAGGTTTGTAGTTTTTCGCCAATGTTATTTGCTCTGTACAATGATCAAGTTGAGCAAACTCTAAGGAATGCAAAGAAAAATTTAGAGAATGAATTAAAGTTCATGGAGAAGAAATAAAAAAATTGCGGTTTGCCAATGACATTGTGATTCTGTAAAGGACAGCAAAGAACTGGGGAGTGCAGTTCAACGGAATGTACAGTGTCTTGAAAGGAGGTTATAAGATGAACATTTCCAAGTGCAAAACAAGGGTAAATGAATGCACTATAAGGAAAACAAGCGGTGTTGAAGGAATTAGATAAGGTGACGAGACAATAAAGTAAGATGAGTTTTGCTATTTTGGTGACAAATTAACTTCTGATTCCCAAAGTAAGGAAAAGTATAAAATGTAGAATGGCTCTGGAAAAAAGATTTTTGAAGAAGCGAAATTTGTTGACTTCCAAAATTAATGTTAATCTTATGAAGTCCTTTCACAAGACATTTGTCTGGAGTGTAGCATGTACGGATGTGAAACGTGGACTCCAAGGAATTAAGACAAAAGGATGATACACGATTTTGAAATGTGTTGCTACAGACGAATGCTGAAGATCATATGGGTAGATCGCGTAAGTAATGAGGAGGTTCTAAACAGAGTTGTGGAGGAAAGACATTTTTGGCATATCTTGACTAAGAGAAGGGGTCGGTTGGTGGGACAAATTGTGAAACATCATGTAATCGTCAATTTAGCATTGGAGGAAGCGTGTGGGCAAGAAATCACAGAGAGAGATCAAAACATGAATACAGTATGCAGATTGAAATACATGAGGATTGTCGTTCTTATTCAGAGATGAAAAGCGCTCGCACAAGATAGAATAGGGTGGAGAGCTGCATCAGACCACTCTCCAGACTGTAGATCACAACAACAACGTATTTTTCAGGATTCCTGAACTCAGTATTTAGTTTGTTTTTCATTTTCTTTTCTGAAATAAATAATGTTTGAATAATTTCGTGCGAACCTACATATTTCAAAGGATATAGATGATCTTTATTGTTTACTACGAGCAACATAAATCGTGATCTGTTCTTCATATGCTAAGTTTCGAATGTCTCTACTATATTTCTCATTAATTGATCCTTACCCTGGCAATTTAACTGACAATTTATGTCAACTACGTTTCTTATTTGCTTATTGTTCTTAGTCTTCAATTCGTTCATATAGTTTACAATCTTTTCAGTAACATTGTGTTTAAGTGGCTTGTTTTCCTGCAGTCTACCCTGTGACACCCTACAGTCAATAATCGTTTCTGCAGCGGACCATTCTGTCGGGGGGACAGATATACACACATCAAAAAACGGGTGGCGTCATCACGATGCTATGGGTTCATGACCCTTTAATAAAACTTCAGTAGAGATAAATAAAATGAACATTTAATTTTTATTTATTTCTCATTAAATCAGAAACTGACACGTTCTACGACAGTAATTTAGACGTCTGAAATTTGTTCAAGATTTCAACATCACAAGTATCACTAATACTTGGCAACACGCCCTCCTGCACTGATAGACGCCTGTATTTTTCGTGGCATACTGTCCACTGGATCATCAAAGGACTGTCGGTCCACATTGTTCCTCTCCTCAACGGTGAACTGTCGTCGATATCTCAGATTGGTTGGTGGGTCGTCTTGTCCTTTGGCTCTTTTCAATGTACAACAGGCACGTTCGGTAGGGTTCATGTCTGTAGAACACGCTGACCATTTATCGTTATCACGAAGGAAACGCACTCACTAGATGTGTACGTCGGTACATGTCATCCCTGTACTGTATAGTCTTTTTATTGGATTCTACGACCACTGGGAGCCACCATCTTGTTGTACTCGCTGGACGATGTGTTTAAGACGTTCAGGCTAACCAGGCTGCCTGCAAGAATCTTTTCGACGATTATATGGTTGAAGATATATGTGATCTCGTCTGTGAATAGCACTTGATGCCAATTCTGACGAGTTGATTCAGCATGCTCTTGGGCCCATCTGTCCTTCACTGCATGGTGTCTAGTAGGTGTCAAAGCTAGACCTCTGCATGGACTTCGGGAGTGAAGTTTCAAGTCATGCAGCCAGTTACGTTCAGTTTGAGTCGAATACAATGTCATGTGGCTGCACAAAAATCAATATTCAGCACGGTGGCGTTCGCCAGTTAGGGTTCCCCCGAGCAGAAATCCGTAAATTGTCATCAACTGCTGTGGATATTCCTGTTTCTCTTATCTCCTCCATGTGCGGACAACATTCCTTTAATTCCCTGAAAACGTTCCATGATGAGAGTCACATCTGACACAAAGTAACAAAGCAAAATTGCGGATAGGATCGGACTTTGGAATTGACTTTCTGGGCATGCCAGAAGTAAATTGAAGATGAGAAGTGTACTTTCATCTTGGTGTCATGAAAGGAACTGATCCGTCGTCTTTCCCATTCCACAGCTCATGCGTGGTTGTTAACATCTCTGTGTGGGTTGAGTGATTTAAGGAACTGTGTTCTTGATCACTACACACAATCAACGTCAGTCTTCAGAAGGCCTTGGAACAAGGTGACGCAACACTTTTTTCTGGGAGTAGATGCAGTTGCATGAATGTTACGACTGTCTTACTCTGCTATTAACTACAAATCAAGAATAGTTCCGCGTTTGTTCTTATTACCATTCTATCAAGTACTATGCTAAATAACCCTTACATTCAACAATAAAATCTGCTAAATAGCCCTTACATTCAACAATAAAGTTATTACGAATCTTCACTACGTGCTTGCTGAAAGTTTACGTTATTGTGATCCTTCCCGTTAAACTTTCATTCAGAATCTGAAATTTTATTTTATTTTCTCAAGTCCTGCTGCGTCAAATATTCCCCTTTTTATACCAGCTAACCGCTATTTCACAATTTTGTAATAGCCAACAGATTTCTGTGTTAAATATACATTCATTACATCGCAATTTGCGATAATTTCTGACTTTATCTGCTCCTCGTTAGTTGGTCTACCATTTTGTAACATATGAAAATTTGTGCCGGACCGGGACTCGAACCCGGGTCCCCCGCTATTCGCGAGTGGTCGCCTTAACCACTTGGCCATCCGGACACGCTCCCCGGCCAGACCCAGACATCCATATGTTCCACATGTCTACTTCCCTTATTGCTCGCACGCATTAAGCAGTGATACCCGCGACGCGGAGAGACATACTACATCACCATAAGCCTGCCTTGGCTGTCATATTTACAATGATACGTCTGTTCTTAAAGAAAAAATGGATGTTCCTCTATAGAATGAGCGTCTTGTGGTTCTGGAAGGCGCTTGCTGAGCTGCTGTGGAACCATATAACGCGCAGGCACATCGTTCCCACGCCATCTGGGATGTTCCACGAACGACTAGTGGAGAGTCGAAAGCTGAGATGGCCACGCCGGAGCCGGCCTGAGGCTTGTCGCCAACCACTGAACAGACAAGAATTTGCTTCCGATGGGCAAACGATCAGATCGTCTGCTGTCTCCAAAGGCGTTCTAGTGACTCGTAGACTCAATTCCACAGTATCTCATCGTAGGCCATAGGTCCAGACGAGGCACTACACGGTGTTAGGTCCTATCCCAAGACACTTGCTAAGTCCGTGTACTTCGTATTGTACAAAGTCGTACTGTAGATTTAAGTATGTGAAACTCACCTGCCGGAATGTAGGGCATCGCGGCGTACGGGTACCTGTAGACGGAGCTGTAGAAGGGCCGCCGGTAGACGTAGCGCGACGGCGGCCTGTAGGCGTAGTCGTAGTCATAGTCGTAGTCGTAGCGGCCGTAGTAGGGCCTGGCCAGCACCGAGGCCGCCGCGCCCGACGCCAGCAGCAGCACCAGCACCGCCATGCACTGCGGACCAGCAGAACACCAACGCTACCACTGCCACTGCACCGTCACTTACTAGCTGCTGAAGCCCACTGTACACCCGGCCTGGCTCTAAGCACCTCACTCCTGTCAAGCAAGGCGGTGGCGTCGAATTCTGTCTCTGTGTGGGGGTACCGGCTTTCTGAGTAGCAAATGTCCAAATGTTTGTAAAACTAAGGCACCAAACGATATGGGTCATCGATCCAAAATGTTCAAATGCTTATGGGACTTAACTATGGGGTCATCAATCTCTAAACTTACAAACTACTTACGAACTAGCTTATACTAAAGACGGCACGAACATCGATGGCCGGGGGATTCGAACCCCCGACGGGGAACTGCCTCGCGCATCATAGCGTAGAGTGTCAATGCTCTCGGCCGCTCCGCCGCGGCGTCATCGATCCCTAGACTTACAAAATACTTAAATTAGCTTATGATAAGGACCAAGTCTGGATACATACATGAACAATAATACAATTGTATTGTATGTACGGGTAGGCGTTGAATTAAAATTTGTGCGTCGAGGCGGATTCAAACCTGGGACCTCACGTTTATGAGGCAGACGCTTTAACCATTTAGCTAACGTCGCCTTGTAGAGAGCACAGCTGCACGGATGTCTTTAATTCTGCCTAGATCTTCCGCTATAGTTGTTGTGGGCTGCAAACATTAAGAAGACGCGAATTTTAGTTGTTAGTTGATCTTCAGAGATAGGTAATTGCGAAATCGTTTGAAGAACTTCTACTTACAGATTCCTTATGGTCCATTTGCGTAGAATCTCACACACATTCAACATAGCAACTAACATTCTGTGCACAGTCTACATGAATATTGACGAAAACCAACGTGCATATGTGAAGAGTTTCAAAGATGTTCTTAGGTGGAATTAATAAAGTAATACATACTATATTAAAAGGGGAGATGGGTAAAAATAGCAGAGGAATGCAGGTCAAATGGATGAAAGTTACCGTTCGTACTGAGAGATGAAAAGGATTGTACAGGATGTGTAATATGGAGAGAAACATCATAACGATCTTTGGACTGAAGAGAACCACAACAACAAATGTCCTCTTATTGTGCTATTTCATCTGTTCCTGAGTCTAAGTTGCCCGCATTCACTGACGTCATCATCTCAACCACAGATCAGACTGAGGAAGTACTACTTGAACCTTGACTTGAGTTCTGGCACTTCTTTGCCGTGTCAGTCCATTCATACAACGACACATAAGAATTGTAGCACTTGCGTGACAGGAAAAGATCAGCATGCGATGGACTGAAGCTGTATGTTTATTTCAGTAGGAATTTTAGTGAGAATAAGAGCAGTAACGTACAAATGAGCACCTATAACGCGGTAGGTCTTACATGTAAGGGAACATTGTTCCGAACCTTGTGGACAAACCAGCAAAGAAGACCCCAATACGTTCTCGCCCCGGTGAGATAACACTGTTAAACATTGTTCTGCCACCGATCGCTTGTGCTAGTCAGTGCGTTTACGCCACAAATTCCTGCGATCTCAACTTCTACAGTCAAACTTTAAGAGCACGATGAGCGGTACTCACGAGAATCCCCGGAGCCATGATGAACGCAGGAGAGAATACTTCCTCAGAACGGGCGGGCGATGGTCTATATATATAGGTCACGGCTGCGGACGCCCTTGGAGTGATTTATGGCGTCGACGACTTTACAGCGTGTACAGCGGCGGATGGGAATCGCCACGCTCGGGCGACGGCCTTCCCCTGACATAGGCCGCCGGCTGCCGGGGAACGATCCCAAGTTCTGCTCTGGCACCACGGCCCAGGACAACAGCTCGCGGTAGTGCGTAAACCAACGGAAGGCTAAGCACGTCGACCATGCTAAAGTACTCGGCAACCCACACGTTAGTCCGACACCGGAGTCCAGTGGCCAGTGCTATACTACCACACAGGGGTCCTGGGTTTGATTACCGATCGAGTTGGAGATTGTCTGCACTCGGGGACTGGGTGTTCCGTCACCCTCATCATCATTTCATCATCGTCGACGCCCAAGTCGCCCATGTAGCGTCATCTAAGTACTTGCACCGCGCAGGGCAAACACGATCCCATCTGCGGTCTGAAGGCCAGAAATGCCACACGGAATCATCATCACCAAGACGTTTACATGGATTCCCAAACCATTTATTTCGTACATTAATTTCCCTATGCTACTTGTGGCTGGTCATGTAAATTCAGGGGATTATAGTTTTCAAAATGACAAGCCAAGGTCGCACACTAACAATTTATTAAATGACGACCGGTTTCGGTGCACTGTGACACCATCATATGGTCACATATATGTTATAATCTGGTCGTCTTGTTAAAAAATGGATATAAAATAACAAGTGCAACATTGCACTATATTTTTTTATAATGATTAAGTGCAGTGTTGCACTTTTTAGTTTATACCCAATTTTTTTAACAAGATGACCAGATAATAACATATATGTGACCAGATGATGGTGTCAAAGTGCACCGAAACCGGTCGTCATTTAATAAATTGTTAGTGTGCGATCTTGGATTGTCATTTTGAAAACTATAAAACGATTAGATCGCCTCCAGACCCGACTATATCAGGTAACTATGTTCAGGGGGCCTAGGTAACAAACCCGACAGTGTCTACATTGACAGCGGCACCCACTATTGTATTTTTTATTAATGAAATTCGAGTTTAAGCTTTAATTACAAGCGAACCAAAAGATCTGCTGCAAAATGAGTTATACTTAACTATTCTTTTTTACGTTTTGCTTTACGATATATGGAGAAAGTGCAATATATTTTTTTATTTTAGGCTAGCTAAAATCTCTGCGTTGCCCGGGTATTTATTTATTCCATTCTTAAGTTAGTCCATCCGTCCGTCTCTTTCCTTCTCTCTCTCCTTCTCTTCCATCTCTTTCTCTTCATCTGCTGCTACCTCTCTCTCTCTCTCTCTCTGTCCATCTCTCCTTTCCCCTATCTTTGCCAGTCACCGCCTTGTCTCTCTGTCCATTTCTCTGTCCATTTTCTCCTCCCCCACCCTCTGTTTATCTCCTTTCACCTTTCGGTCATCATCTGCCCTCTCTCATTTTTCTCCTCTCGCCTCTCTTTGTCCGTTTCCTCTTCTACTTTCTCTCTTTGTCTGTCTCCCCCCCCCCCCCATTTCTGTCCGTCTCGTCCTCCTACTACTCCTCTCCCACCTAAATATCGAAACATATATATATGCGCCAAGTTTCATGGTGACTAGTCAAATGGAGTCAAAGTCAAAAAGTACTCGCCACCATATTAAATTCACTGGCTTGTAAATTATAAAAGTCTCCTTTATGAAAAGATACATTTATGTGCTGGCTTTCACGTTAACCAGTCAAACAATTTGGATGCTTGTCGTAACGGACCCTCCTCCATGAACCATACGGTGGCTTCCTAAGAGTATTTCATGCGTCAGTTCAGGGTATAAGATATCTGAATTGCAAATTACATCCAAATCCGTCTAGCGGTTTCAGCGTGAAGAGAAACAAACGTAATTGCAAGGAACTCTCCGCCACGCACCGTACGGTGGCTTAGAAAACGTAGACCATGTATTAATGCAGTGTATAAGCTATCTCGATTCCAAATTTCACTAAAATCTGACTATCCCTTTCAGCATGAAGGAGTATTAACCCATTGTAAGGTAGCCTCCGCAACGCACCACACGGTGGCTCACGAGAGCTATCCCTTGCATTATTCAGGGTATAATCTACCTCTGTTCTAAATTTCATTCATACGCTATCCGTCCAGCCATTTCAGCGTGATGCTGTAAGAACCGAAATAAGGAACTGTAAAACACCAGCAGTCATGCACTATACGAAGTTAATTTTAGTAAGCCTATAAGCTTAGCGCGAGTGCAAGTAATGAGTTGACAAAGTTTTATCGCAATCGGATATATATATATATATATATATATATATATATATATATATATATATATATTAGTATGTATTGTGCAATTTTTGGCTTCTTGGCCAGGAACTTGCCGCTTTAAAACCATATAGCTTCAAATTTGTCAGATTTTAATGATATTTTAACAGGTTATAGCAACATATATTGGTAGTGGAAATATGAAGACAGAGAATTTTTAAGTCACCCCAGAAAAAGTTTATGTGATTTTTCTAAAGTAACTTTTTATCAACCCAGGTTAAATATGCAACAACAAACGAGGGTTTAGTTCTGAAGGTCGGTATCGTGGCTGCAAGAAGCTGCAACCACTGCGACTGTATACTGTGTTACGGATTTAATAATGATTAATACTGAGGAGAGATTTTGTGCGTGTTGTATCACACTGTTATCAGAGAGCACGGCAGTGTAATCTGAATGCAGCGTGGCTATGCACCAACTTTTCCCGGGCAGTAGTAGAAAAATTCCTTTGGCTTTGCTTTCTCGATATATTATTACTGTTTCCGTAGTGATAGCTACATAATGAGTATCATATCTGGGACGAAGACGAACTGTCTGAAAATGTCCTCCATACTCAGCCACTCATAATCTTCATGAATGACAGCAGTTCATAGGAAAACTGTGACTTTTCAGACAAAGAACGTTGTTATAAATACTTTAGTGTGTGCAAATAATGTAAATAACTGCTGTAAGATTTGCACAATATAACTTTCCTTAATGGTAGTAAAGCGTATTTAAGTCGGCCAATTGAAGTCGAAAGCCCTCATGAGAAAAGACGGTGAAGAATGGATTCCTTACACAACAAAACGGAATCTAGCTCTGAAAGTTAAAAACATAGCACCTGAACTACTGCGCCCGTAGCTAATCTCTCGATACAACACGCACAGAACCTCTCTTGAATAATACTTTCTACAAATTGAAAACAAACCCACACTTTCCGATGTGTGTTTATTTTGAATTGAGAAAAATTAACTTTAGAAAATTCACTTTTTTGTGTGTTTGGAAAACTCTTTAACTTCACATTTCTGTTACCAATAAATGTGACCATAACCTATTGCAATTTCATTTCAATCGGAGAAATACATATCAAGCTATATAGTTAATAGTGGGAGGTTACTAGCGACGAAGCTCAGCATCGCACTATCCATACTACAATGTAACATAAAATAATTATGTTAAACTTTTAAAAACAAATAGTTCCGTATCTCCTAAACCACAGTAAAACGAGGAAGAGATTGGTATAACTCATATTGCGGTAAACCGTTTGGTTCTCTTGTAATTAAAGCTTAAACTCGAGTCTCTACAACAAAAAATACGATAATAATCATGTAAAACCTTGGGTCCCCATCAAGGTATTTCACAGTCACTACGTTGAGTAGGCTTCCAAATTCGTTATCCTGTTAATAATTTACAAATACTGATCATTAGTCGATTTTTAAATACTCCAATAATTATTCCTCGAAATGTGAACCTCACTGCTACCTGCTTTCACACGCAAGACTGTGAAATCTGATAATAGGCTGTCTTCTTTGGAAGACGGAAATTGGTTGGGGACTATCTTGCATGCCCAGTGCTTGGAAACCCCGTTATTTGCACGTGGGAATCTTGTAAGTTTTGAATCAAACGTGAGTCTCAACAACGTCACCATGTCCTATATTTTGCTACAGTGTGCCTCATTCTCAGTTCAAGTAATTTCAAAATACAACAGAAATTGTTAAAATGAACAAAAGAAAACACTCACACCTCTCAATTCAGAATTTAAAAACAACGTTCTCTGTCCAGTCATCAAATCGTCTAATAGTTAACTGCAGATGACGAGTAGTCGTTGCACGTCTTGAGGAAGAACAGAAACACAGAGAAAACTTTAAGAATCATCAGCGTTCTATGCGGGAGACCTTCGTGCTTGTGAGCAGCCCTTACTGGCTAGACTGTTACTTTTATTTTACAATAATGTGACTTGAGCGTTATCGCTTATCGTGGCAAGAGTTACTGAACACCGTCAAATCTTCAAGAAAGAGTATCATTGATACAAGATACAGGATATTCTCGAAGTTGCTTGATATTCAACTACTATATCCTTGTAGAGTAATTTCCAGGAGAATTGTGCCATTGCGCAGCCTCTTAATATGTTTTAGTTATCCTGAAAGTGCCTTCATAGTGCCTTATTGAAGCAAAAGGGAGACACATTCTTGAAGAAAGTCTCCCCGAGTTTCGTTAGAATAAATAAATTACAGCGACATTGAGAAAGAACCCATTTTGAGTGGCCACACAAATTCTCTTTGCGTTTTGGATTTCAGAACTGCCTAGTGGACAAGCTGAATCGTGCGACCCAACATGTTGACCATACATTGCTGAGTGGCCAAAAACTACTTACATGTATTGGCTACGGACGGCTCTCTTAAAGAAATATGACTCGATATAGTCTTAGAGTAGAACCGCACATGCCCAGAAACTACAATAGCTGCAAATAGTACCTTGTATCTGTTATTCTTTAGTCATAAAGTCTATGCTTAAGCTAACATTCGCGAAATAATAGTGAAATATAAAATGAAGATAAATAACTAACAAAAGAGTTTTTTCTAATATTTTAAATAATGCTGGCACCGCCAGGTAACTCACTTGAATATTGTTTATTCAAACACATGTATTGATCTATTGGAAGTTCAAAAAAATGAAATGTCTGTAAATCTATCGGACCAAACTGCGCGGTCATCAGTCCGTAGCTTACAAACTACTTAAACCTAGGTAAACTAACCTAAGGACAACACACACACCCATACCCCAGGGAGGACTCGCACCTCCACAGCGAGCAACCGCGCGCTCCGCAGCGAGACGCTTTAGACCGCTCGGCTACCTATTGGAAGTGGTCTTACATAAACAAATGTAATAAACTAGAAATAAACCTATTAAAATTATTAGAATAGATGCGTTGAGCCGGCCGCGGAGGCCAAGCGGTCTGCGGCTCGCCAGTCACGTTCTGCACGGCCACTACGGTCGGGAGTTCGAATCCCCTCTCGGGCATGGATATCTGTGCCGTCCTTAGTAGTAGCTAGTTCATAAGAAGTATGTAGGTTTAGGTACTAATAACCCCGTAGTTAATTCCCGTAAGCTCTACAAACATTTGAACATTTTGATGCGTTAACTCTGTTATGAGAATGATAGCGAGGTTCCAAGCTAAGTAATCATTGACGATGCTCATACACTAAGTCTATTTTATGATCACACAACATACAATGGCCAGTTCAACATAACTCGTAAATTCTCGTGCGAATCACATAACTGTTCAGTTAAAATTCAGAAATGGAATGGGAAAAGTCCTTAAACTGGCACTCACTAGTACTTGCAATAATCAAAGTCCCGACAAAGCGGCCGTTTGCGGCACAGGTAGTAACACTGTTGCAAACAAAGCACTTCTGCTATCCAGGCAGGTCCTCCTTCTTCCCAGGCGAGACGTAAACTCTTGTTGCAGGCCCCAAGAGGCTCCCCTCGCGTACAGTTCAAGTATTCTTCTTGACTACAGCATTCTTCTCTCCTAGACACTCTCTCATTAACACATCGCCATCCCCTACAAAAGTAGCGAGGTTCATAACATTAACGATTCGTTTTGACTTAAGTTTGACCAGATTCACTCTAACTTATCGTTTTGATAATATTAAATAGTAAAGTTATAAACTTTCAGTCAGCATGGGAGTATTCATCGGTAGTACAAATAATGACCGAGCGAGGTAGCACAGTAGTAACGCACTGGACTCGCATTCGGGAGGAGGGTGATTCAAATACATCTCCAGCCATCCACAATTTAGATTTTCTGTGTTCCTCTAAATCACTCCAGGCAAATGCCGGAATGGTTCCTTTCAAAGGGCACGGCCGATTTCGCTCCTCATCCTTGCCCAAAATTCCGAGCGTAAGCTCAGTCTCTAATGACCTAGCTATCGACGGGATGCATGAAAAAAATAAATAATCCAGCCTTCAAAGCTTGAGAGCTCATACTACATACGCCATATTTACGTTAAGTTGCTGGCAAAATAGACAAATATTGGTTAAATACTTGCACGAATATGACCCACAAAAGGGGCATATCATGACTACTCCAAATGGGTTGTTTCTAAATGTTACTGTAAAGCTACAGCGGAGAATATGATAATGTGGCTATATGTCCATCACAAATTGATATAATAAATGCAATAAACCCTTAAATGTATATAAAATGTTGTGTTCTTTTGAACATAATAGCTTGAGGTAATAAGCTAAAGAGTTGTTAATTTTAAGATTAATTTTCCTATATTTAGAATATGCGAAAATCAATTATCGTAGTTTTGAAGATATTAAAGATATTGTGGGTCCATGAGATATGTATAATTTTTATGACATTGTAAATGCCTTCAGCCCCTTAAAAAGCTTAGCCACTCCACCGTGTACTTTTACTAACCGTTAGTCGTTAGACGCAAGAATCGAGCAGATCCTCTTAGAGAAAATGTAAACGTTGTTTCAATGGTCACTGAAAGATAATTTTTATTAATTAATTGCGACTATCTTTCGTAAAACCAGCAGTATGATGTGACACCCCAAAAATCCAAAATTGTTACAGACTGATTCCTGGAGCACGCTTCTCAGTTTAAACACACCCACTGACAAAAGAACTTCCCAGACATAAACATTATTGAGCATAACACTGATGCCTTGCAACGTGCTGTTCAGAAAGATCCTTACCCTGCCGTACTCTTCAGCCCGTTTTAAATGATCGAACTTGAGGTAAAAATTGACTACGCGAAGTGTGTGCGCCTTTTGTGCCTGCTTGTGAATCAGCAGCCAACCCCATCGCGATTGCGTCTATGACGAAAATTTCCTCCAGAGTAGACGGAAAGTGAAGGGCTACACGGAGATGATTAAAATTAACACAAGACAGTAAAACATGTCGCACCGTCAGCAATTCGCCGCAGGAGCACAGCGGTGCAAGATGGGCGGTTAGCAAATGACGGAGGCTAAAACGGCAGTGACCGATCCGCAACCGGGCCAGGATGACCTCCTCCCGCCGAGAGGGGCGTGAGGAGGTCCTCCAAGCGGTCGGTATTGGTTTTACAGTTCTCAATTTATTGTCGTGGAGTGAGAACCACGCACTGTGCCAGGACGACACGATACTCCGGCGAAGAGCCTGTTGAACATTATAGTCGACACGGTCGATTTGAGAATGTCCGCAACTGCACTATGTTATTTTAAATGTGTTTATTTCAGTCAACAGTTGCAATAAAATTGTTTAATGACATGTTTCGATCACTTGGATCATCTTCAGATCTTATAGTTGCGTCCGCAACTCGTCTGGCTGAGTACTAATTGGTACTCAGCCAGACGGGTTGCGGACGCAACTATAAGATCTGAAGATGATCCAAGTGATCGAAACATGCCATTAAACAATTTTATTGCAACTGTTGACTGAAATAAACACATTTAAAATAGCCTGTTGAACATCGTCTGATGGGACGCAAAAGATAGCCATGCGAGGCAAAAGAGCTGCTGCCTTGGTTGCTATGTCGGCGGTCTCATTCCCGGGCACACCCACATGACCAGGAACCCACAGGAAAGAAACGTGACAGCTGTCATCTGCTAGCAACTGGAGGGAGCGTTGGATCCGATACACGAGAGGATGGTTCGAGAAAGGTTCCTTAAGACTCTGCAGGGCACTAAGGGAGTCCGAACATATGGCATAGAAAGGTTGGCGGTATCGGCAGATATACAAAACAGTCTGGTGGAGGGCAAAAAGCTCAGCCATGAAATACGAGCACCGGCCAGGGAGCTTGTATTGGAAACGGTTGTCCCCGACGACGAAGGCAGATCCGACGCCGTCAGTGCTCTTGGAACCATCAGTGTAAATAAATATGGCATTATCGAACCGCGAACCGAGTTCGACAAGCCTCGAGCGGTACACCAAATCCGAAGTGCTCTCCTTGGGGAGCGACCTAAGTTCAAGGTGAGTGTGAACCTGGGCCTGATGCCACGGTGGCAATGGGCTTTCGCTCAACCGAAAGGTGGAAGGAAGGGTAAAATCGAGCCGCTGTAGCAGGCGGCGAAACCGAATTCCAGGTGAAAGCGAGGCTATCGCAGACAACTGATATTGGCGATCGAGTGAGTCGTCAAAGAATAACGGGTAAGATGGATGGTTGGGCATCGACCGCAGGCGGCATGCGTACCGACACAAGAGTATGTCACGCCGGGTGGTCAAGGGTAATACAGCAGCCTCGCATACAGACTTTCAACAGGGCCGGTATAAAATGCACCAGTCGCCAGACGTAATCCCCGATGGTGAATAGATTTGAGACGGCGGAGGATCGACGGCCGTGCAGAAGAGTATACAAGGCTTCCGTAGTCGAGCTTCGACTGAACAATGGCCTGGTAAAGGTGAAGCAGGACGGTACGATCCGCTCCCCATGACGTGCCACTGAGGACACGAAGAACATTGAGGGATCGGGCACAACGGGCAGCCAGGTAGGACACGTGTGTGGACCAGCAAAGTTTACCATCCAACATGAGTCCCAAGAATTTCGTAGTCTCCACGAAAGGGAAAGCAAAAGGGCCGAGACGTAGAGAAGGTGGAAGAAATTCCTTGTGTCTCCCGAAGTTTATGCACACCGTTTTCTCAGTGGAGAATCGGAAGCCGTTCGCGATGCTCCAGGAATATAGACGGTCAAGACAGCGTTGAAGACAACGCTCCAAGAGACACGTCCGCTGGGCGCTGCAATAAATTGCGAAATCGTCTACAAAAAGGGATCCGGAAACGTCGGCTGAAAGGCAATCTACGATCGGGTTGATTGCAATGGCAAAGAGAGCCACGCTTAAGACAGAGCCCTGTGGCACCCCATTCTCCTGGCGAAAGGTATCTGACAAAACAGAGCCCACCCGTACCCGGAACTTGCGATCCGCCAGGCCCCGAAGGCCCCATGTGTGCAGTGTGCGGAGAATGGCCGCTCTCCAACAGATATCGTATGCCTTTTCCAAGTCGAAGAACACCGCTACTGTTTAACGCTTCTTTAGAAAGTTATTCATAATGAAGGTCGACAACGTAACGAGGTGATCAGCAGCAGAGCGGTGTCGACGAAAACCGCATTGGACATTTGTTAGGAGGCGGCGAGATTCGAGGGGCCAGACCAACCGAGCGTTAACCATGAGTTCCATCACCTTACAGACGCAGCTCGTCAGAGAAATAGGGCGATAGCTGGAAGGAAGATGTTTGTCCTTCACTGGCTTGGGGATGGGGACAACAATGGCTTCACGCCAACTTGTGGGAACATGACCTTCAGTCCATATGCGGTTATAGGTGCAAAGTAGGAAACACTTGCCCGCAGGAGAGAGGTTCTTCAGCATCTCAATATGGATGGAATCGGGGCCGGGAAAAGAAGATCGGGACAGGGCGAGAGCACGGTCTAGCTCCTGCATGGTGAAGGAGGCATTATAATTTTCACGATTAATAGAGTGGAAAGAAGGCGGTCGTGCCTCCTCTGCCTGTTTGCGAGGGAGGAAGGCGGGGTGGTAATGGGCAGAGCTCGAAACCTCCGCAAAGGAACGGCCCAGTGCATTGGAAACATCAACGGGGTCCACAAGGACTGCGTTATCGACGGTCAGGCCAGAGATCGGGGAGTGGACCTTGATGCCGGATAAACGGCGTAGGCCACCCCAAACAACCATGGAGGGAGTAAAACGGTTAAAAGAACTATTAAAGGCACTCCAGCAAGCTTTTTTGCTGGATGACGATGGCGAATAGATATTACAGAGGGAGAAGGAAAAGCTGGGTAGTGTGATGCGGACGGTCACTGCCTGTAGGTGAGTATGCAATGAAATGGGATGTTGATAGACGTCATCCCGAATGAGCATCAGAGCCCCTCCATGGGCTTCCACAGGAGGCAGGTCGGAACGCACGGAGGTGCAGTGGGGTAAGTCTGCACGATCACTTCGACGTAACTTAGTTTCTTGGAGACAAACTAGAAGCTGGCAGTGCAGTCGAAGGAGTAGTTTTAATTCCTCCCGATTGGAACGAAAGCCGCGAATATTCCATTGAAGGAGCGCCATGATAAAAAATAAGAGAAGAAGGGAAGATAAAAAGGAACAAGCAGGTGGGGTCACCTCGATGGCCGCTGAGGACCGGACTTCGAGGGAGCACTACTGTCGCCATCTAGAGGCAGAGAGTCATGTTGCATAGGTTAAAACGAGTCATCTGCCGCCTTTCCGAGTTTATCAGGAGGGGCAGCTTCTGCCGCTGGTAAAATGCCGGTTGCCCTGCTAACAGTAGTGCGTACCGGCGAGACAGAAGATGATCGGGGCCGACTACTGTTGGACAGCGTGACGGATGGGTCACGCCTCGGCGGGGAAGGTGAGGAACTCTTTTTCTTGTTGGCTCTTCTGGAAGAGTGACGGTGAGAAGAGGCAGTTGACGGTTGGGTAGCCTGAGAACGCAGAAAAACTTCACGGACGGGTTCCTTTTTCAAAGTCCGGGCATCTTGTTTAGGTGCCCGCGGTTTATTAGAGGTTGACGAAGACTGAACTTTAGAAGCAGCAGGAGGAAGCGGGGACGTGGAACGGGCAATCTTCGGGCTGGCGGATCGCACAACTGTGCCAGCGAAAGTGAAATCACAAGTCTGGGTACTTGAATCCTTAGTAGGTCGAGTTGAGGTGAGGACCTTACTGTATGTGCCCGCTGGGAGGACAGTGGGCTTTCGACTCGCCAACAACTTTCGAGCGGCAGATGTTGATACCTTTTTCGTAATCCGAATTTGCTGGATAACCTTTTCATCCTTACATACAGGGCAGTCCCGAGAGGAAGCCGCATGGTCACCGTTGCAATTAAGGCAATGAGGGGACAGAGGTGGGCAATCCCCCTCATGGGCGTCCCTACCACAAGTGACACATTTTGCTTCATTAGGGCGAGATTGACGGGTGTGGTTGTACCTGTGGCATTGAAAACAGCGCGTTGGGTTAGGTACATAAGGGCGGACGGAGATGACTTCATACCCTTCTTTGACCTTCGACGGGAGTTCAACTCTGTCGAACGTCAAAAACACAGTACGAGTCGGTGTCAGCTGGTTATCTACCTTTTTCATCACCCTGTGGACGGCTGTTACACCCTGATCGGACATATAGGTTTGTATGTCTTCGTCAGACAACCCGTCAATGGATCTCGTAAAAACTACCCCCCGTGACGAGTTGAGTGTGCGGTGCGCTTCTACCTTGACTGAAAACGTGTGTAACAATGTTGTTCGTAACAGTTTTTGGGCCTGGAAGGCACTGTCCGCTTCCAGCAACAATGTGCCATTGCGCTGACGCGAACAGGTTTTAACACGGCCAGCAATTGCATCAACACCTTTCTGGATGACGAAAGGATTTACAGACGTGAAATCTTTACCGTCGCTGCGAGAGACAACAAGAAATTTCGGTAGATTAGGCAGAGTCTTTTTTTTTGCCGAGGCGAATCTATCTTTCGTTTCTGGGTCAACGTCACTGAAGAAGAGAAGGAAGTCATTCCGGAAGTGTCCCCCGTTATTACCGGCGTCTCCGATGGCGCGCTTCTTCCTAGTGGGGGCCCTCTCCGAGGGCTTACCCGCCTTAGGTGATTGTTCACACCTCAGGTCACACCTCCCGAGAACTGACGGAGGGACCTATTGGCATGTTCGGAAGGTACCAGCTCGGGTAATCACCCCTTCCTGGACCTGACCTCTACCAGGGGGTACGTATGTGCCCTACTTGTCTACCCGGGGCGGGGAATTAGGCGTTACCCCGTCACCTGCTACGCATGATAATGCGTGGGTCGGCCTTCAGACACACACAGGGAGGAAAGAAGAAGAATAGAGGAAGTGAAGAGAAAGAAGGAAAGAAGTGTCTCAAACGCCGAGGCGGAGACTAATGAGGAGGAGAAGGAGGCTAGGAGAGTACAGCAAGGAGAGGAAGACAGAAACAAAGGGTAGGAAAGGAAGGAACCAAGGAATAAGAGAAACGACAACAAGAAACCACCTTAACTCGCGAAATACGCTCGTCTCCGGGCGAAGGCATAAACCGGGAGGGAAAGTGAAGCAGCCTGGGGCAGAAGAAAGGCTGCTCTGGCTCGGAGCCCGTGCGCGCCACACACGTGCCCACAAAAGAACTGTAGGCCCCCTGGGGGGTTCGAGTGTGCTGCAGAATGCACATGCGCAGAAGCAAGCATCAGTAGTGGTGTCTGCCAACATCGGAAGTTAACCTATTCTGTTCGAGCGCATTCATATTACAGAAATTTTTCCGCATCTTCTATAACTTTATTCTGCTGTTTTCTCTGTGGTTTCATCACACCGAATTTTTTTTCTACTACTTTTCTTCTACAAAAAGACGAAATGTCTGGAAGCAGAAAAAATTTTCGTTTCAGGGGAAAAAGTCTACACTGTGTATATATACAAGCGTAAATATATAAACGCGTTATGCCGAAAATTATGTCAACAGACGAATCGATGTTATTTTGACCACTATCAAGAAAACAAGATATGAAAACTAAATTAAATAGGTGCTTTTTACTGCATTTTTTATATTTTTTTCATGTGTTTGCCAGTAAATAATTTCTTCACCAAGAAAATGTGTAAGTTTTCAAAAGATTCAGAATGTTCAAATGTTTGTAGAGCTTATGGACTTAACTACGGGGCAATCAGTCCCTAAAGTTACAAGCTACTTATGAACTAGCTAATACTAAGGACGGCACAAACATCCATGCCCGAGGGGGGATTCGAACCCCCGACCGTAGTGGCCGTGCAAACCGTAACTGGTGCGCCGCAGACCGCTTGGCCACCGCGGCCGGCTTCAGAAGATTGAACGACACGCTTCTTATTATATAAGTTCTCAATTGTTTACGAAATTTGCTACATGGCATTTGATAAGGACATCAACTATGAACTACCCTTTCGTCATTATTAAACTCAGCCGACGAAAGGGTAGTTCATAGTTGATTAATAAACTCAGCTCCACTCCAAGGAACCACAGACATTGCCGAGGTGGGGTGGCTTGCGTGCCTCAACGATACAGATAGCCGTACCGTAGGTGCAACCACAGCGGAAGGGTATCTGTGGAGAGGACAGACAAACGTGTGGTTCCTGAAGAGGGGCAGCAGCCTTTTCAGTAGTTACAGGGGCAACAGTCTGGATGATTGACTGAGCTGGCCTTGTAACATCAGCTAATGTGGCTTTGTCACACAGTTACTGCGAACGTCTAAAAGCAAGGGGAAACTACAGCCGTTATTTTTCCCGAGGACATGCAGCTCTCGGGTAAAATATTCCGAAGGTAAAATAGTCCCCCATTCGGATCTCCGGGCGGTAACTACTCAGAAGGATGTGATCATCATAAAAGACAATACAGGCATTCTACAGGTCGGAACGTGGAATGTTAGATCCCTTAATCGAGTAGGAAAATTAGAAAATTTAAAAAGGGAAATGGATAGGTTGAAGTTAGATATAGTGGGGATTAGTGAAGTTCGATGGCAGGATGAACAGTATTTCTGGTCAGGTGAGTACAGGATTATAAATACAAAATCAGTTAGGGGTGTCACAGGAGTAGGATTGATAATGAATAAGAAAATAGGAATACGGGTAAACTACTATGACCAGCACAGTGATCGCATTATCATTGTCAAGATAGATATGAAGCCAACACCAACAACAGTAGTACAGGTTTATATGCCAACAAGCTCTGCCGATGATGATGAAATCGAAGAAATATATGAAGAGCTAAAGGAAATTATTCAGACAATTAAGGGAGAGGAAAACTTATTTGTGATGGGAGACTGGAATTCAGGAAAAATTCAGTAGGAAAAGGAAGGAAAGAGAAGATAGTAGGTCAATTTGGTGTGGGCAAAAGGAATGAAAGAGGAAGCCGCCTGGTAGAATTTTGCACAGAACATAATTTAGTTATAACAAGCACCTGGTTTAAGAATCACAGAAGAAAGTTGTATACGTGGAAGAGACCAGGAGACACCGAGAGATACCAGATAGATTTTATAATCTTAAGACATAGATTTCGGAACCACGTTTATAGACTCTGACCATAACTTATTGGTTATGAACTGTAGGTTGAAATTAAAGAAACTACAAAAAGGTAGGAAAATAAGGAGATGGGACCTGGATGAAATGAAGGAACCTGAAGTTCTTAAGAATTTCAGAGGGAGCTTTAGACAACAATTGACAGAAACGGGGGGAAATAAATCAGTAGAGGAGGAATGGGTAGCATTGAGAGATGAAATAGTGAAGACAGCGGAGGAAAAAATAGGTAAGAAGGCAAGACCTACAAAAACTCCTTGGATATCACAGGAGATACTAAATTTAATCGATGAAAGGAGAAAATATAAAAACAGTCAAAATGGAGTACAGACGACTAAGAAATGACATTGACAGAAAGTGCAAAATGGATAAGCAGGAGTGGCTAGAAGGCAAATGCAAGGATGTAGAAGAATGTATAAATAGGGGAAAATAGATACAGCCTATAGGAAAATAAAAGAAACATTCGGAGATAAGAAAAACAACTCTATGAATATCAAGGACACTGATGAAAAACAAGTTCTTAGCAAAGAAGGGAGAGCTGAAAGGTGGAAAGAGTATATAGATGGGCTCTACAAAGGAAGTGAACTTCGACACAATATTGTAGGAAGGGAAGAGGATGCAGATGAAGATGAAATAGGATATACTATATTGACAGATGAATTTGACAGAGCACTGAAAGACCTAAGTCGAAATAAGGCCCCTGGAGTAGATGATATTCCCTCAGAACTACTGAAGTTTCTGGGAGAACCAGCCATGACAAAATTGTTTCACCTGGCGTGTAAGATGTATGAGACAGGTGCAGTACCCTCAGACTTTAAGAAAAATGTTATAATCCCCATTCCAAAGAAAGCAGGTGCAGACAGGTGTGAAAACTACAGAACCATCAGTTTAATAAGTCATTGTTGCAAAATATTAACACGAATTATATACAGAAGGATGGAAAAGTTGGTAGAAGCCGACCTCGGGGAAGATCAGTTTGGGTTCAGGAGAAATGTAGGAACACGGGAGGCAATACTCACTTTACGGCTTATCCTAGAAGATAGATTAAGAAAAGGCAAACCTACATTTCTAGCTTTTGTAGATTTGGAGAAGGCTTTTAACAATGTTGATTGGAATAAACTCTTTCAAGTTCTGAAGCAAGCAGGAGTAAAATATAGGGAGCGTAAGGTTATTTACAACTTGTACAAAAACCAGACAGCGGTTGTCAGAGTTGAAGGGCATGAAAGGGATGCAGTGTTTGGAAAGGGAGTAAGACAGGGTTGTAGCCTTTCTCCATTGTTATTCAATTTGTACACTGAGCAAGCTATAAAGGAAAGCAAGAAGAAATTTGAAGAAGGAATTAAAGTTCAGGGTGAAGAATTAAAAACATTGCGTTTTGCCCATATAAGGTGAACATTAACAAGAGCAAAACGAGGGTAATGGAGTGCAGTGTAAGAAAATCAGGTGATGCTGAAGGAATTAGATTGGAAAACGAAGCAATAAAGGAGGTAGATGAGTTTTGTTACTTGGGCAGTAAAATAACAAATGATGGTCGCAGTACAGAGGATATAAAATGCAGAATGGCAATGGGTAGAAAAGCTTTCTTGAAAAAGAGAAATTTGTTAACATCAAATATTGATTTAAACCTAAAGAAGTCCATTCTGATGGCATTTGTATTGAGTGTTGCCTTGTATGGGAGTGACACATGGACGATAAACAGTGCGGACAGGAAGAGGATTCAGGCTTTTGAAATGTGGTGCTACAGAAGAATGCTGAAGATTAGGTGGGTGGATCGCGTAACTAATGAGGAGGTACTGAACAGAATTGGGGAGAAAAGAAATTTCTGGCGTACCTTGACTAAAAGAAGGGATAGATTGGTAGGACACATTCTTAGACATCAAGGAATTGTGAATTTAGCGTTGGAGGGAAGTGTGTGGGGTAAAAACCGCAGAGGAAGACCAAGAGATGGATACAGTAAGCAGATTCAGACAGTTGTAGTTTGCCGTTCTTATGTGGAGATTAAGAGGCTTGCACAGGATAGGGTTTGGTGGAGAGCTGCATCAAACTAGTCTCCGTACTGATGACCATAATAACAACAACACAAACTCAGCTACCTTTTCCCTGCTCCCACGTAAAAAGTATCCTCATAACCTCACTTCTTCCTTCAGTTGCAAAACTAAATAGCAGACAGCTCTACAGTTTTGGTGTTTACGTCTAAACGAAAACGACATCTCGAGAGAGACGAGACGCAGTACGGGATTTACACGCCAGGAGCACTGCGATAGACCCACTCGTCTCGTCTCGAGCCCTGCTGGTTGCACCCTGTCAATTCCCCCCCGATTACAAACCCCTATAATCCCGTAAGCGGCCGGCCGACCGCGTACTGCAGGCAAATTGAAGAACGCCTCAGCGGCCATTATGGTGGCAAACTTCCGCGCGAACTTTAAACATTTGTAAGACTTTCGATCAGACTGTGTATGGATTCGAGTAAAGTCGCGAAAACCAGGTCTCATTCAAATATATAACTAATAAATAGCTTCACACTCTTTGAAAATACAGCAACTATTGGTTGTGTGGAAATTTATTACATATACGGTGTAGAAATCGGTCAACGGCGTTTCTTCTTTCTAACTGAACCGAATTATAACAATTAGGTTTTTTAGCGTTCTAAGTGCAGCACTTGAGCGGAATTTATCCTTAAGACATGATTTTCTGGCACTATCTCAGTATGTTCTACGTTGGTGAAACTTTTGAACAAACATTAATTTCGGAAGAGTTTCATAACACTTTAACTCTATGCTTGAGTGCCTCCTGTATTCTCCAATATTTAGATATTTTATAGTCTCAAAAAATGAAACAGGGCTGCCTGAAACAGCTAATGTTAAAACTTGACTATGCAAATGAAATATCCCATGATATACATAACTGTAAAATAGCGTCTTACCTTGTGAATACAGCAACCAGCCGCGACCAAATTCTTTTAAGTACACGAAGTATGTCATAACTTTTTCTTAACTAAGTGCATCTAAGATTAGTATTAGGGTATCTAGCAAGAATATTAGCATTCTTAATGCTTTAAGGAAAATACCTTATAGTTGCGTGAACTTCTCAAAAGTCAGCATCTTCAACTTCAAAATGTGCATCCAGTGTCCCTAAGTGTCATTCACATATGTATCTATACACAGTTCTGCAAACGCCTTTCAGTTGTTATATCTATTTGCAGATGACCTTTAATTCTGTGTTACAAGTTGCTAATATTAATTTCATAAACAAAAATTCGAACTGCAGTGAGGCGACTGATCTTGTGCCTGCAGCTGTTATTGTGCAGAATCATAAAATGAAACTTTTTGAACTTCCTGTCCACCGGTACTGCCCTAAGTATTGTAAAAGCCTGTTATTATTTAATTCTTGACTAATAGCCTATTGACCAAGAGTAGGGCTAGTTGTATTCCTGACAAATATAAATGGGAAGACAGTATTTGTTCTTTTTATTCTGTTCTTAAATCGATTTATACAGTTAAAACGTTCAGCAACTATTCAACATCGTGTTTCATATACACTGCAATAGTCAAACAGTACCGAAGTGAGTACCATCTGAGTCTATATACCGCATTAGCCATATAATATACAATTTACTCCCAACAACAGTCGTATTTATCTGACGCTTGCCGGCCGAAGGTTGAAATTATCCCACGCCAGCATCGCCGTTATGGAGTCTAGTTTATTTTACAATGTCTTTGCCAGAGTATTAGTGCCACGTCACATTGCGGAACTGCTGCGTGTTCCCGGGAGTCCTATGCGGTATTTAGGCGGCGGTACCAGTTTCGTTGGCTCTTTAGTATATACTTCGAAGACCAATTGGTAGGTGTTTGATGCTCTCAAAAAAAAAAAAAAAAAAAAAAAAAAAAAAAAAAAAAAAACCTTCTCTTTATTCAGTGCACCGTAGATCACGTATTAAAGGAATGATCGGTGAACATTAACTGCGTGCTCCGCCGCTAGGCGGCAGCTTCAGCAGCAGTAGACACTCAGGGTTCGTTCAAGCAGCTGCCAGTTGCCAGATTCGAGCAAACAGCGCATGCGCAGAGCTGTTGCTGATACTCGATAACAGCTCTTCCCATGCGCAGTTTGCTGAAACTACCAGTTGTTTGAACGAACCTTCACTGTAGTCTCCTTTCCTTCTCAAAAAGCTGCACTTGAGCGTTTTTTAATGGATTTATCAAAGCCATGTCACCCTCGGTAGCGTTTCTCACAATTAAATGTCAATCAATGACACAGTGGCTGTAAAAGCTGTCACAGATTGTAAAAGCAGTCACAATTGTCCACTGACTAAAGCTATTCAGTAGCGATGTTTAGTATGGAGTATGGCCGGGTGATTGAAGGAGATAGTATTTTTAATTAGTTATTTTTTTCTCTCAGTTTCCTGTATGTAACAGATTGTGAACCAGAAATGATATTCATATTCTTACTTGCCACAAATATTTATCCATTTTTTCCGAATATGTCGGGACTTCCGAGGTCGTGGTGAAGCAAGAACCTAACAATAGAACTCAAATAATAACTCATCACTTGTCATAAATACATCCTCATTATTTCTGAAAATAAAGTGATGATATTGAACTGAAAGGGAACAGCCACTGTGCTGTCTAAATCAGAAATCGGAGCAGCTAATTTCCAGATGCCGTTTTCAACTGATCCAAAAAAACCGTATCTGGCCCTGACATGTACACACGACAACGAAAAACGGTTTCCGAAATTCAGTTATCGTGTTTCGGAAGCAAGTATTACTGTGTGAGTTAGGCACTGTACAAAAAATGTTCAAATGTTTGTTAAGCTTAAGGGACTTAACTGCGAGCCGAGGTGACTGAGGCGCTCCAGTCACGGTCAGCCCGGCCACTACGGTCGGGGGTTCGAATCCCCCCTCGGGCATGGACATTTGTGCCGTTCTAGTTCGTAAGTAGTTCATAAGTAGTTTGTAAGTTTAGGGACTGATGACCCCGTAGTTAAGTCCCATAAGCTTGATAACCATTTGAACTTAACTGCGAGGTCATCAGTCCCTAAACTTACAAACTACTTATGAACTACTAGTGGCCGTGCAGACCGTGACTGGAGCGCCTCAGTCTCCTCGGCCACCGTGGCCAGCTAGGCACTGTTGTCTGCGGTGTTTTCTCTGTTGTACATCTCCGTAGTTCCCAATGTTTCCTGTTCTTGCGATGAGTGTACGTAACTGCTGCAGTCAGGATCAACATTAAACATGTCAATGCTTACAAGGATTTCAGTTTCGTTTACAAACTATATTTAAGCGATACCTTATTTCCGCCGCCCCCCCCCCCCTGAAACCGCTAGAACCATCTAAATTCTACAATATGTATTTATATTATTGAAAGGGTATTGCGCAAAACTGTAAGCTATAAAAGAGTGTCGTCGCTAGAGAAAGTTTGGGAAGCACTGGTGTAAGCGTTCAGCAGCTGCACGTCGACCGTGGGCGACCGCGGAGCGCCCGCTGACTGCGTGCATTTCTGATCACGCCAGCCACCAGCCACGACAGCTGAAACCCGCGAGGCAGTGCGTGCCTTCCGGCCCTCCCCGGCCTGCTTGCGTAACCGTCGCGGCTCCGGAAGTGGCCGTCGCTGCCTTCTGCGGGGTGCGCGCTGCCGGTCGGCAGTATTTCTCAGCATTGTTTGCCGGCGTATTACTGCATTATGCCCCCCTTCCCCTTCCCTTTGTGGGAGAATTTCCAGTTTGTTTGTTGACTGGTTGCAAGGTTCTTCTTACGCAACTGCTCTGATTTTATGGAAGCATTCACATTTTTCGTTTTACAGCGAATATCTTCTGTATACGGGTATGTCCACAAAGTAAGTTCCGTTTGGTTATATAAAACAAACGTGTACAGATACAGAAAAAAATATTTCTTGCACAAAAATATACAACTATTAAACTACTATTCTACATAGCTTCCGAAATTTTGTAGGCATTTGTCATAGCGTGGCAGAAGTCTTTGTATGCCTTCTTCGTAGAAGGCTGCCGCCTGTGTATTCAACCATGTGGTAACACGTTCTTTCAGATCGTCATCATCGCTGAAGTGTTGACCATGGATGGACAGGTTTTAGGTGCAAGAAGAAACTCGCTAGGAGCGACAAGACTGTACGGAGGATGATCAAACACGCCCCAAAGAAATTCCCGTAAGAGTTGTTTGGTCACATTCGCCCTGTGAGGTCGGGCGGCAACGTGAAGGGAAGTAGAAGACTGCTTTCATCTCTTCTTACACCTAAAATCTGTCCTTGGTGGTCAACACTTCAACGATGATGACGAACTGAAAGAACATGTTACCACATACTTGAATACACAGGCGGCAACCTTCTATGAAGAAGGCACACAAAAACTTGTGCCACGCTATGACAAGAGCCTACAAAATTTCGGAACTGATGTAGAAAACTAGTTGAACAATTGTAGATTTTTATACAATAAATATTTTTTCTGTATCTGTTCACGTTTGGTTTATATAACCAAACGGAACTTACTTTGTGGACATACCTCGTATATATAAATGAATTACTGTTCGTTAGTCTCGCTAAAACTCGAAAACGGCTGAACCGATTTGGCTAATTTTAGTCTTGAAATACCCGTGTAAGTTCAGGGAAGGTTTAACGGTGATAAAATATGGAAAAGTTGTCCGGAAAAGAGGAAAATCGGGAAAAACTGAAACAGCTTTTCCCAGTGAGCTATCAATACCGTTCGTCCAACTGCGATAAAATTTTGTACATTTCGTGTTGAAAGCAAGAGGAAGGTTCGCACCAACAAAAAATTTGAAAAAGTCGCCTGAAAAGTAGGAAAATTTGGAAAACCGGAAGAGATTTTTTTCTATGAGTAAAAGTGTAAAAATCAATTGCCACATGGTTTTAAGAGTATCACTTGAGTATGGCTTGACAGGACAAGGTTTGTATGAAATAACATTTTTGAAAAATCTACCGGAAAATTTGATAAAAACTAAAAGAGCGTTTTTTAATGTTTGATTGAATTCAGCACTATAACTGACTATTCGCATGACGGAGAGGGGTAATTTCTTCTTATTATTATTTTTATTCATGTATTGTTCATTATGGTTTTGGAAAAGTTTTTAGTAAGAAAAAAAGGTCGGACACTTAAAAGGAAAGTCGCAAAAATGGAACCAAGTTCCTTTTTCAATGTGTTTATAAATGTCCTGAACACTATAAGTTGAGAACCGTTCATCCGATTGCGATAAAATTTTGATCATTACTGACTATCTGATGATCTCATTATAAAGCCACTGCGTCTAAAATACATATGATTTAAATTAGTATGGTTTGTATTAAGAGGTTAAGTGATACGAAGTTCACCGAGTCTTCTAGTTTATTTATAAAATTGATTGAATAACAAAACAAGAAACTGACAAGTAAACCTACGAAAGTGCCACTGCCCAATTTTTCTGAAATTTGGATACGTTATAAAACATGGAAGACTAAGCAAATCTTTGCCTTTTGAAACTTCCTGGCAGATTAAAATTGTATGCTGGAACCGGGATTCGCAACTTGGGACCTTTTACTTTCGCGGAAAAAAGCGCTACCGACTGAGCTATCCCGGCACGCTTCACGGTCCCTCCTCACAACTTCTGCCATTATCTCCCCACATACTTTCCAAACTTCACGGACGTTCTCCTGCGACCTTTGCAGGAATAGCACTCCTGGAAAATGGGATATAACGAAGACATGGCTTTAACCACAGTATAAGGGATGTTTCCAGAATGTAACTTTTACTCTGCAGCGGAGTGTGCTCTGATATGAAACTTCCTGGCAGATTAAAATTCGCAGCTTAGGCTGTGGTTAAGTCATGTCTCCACCATATCCTATCTTCCAGGAGTGCAATGATAGAGTGAAGGCTTTCACGACCGGTTGACATTATAGGTATTATATCTTCTGGGTTGTAAGGCAGTGTTCTTGGAATCTTGCTGCTTCCTGACGTTTCGTCCGAAGCTGCGCCGGACTTCTTCGAAGGTTGTCCGTATGTTGAGAATTGCCAACTGACGGGTCGGGGATCTGTGAGCTTCTTAAATACCGTCTAAAAGGGGGGGGGGGGGTGGCTAAGATTCACGTGATAAGCAGAGATGATCCTTATCAAAGATAAAGCAATACAATCGAACCATGTCAAAGATAAATACATTCATCGATTCTGCAGAGCCAAAGTCAATATATCGTCGAGTTTCATAGTCTCTTCTTTTCGATTGAAATGATCATTATGTTTATATATTTCAATCACTTCTGCATACAACCTACTATTCCAGTTTGTATACAGAAGCGATTGAAATATATAAACATAATGATAATTTCAATCAAAAAGAAGAAACTATGAAATTCAAAGATATATGGACTGTGGCTCTGCAGAATCGTTGACTGTTTTTATCTTTGACATGGTTGGATTGTATAGCTTTACCTTTGATAAGGGTCATCTCTGCTTATCACGTAGATCTTAGCCACGCCCCCTTTTAGACAGTATTTAAGAAGCTCTCAGACCCCCGACGCGTCGGTCAGCAAGACTCAACAGACGGACAACCTTCGAAGAAGTCCGGCGCAGCTTCGGACGAAACGTCAGGAAGCAGCAAGATTCCAAGAACACTGCCTTACAACCCAGAAGATATATTCCCGCAATGTTCGCAGGAGAACTTCTGTGAGCTTTGGAAAGTAGAAGGCGAGGTACTGAATGAAGTAAAGTTGTGAGGACGGACTGTGAAGCGTACCGGGGTAGCTTAGTCGATAGAGCGCTTGCCCGCGAAGGGAAAGGTCCCATATTTGAATCCTGTTTCCGTCACACAATTTAATTTGTCAGGAAGTTTCATATCACCGCCCACTACGCTCATGGTGAAAGTTTCATACTTTATTATTATTATTTAAGCGCCGGTAAAACGTATTTAAGGGTTCAAACGGCCTCCAAATTTGGTACTGAAAAGGAAAGATGGCGATGACTTGGAGTTTACCGAATGTTTTTAATGGTTTTTGTAATTAAGGTAGCTTTTAATAATATTGGAAGTGATTTGAAAATTAGGGGTCAAAATACCCCGACAGAGATCAATTGTTTGTTCCAAAAATTGCTTCAAATACTTCAAAAGACAGGCTAAATGAGAAACACATATTAACAACACAAATAAATGGAAATCGTGCTTTAGTTTAACCTCATATAGTTTTGCTGTGGCTTCATATTAACGAGATTGCCACATTTCAGGCAAAATCTTTTATTAGCCGTAACTTCGTAACTAAACATTTCCGGACCTACGTTTATGTGAACTTTTTTCTTTAGTTTTACGTGTAGAATAAGATATTAAAATATTTGCAAACCTCTTTGAATCACATTGTATAACGCTATTATACTCACATAATCTGACATCCGCTTTTGCAGAAACCAGTGTTACATGTGTAACAATACCAGTTCGTAATTTCCATAATAATAGCCGATATTCATCTGTGCTCACTTAAACAGTAAGCTATGGCACAAGAGTTTAGTACAGAAACTGAGGATAGAAAATGAACTTGCAAACCTTGTACTACCAAATCGATGTTATTGATTATTGAAGCTATGGTGGTGTTGTTGTCCAGATGTCGATTGTCGCTTTATAGAAATTGGCAATGAAAATGCCAGCAAATGAGTTAATTATTTTCACTGTATAATTTTAATCACTTCGTCGCACAAATATAACAAAAGTCAGTCAGGTGCTATCTTGGGCAAAGCACACAAGTAAAGGAAACTGTGATATCTGTGTAGTGAGTATATAATGCATCCTCTACAAATCAGACCACACCAGCCACTGAAACTGAGTCAAATCGCAAATGTCTTTTATCAGTTCGTCAAAAAGTGCTGTATCATCTTTAGATTTTTCACTATATTAACATATATAATTACAAATTAAAATCATGGAATTATAAGATGAGCAGTGATATTTCAAATAAATGTAATGACATGAAAAGATAAAGTTATAAACAAGTAGTGAAGTAAAATGTATATGTGAAAATTCTCTATTTGGCAACTCGCCAAAATGTTGCACTTGATTTATTTTGTACATCTAATATTAATAAAAGTGTAATTGCATAAAATTGCGTGTGAAATATTCCGAAAAAGTAATTAAATCAGTATGCATCCACCCTCAGTGTCATAGTGAAATAATAGGTTTTGATCATTTCAATTTGTCTGGTCAGATCCCAGAAGGTGTGTAACATCATGATTACTTTCGTATTTTACATTTTACAACTGTTTTCGTAATTGTTTCTGTCTTTAAAGTACCTTAGAATTTTGTAAGGAATGTTGTGAGCCACTCTCTAGATCGAAATATTGTATCTGTGAAACTCTTCACAACTCACCAAAAAGTTAAGGTTAGACTGTCTCTTTACTTTATAATGTAATCTATATCTATAAATGTGAATGTCTGTTCGGTGTACGTTTATCACGTCTGAACCACAAGACACAAAGAGCTAAAAATTTGTACAGTTACTAATATCTACCCAGGGGAGGCTTGAGGCACGGTTTTATGGCGATCGGATAGCTATTTATCTATATATACTACTGTGAATGTCCGGTGTACGCTTATAACGTCCGAACGACAAGATGCAGAGACTTGAATATTTCTACAGTTACTAATTTATACCTGAGGAAGGTTTTAGGCATGTTTCTATAGCGATCTGATAGATATTTAGTAATTTGAAGAATATAACACGAAATGTGGAACAATAATTACTGTTTGAATGTTATATTTCGTCTTTGAAAATGGTTTTATTGGTTGCAATGTTGCTTGAGGGTTGATAATGATAAAAGGGTGGAGTATATTGGGATGGAAAGTTATCGGTGTATATAAAATGTGTGTGTGTGTGTTAATATTCCGCTTAGCAGCGAAAACTACAGAACGCAAACGCATGGTCTGTGTGTAATTGTTGTCCAAAGTCTGCTGTTGTACATCGTAGCAGTGCCATGCCGATAGCTATAAGGGGGTGGAAGATGGTGGTTGAAAGTCGTCAAATTATAAAAAAATTCGGACTGAAGGCCAGCGATGACGTTTGCGACTCTATAGCAAGGAGGTTACATACAGCGAACCGTGATGCTACAGGCCATATGTTTGGTCTATGCGCGCTACAATGTCTTCAGCTCTTTCTCTGTAATAAAATATAAGAATAAATGAATAAAGCAGAGAAAAAGAAATTTATTTTAATGCAGCTCTTTAAAAAAAATCTATTTGACGTTTCGCGCATTACATCAAGTGAACGATATGTGGTATTAATACAATCATTATTGTTGAATTTCCTTTAAACCCTTCAATATGCCATTTCAGTTCAAAAGACTTCAGTTTCCAGTTCGTCTAGTTTTTGCCATGACAATTAACAAAGCTCGAGGACAATCATTAAAAGTCGCAGGAATCCATTTACAGCCATCATGTTTTTCACATGGTCAATTATACGTCGCTTGCTCAAGGGAGGGCAACCCAAAAAGTCTATACATTTACCCTCCAAACAATACTACAAATAACGTAGTTTACTAGAATGCCCTAAAATGAAATGAAAATGAATTTGGACATTACTCTCACCATTCGTGTTGAAATATTGCATCACAGGCTATAAGGAGTAATGTATGTATTATTTATTGTAAATCATTAAGCACTTCACATATTTTTATTTTTGTTATTCGAATGTTGATTAAAATGTTTGTATCTAAAAAAGGTATTGTATGTCATTTAATCCTTCAAAACGAGTCTCATAGCACACTACTGAAAGATAGCTTATCTATCATAATCAACCAACACGCGACGAAGCCGCGGGTTTAAGCTAGTAATATACTAAAAAGCAGCTGATCGATCACTTCCTAATAGGGTATCGAACAGTTCAGTTAGCAGTTGAGGTCTTATGGGCTGTTATACAGGGAATCTGAGGCCGATACAGGAAGTCTGAAATCAAATCTGGATTCAGGAATAAATTATCTTCTAGAAACAGCGTTTTTTTTTTTTTTTTTTTTTTTTTTTTTTTTTTTTTTTTTTTTTTTTTTTTTTTTTTTTGTAACTGACTATTTCTACATTTTATCAGTTTGGTGACCGTGCTCTGGATGGGAAATCTCACTAAAATCTTCCTACTTTTTTCAGGAACTGCACATTGGAGCATTCTGTTACTGACAGTGTGTGTATCCAATTGTTGAGATGAAGGGGCAGAATAACAGTATAATGGCACAGTTTCCTTTCCCCGATATTATCAGAGAACATTTTGTATTTTTATATTATTTCGGAATGTAAAAAATATCTGCTCTGAATACCAGAGTAATAATTTAAGAACATCACTTTCAATTTTTTTTAAGACAGACGGTACTTTTGCTTTGTACTTCGTAGCGATAGCATCTTGCAGACGGGAGCTATACTTTATTATTTTTATGTGGCCGCTGTCATGTACATTCAGGTAAATATATGTGCTGTGCGCGTATCTTAAATATATAAATAAACCCCACCTCTCACGTAATTCGCACTTATGAATATTTATTAATAATTTTGCCCTATCCTCCCTCCGCCCATAACGTCTTTTCCAGCCTTGTTGAATCACCGCAACAATGGATGGCATAGTTTTTTTTTTTTTGGTTAATATTGAATGGTGATATTGCGTGTAGCCTGCCACTCTTGTTTCAAAATGTATTCCATAATATTATCATTTACCGGCAATAGAATCTGCAGTCGATTTTCTTGTAAATTTTTAGAAGTCCGATGTGTTTGACTTAAGTAATATTCCTATCCGATTTATATCATGTCACTTATCTTACTTTACGGTTTGCTACACGAGTCGTAGTTGATAGTGACTAATTGCCATCCACTATTCGGCGAGTGGTTATCATATTATTAAAATTTCATTTGCAGCCAAATTTCAACCAAGCTAACTGCTCGTCGATTCTTTTTGTAATGTTCTTCCTGCACAACACTCCACCGTTAATTAGCTTGCCATTTCATTCAAATGCATTTAATAATTTTTCCAATTTTTTTTCCGAAATTTTCTGATTGCGATCTTTCATAGCTTCTAACTTTAAATCTCTTCCTTCTGTAAATTTGTTAATCTCAAAAATTAATAGCCAGGCTGGAACATTAGAACAGGTGTGGAACAGCCAGCTGTTTTACTATACGGTGTGTGACGAGACAGCACTGCGGACTGAATGGGCCCCTCCCTGTGGCTGCCCGCCGTCATTCAGCAGCAGTCCCCAGCCGACGACCTCGGAGCACGCCCGCCTGGCCACGTCCTTGTCCCTGCAGCGTTCACCGCCGCCGATCGCCAAGTGCCGCCTTCCATACTGATGCCCCATTCTCTCTGCGACCCGACTGACGTCTCCGCTTACGGTATCAGAGACGTATTAGCGACAGTGGGGGCCACATGCAGTAGGTGTCCAGGTGACTAATTAGAAGAAGAGGAGGAGGAGGAGTTACCAAGGCACTGCGTCGCGTGAACTTCTGCAGGTCACACGACCGTCACCGCTGTTTAGATTAGATTAGACTAGTGATTGTTCCATAGATCATGAATACGACACTTCGTAATGATGTGGAACGTGTCAGGTTAATGAAAGGTGTCTTTACGAATTATTACATTGTACTAAAAATTACATGACACAATTAAAAAAAAATTTTTTTTTTTTCAAATTTACTAATTTATATCTAAAAATTCATTTATAGTGTAGGAGTTGTCATGCAGAAATTCTTTTAATTTATTTTTAAATGCTTGTTAGCTATCAGTCAGGCTTTTGATGCTGTTTGGTAGGTGACCAAAGACTTTTGTGGCAGCATAATTTACCCCTTTCTGTGCCAAAGCTAGATTTAACCTTGAATAGCGAAGATCATTCTTTCTCCTAGTGTTGTAGTTATGTACACTGCTATTGCTTTTGAATTCGGTGGGATTGGTAACAATAAATTTCATAAGTGAATATATATATACTGAGAAGCTACTGTGAAGATCCCTAGCTCTTTAAATAAGTGTCTGCAGGATGATCTTGGATGGACTCCGGCAGTTATTCTGATCACACGCTTTTGTGCAATGAATACTTTTTTACTCAATGGTGAATTACCACAGAAAATGATGCCATACTAAAGCAGAGAAAGAAATTGGCATAGTAAGCTAATTTACTGAGATTTATATCACAAAAATTTGTAATTACCCTAATAGCATAAGTTGCTGTACTCAAATGTTTCAACAGATCTTTAATGTGTTTTTTCCAGTTCAGCCCCTCATCAATCCTTACACCTAAAATTTTTGAATATACTACCTTTGTTACAGATTTCTGATCAAAGTCTATATTTGTTGATGGTGTCATTCCATTTACTGTATGGAACTGTATTTACTGTGTTTTATCAAATTTTAATGACAGTCCATTTGCTGAGAACCACTTAATGAATTCCTGAAAGACATCGTTTACAATTTCATCAGTTAGTTCTTGTCTGGCAGGTGTGATAACTATACTTGTACCATCAGCAAAAAGAACCAGCTTTGGATCTTCATGAATATAGAATGGCAAGTCATTAATATATATTAAGAACAGCAAAGGGCCCAACACCGAACCTTGTGGCAAACCATTTTTGATTGCTCCCCAGTCTGAGGACTCAGCTGGTTTTTGCATGTTATGAGAACTACTAATGTCAACTTTCTGCACTCTTCCTGTTACGTATGATTTAAACCATTTACACACTGTCCCATTCATAACACAATACTTTAGTTTATCTAGAAGAATTCCATGATGTACACAATCAAAAGCCTTGGAGAGATCCCAAAAATCCCAACGGGTGATGTCCGGTTATTCAGAGCATGTAATATTTCATTGGTGCATGGTGACTGTTTGGGAACTGGACATTGCCGGCAGATTCCAGGCTGGGACTGTAGTCTTCCTCCCATCTGGCGTCTGTATCCTGTGAGGGTACAGCCGCGGAAACAGCAATTCGTTGTGGCAGATGCGCAAAAGCACTCTCAGGAGTTTGACCATGCGTGTGGTTGCAGGCACCAGGCTAGTCTAAGCGAGCGACCGAAAGTCACGTGCCTGGTAAAATCCTCGGCAGCTGTTGGTATGAATTAGAGCTCCTAAATACCAAGGCTGAATCGTCTGCCATGTTTTTCTCAACATGGTTGGAATTGCACTGCACTAACAGCATGGAGGCGCACAAACGATTTCGCCAAAACTAATTTTTAGAAAAAATTAATTTTTTCGCCACGTAAATATTTATATACCAGCATTGTGACGAAGTGCGCATCATCTTGGCTTAGAATTAAGAGACTGCACTAGGTTAGGAAAAGCTTGCAGTACGAAAAAGGGGCTGCTATGGTATTCTGTTTGGTGCATGTTACACCATATGTTGGTGCGGATGAAATTTACCTAACGTATTCAACTTTAATTTCGACTTTGGAGGAGATGTTTACCTTTCACTCATATTTCTCAAATTTACTGTATGTAGCGAACACATATCCGATGGCGATAAGGCCAGAATGCAATATAACGTGTCTCATACACGGTTAGATGTGTCAAAATGATATTTTGGCAAATGATAACACGCGAAGAGAGGCGTATTTTGCCATATGGTTACTATGCAAAACTTCATTAACTGTTGCGTTATTCAAGGAAATGTAGATTTTTTAATGAAAAAGAGTAAAGGTAGGGTATTTCACTGTAATGTTTTTAAAGTAAACGCCTTTTGCTACTGCGAATGGAGTGTTTTTTTTTTATACTTTTAAGTCACCCATACGCGTTTCACCTTTCTCTCAAGGCAACATCAGTGGGTGTCAGCACTTGCTACTCCACGTCAGTCTGTTTCTGGCAACCAGGTCGAAATGTTACACTGTTTTCTTAAACACATTGCAGTTTTCTGGTTCCACTGTAACCTGTTGCCATACTGTGTCCAATATAAAAAAAACCTTCATTCGCAGTAGCAAAAGGCGTTTACATTTAAAACATTACAGTGAAATACAATTCAGCTGCTGCTCAAAATGGCCACTGCAAGCAACGTAGTAAAGTTAGGAATTTATTAATCGGTGTAAAGGTATTCCTTCATTAGTCACAAATATTTATTTCTTTGCTTGTTGTCCAACGCGTTTCAAAGCTACTATTCCATTTTCAAAAACTAATACATGTTACATTACTTTCAGTTTAACGCCTAGCTGTAACAGAAAGAAAATTACTGCATCTAATGTGGATTTTATGCAAGAATACTAGAAAATGACAGACACCAAGAATCTCTTTACTACATAATGAACTGACTTGTTCTCATTTCCTCAGATAATAAAGCACTCGGTATTGAGATATTTAGAATGTCCTTTTTATATAACTGAAAAACTAAAACTTAATATTACATAGAGACACAGCACTTTTGTAGTTTGCGACTATTAAATTTAATGGGTTAAGAAGTCAGTACCAGTATCTTTAAGTATGGCTGTTATGCAGGGACAAGCTTTGCCTAATTATGAGGAGCTCTAATACTGAAGAAGAGTTATTAATAGACGGGCATGAGGATCCAGTGCTTCATATTTAACTAACATTATCTCAAGTTATACGTTTCTCATAGATTTCCTGTTTAGAGACGATGAAAATTTGATCTGTTTTGAAGATTTCATTCCCTTAATGTGTTCATCTAACTTCAACAGAAAAAAGTTCCCCTCATTCCGTAACGTCGTCAGAAAGTGCATGTTCGTAATCTGTCAGTATGTCCACTTAATCAACTATTACCTCAAATGAAACTAAAATGAGAATGTAGTGTAGTCGTTCATGAACACATTGATGAAAGTTTGACACTGATGTAGTGAGTAGTTTGCGAGTGTGAGCGAGTTGAATGAAACGCGAGGTAACTTTTGAGCTTCGTCCGGAACGTGGCAACTCCTATAGCTTGGGGAAAAAATGGCGGATAGTTCAGCTCGGGTTTATAGGAGTCTTAGTATGAATCAAGCCTGAGGCTGGACTATTAGGGTGACAGCCAGGAGTCTGCCAAATACAAAAATAGCAGAAAGCAGATTAAGAGAATGTTGAGACCGTAATAGTACGAGCGGTGGATATCTCTTCTGAACGGAATGCTGGAAGTCATGCTGCAGATATGCTGAATAATCGCTTAAAATATTCTCGATTTACGAGCTGCATCATTTAGGATAAAATCCCCGAGCTTTCGATGGCAAGCTCCGTCATCGTCATCAGGGGAAAAATCACTGACTGCCAGTGTTGGCTCGCTCGCTGAGTTTCCGATTGGATGTGGAGTTCAAGCCGGTGGGCTATGCCTCCAAGATGACATGATGGTATGTGTGTCATGATGGATGTGGTTCTCGTTACATGTTACCCACACCTATTTGTTGCGGAGCAGGTGTGGCCGTCGTGTGGCATTGAGCCGCTGTACTCGGTGGCCGAGTGCTCGAATGAAGGCACTGGATGACTGAGCGGCCTTCTGATAGCACAGGTCGACATGGATTCTGGGGTTTGGAAAGTAAGTGGTGTTCTTTACTAAATTTGCACCCCTGAATATGAAAATTATATCAGTTTTTTTCCATCACCCTCAGTTTTTTCTGCACAGCTACTCCCCTCCAAACCTACCATTGGGTGCGAAATCTATGTTATGCAGTGTCCACAACTACAGAAATGTGGCAACGCTGTATTTTTTGTGTGAAGGTGGGGCAGAGGGGGCTAATGAGCTTGGATCTGACGTACCATTATCGCCACAGAAATCAGTGAGTGAGTGCTACAGCTACAAGAAGGTGCTTTTGCGCTTTCTTGTGAGTGCTGGTATTTCACTGAAGGTGTGTTAAAAATGTCATGAAGGCAGTGTGTGAAGAGCCCAGATACATTTTGTTATATCTGTGGAAATCATGTGATACGTGCAAGACATTGACAAATAACAAAATTTGTGCAGAAGTCATATTTTGCATATTTCGGCATGAAGCTCGGCAATCAGGACAAGTAATTTGCTACACATTGTGTGCCATACATGTGTGGAGCAGTTAAGGAAATGGAGTGAAGATAAAATGAAGTGCTTGAACTTCGTAATTCCTATGGTATGGCGTGAACAGAAGAATCATGTTGGTGACTGTTACTTCTGTATGACGAATGTAACGGGATACAACAGAAGAAACATGAAAAACATATCGTATCCAAACTTAGACCTGTTCCTCATAGCCCAGGGCTACCAATCCCATCTCCATCAACATTCTCTTGAATTCTCTGAACCAGATGTAAGTCAAGAAAGCAGTGAATCCGACTATTCTGAGTGTGGTACCGATAGTAGCCCAAAACCTCTTACTCGAACAGAACTTGACAATTTGGTGAAAGACTTGGAGAAGTTTAAAAAATGTTGTGCATCGTTTCCTTGGCCAGAATAAGCAGTCTGATTAGAAGGAAATGGTGGAAGACATGCTACAGTCCTTTAAACAGTTAGGATGCAAGGTCTCTCTAAAACTACATTTTCTAATGTCACACTTAGAGAGTTTTCAATAAAATTGGGCTGACACATCAGAGGAACATGGTGAACGATGTCATCAGGAACTGAAAACTATGGAACATCGTTATCAAGGTCGTTGGGGAATAAACATGATGGCTGACTACTGTTGGTGCATCACACGTGAAGGAGAAGTGACACACAAGAGGAAGGACATCAAGCGTTCAGTCACGGGCAAACGAAAATGGAAGTAATACCTCTACCTGGTAAGTGCCCACCATAATATTTGCTTCTTATAATTCATGTGCCTTTCTTCCAATTCTTTTTCAACCACTTTACTGTTCCATTTCGTTTCCATTGTCCCTTAATTGCTTTCCAATTTCCAATTTCATTGGGTGCAGAGTTAGACTATGGTGAATATGATGGTGATAGTGGTGGTGCAAAAACCTGACGTGCCACAGAGAAACAGGCTGCAGATTTGTGATCAGCAGGGTCAATTTAGTCAGAAATTCATATTTTCATGCAAACCCCAGACAAAAAGTCAAAATTTGTCGACCTGTGTAGAAGATCCGCGCAGTCTGTTGAAATCGGGCCTCAACGGTGGGGACTTCAAAGATCCTTGAGGAGGTCTTCCGTAGGGCAGATGAAGGGCGAGTCGAAGCACACGGTTTTGAGGGCTTCGGAACCGGTCGATGTGCGACTGTGTCGCATTCTCCCAGACCACCGCCTCATAGTCAAAGATGCGACGGATGAGTGTGGTGTGTGTGGTAACACCAAGCTGTGGCGAGAGGGTAGAGTTCGGGTTGAGGAAGGGGTACAAAGCCCTTAGCCTTCTCCGAGCCTTGCCGATGACGTCATCGATGCGGTGTGTCCACGTAAGCCGCCAGTCAACGTCATTCCCAGAGACTGCCAGTGTCGGCAGGGCGTCCTGCTTAAGGTAGGATTCCTATGCAGCGTCAGACGCATGCGGCTGCCGTTGTGCGTCTGCCGCACGTGCTGCTACAGACTGTGCTAAACGGGACCGTGTCCCATGCTGCGTCCGCCGCATACAGCTGACGCTACGGCCGCGTGTGGCTGCGGCCCAGCCGGTCTGAGAGAAGAGCAGTCCAGACGCAGCCGCAAAGGACAACACGACAGCGTGTCCGAGGGAACAATACTGTCTACGGTGGTGGAAGATGATAAACTGGTGGAAATGGTTTCTAAATTTCCTTGTATCTACGACGTATCGTTACCAGTATACAAGGACCAAACTGTGAAGGATAAAGCTTGGAAAGAAAAGCGAAATTCTTGGAAAAAACAAGTAAGAAAAGTACTATATTATTTCTGTTTATTCATATTGTTTATTACTTAGTTGTCAAACAAAAAATGCATATTGTAATAGACAAGAATAAGTAGCATATATTCAGTTACTATTATTATAATAATGAAGTGTACGCAAAGTGAATACCAAAACCTGATGTGTGTTATAAAAGTTCTATTTATTGCAATGCGCATATAAATTTTTATTCGAACCTACTGAGTTCTGTTACCGTAATTAGTTTGCCACGATGTTGTCCCTGCACCTGCACGGCTGTTGAGTGTTCTGTAAATGAATTTCGGACTAAAATCCATCAGCATGTGCATAACCGCCACGCCTCGGTAGTGATCCAAAATTTTCAGTAGGTAGTGGTTCACTTCTTTTTAACTCAATATGAGGCTCGTTATTTTTCTCTAAGAACGCATCTGAAGTAAATTATCAGTCGTTTCTGGCTTCAGACTGATCGGCGAATAAAATATGCGAAATACTAGACTTAACAGACCGAAGGCGTTTTCAGAAACTCTACGAGCTCGTGAAAGACGGTAGTTCAAAATAACTTTTTGTTTGGTCAGTATTAGCAACTCGAAGAGAGAAAGGTTTCATCATGTTTGGATGTAATCAAAATACTTCGTCGCGCCGGCCGCGGTGGCCGAGGGGACTGAGGCGCTTCAGTCACGGTCTCCACGGCCACACTACGGTCGGGGGTTTGAATCCCCCCTCGGGCATGGATATTTGTGCCGTCATTAGTATAAGGTAGTTGATAAGTAGTTTGTAAGTTTAGGGACTGATGACCCCGTAGTTAAGTCCCATAAGCTTAACAAACATTTGAACATTTTTTTTACTTCGTCGCCTACATAAACATATGACACTACTATGTCCCAATCTGGCAGCTTAGTAGGCGGAGGAAACGTCTTACCCCGTGAAAACAGTTTTCCCATAATACTTTTGTCAAAAATTCCACTGTCACCTTCTTTCCTATATGACCCGACATCAATGAAAATGAATTTGTAGTAGAGGTCAATCACAGTAAGAAGGATGGTAGAGAAAATAGTGTTTGTGGTTGTAATATAATGAGGCTGACAGTGCAGGGGAAAAATTCACACAAGCCTTCCTCAGTTTTTTTAAGGTAAATTGCATGTGTTTCAGCATTTTCCTCGCATAGCTGAAACTGAATTTCTTCATCTTCAACGTCTTTTAACATAAGATAGAAATAGCTGTCACTCATCGTTTCGGCACAGACGCAGCAGACCAACTGTCTAAACACTGTGCGGCTGCCGCTCTATAAGAATCGCCAGCTTTGCGTCAGCCCCACTAAGTTAGCCGCTCAACAGCAGCCGCACGCGTCAAACGCGTCATAGGAATCCCACCTTTATATAGCTGCAGCGCTGCGTCTGGAAGTTTCTGGACGGCAGGAGAGCTTCAGTGCGGGAGGACAGCGCCTGCTGAGTCTATACCCTTGGTCTCTATCGAAATTGTTGCCATTTAATCTAATTTCAGCCGCCTGTTTTATAACTGAATCCCAGTAATATGATGTTTGGGCCAGAATTTTCGCGCTAAAAGGGAAGTGAGAGCGCCAGGTTCAAATGTGGCGCTGGCGGTACGCTCCACGTGACGTCACGCGGTCCCGCGGCCCATCGGCCCCCCACTGTCCTCCCGCGCAGGCGCTCTCCGGCTCTCCGGCCTTCCAGAAACTTCCAGACGCAGCGCTGCAGCTATATAAGCAGGGCGCCTTGGCAACACTGGTTGCTCCCTCTCCCCCTTCTCTCCATGAAGGACCCGACTATCCCTCCCTTCACACCCCTTCTCCCCTCATTCCACCCAGCTGTCCCTCCGGATCCTCCTCTTACCGCCCTCCCCTTTCCTTCTTCCCCATGGCTTCCTGGGACATCATCCCCCCGTCCCTTCCCCACCGGGCCCTGTGGCTCCTCCCCACCATCTCCCTCTCCTCTCATCCCCTTTTCCCCTACACCACATCTTCAATGCTGCGATTGCTCCGCCATCTGTGGAACCTTCTTTGTGCTTCCATGTGAGTGCTCCGACAAGTGTGGTGCCTTTTGGTTACATTGTTTTATTTTTACAAAAGTGAACGGCCAACCCGCAGCCGACGCCATCAGTTTTCACTTGTGTGTTTCTCCGTGTGTGTGATATTTTCTTCGTTTTAATTCGACAATAGCGGTCGGTCTAACCATAGCCGCTCTCTTGCGCTCATTTTAATTGTGTGTGTGTGCCACTGACCTTCGAGCAACTGTTTTTATTCTCCACCATCGCCGTTACAAATCTTTTTTGACGCCACTGTTTGCCTCGATTTTACATCTCCGTTTTATGTCTGTGTCAAATTTTTATCTCCTTTATGTTCCTATGTTTCTACTGTGTCAAATTTTATTTCTGTAGGCTGAAGAGCGCGTGTGAGCGCTGACAGCCCGCCCCTTTTTTAGGGGAATTGAAATTACAATAAAGAAAAAAAAGTAACACTGGCAGTCAGTGATATTACGCCTGATGACGATGGCTGAGTTTGCCATCGAAAGCTCGAGGGTTTTATTTGACATGAGGCGGCTTGTAAACAGAGAATATTTTATGGAAGAATACCGTCGCGATAGACTGCGAGGAAACATGCTCAATAATGTTCATGTCTGGGCAATTTGGTGGCCAGTGAAGGTTTTGAAATTAAGAAGAGTATTCCTGTACTCACTCTGTAGCGATTATGGACGTGTAGGCTGTCGCCTTGTCCTGTTGGAATTGCCCACGCCCGTCTGAACGCACAGTGGACATGAATGGATGCAGGTGATCAGCCAAGATGCGTGCGTACGTGTCACCTGTCAGAGTCAAGTCTAGACGTATCAGGCGTCCAATATCACTCCAACTCCACATGCCCCACAGGTTAGATTAGGTTAGATTAATACTTGTTCCACAGATCATGAATACGATTAGATTAGTTCCGTAGATCCATGTTGAGGAGATCCTCGTGGATGTGGAACATGTCAAGAAACAAAATTTACAAACTGTATAATAGTTGAATAATAGATAATACTAATAATATAAATACAGATACATAAATTTTTAAGTTTGTTTCTTATTTCTTTATTATTTTTTTAGCTGATAATATAATAATACAAATATAGTATGAGTACCGATACCTGATACATGCATCATCTGATACAATTTAGAAATTCATTAATGGAGTAGAAGGATTTGGCCACTAGAAAGTCTTTTAGGCTCCTCTTAAACTGATCTTTATTTGTAGCTACATTTTTTATTCTTGATGGTAAATTATTGAGTATGTGTGTTCCTGAGTAGTGGACCCCTTTTTGAACTAAAGTAAGTGCTTTTAAATCCTTGTGAAGATCATTTTTATTCCTAGTATTGTATGTATGAACTGAGCTGTTAGTTGGGAAAAGGGGTATATAATTTATGACAAATTTCATTAAGGAACAAATATACTGAGAGTTAGTAGTTAATATACCCAGTTCTTTGAAGAGGCTTCTACAGGACGTCCGTGAATTTACTCCACAAATAGTACGCTCTTGCACTCTGAAGACTTTTGACTGACTTGAAAAAGTTACCCCAGAATATTATACTATATAACACTATGGAATGAAAGTAAGCAAAGTATTCGTAATGATGAGGAACGTGTCAGGTTAATGAAGGGTGTCTGTACAAGACGTTTCATTACACAAAATATTACATGACACATTTATTATATATTTTAGATTTAATAATTTATATCTAAAATCTCATCCAATGAGTAAATGGAATTGTCATTCAGAAATTCTTTTAATTTATTTTTAAATGCTAGTTGGCTATCTGTTAGGCTTCTGATACTACTTGGTAGGTGTTCAAAGAGTTTTGTGGCAGCATAATTTACGCCTTTCTGTGCATAACTCAGATTTAGCCGTACATAGTGAAAATCATCCTTTCTCCTGGTGTTATAGCTGTGCACATTGCTATTACTTTTGAACTGGGTTGGATTATTAACAACAAATTTCATAAGTATATATATATATATATATATATATATATATATATATATATATATATATATATACTGTGAAGTTACTGTGAGGATATCTAAATACTTAAATAGTTGTCTGCAGGATGATCGTGGGTGGCCTCCAGCAATCATTCTAATTACACGCTTTTGTGCAATGAATACTTTTTTCCTCAATGATGAATTACCCCAGAATATGATGTCATACGAAAGCAGTGAATGATAATAGGCATAGTAAGCTAATTTACTGAGATTCTTATCGCCAAAATTTTCAATTACCCTAACAACATACGTAGCTGAACTCAAACGTTTCAGCAGACCGCCTATGTGTTGCTTCCAGTTTAATCTCTCATCAATGCACATACCTAAAAATTTTGAAAATTCTACGTTAGTTACAGATTTTTGTTCAAAGTCTATATTTATTCCTGTAGTTGTGCCATTTAGTGTGCAGAACAGTATATACAGTCTTTGATCAAAATTTAATGGGAGTCCGTTTGCAGAGAACCACTTAAAATTTTGTGAAAAACCTTATTTACGGTTACATCACTTAGTTGTTGATTTTTTGGATGTGATTACTATATTTGTATCACCAGCAAAAAGTTTGCATCTTCATCAATGTGGAATGGCAAGTCATTTATGTATATCAAGAACAGTAAAGGACCTAAGATCGAACCTGTGGCACTCCACCCTGGATGGTCCACCATTTTGAGGAATCGGCTGATGTTTTGACATTACATTAACCATTTATTTCCATTTTCTGCATTCTTCCAGTTAGGTATGAATTAAAGCATCTGTGCACTACTCCAGACATACCATAATGAATAAGCTTATCTAGAAGAATTCCATTATTTACACAATCAAAGGCCTTTGAAAGATCACAAAAAATACCAATAGGTGATGTCCGGTTATTCTGAGCATGTAATATTTGATCAGTGAAGGTACATATAGCATTTTCCGTTGAAAAGCCTTTCTGAAAACCAAACTGACATTTGGTTAGTACTTTGTTTTTACAAATATGGCAGGCTACACTTGAATACACTACTTTCTCAAAAATTAGAAAGCCGCCACCAGCTTGAACAGTCTCTTACTGGGATGCAGGTCCCATGCAGTCATAAAGTTGTCGCCATACACTTACACGTACATCCGCTCGATACAATTGGAAACTGACTTGTCAGTCCGGGCAACATGCCATATGCCATCAACAGCCGTGCAGTCAGCATAGGTGCACGAGTGGGCCTGCGGCTACGATAGGTGAAAACGATTATTTTTATTTGAATGGTTTGTCACGCTGACAGTTGTTTATGGCTCAGCATTGAAATCCACAATAGTTTGCTGAAAGTCAGCACTTATGTCAAGATGAAAGATTCTCTTCAGTCGTCTTTGCCGCTTTTTGCCGCCTTCTGAGTGTTTACATATATCTGTGGTTGCTTAAGCATGCCTACAACAGTATCGCTGGTTCCTCAGAGCAATTTGTTGGGTTTTCTGTGATCTCTCAAAGGCTTTTGATTGTGTAAATCATGGGATTCTTCTAGATAAGCTTAAATATTGTGGTATGCATGAGACAGTGCACAAATGGTTTAAATCATACTTAACCAGAAGAGTGCAGAAAGCAGTTCACATGATATAGATGAAACAATTAATTCCTCTAACTGGGGAGTTATCAAAAATGGGGTCCACAGGGTTCGGTCTTGGGTCCCTTGCTGTTCTTAATATATATTAATGACTTGCCATTCTACATTCATGAAGATATTAAGCTAGTACTTTTTGCTAATGATACAAGTAAAGCTATCACACCTGACAAACAGGAATTAACTGATGAAATTGTAAATGATATCTTTCATAAAGTTATTAAGTGGTTCTCTACAAATGCACTCTCATTAAACTTTGATATAACCCAGTATATACAGTTTCATAGAGTAAATGGCATGACACCATTAATAAATTTCGATTTTGAACATAAATCTGTAGCTAAGGTAGAATATTCAAAATTTTTAAGTGTTTGCATTGACGAGGGTCTGAATTGGAAGAAACATATTGAAGATGTCTTGAAACGTTTGAGTTCAGCTACTTATGCTATCAGAGTCAATGCAAAATTTGGTGATATACATCTCAGTAAATTAGCTTACTACGCCTATTTTCGTTCATTGTTTTCATATGGCATCATATTCTGGGGCAATTCAACATTGAGTAAAAAAGTATTCATTGCACAAAAGCGCGTAATCAGAACAATTGCTGGAACCCACCCAAGAGCATCCTGCAGACATTTATTTAGGAAACTGGGGATCTTCACTGTAGCTTCACAAGACATATATTCACTCATGAAATTTGTTATTAACAATCAGACCCAATTCAAAACTAATAGCAGTGTGCAAAACTACAACACTAGGAGAAAGGATGATATTCACTATTTAAGGTTAAATCTTACTTTGGCTCAGAAAGGGGTCAATTATGCTGCCACAAAAGTCTTTGGTCACTTACCAAGTAGCATCAAAAGTCTGACAGATAGCCAAATAGTATTTAAAAAGATATTAAAGGAATTTCTGAATGCCAATTCCTTCTACAATGTAGATGAATTTTTAGATAAAACCTAATAATAGTAATAATAATAATAATAATAATAAAAACCAAAAACAATAAAAATGTAATAAAATCCTTAAAATATTGAGTGTCAAGTGTAGACAACATTTACTAGACTGACACTTTCCACATCATTACGAAATGTCGTATATATGATCTATGGAACAAGTATAAATCTTATCTAATCTTTACTTCTGGTTGTACGTCGCTCAGTCACATTGATGTTCCACGTGCAGTACAAATCGCAGAAATCTTTAGAAACAGGTAAAAAAAAGTCAGTGTTTCGTCGTACAGATATCCCATAAAGAATGAAAATTGCCTCATTCTAGTCTATTTTTGCGTCTTTTAAGAAGACGGTACTTTACTGGTCCTAACTAACAGTAAACTTACCTGTAACAATTGGTGTTACGGCCGTTATGAATTTAGATGGCTAAGTCCGTTGCTTAGCAATAGTTCGTGGTATATTCCTCCAGGAACAGCTGTCTCGGATCACACGTATGTACGTTTATACATTATTTTGTAGTATTTATTGATATGCCTAGTAGCTTAAGCAATATTTACGTCTATAAAATAATATCTGTGTTGTATTGTACTAAATTTCCTTCAGTTAAAAAGAGGAAATTACATGAACTACGGATTAGAATGTCAAAATGTTTGTATGAGTGAAATGACTTCGTATAGTTTAGATTTAATACAGAGTGCACTTCGATATGAGTAATTTTTATTTTGCCGTTTTCATTCCATGGACGAAAAGATAGGCTACAGTTCACAGTTCTGGTGTAGTTAGAAATATGTTGTTAAGAACGCTAAACGTTATTAAACGCTTAAGAATATAGAAAATGCTCTGAAACATATCGAGGTGGTTGAAACTGAGGAGCATAAAAACGAATTCAAACATGTCGAAAATATAAAAACATAGAAATCGACTACTTCTTTTTTAGTTCATTTCTGATATTTCAATATTTGTGTTTTTAGATATTATGTCAATGGAATTAAGGCGAATGGTGCCTCGTTATTGTAAACATAGCTTTCGCCCTAGTTTTTTAACAATAATGTCCTATGGGAACATTCCTTGAATATGAATAAATAATAACTGCTGGATCAAAAGCGATTTCGAATAAACTCCCGTCGGCTTTGAAAATGACGTCATACTTTTGAAACAAGGGACGCATTATAATAAACAATTGAATAATTTTTTTGTTGGAATATACGAATGTGTACACGATTCAAATTAAATCGAAATGAAATTACGTAACGTTATGTACCGTACTTTAAAGCGGTATAAAAGGTATCTAAATAACATAATGACACTACCATGATTTCTTTATTTTTTGCGGGGACATAATAAATTTTAAAAAAATCGCTGAAACATATTTCAGATATAATTAGTTTGCATCACTAGCTAGACTTGACCTATATACACTACTGGCCATTAAAATTGCTACACCAAGAAGAAATGCAGATGATAAACGGGTATTCATTGGACAAATATATTATACTAGAGCTGACATGTGATCACAATTTCATGCAATTTGGGTGCATAGATCCTGAGAAATCATTACCCAGAACAACCAGTTCTGGCCGTGATAACGGCGTTGATACGCCTGGGCATTGAGTCAAACAAAGCTTGGATGGCGTGTATAGGTACAGATTCTCAAGCTGCTTCAACACGATACCACAGTTCATCAAGAGTAGTGACTGGCGTATTGAAACAAGCCAGTTGCTCGGCCACCATTGGCCAGACGTTTTCAGTTGGTGAGAGATTTGGAGAATATGCTGGCCAGGGCAGGAATCTAACATTTTCCGTATCCGGAAAGGCACGTATAGGACTTGCAACATGTGGTCGTGCATTATCCTGCTAAAATTTAGGGTTTCACAGGGATCGAATGAAAAGTAAAGCCACGGGTCGTAACACATCTAAACTGTAACGGCCCACTGTCCAAAGTTTCGTGGATGCGAACACGAGGTAACCGAGAAGTGTAACCAATGGCACCCCATACCATCACGCCAGGTGATACGCCAGTATGGCGGTGACGAATACATGCTTCCAATGTACGTTCACCGCGATGTCGCCAAACACGGATGCGACCATTATGATACTGTAAACAGAACATGTATTCATCCGAAAAAATGACATTTTGCAATTCGTGCAACCAGGTTCGTCGTTGCGTAAACCATCGAAGGCGCTCCTATCAGTGATGCAGCGTCAAGGATACCCGCAGACATGGTCTCAGAGCTAATAGTGCATGCTGCAGCAAACGTCGTCGAACTGTTCGTGCAGATGGTTCTTGTCTTGCAAACGTCCCCATCTGTTGACTCAGGGATCGAGACGTGGCTGTACGATACGTTACAGCCATGCAGATAAGATGTGTGTCATCTCGACTGATAGTGATACGAGGCCGTTGGGATCCAGCACGGCGTTCCATATTGCCCTCCTGAACCCACTGACGACAACCTCCTGTACACCAAAGCATTATCAGCAGATTGCAACTCACTTTGTCCGTCCGATCACTTATGTAGATAGAAAATAACAGCGGTCGTATCACACTTCCTAAGGGCATCCCTGACAATACCCTAGTTTCTGATGAACACTCGCCATCGAGGACAAGGTACTGGGTTCTATTACTTAAGTAATCTTCGAGCCACTCAGATATTGGTGTACATATTCCATAAGCTCGTGCTTTCGTTAGACGTGTATAGTGCGATTTCTGGTTGTGGGGCCACCTCATAAGTGCGGTGCATACAGAGACAATGAAGTAGAGTATTCATGCAATGTTGACACCATTACCAATTTAGGGCTCGTGTGTGAAAGGCGGCATGAATAATCTTGCGTTGAGGCACATGGAAAATATCTTCAACAGGTACTATAAGTGTTTGTTTATGAAAATGGAGACGTTTCAACAACGTACTACCATTCCACAGTCGCTATTTCACTTTTATCGTTTGTCATTTATTATGTACAACTAGTTTCGGTGGAACTATGTCACCATCCTCGAGTATTTACGTATCAACTACGATTTTTTCCTCTACAAAACAATGATTTCCTATAAACGCACAAATAAACTTAAATACTGCCTCTGAACTGAGAATGGTGACATCGTTTCACCTTAACTAGTTGTACATAATAAAGGACAGAAGACAAAAGTAAACTAGCGACTGTAGCATCTAAGTGCAGTGTTGAAAAGTCTCTGTTTTTAAAAAAAATTCTGGCAGTTGCACTTTTTCTAGACGGTATGTTTGATTTTACAATACTGTAACTTTGTCTGCAGGGATCAGCACGTGTTAGACCGTACTCTCTGTAACAAAGTATAACTGAATAAATTGACTGGACCTGTTTGGTTCCACGTCTTCTCCTTGATCAATCCCTAGTGTTTGTACACGGTGGAAAATCTCACGCTTGCGAAGTGGGATGAACTTTCAAAAGTTTGTAAATTATCAGACTCAACTGGGGGTTTTTAATCCGTAGCTTACAAACTACTTAAACTAAGGGCAACACAAACATCTATGCCCGAGGGGGGACTTGAACCCCCGATGGCGAACAGCCGCGCGCACCGCAGCACGACGCCCCAGTACGCACGGGTAATCCGCCGCGGCTGGGATGAACGTAACAAGACAATGTGTCTGAAGAAATGTTCCTACTTTTTATGTTGTTTATCTATATTGGAAGATGATTAATACTTCTCAAAGCTCGAGCATACAGAACAGGTTCCCAGAATGACCCAAAGGAGTCTTAAGTAATAGAACCCAATACTTACGTTAGGAATACTTTCTTTAGGTGTAACGTTACCGTCAGCAGTGCCCCAACGAAGTGTGAAGGACCGTTGTTGTTTTCCACATACGTAAATGATCCCAAGGATCAAAAACAGATTTTTGTACTGCGACATTCATACATGGCGTCTGATGGGGATTTTGCAGTCATTGAGAATAAGAAAAGGAAGATGCAGTTTGTGTGTAGCTCAACATAGTGGTTTGACGCTATTGCAGCAGCAACTACTAATAAAATAACCAGGAAATTGTATTTTTTCAAAATTTGTAATTAGAATTAGAAATGTTGTGACATTACAGATAAAGGGGGAAGCCGATTGTTTCCATGTAAAGAGCAAGTTTTGGCAAGCTGTTGGGTTCCCCAGCCGGCCGGCTAACAGTTTGGGGATACAGGTAGTTAAGGTTTTCCTAATGTGCTTGGAAACCGAAAGCGCTCTTAGCTGAGCGAGGACGTCTAACCTATATTGCAACAGAAATACAATATAGCCACACACATTATTCTAAAAATCCATATAAAATCAGGAAATGATCATACGGCAAATATAATTATATGAAAGGATTCAGGAGACTTCGGAGAATCTCACTCCGTCTTTACAATTTCAGTATCCCTTACAGATAAATAGACGACAAACTTCAGTACTATAATTATAGTATCATAAGACTTATATTTACAATTATTGATACTTAATGTTTATCAGTCACATTTTAAGAAGCAAAGGGAGGCATTGCACCACGCTACCTACTTTAAAGACGCACCACGTTATTTCCATATTCTTTTAATAAAACTTGTGTTACTCTCTTATTCTGCTTTCCGTTGAGGTAGTAATATTCTTGGGTGTGGATTCCACTACAGAAAAACAAAACATGAACCCAGCAAAGCGCATTACATTTATATATGTATTTTATTATATTTGTCATTATTCTTAGTAATGTTCGTTTTGGATTGTAGACTGCCTCTTAAATATTTCATGGCCGTTTAAAAATAGTAGATATGCAACAGATGATTTATACATAAACAATTATATGTATTTGTGGACAAGAACTGAATAAATTTGCATAAAAAGCCATGATAAATTAAATATTAATTGTGTAACTATATTTCGACAGCGGCAGCTTAATAGCTACCGATTTTAATATTAAATATATATTCGTTAAATGTAAACAACACTTGTAGGGAGGTGGTCAAGGAAATTAATTCTGTCATATTCAAATGTATAATATTTTGGAAGGGAAGTTGTATTTTAAAGATGAGGCGTTAGGATGAGCGGAAGGATACAGTTTTAGGAGCAGGTAGAGCACGCTTTCGAACGCTTGGGAAGGGACTCGTAACTTGGAAGCGTTGGTGAAAGGTTGTGGCGCTAGGCTGTCTGAAGGCGCGTTACGAACTTATGATTTGAAGAGACAGGCATGTGTGGGCTTATGGATGGTAGTAGGGCTGTGGAACTGTGATAATTCGGCAATCGTGTACTGGGGTGATGACAAACTGTAATTAATCACGGATTAATTTGGAACTGCAATGTTCGATGAACTTCAGCCGGCCGCGGTGGCCGAGGAGACTGAGGCGCTCCAGTCACGGTCTGCGCGGCCACTACGGTCGGGGGTTCGAATCCCCCCTCAGGCATGGATATTTGTGCCGTCCTTAGTCTTAGTTAGTTCATAAGTAGTTTGTAAGTTTAGGGACTGATTTGATGAACTTCATTAATTTATGAGGGATAATTTGGAACTTTTACTCTCGAGTGCGTGTGATACTTATTGCGTTCTCATGTCCATGTCCAAAAAGAGAAATAAACTCCATTTATAAAAAATATTTCTTCGTCAGTGAATCTCTTCTGAAAATTATCTTAGAATCCATTTTTTTGGTTATTCACAGCTTTAATTTATGTTTGTTTAAATATATTTTTCGCGTCATCATCTGCATATTGATAGACTGGCTAAATTATTAATTATTGTTCTTATTTAAAGTTTGGGTAGCTGTTTAGTGCATAGAAGCTGACATACATAACTCACCCCCAGGAATAGAGACAACCAGCCATAAACATTTTACTACCCTCAGTTATGTATTGCCCAATACTTATTGATGAGTACCGATAGGAAGGTGACCATGTGTTGCTACTTCTCTTTTGCTTTTAGGTTATGTTACATCCGTTATAGTGGAACCTGATAATCTTCATATTGTTAAATTTGCACTATGCTAGTCTGAATTGGACATGCATCACAAAGTTAATTTTAGTAAACGAGGTGAAAGTTCACATGTTCACATATTTCATTACAGCAGAAGTACAGGGAAGAGAGAAAGATAAACTAAGGTAAACACAATGACCAGATGAAAGTACTGAAATATATACCATCCTTCTATCATGAGATCTATAAAAATCTTCTTGACAGTGGTTTCGATGATGAATAAAATTGTGAAGAATTGGATATAGAGCTAGATTAGTAGTTTGTAGATATTAAATGAAGAAATAATCATTTTTAGACCATTTTTTTCTCTTCTGTACATTTTTTGGTTAATTCAGGAACATAAAATCAGAAAAACTATTAATCACAATCGTTCAAGAATCCGTGCATAGACTGGGAAGCGCTTACTTCAAAGAACAAGAAAATATCAAGACATAATGACAAAAACTTCCTACGCTGGGGAAAGAAACATAAAATGTCATTTTTCTCAAAATGTACTTTGGTTGGGATCTACCGTTGTATTCTCAGCGCCTCAGTTGTTGTGTGTAGCTTTCATCAGCACGCGGACGGTTCGTGAAATCAAACTGAAATCTCTGATGAAAAGATAACAGCCTTTACCCGAAAGATTATTGATAAGTAGGGAAGTAGCATTTGACGATGAGCTGCCACCGGCGTTCATTTTGGATAAGGACTACGAAAAATTTTGCTCCAAACGAAAGTCTAAATAGTCATTTATCCCTCAGAAGACGTTAAGTTCAGACACAAATACTTAGGTGACAAAATGTTTATCCTTTTATTGTTGATATATCGCGCCAAAATTTTTACATCGATCGCTTCAGTGTCCGACGTAATAGAACAAGAAATCAAACGACAAATAGACTTACAACATAGCCTACTGTAATGTAATTCTATAAGATTAGTCTGTCTGTTATCATTTCTTTCATAGTCTGCTGAAGTGAGAAATTCCTAATTGATATAGCAGTGCGGAAGCCACATTACACTGTACGTTCCCTCGTAGCTGGCTATGAAATACAATTGATAAATCTAAGAAAGCGAATGGAATATCATCTCCAATATAATTGTAACTAATGAACCAGTATTGTATTGAAAACTATCTTGATGGATGTTATACTAAGGGCATATTATTCAGCCATAAAGAAAGTGAAGCTCTCTTTAATAAATCTTTAATTATAAATAAGTTTGTACATGTTTGTAGGATTACATTTACATATGTGACACGTATAGTTCATACGAAACACTCGCTCCATGGAACAAAATCGATATGAAGGGAAGGCCTTTAGAAGAAGGGATGTCCATAAAATCCGTAGTAGCCACCGTAGTATGGGAAACCTGCAAAATAAAGTAAATAATGCAGTTAGCTGGCGTATGAAGTATTCGACAGATTAATAATGCTCTCCAATCATTCACCTATTTCTATTTTATGTCACTGGCCACTAACGGTTCGAAGTATTCGCACGGGTCATCTAGTAATCACTGAAAAGAATTTGGTCACTCTTCTAAGTTATCACTACCCAAGGCGTTCCATATGAGGTTTGGAGGTTTCACGCGTCTTGCTTGCAATTCGTTCACGCGTTGAACTTACCGTATCCGTAACCGTATCCATATCTGTAGGGATAGTATCCGTAGCCATAGAAGCCAGGATAGCCATAGTAGCCGAAGCCGTACGAGCTGTCCGTCTTGAGGTCCTCCTTGGCTGCGGAGGCGGGAGCGGGGGCGGCAGACGCCAGGGTTACCAACCACAGCAAGGCCACGGCCAGCACCTGCAACCAACAGGAGGGGTCAAGAGCGGGAGCAAAAAGTAGTGGCACTACCATAAGACTGGCTAAGAAAAAATAAAGACCAATCGAGAGTGCTCCCGATTTATGCGAAATAGCTAGATACGGCCTTTTTCAATTAAAGAAGCCTGACACATTAAACAGAAACCACACAAAAAACTGAAACACTTGTTAGTAAGACACAAGTTTTACAAATATATATATTTCCAGAAAAGTAACAATATAATTACATTCAAAAAGGAAACCAAATATTGTGAAAATGAAATACATTGGTTCAGTAACCAGATTTAGGTTTTCTATGACAGTTTCAGCAGGCAACTGACTGTCACAGTCACCGATAAAATAGCATCCGACGTAGACATATATTATTTTATCGTAATTTTCCTTCCCCTTTTTTAACATTTCCAATGAAGGTACAAAAATCTGAAGTACTAGTGTATTACATTAAATGCAGGCAACAATAATTTTATTAACTAAAAACTGAGAGAAAAATATTCATCTTGATTTAAAATTATCAGCTGATGATATTATGCATATACTATATATTGGGGACGCAGAAGTCTGAGGCGGCGGTTATGTGATTCACTTTCGAAATGCCTCACTTCGGTTCACTCCTACAGAGCATTGAAACCCATCCTCACTATATAGCTGACATTCATATATAATACATATAATTTGGCGTTCTGTGTCATATGTTTATTTCCATTCTTATCCGCCAGGGTAATAATTTGGTTGTGCTACTTGTGTAACACAACCCTTTGCATCAGTAACATATGAACTGACAAAAATATAATTCGAGCGACTTAGTGGTTATAGAAACAGAAGTGGTCATCTCTGGTACGGAAAAATTAACTTGTCCAACTCAGAAGATTCATCATGGGAGGTGCTTGAGCTGTGAAACATGACGCTTCGTATCTTATCACTTACGTTGTAAGATGGGGGACGTAGTTTGAAAGTAGGCAGCCATAGGCTGAAGTTAATTATTTATGGATTTTTACCTTTATTTTGGTGGTGGTGGTGTAGCCGCCTTATAGCTTTATTTTGTATGTGAAAGTCATCCATGGACGACAGTCTCAGTCCATGTTTGTAACTACTGCACATTATAATGTCTTTGCAACTGCGATGTAGCATCAGCGCTACAGCAGCTTCTTTGACCTCTGAAGCGAGTAGCAGAGAGTGAGCTGTTGAGCAGAAGAGTCGATTGTGGGCTAGGCTAGCTGACAGACGTATGGCAACTGTGTTGTGTACCAAGGTTGAATTGGTCAGCAACGATTGTATTGAGTTTGATTTATTTCACTCTGTATTTATGAATACAAACGTATTATATTGGACAGTGGATTCTGTATCAAGAGGAAGAGAATATTTGTATGGAACGGAATTGTATAAAACCATTGTACTATATTGAAGACTCAAGAAAGGTATGTTTCTTTAATTCAATAAATAACTTAATGATTACTAAGTTTTCTTATTTCAGCTCAACCTCGTCCCTCATTTTCCCGATTGTGGCATTTTTGATTTCGTTGTACGGTACGTGTTGAGTTTCTCGAGAAAAAGATTTCCTTTTAAATGTAAATGTTCACGTACCAGTAATCAGTCCTTACATGCCACTGAATCTGACTGTCAGAAATAATGTTCTTTTTTTGTGTTAAATGTGTTGCGAACATTGAGAGCTAGCTTCCATTCTTCGCACGAACTAGAAATTTTGTCTAAGTCATCCTGTATGCTATTACAGTCAATTACAGACGACACCCTACCATTCACCTCAGCATCATCAGTAAACAGCCGCAAGTTACAACTTACTCTGTCCATCAGATAATTTACATAGATACAAAATATTAGCTGTCCTACCGCACTCCACTCGGGCAGACCTAACGATACACTTGTCTTGATAAACAATCGTCGTCGAGAACAACGTACTGGTTTCTATTGCTTAGGAAATCTACCAGCCAGTCACAAATCTGTGAACGTTTCCATATACTCGTCATTTCGTTAGCAGTCTGCCGTGTGGCACGGCATCAAATGCCTTTTTGAAATAGAGAAAAACAAAATCTGCCTGTTGGCCTACATCCATGGCTCGCAAGATGTCATGTGCGAAAAGTGCAAGCTGGGTTTTACACGAAGGATGTTTCCTAATCCTGTGCTGATTCATAGAAAGAAGCTTTCTCGTCTCAAGGAAATTTACTATATTCGAGCTGACAATATCCTTTAAAATTCTACAGAAAACTGATTTTAACGATGTCGGCCTGTAATTATGTAGGTCAGTTCTTTTACCTTTCTTATGAACGGGAGTCACCTGCGCTTTTTTCTAATCACTAGGAACTTTACACTGAATTAAAGATTATCGATAAATGCAAGCTAAGTAGGGGGCCAATGGCGCAGAGCCACAGTATCAGGCGTAGAGTACCAGATTTGGAGCGTTACTTCTCAGGAGCCGGCCGCGGTGGCCGCGGGGACTGAGGCGCTTCAGTCACGGTCTGCACGCCCACTACGGTCGGGGGTTCGAATCCCCCCTCGGGCATGGATATTTGTGCCGTCCTAGTTCGTAAGTAGTTTGTAAGTTTAGGGACTGATGACCCCGTAGTTAAGTCCCATAAGCTTAACAAACATTTGAACTTTTGTACTTCTCAGGAGACGCGGCGGTCTGACTGAGAGCAACTGCATGTGCATAGGGCAGTCACTGCTGACAGACAAGCGACCTGCGTGAAACGACCCGAGGAATCAATGTCGAACGTACGGCGAACGCAGCCGTTAGGACAGCACGGTACAATTTGGCATTTAGAGGTATGGCAGACGACGAGAGATACGACTGACTTCGGTAACAGAACGACAGCACTTGCCTGGGCCCGGGGACATATCGGGTGGCCCCTAGGCGACTGTAAAGCCGTTGCTTGGTCACATGAATCCCGATTTTAATTGGTAAGAGCTGATGGAAACATTCGAATGTGGCGCAGAATCCTCGAATCCATGGATTCGATATGTCAACAAGGTACTGTACGGCTTTTGGTGGCTCAGTAATGGCTTGGGCTGCGATGAACTACGTCCTGTGGTTCAACTGAAACGTCCCCGTCGGAGGTTCGAGTCCTCCATCGGGCATGGGTGCGTGTGTGTGTGTGTGTGTTAGTTTTCGGGAGGATGTGTGTAAAAGTGACAAAAAAATTTTTTGATTATGGATGCATTTAATAGTGAAACCTACTGACAACTATTTCCCAAAGTTTCACTTTCGAAATGCCTTGGGAAGTGACGGTAAGAAAATATTTACGTTGCTTGAAGTTTTCCGTTTACCACCCCTGTCGCAACTATTTATGTTGCCTTCGTAATTTTATGTGCATCTGGCAAGCACATATTCGAGCCAAACGACAAGAAGGCTTTGTTGTATTACTGTGGCCTTTTTTTCGATCACTAGATGGCTTATTAGCGATAGGTGTGCCCTTCGGAATTGTTTGTTTTGAGAATGAAACTTTCACTCTGCAGCGGAGTGTGCGCTGATATGAAACTTCCTGGCAGTTTAAAATTGTGTGCTGGTACCGGGACTCGAACCTGGGACCTTTGCCCTTCGCGAGCAAACGCTCTCCCTTAGGCTGTGGCTAAGCCATGTCTCCACCATATCCTTTCTTCCAGAAATGCTTGTCTTGCAAGTTTCGCAGGAGAGCTTCTGTGAAGTTTGGAAAGTAGGAGGCGATGTACTGGCGGAAGTAAATTTGTGAGGCGGCATCGTGAGTCGTGCGGGATAGCTTAGTCGGTAGAGTGCTTGCCCGCGAAAGGCAAAGGTCACAGGTTTGAGTCCCGGTTCCGGCACACAATTTTAATCTGCCAGGAAGTTGTTTGTTTTGATTTTGATATAGACTAAATGGTTCAATGAATCAAATTTGTGATTGTCAGTTGGTCTAAGGTGTATTGGTGTGAGAAGGGAAGGAAGAAATTTGCTGTCTAGGATACTGATTATGCCATAGTTTCACTGAGATTAATATTGAATTACTGACGGCACCCCCAGAGGGGGCACAATTCCGCCACCCACGAGAAATGCATCCCTGAATGTATAATGAATGCTATCAAGCCCACGTTTAGGTTCCTGGCAACTCATGACCTACTAAGTAAGTGTGACCATGGCAAAACACACAATCCGATTGCTTCTCTGAGGCTCAAGACAACATTGACATCATCTACAATTGTCATACTTGCAACGTATTATTCCTAATGGGGACAGTGACATTATTACTGCGTTCGATCTTCAGAGACCTTCGGAACAAAAGAAAAGTAGTTACAGGAGACGTCTTGAGAAGAGAGAAGTTCCTAAGTACAGTCCTGTAACATTACGAGAAGGTATGATTAAAAATGTGTGACTTTTATGTTTGAATTCATTTTCCGGACACTACATATTCTCACACTTACGTACATTTCCTTCAGTGCATCTGTAATATAATGACTTCATATTTGGCCCATACATTTTTCATGGTACAACAAACACACAGAGCTAAATATTGAAATGTTTCGTTCGAGTTGAGATATGTAGAAAAATTTCCACCGATTTCCACAAAAAGGACGTAAAAATATTGTAAATCAATATCTATCAAAGATATTCAAAATTTAGTATGTATCATTGTTTGTATGGATGTAAACATAACAGTTAAATTTTGGCAATGATTCGTTTAATAGGTTACTAACAAAAGGAATATAAATAATGGTAGATATATTAAAATGTACTATTTTGTAATGATTTCAAAATTAGAGAAACATTTTTGAAAACTGAATTTAAAGTAGCTCATACTATTGCTGATCAGCACACAAAATTTTACTTGTTCATCTTCAGTATCTTAAGCATACCATTTGATAACACGAGAGTAAGAGTTTCGCACACGTCCAGCCTAGGGACTGATAACCACAGTAGTTAAGTGCCATAGGTATGCCAACATTTGAACAACTGAACAGATTATTAACTGAAAATTGTTATTTATTTATTTACTTTTTTTAACTTGGGCCGCGGTGGACTGGCCGAGCGTCCAAGGGGCCTAGCTGTGGAGCGCGCCGCTGCTCGCCGTCGGAGGTTCGAGTCCTGCTTCGGGAGTGGCTGTAGTTGTTGTCCTTAGTATAGGTTAGTTTATGTAGTTTGTAACCCTAGGGATTGATTACAAGCGTAGTTAACTGCCATAAAGTTACAAACATTTGAACATTTCTTTTACTTGGAGGACGTCTGCAGTCATTAATGAACTTTATGTTACTGAAGCAAAGGTGGCATTTCTGTGGATGAGGATGCGCCCCACAACTTTGGCCGCCGATCATGAAAATGGTTCGCTTACCCACGTAGCCCGACATGAATGTCATCAAACATTTGTGGGACATAATGGAATTACTGGAAAGGAAATGTTTCCGCAATTGAAGATATCTATAGAGACAGCATGGATGAAAACTACAGCAGGGGACTCGCAACTACTTCTTGAGTCCCATGGCACGCCCTGTTACTGCACTTCGCCGAGCAGGACGAGGTCCTACGGCAGGCTGTCCGCACCCAAGGAGCACGGGCGCCCACGAGCGCTCACGGGCTTGCCTGGTGAGCAGACGCTTGGAGGTTGTGCGACCTCAAGGGACCATTTCACTGTGCAAGCGCACTGATCTCTCACATGCCTATCACTTAGTTACAACGTAGCACATGTGGTAGCTCGAAACTGACACACAACAGTTTATTCCTCAGAAATAAGGATATTCAACAAACTAAATAAAATGGTGGTACATTTGGCTTATATAGAATTATTTTGTACATTGGAATCTGACCCCTGTATGTACACGTTCTCCTGCCTAGTCAGTGATTTATGCACAGTGCTGAATGCAAGCTGTTTCACAAGCTCTATCCCCTAGTGAAGCTGCGTCAGCTGCCAACATCACTGTTGCCTGCCAGTGACCTTCGGGCGCCTAGCTGCTCGCAGATGCACTCTCAAGCTGAAACAGCCTGTTCATTTATATTTATCATGTTCCTTATAACCAAAATGAGGAGAAAATCTCCATAGTCAAAAAATGTTCAAATGTTTGTAAAGCTTATGGGACTTAACTATGTGGTCATCAGTCCCTAAACTTACAAACTACTTATGAACTAGCTACAACTAAGGACGGCACAAATATCCATGCCCGAGGGGGGATTCGAACCCCCGACCGTAGTGGCCGTGCAGACCGTGACTGAAGCGTCTCAGTCCCCTCGGCCACCGCGGCCGGCGCTCCATAGTCATGGACGAGGCAGTAAATGAAACATGGTAATCATCCAGTGACATTTATGGCTGTTGAACCCCAACTTGGGTCGTGTTCGGCCTGCCTGTTGCAAGTATTTTCCCGGGATCGAACCTGGGGCCCCTCTGGTCGCTGAGCACAGGAAATCTCCAATCCGACCCGGACTCGAACCTGGGGCCCCTCTGTGTCAATCCACTACATAGTGCAAGAGACTACAGAAGCGAACAATCGAGTATTAATAGATAAAGTGAAACATATAGGACTGTTATGCACATGACAGGTCTAAGCTTAATTAAAAAAGAACTTACAACATAACACAGAAATTAACTTTATTTTTTTTATTTTTTTATTTTTATTTATTTATTTATTTTCATTTTTCCAGGAATTCCGCGATGGAATATAATGAGTGAGTCTGACGAAACTTTTCAGTTTAGCTATGAAATTCCGATGGTTACTACTAAGGTTTTTTAATTCTTGTGGTAGTTTATTAATAATGGGTGCGGCAGAATATTACACACCTTTCTGCACAAGGGTCAAGGAGCTGTGACCCAAATGCAGATTAGATTTCTGTCTAGTATTAACTGAGTGCAAGCTGCTAAATCTCGGGAATAACATAATATTATTAACAACTAATTACTTTCAAGTGAATATTTACTGAGAAACCATTGTCAAAATCCCCAAGCTTCTAGACACGGATCGACAAGAAGTACAGGAGCTTATCCCAAATATTGGTCGAACCACCCGGTCCTGTGCAGTAATAACATGTTTGGACTAGAGCAAGTACCCCAATAAGTAACACTATATGTCATAAGCGAATGAAAATAAGCAAAGTAGACCACTTTTACGTTTCCATTACGCACGGACTTTATATCCTGTACTTCGTACCTCTGACCATATACTTTCTTCTTGACTGACGATACGGTTTCAATTTTATCCTGAGAACTAGCTGTCCTACGGCGACACGATATTAGGAGGTATCACGTGTCTCCTGTCAGCTGACTGTACGAGTCTAGTCCTCAGCTAGCCGACAGGAGTGGTCACGAGGAAGTGTGATGATGTAGCCTAGTTTTTGTGTACTCACGGCGCGTCGGAGTGCGACAGCGACAGGAGCCATGTCTGCAGGCGGCTGGCAGGTGCAGGTAGCAGGTAGCAGGTGTCGGTGCTCGGCGGTGGCGCGGTGTGTGCCTGCGACGGGCGGCCGCCCCGCTATATAGCCGCGCCGCACAAGGCCGCGCGCCGGACGCCGTCCTCTCGCGGCCCTCCTCTTCTAATTACGGCGGCTGTGGCGGCTGCCCCTGCCTCTGCGACCGTGTCCCCGTCACGCGCCTCTGGCCCTGTGGGTGTGGTGCGGCGTCACGCATTGTCCTGCCGGGAGGAAGCCGCTTTGCATGCGTGCCGCCTCGGTTGCGCAGTCCGCGGACGCTCGTCTGGCCCGGCTCGGCGGCTGACAGCCAGCGCCCGCCTGACAGGCGGAGAAATCGGGAAGCTGCTGCCCGGCCATCTCTTGCGCGTGCCGGGACGGCGGGCAGAAGAGGACCGCTGGACAATAGCGGCCGGATGTGCCGCAATCGCTAGCGCCCGTCACGCGAAGATCAGTGGACCTTCCAGTGACGTGTTCTACGTTGGCATCTTAAATGGTGTTTTCGAGTCTCAGGTTCCCGAAGGTGCTAAAATCATACAATGTGGACTTATGGACATTTCTACCAGGTCCGGCATTCGATCCGGGGACCTACCGCATAATAGACTTCCGCATAATAGTTCGCGGTTGGGAGCGTTCACTTTAGCAGCTAGATTTGTTACAGGTAGGTTCGAGCAATGCGCGAGTGTCACTGAAATGCTCCGGCAACACAATTGGGGATCGCTGGAAGAAAGACGACGTTCTTTTCGTTAAGTAAATTTAGAGGGCCGGAATTTGAAGCTGAGTGTAGTACGATCTTGCTGTCGCCTGCTTACATTTCGCGTAAAGATCACAAAGACAAGATAAGAGAAATTATGGCTCGTACGGAAACATATAGGCATTCTTTTTTTTCCTCCTTCAATTTGGGAATGGAATAGGAAAGGAAATGCCTAGTAGTGGTACAGTGTATCCTCCTCCACGCACCTTACGGTGAATTCCGGAGTATGTATGTAGATGTAGATGTAGCTGTAATTCGCGGTTCTAGTTCGTTCTTTTAGTTCGTCCGCTCCCAGTGACGGCTGAGCGGCGGCGTCTGCGCATGCAGGTGAAGGGAGAAATTCCCTCAACTAGCTGCTTGAGCCAATAACGATATCACGCAAACCAAAAGAACAGTTTGTGGATAATTTCTCGCGTTTAAGTTTAGAGTTATCTCTATATATTGGAATTATGGAATTTATTAGTCAGATATTGCAGAGTGCAGAATACTTCAAAGCAGAAATTTTGTAGCACTGAACTTTGTAATCTAGCAGGCAGACGCTAACCTCGAAATGGCTCTCATCAGCAGAAGGCAAACACCTCATTTTTAATTCTGTTCGCGACCTATCGCGCATATTTTAGTTCGCGACCTACCGCGCATATTTTAGTTACTGACCGGTACCTCTCCTTTTAGTTTAGAAGCAGCATTGTCGGAAAATGGAGCCGTTTTTCGCGCATCTCATTGTTTATAACGTCATATCTCGTCAACCATGTATCGTACGTGATTCTTACACTTACGGCGACCGTTCTCATGGGTTGAGGCTTACTTGTATAAAATTTGAGAAAGATTGGATCAAAACTATAGATTTGTATGCAACATGTACACACATACGGACACTCTGCTTTATATATTAGAGGATTACAATACCTTCGAAATTAAAAGTGATCTGTCAAAATTTATTAAATTACGAAGTAAGGTATCTACTGCCACGCACCGTACGAACTCTTATGTATGCAATGATGCTTCTCTTGAGTTGAGGGTCAAGCCGCAAGATTGGCCGTGAAGTAGGTCGCTATTTTTAGTTCAAATTCTAATGTTTTTCATTCTCGGACGGCCGGTAAAGTTTTACACCTGCATGCGTGGCCAGGTTATCAATCAACTCTTGACGGTTACTTGATCATTCTTCTATGAGTGCAATATCCAGCTTTGCAACCTTTGTGAGAGGTGCTAGTTTGGCTACGATGCGTGTGACATGTGCATCCCAGACATGCTTTACCGTGTTTAATTACGGTGAACAATCTTGCCACTCTATTCGTTCAGTTCCCTTATCTTGAAGCATGTTGTCTCCCAGTGCAGCTCCGAGGAGGCAGGCGTTATCGTCCACCACAAGGAGCCCATTTTCCATTGTATATGACACCAGCGTAGAGCACAACAAACGGTCCAAGGATCTCGTTACTACAACTCTGAGTACTCAGTGTGCCAATACTAACGACATACACGTTACTACACCGGCCACTACTGACTCCTACCCACACCATTCGTGTATGATATGTTGATGTTTCCGGCACATAAGCAGGGCATCGTCAGGTTACTTTCCATGGTTTGCACTCCACGACTGCGATATGTTTCCAATACTCTGAGAATTTTCAGCTATCAGTTGATAATTTTAAAATTCTTTATTAGCAAATCATGATTTCGGTCAGTAACTGGCCATTATCGATGCTAAAAAGTACAAGAGAAACACATTGTTACAACATGAGTATGTTACATAAGTACCACTTGTGACATTATAACAGACATAACAATGTTCTAATTAATTATACATACCATGTGTTTATCTGTAAATGTTATTAATGTGGAAAAACTCACACCACACCGAGTGTGACAATTGGACATTTTGCCATTTCAAATCTACATACACACTATTTCAAAAAACGAAAGTGTTATTTCTGTTATAATGTCACAAGTGGTACTTATGTAACATTCTCATGTTGTAACAATATGTTTCTCATGTACTATTTACCATTGATAATGGCCAGTTACTGGCCGAAATCACGATTTGCCAATAAAAAATTTTAAAATTATCGACTGTTAGCTGAAAATTCTCAGACATAAGCAGGGTTTTTCCGAGTTCCACGTTCTCTCCAGATTAGGGAACGACCATTGTTATTGTTGAACTCAACATGAAGAGAATTCGGCGCCATTTTTTACAACTCCAATCCTGATGTTCCTCCGCCAGGTTCTGGGAGATAAACGGTGTTGCGGTTTCAATACGACACACGGCATAAGCCACCATTCTTAGAGGCCACATTTCCAAAGGCGATGTTTGACTGTTTGTGTTGTTGTTGCTCGTTCTGTTGCTGCATGTAGAGTGCGTTGCGGCTGAGTTGCATTCAGTCTCCTGTCCCGACAGGCTGTTAAGCGGAGATAACGGTCATGTCTTCCTGATATTACCCAACCTTGCCTTCTTTTAACGGTTTCTGTTGTCTGAAATCGCACCCACGTCCTGGAAATTACACTTCGGGACACTCCAATAACCGCAGATACCTCCCTCTGGGTCTCAAATGTTCAAATGTCTGTAAATCTATCGGACCAAACTGCGTGGTCATCAGTCCGTAGCTTACAAACTACTTAAACCTAGGTAAACTAACCTGCGGACAAACACACACACCCATGCCCCAGGGAGGACTCGAACCTCCACGGCGAGAAACCGCACGCTTCCTCTGTGTCTGTCCCGCTTTCAACCTTCCTATTGTTGTTCATGACATAGCTTCGAAGAAGACACGTTGTTGTTGCATTGCACTACCTGCTCATTACACTATGTGAATCCAACTTCTCGTGTAAGTCATCTGTTAGAGCATACACAAGTCAACACAAACCCCTCTGCAGCATCTTGCCACTATCTCGATTGCATTAATGTTGATGTCTCCACTCCGTAGAACGAAGAGGAAGAAGTCGCATAATTTTAGTTTATTCCGTCGATATCAGTACCTCAGAACGTTCATATCTCAACTGATTCCCAAATTGTTTTGAGCAGTGTATATATAGGGCGATTCACGTAAGACTTAACACCCCTTAGATTTCGTGAATGGTTACTGTTATCGAAACGCAGTTTTCCGTACATGCTACAGCGTCGAAGGACACAAGTACTTTTGTTTGGTAAACTATTTTAGGCCGGTATCAAATGAGACATTAAAGCAAGTACTTTTTTTTAATAGAACCGATTACATTTTATAACAGCATTCGATAGCTCTTCGGACAACAGCGTTAATTACAGTCGATATAGAAACCTATCAAAAATAATCGAAGAATGTCCTAAACTTGACGGCACCGTGGCCGGAATCGGCGTTACCACTGCAGACTAGCAAGCAGCCGTTACCGACCAGGCCAGACTACGTAATTGTTTACCGTACAGTAGTCTTCCGTGACTATTTTAATGCTTTGTTTTCCCTTGAACCAAGTTAAGACTTACAGTGGATGAAGGTTCACCAACGAATCTTGTATATGGACATGCGACATAAACTACAATCTATCGTATCACAAATTGCTTAGGAAAAACTAATTCGCTTTTGTTAATTTTCCCGGATGTATGTGAGCTTGAACAGAGAAATCATCTGTTCATTCTACGAAAATAAAGAGGTCTTCTACAATGGAAAATCAACAACTACATGAAATATCTGAATTAGAGAAGGAGTAATTGACCTATTGTTTCTTGTACGTGGCTGTCTGCATCTAAGAGGTACAATATGTGTTGTCAGATAACTATCTCAACCAACAGTGCTCTATATTATATCGTTTGGGACATATTGATTGAACTAAACATTTTATTAAAAATGATTTGGTGACCACCTGTACACCGTAAAACAAATATTCCTCTTAACGAAACGTCTTTTCATGTTGTACGTAAGAGCGTAATGAGAGCATTACTAAATACGTGCAATACGCGCTGTCGACTTAGTTGACATTGCAATCCAGTTTCATTGATTGAATTTTCCGATGGTGCTTGATAGACTATTTGATACATCATCACTAAAACATATACGACACTAGTGTAATATTATACAACATTTATTGATTTATACCAACTAGTTTACGGCTGTTGCCCCATCATCAGGTACAAAGATCAAATTTTATGTCAAACATTTTGCAAAATGTGCATCAAAGAATTACATAAACGGCCAAAAGATAAACGTACTGTAGGAAAGTATACAAAGAACTGGTGCGAAATTATTAAGTATTGTACTAAGTAAATAAGAAAGGTATGCGACAATATGAAAGAATGAATTATATGACAACAATTACAAAAGTAAGTGACAATTCGACAAAAAATTAATTACATAGTTTGTTTGCGAAAAAGGTCACATGAAATAATTATAGTGTCTTGTGAAAAATTTGGAAAGAGGTGGTAAATAAATGTGTGACAATCATAAAATTATTACAAAACAAGTACAATGATTAGGTGGGAGAATTAGTATTATCTGCAGTTAGAATTGGAGAATAAGGGAACACTGTTTCGTTGTTGAGTTCCAGACTTGGCAAAGTAGGATGTGTTTATTGATTTTCAAAATCTTTGAGAATGTGGTGAAAAACCTCATATTGGACTTTGTAACTGGACCTTGTTTATATAAGTGGTCTGGAAAACTGTAGTCACCCTTTCTGAGTCTCCAACTCCTGTGGTGTTCTTTTAGGCGTGTGGAAATGGCTCTGCCAGACTGACCTATGTAGAATTTTTATATTTTTCCTACGCTGGTGTGCTCTCCTTACTATTAGGTAAAATGTGTGCCAAAGTATTGCATTCATAAAATGATGCTTTTAGGTTTCTGGATTTCAGTTTTCTGACAACTTGGAGAGAGGCTTTTGCTATATATGGGATGGTTTCAAGTACACGGTAAAGAAGTGAAGTGATCAGTCTTTGTTTCTTATATATATATAGATGGATAGATTGGTGTCGACGTATGTTTTAAAGTGCCTTCCGCAGTCGGATGAACGGCATGACAGTGCATAAACTACGACTCCATTCGGACGAGGCGAACTCAAGGGGGAAGGGGGTTTAGGAAAAAATTAGGGATCAGTTTGAGTCATTCCCAAAAGGGGTGACGAAGTTATAACAGGATGTCAGCCTGTCGTTCTGGCCCGCCGACTCACCAGACTTATCGCCGATCGAAAATGTTTGGGACACGCTGAAACAACGGGCGAGTTCTCGAATTTCCTGAACAGACCTAGTATTCTTTCTTTCCATAATGTTTGACAAGGCAGAAGGACCTTCCGTTAGCAGTCGGCCACGGCGTCACAAGTGGCCTTGAACCAGTGCGGAACAATGGCCGCAGTGTGGCCGGGCGCTGCGTGCCTTCGACGTTCACACTCGGCTGTCCGCGGTCACCGCCGTCGTCACAAGCCACTGCCCTGTAACAGGCGCGCGCGAGCCCACTGTCTCAATGCCGCCCTCTAACCAGCGGCAGCGCCCACCGGTGCCAGACACGCCAAGTTTGCTCGGCGGCCACGACGTTCCCACAACACAACAGTAGGGACACAGCGCCGTAATTATTCCACTTTTTGAAAGTGAAAAAAAAAAAAAAAAAACTATTTGTGTTTGCTGCAGTTGATTTTATTTCTCCCAGACGCGTTTCGCCTTTTACTTTAAAGGCATATTCAGTGTTGTTTCCAGATTGTAAACAGTTCACGTATTTTTTACATAAGGGAGGAAGTTTTTACTTCCAATTTCGCCGTCTTTTTAGCTCTCTTCTGCTGTTTCTTCTATCTGGACAATGTCACATTGTATAACTAACAGTATTTGGCACATTTGTACACATTTTGGAGGTGTTCAGCAGCCATGATTTACCTTCTGTATTTTAGTGTTTCATTCATTTTTATTTTTATTTTATTTTATTATTATTACTTTTTTCTATTTTTTTTTTTTTTTTTTTTTTTTTTTTTTTTTTGTCCACGTAACGAAATGTATTTTGGTTTCTAACCTTTTTATGTGAACAAAATGAAAGAGTAAGAATGTTATTTGAAACAGAAGAATAAGACACACACACACACACACACACACACACACACACACACACACACACACACAGAGAGAGAGAGAGAGAGAGAGAGAGAGAGAGAGAGAGAGAGAGAGAGAGAGAGAGAGAGAGAATAGTCTTATTTTGTATGTGTATGATTGCAATATATGTACGAGGCTGGTAGAAATGTTGGTGTTTAGTGGTTTTTTGTTTTGATCTGTGAAGGGGGAGGGAGTGTTTAATGAGAGATTGTGCCTGTCTCTCTCTCTCTCTCTCTCTCTCTCTCCCTCCCTCCCTCCCTCTCTCTCTCTTTCTTATCCTTCTGCTTCAAATAACTTTCTTACTCTTTCATTTAGGTCACACACGAAGGTTAGCAACCAACGTACTTTTCGTTATGTTGGCAAAAAAATTAATGAAACACAAAAATATAGAAAGTAAGTCATGGTTGTTAAACACTTCCAAAATGTGTACAAATGTACGAAATTCTGTTAGTTATGCCATGTGCAACATGTCACCTTGACCAGACAGAGAAAACAGCACATGAGCTCAAAAGGCAACGAAAATGTAAGTAAAAACTTCTTTCCTCAACTAATAAAATAAAATACGTGAACTGTGAACTGTTTACAATCTGGGAACAAAAAATTATACTTCTACATCTACAAACATAATCCGCAACCCACTACTAGGCATTTCCTTTCCTACTCCACGCCCAAATAGAACAATGAAAAAAAAACACAGCCCATATGCCTTTGTATGAGCCCTAATTTCTCTTATCTTCTTCTATTGGTGATCACTACGCGAATTGTAAGTAGGAGGTAGGTAGATCGCTCTACACTCAGTTTCAAATTCCGGCCCTCTAAATTTCCTCAACAGAATTTCCCGAAAAGAACGTCGCCTTTCCTCCAGCGATCCCCATTTGAGTTCCCGGAACATTTCCTCAACACTCGCCCATTGGTCGAACCTAGCAGTACAAGCAGTACAAGCCAGTCACAAATCTGTGAACCTATTCCATAACCTCGTATCTTCGTTAGCTGTCCGTTGCCGGTCGAGGCAGGAGGCTGCATGCAACGCATCCTTCAGGCAGCAAACTACACATACATCTACATTGGATATTCTTCAAATAACATTTAAGTGCCTGGCAGAGGGTTCATCGAACCACCATTATACTATTTACCTCCCATTCCATTCTCGAATAGCGCGTGGGAAGAAATAACACCTGAATCTCTTCGTTCGAGCTCTGATATCTCGTATTTTATTCTGATGGTCATTTCTATCTAAGTAAGTGGGAGTAAACAATATATTTTTGCATTTGGTCGAGAATGTTGGCGATTGGAGATTCGTAAGTAGCCCACGCCGCAGCGATTGGCGCCGTTGTTGTAATGATTCCCATCCCAGATCCTGTATCATTTTCGTAACGCTGTCTCTCCTATATCGTGACAATATGAAACGAGCTGCCCTTCGTAGCGTTGCATACGGAAGAAGCGTTGAACGGCTTGTTTGACGTCAGCATTGCCTTCACTTTTGATTGATTTATCTTGTAAACAAAGTTTAACGGATTTCGTTTCGTACTCATGTGAACGACTTCACACTTCTCATTATTTAGAGTAAATTGCTAATTTTTACACCATAGTGATACCTTATTTAGATCATTCTGGAGTTGGTTTTGATCTTCAGGTTATTTTACTAGACGGTAAATGACGGCGTCATCTGCAAACAACTTAAGAGAGCTACTTAGATTTTCCCCTAAATCGTATATGTAGCCGGCCGCGGTGGCCGAGGGGACAAAGGCCCTCTAGTCACGGTCTGCACGGCCACTACGGTCGGGGGTTCGAATCCCCCTCGGGCATGGATATTTGTGCCGTCCTAGTTCGTAAGTAGTTCGTAAGTAGTGCATAAATAGTTTGTAAGTTTAGGGACTGATGACCCCGTAGTTAAGTCCCATAGACTATATAAACATTTGATGTTTTCGTTTATGTAAATAAGGAACAGCAGAGGACCAATAACACTACCCTGTGGTACGCCCAATATCACTTCTGTTTTAGTCGATGCCTTACCATCGATTACTACCAACTGTGTCCTCTCTGACAGGAAATCCCCTATTGGGACGATATACCAGCAGCACGCAATTTGATTAAAAGCCGTTGGTGAGGTACGGTGTCAAAAGCAATAGGACGCGCAATGTCAATACAAATAGTCCGCGAATGTGGCCTCTACAAACGGAAGCCTATAATGTGTGTCCCATTAAACCCACGAAACCGTTTAACTCGCAGAAACTGGACGGAGGATCATCAGGATTGGAGTGGTAACGAATGGCGACGAGACCTGTTCACAGATTTTGTGTTTAACGGAACAATCGTTGTTCCCTCATCTGGAGAGAACGTGGAGCTCGGAACAGTTCAGCGTATGTGCGGGAAATATCACCATATCATAATGGTAGACGAATGGTGTTTGCGGGAGTCAGTCTCTGCAAACGTGCGGACCTCTAGGTTTTTGAGAATGGAGCTTTGATTGCTCAGAGGTATAGAGGCGAGATCCTTCGACCTTTTGATGTGCCCTATGCAAATGCCATAGCAAATGGGTTCCTTCTAGTGGACGTTAACGCTCGTACCCACAAGGAAGCGCTGGTGGACAACATGCTTGATGATGATGGTATTGAAGGAATCGAGTGCCAGCTTGTTCAGTGGACCCGATTGAGCAGGTTTGGGATGTACTTTGCAGCCAGACCAGCGCCTCCTCAACGGTTGAGAAGCTGGATATTGCACTACATCTACATGGGATACTCTGCAAATCACATTTAAGTGCCTGGCAGAGGGTTCATCGTACCACCGTTATACTATTTATCTCCCATTCCATTCTCGAATAGCGCTCGGGAAGAAGGAACACCTGAACCTCTCCGTTCGAGCTCTGAATTCTCGTATTTTATTCTGATGAACATTTCTACCTATGAAGTGTGCGTTAGCAATATATTTTCCCATTCGCAGGAGAATGTTGGTGATTGGAGTTTCGTAATTAGCCCACGCCGCAGCGATAAGCGTCGTTGTTGTAATGATTCCCATCCCAGATCCTGTCTCCCCTCTATCGTGACAATACGAAACTAGCTGCCCTACTTTGGACTCTTTCAATGTCTTCCGTCAAACCCACCTGCTAAGGAACCGACATTCGGTAGCAATACTCCAAAAATAGTCGGACAAGCGTAGTGTATGCAGTTTGTTTTGTACTTCTGTTACATCTTTTTAAGGGTTCTGCCAGTATAACGCAGTCTCTGGTTCGCCTTTCTCACGACATTATCTACGTGTTTTTTCCAGTTTAAGTCTGAAGTAATAGTAATTCCTAGGTATTTTGTGGAGTTTACGGCCTTCACTTTTGACTGATTTGTCTTGTAAACAAAGTTTAACGGATTTCATTTCGTACTCATATCGACGACTTCACACTTCTCATTATTTAGAGTCAATTGCCAAATTTTACACCATACTGATATCTTATTCAGATCGTTCTGCAGTTCATTTTGATCTTCAGATGATTTTACTAGACGGTAAATGACGGCGTCATCTGCAAATAACCTAAGAGAGCTACTTAGATTTTCCCCAAATCGTTTATGTAAATAAGGAACAGCAGAGGACCAATAACACTACCCTGTGGAACACCCGATATCACCTCTGTTTTAGTCGATGCCTTAACATCGATTAAAACGAACTGTGTCCTCTCTGAGAGGAAATCCCCTATCATGTCGCAAATTTGGGGCGATATACCGTAACTACGCAATTTGATTAAAAGCCGTTTGTGAGGTACGGTGTCAAAAGCCTTGTGGAAATCAAGAAATACGAAATCGATTTGCGAACCCTTATCAATAGCACCCATCACTTCGTTTGAATAAAGAGCTAGTTGTGATTCGCATGAACGATATTTCCTAAATCCGTGTTGACCATGGGTCAATAGATCATTCTGTTCGAGATAAATCATAATATTTGAATACATGATATGTTCCAAAACCCTGCTGCAAATTGACGTCAATGAATATAGGTGAGACCTGTGCAACTTTCCAATCTTTTAGTACAGATCCTTCTTTTAGAGAGCGGTTATATATGGCTGTTAAGTAAGGAGCTATCGCTTCAGCATAATCAGATAGAAATCTAATGGGTATACAGTCTGGACCAGGAAACTTGTCCTTGTTAAGTGATTTCAGTTGCTGCACTACTCCGATGATATCTCATGGAAGAGTGGGCAAATATCCCTCAAAAGCTGATTGATAACCTTGTACTATCCATGCCACGCAGATGTGCAACTATACTGGCCGTCAGAGGTGATCACACACTAAACTAGTGAAGAATGTGAATGACTTTTTCGCTATTTAGGGAGACCCATGGTGCCTCGCTGTAAGTAAACAACATTTAAACCTCAAGTAAAGAACTGAGTCAGCAAAATATCGTACTGGCTCACACACAAATTACAATTGTAACCAATATCTGGATAAAATACTTTAGCATATGCATATTGTGTATGATAATTCACCTATACCGTAATTGTTTTGAGCTGAGAATTATGTACACCCTCTGTACACGCAAGTGGCATGCCGGACTTCCATCTAGTACGTTAACCGCTATCCACATTCTGAAAACTGGCACCAAAGTTGTGGCAACCAAATGTATTTGGTACTGAGTAACGAATACTTTGACTGACTCGAAGTACCGAATCGACACACACACACACACACACACACACACACACACACACACACACACACACACACACATATATATATATATATATATATATATATATATATATATATATATATATATATATATATATATATCGTTACTTGCATCTATCGATACGGTATGTGGGACGCAAACCTACTCGGCCCATGCGGAAAAATTCGTACAGCTACGTAATGTTCATAGTTTCCAGTCGGTTCAGTATTCGGGGTGGAACTAGTTTTCGTAGTTTTCGTTTTCCACTCGGCTAGCCTGGTTCTACGCGACAGTTATCTAAAGGCTTAAGGCTATGCTCGAATAAGTGCAAGAGCTGCTTTTTAGCGAATATCGTTTGTGATGTCATGTAAATTGTGGACACGTAATTTACCATTGTGGCATTTATATAAGTATGACTTTCATCGCTTCCCCCAAGTTACCGAAGACTGGTTGTAAGGAATGTATGCTAATTAAAATATTTATTAAAATGTGAAACCTTAACTTTTCAAAAAAATGTTCAAGTGTTTGTAAATCTATCGGTCCAAACTGCGTGGCCATCAGTCCGTAGCTTACAAACTACTTAAACCTAGGTAAACTAACCTAAGGACAAACACACACATCCATGCCCCAGAGAGGACTCGAACCTCCACGGCGAGCAACCGCGCGCTTCGCAGCGAGACGCTTTAGACCGCTCGGCTACTCCACCGCGGCCCTTAACTTTTCCCGGCGTATTGAATATTCAAACAACTTACGGGTATGCTGCCTGGTACCGTGGTTCACAGGGCACATGCCATTTCAGACCATGACATTTTGTCAGCTGAGTTGTCCCATCTCGATGAGACCTTTCGTCAGTCTTCTGTGCAACGGGTGAGTGACGATAGTAATGAAGTGGCACCTAAATCTATGGCCTTTTTGCCTTACGCAGGAAGCATTTCCAACAAGATTGGTCGTATTTTACGGGAATATGATGTGAAATGTGTATTGAACATAAACGTTACACGCGCTTACAACAGCCAAACAAATCCGCTGTTGCAGAACACTGTCTTGGCACCGGTCATACTATGGAATACAACAACACGGAGATCTTGGCATGCACTTCCACCTATTGGGATAGTGTTATTGAGGAAGTTAAGAAAGCTGTTGAAATTAAACTAGCAAGCGACCTTATAAACAGGATGGTGGTTTTTGTTAAATTGTGCTTGGAATCCGGCACTGTCTCTCGTAAAAAAACCGAGGGTAAATATTAATGCTTCCTCACCTATTGATTAACACTCACTATCGATATTTTTGATGTTTGGTCATCTTTGGTTGTGTTGACTCTGCGGTGACTTATACTGTGTGTGTTATCTTCCTTGTTTATCGTTTGCAAACCGAGATATTAAATACGCTTGCACATTGCTTCCTTAAGTGAAGCTGTGCCTTGCGAATGGCAGGGTGTCCTCCTGCCGAAATATCAGCAGTTGTCGACGACGTCACCCGGCAGCATACCCATAAGTTGTTTGAACATTTATTAAAATATTTTTACGTAAATTAATCATTGCTATGTTACTTTAAAATGAAGCATATAATGATTTTTATTATATTTTATGTAATTTTAAGAACAACTGAGAAACTTTTTCATTTACTGTCGTTTATAACATTTATGTAGTATCATCCCCTTGCAACAATTACTATCTAAATTCAACGGTAAATAATCTAACATTCACTGTTCATCTACTTCATTATCAACACTCCGAGTGCCAATAACGTCAATTGGCGAGATACGGAAATTTCTGTAGAATGCCAATTACGTCATTTGACGTGATCTTTGCTAGATCTACCTTAAATACCTTACTTGGTAAACCCAGTGTCTAAACCAGCCAATAGATCTTTTATTTAGTTTCTAAATCGTTCGACTGGTCGCATTCATTGTATGAAACGGGGCAGCTAGAAAGTGGTGTCCGCTCACTCAGTAGGTAAATCAACGGACATGGCTTCACGCAAATTATTCTCCCCGAAAGTACTGAGAGGTGACTATGACAGAGGGGTGACACAGCAACATATCGTAGTGACTCTACAGACTGTTTGCGAAGTACAGAAGTTTTTAGTGGGGCCCTTGGCGTCGGAGTTGTATGTGATTTAGATGCTCTGTGTTCAGTTCTGGATTTATTTCAAAGAGCAGACAATTATTTACGCCAGACTGAAGATAAAGAAACTAAGTGCAGCTGGGGTTACTCCTGAAAGCAGAATGTCCGGCATTCTAAGGGATGGAATGGTTTACATGGCCGGCAGTCAAAGTGTTAAATGTGCTTTGAACGTCAAAGTACCAAGATGTTGCCGGATGAATAGGATTCCATTCGACGTGAGATATACGATATCGTCGGTAATGGAAATAACGGGTAGCAGTACGTTTGTAGTGAGAACTGTTGCTTCAGTATTGCATAGATATTGGCTTATTGTTTTCGTTACTTTCACAGCTGCATTGGGCTGACGTGAGTAGCGGGATGGGGGCCTCCAGAGAGGCCTCGGTGGTTATCAGGGACAGTGGGCAGGGCGCCGCAATGCCAGAGAAATTCGACAGCTGCGACTTGTGGCGGTGCGTCAACCTGCTTCCCACGGGCCCTGTGCGTTGCCACACCAAGGACCCGGCCGCGGGAAGTTGGCAGCACTGTCTGAGGTGGAGACAGCTGTATCTCATGGCTCTGTGACACCGCGTGTGGCAACAACGACATGTGGCCTCGACGGTGATGAGGAGGACTCCCGATTTTGCGCCAGCGTAGAGACTTCTGCGACTGTTTTGAATCTCCGTGGTGAGGTCATCAGCACTCAAGCCATCTGCGTGTGGCATAACTATCACCGAAGAACCATCCACGCGCGATGAGAAAACTTGGTTACGATGATAGCTCTCCTCCTGATGTGCTCCCTCGTTGTGAAATTGAACGTCCGGAGATATTTGTCAATGACACGGGAATATTAAAAAAATTTCCATTTTTTATAAACCTACTAACTGAAAACCCGGCGTTGCCCGGGTATTTATTTATTTATTCATTCGAACCTTGAGTTAGTACTTTTCCTATCCACTCTCACTCTCTCTCTCTCTCTCTCTGTCCATCTCCTTTTTTTCTAAAACATGTTACATTTATTAGAGAATATATAAGAAATCACAGGTAAAAATGCACTCTTTTCGAAGAATCCAATCACGAAATTCAACAATAATTATTGTAATAATATCACAGATGGATCACTTGATGTAATGCGCGAAACGTCAAATCGATTTTTTAAAGAGATGTATTAAAATAAATTTCTTTTTTACTGCTTTATTCATTTATTCTTATATTCCCTGTTTCGTGTGCTTATCCTTACAGAGAAAGAGCTGAAGACATTGTAGCACCCATAGACCAAAGATATGGTCTGTGTCATCACGTTTCATTGGTACGTAACCTCCTTGCTATAGAGTCGCAAACGTCATCGCTGACCATCATTCCGAATTTTTTAATAATTTGACGACTTTCAACCACCATATCTTCCACCCCCTTATAGCTGTCGGCATGGAGACTTCGGACAACAATTACACACACACCATTCGTTTGCGTTCTGTAGCTTTCGCTGCAGAGTGAAATATTAACACACACGCACGTAGAAGTTTATATACACCGATAACTTTCCATCCCAATATACTCCACCCTTTTATCATTATCAACCCTCAAGCAACGATGCAACCAATAAAACTATTTTCAAAGAGTAAATATAATTTTCAAAGAATCATTATTGTTCCGCATTTCGCGTTATATTCTTCAAATTACTAAATAGCTATCAGAACGCTATAAAACAGTACCTAAAACCTTCCTCAGGTATAAATGGTAACTGTACAAATATTTAAGTCTCTGCGTCTTGTCGTTTGGACTTGATAAGCGTACTCAGAACAGACATTCCCATTAATATATATATATATATATATATATATATATATATATATATATATATATATATATATATAAACGTACACCGAACAGACATTCACATTTATAGATATAGATTTCTACATCTGTACTCATATTTTACAAGCCACCTTACGATGTGTGGCGGAGGGTACTCCTATTACAGTCATGTATGTTTCACGGGAAAAAAGATCGCCTCCCTAATATTATCCTTTTGGTCTCTTATTCAGATACTCGTAGGAAGAAGCAATATATTGGTTGACTCTTTATGGAACGTACGCTCTCGGAACTTTGACGAAGCCCGTACCGCAGTACAGAACGTCTCTCTTCCAGCGTCTACTACTGGAGTTTCCTAATGAGGCAGACACCCCACCCGTGGTTGCGTGGAAGGTCGCTCCAGTGCTTGGCAGGCGGCTCAAGACTTTCCGTGGTACCGATCGTAAGGCATCCCCGGTTCGTATCGCGAACAGGTTTGAGGTGATGTCTGTTCAGGACAACGTTCCTGAGTCGGATGGTAACTCTCATCCTGAGATCACCACTCAGCCTGCAAGATCGGGGCTTTCACAGAGGGTGGGTTTGCCTGTAGTTGGAAGCTCCATAGTTAGGCGGGTGATGGAGCTCCTTAGAGAGATGGCTGCCAAGCAGGGGAAGAAGGCCAACGTGCACTCCGTGTGCATACCGGGTGGGCTCATTCAAGATGTGGAACGGGTTATTCCGAATGCCATGAAGGTTGGGGGGTGCAGCCAACTGCATGTGGTGGCTCACGTCGGTACCAATTATGTGTGTTGATTAGGATCTGAAGAGATTCTCTCAGGTTTTGAGCGGCTATCTGAAATGGTAAAGACTGCCAGTCTTATCTTCCAAGATGAAAGCAGAGCTCACCATCTGCAGCATAGTTGACAGGACCTACTGTGGACCTCTGGTACAGTGCCGAGTGGGGGGTCTGAATCAGAGGCTCAGACGGTTCTGCGACCGTGTAGGCTGCAGATTCTTTGACTTGCATCATCGTGTGGAGGAGTTCCGGGTTCCGCTGAATAGATCAGGCGTCCACTACACGCAGGAAGCGGCTACGCGGGTAGCGGGGGCTGTGTGGCGTGGACTGGGCGGTCTTTTAGGGTAGAGGACTTTGCGGCAACACTAAATGGGCTGTATCAAAGGGTGAAGGTCGATCATAGGAGAATTTTAGATCTAGGAACAATCGGTACAACAGTTCTGAATTGTCGTAGCTGCGTCGGAAATGTACCAGAACTCTAAGCGTTAATAGAAAGCACCGAAACACGTCATTATAGGTAGCAAAAGTTGGCTTAAGCCGGAAAAAGGTTCAGCAGAAGTATTTGCAAAAGATCTAACTGTGTTCAGAAAGAATAAATTAAACAAAATAGATGGAGGCGTGTTTGTCGTTGTCAAAAGTAGTCTTTCGTTTAGTGAAGTTGAAGTCGATAGTTCCTGTGAGCTATTATGGGTAGAAGTTGTACCTGAATAACATAAGAAGTTAATAATTGGTTCCTTTTACCAGCCTCCCGACTCTGACGATACAGTAGCAGAAAGATTCAAAGAAAACCTGTGTCTAATTTCAAACACGTATCCGACTCACACAATAATAGAATTTTAATTTACCCTCAATCTGTTGGCGAAATTATATTTTCAAATCAGGAGGTACGCATAAAACATCGTGCGAAATTGTACACAACGCTTTCTCTGAGAATTACTTCGAACAATTAGTTCATGAGCCAACCAGAATTGTAAATGTATGTCAAAACACACTTGATCTCCTAGTAACAAATAATCTTGAGCTCATAACGAGAATCAAAACGGAACACAGAGCTGCCGTAGCGAGATTGAATACTGAAAGTACCAAAGTTACCAAAACTAGACGAAAAGTACATTTGTTCAGGAAATCAGATAGAATAACAACAGTTTACACTCGTTCTTAACACTAAACGTAAGTGTAGACCAGATGTGGCTCAAAGAAGAGGTATAGACAGCAATTGATAGTTTTATACCGAATAAATTAATAAAAGAAGGTGATCCCCATTGACACAGAAAACAGGTCAGGACATTGTTGCAAAAGTAACAGAAAAGGCATGCTAAATTTAAACGAACCCAAAATACCATGGATGGCGATCATACACAGAAGCTCGAAATTTAGCGATGACTTCAATGCTAGATGCCTACAATACTTTTCACAGCGAAACTCTTTCTCGAAATTTGACTGAAAACCCTAAGAGATTTTGGTCATATGTTAAATATACCAGCAGCAAAACACAAACAATAGCCTCCCTACGTGATAGTAATGGCGATCCTGCCGATGACAGCGCTACTAAAGCAGAGTTACTAAACATAGCTTTTAGAACCTCATTCAACAAAGAAGACGAAACAAAAATTCCAGATTTAGAAATAAAAACAGAGGCCAGAATGAGTAAAGTTGAAGTACATATCCTTGGAGTAGTGAAGCAACTTAAATCACTTAACAAGAACGAGTCTTCTGGTCCGGACGGTATACCTATTAGATATCCATCTGATTTTGCTGAAGCGATAGCTCCTTACGTAACAGCCATGTATAACCGCTCGCTCAAGCTAGAATCTGCACCAAAATACTTGAAAGTTGCACAGGTCACACCTATATTCATGAAAGGCAGTAGGAGTAACCCACTAAACTACAGGCCTATTTCACTGACGTCAGTTTGCAGCAGGGTTTTGCAACATATCCTGTATTCAAATGTTATGAATTATCTCGAACAGAATGATCTATTGACCCAAGGTCAACACGGATTTAGAAAAAATCGTTCATGCAAAACATAACTTACTCACACGAAGTCATGAGAACTATCGAGAAGGGTTCTCTAATTGATAACGTATTTCTTGATTTCCAGAAGCCTTTTGACACCGTACCTCGAAAACGTTTTTTAATCAAATTGCGTGGTTATGGTATATCGCCCAAAATTTGCGACTGGATAGGGGATTTCCTGTCAGATTTGGTAGTAATCGAAGGTAAGGCATCGACTAAAATAGAGGTGATATAGGGCGTTCTACAGGGTAGTGTTATTGGTCCTCTGCTGTTCCTTATTTACATAAACGATTTGGGAGAAAATCTAAGCAGCACTCCTAGGTTGTTGGCAGATGACACCGTCCTTTACCGTCTAGTAAAATTATCTGACGATAAAAACCAACTGCAGAAATATCTAAATAAGATATCATTATGGTATAAAAATTGGCCCGTTATTGGAAAGAACACGTAGATAATGTCGTGGGAAAGGTGAACCAGAGACTGCGTTTTATTGGCAGAACCCTTAAAACATGCAACACAACTACCAAAGAAACTGCATGCACTACGCTTGTCCGTCCATTTTTGGAGTATTGCTGCCCAGTGTGGGATCCTTATCAGGTGGGTTTGACGGAGGACATCGAAAGAGTACAAAGAAGGGCAGCTCGTTTGTATTGTCACGATACAGATCTGGGATGAGAATCATTACCACAACGGCGCTTATCGCTACTTAAGAGACTCAAATCGCCAACATTCTCCTCCAAATGCGTAAATATATTGTTGACTCCCACTTACATAGGTAGAAATGATCATCAGAATAAAATACGAGAAATCAGAGTTTTAACGGAGAGATTCAGGTGTTCTTTCTTCCCGCGCGCTATTCGAGAATGGAATGGGGATAAAAAGTATAATGGTGGTTCGATGAACCCTCTGCCAGGCATTTAAATGTGATTTGCAGAGTATCCCGTGTAGATGTAGATGTAGATACCAGATAATATGCAACGACATACTACTCAGCCTGCTCGGAAATCAGCAGTGAAATGCTAACAAGTGTGCAGCAGTCTTTCCATACCAGACTGGAAGCGTGTATTGCCGCCTCCGGTGAAGGTCACAATCTGAGAAGGTCAGTAGTCTATTCACTGGTCGGAATCCACGTTACTAGTGTATACACTTGTGTTGTTATTCAATGTGTGCAACGACAGGTATTGTTCAAGTGTTGCTGTGAGACTTTTTACAATAAGATATCTCGTAAACGATTTGCACTGCAGTCGTGTAACAAACTCCACTGAATTCTAATGTACCCTTCTTTTTGTTTGTTAATGTCAGTAGACATTGTTCCACATACTTTCAGAAAAATTTACTGAAGTCTGTTTATTGGCTAACATTACATTACCCCATCTGTCAGATGCAGAATTGAGAAACACATTTTATGATCGAATATTATATCATTTCTGGTGATCGTAAATCTCCTTTGTAGGAATCATCATGGTTTTCGAAAGCAACGATCGAGTGAAACACAACTTACGCTGTTCATGCTCGAGACCCAGACAGCAGTAGATACATGAGTCTTACGTAGATGCTGTGATTCTTGACTTCCACAGTACGTTCTATACCGTTCTCCACTGTCACCTTTATGAACAAACTGCTCGAATATCAGATAAACTATGTGACTGGATTGAGGCGCTTCTTGGTAACAGAACGCAGCATGCCATTCTTCCCGGATAGCAGTTTTCAGATGTTAATGTGAGGTCAGGCGTTTCTCATGGGAATGTTATAGAAACATTGCTTCCCACAATGTACATAAATCATCTTGTAGATAATATTGGAAGTTCAATGAGATTTTTCGCAGGTGATGGAGTAATATATCGCGAAGCAGCAACTCTGGGAAAGGGTAACGAAATGCAGGATGATCTACATCTGTCGATACTTGGTGCAGGAACTGACAACTTAACTTCAATGTCATCAAGTGTTTTCTGCGTTTACATAGAAAGACAGGTGCTTCGTTATTTGACTATGCAATAGCAGGACGAATGCAGGAAGTAGCTGCTTCTATAAAACATTTGAGAGTGGACATTAGGGGTGATCTGAAACGGAAAGACCTATAATATCAGTCATTGGAAGCATCCTCAGGAGCTGTAGTGCGTCAACAAAGGATGTTGGCTACAAAACTCTCGTTCGGACAGCGCTTGGATATTGTTAATCAGTGTGGGATCCGTACTCGGCTCGGCAGAGTTACTAGAAGACACAGGAATGATCCAACAGAGAGCAGCATGCATCGTTACTGGCTCATTTAGTAAGCACGAAAGTGCCACAGAGATCTACATCTACATGGGATACTCTGCAAATCACATTTAAGTGCCTGGAGGAGGGTTCATCCAGTCATCTTTATACTATTTATCTCCCATTCCATTCTCGAATAGCGCGAGGGAAGAAAGAACACGTAAATCTCTCCGTTCGAGCTCTGATTTCTCACGTTTTATTCTGATGATCTATTCTACCTATGTAAGGGGGAGTCAACAGTATATTTTCGCGTTCGGAGGAGAATGTTGGCGATTGGAGTTTCGTAATTAGCCCACGCCGCAGCGATAAGCGCCGCTGTTGTAATGATTCCCATCCCAGATCCTGTATCATTTCCGTAACGCTATCTCCCCTGTATCGTGACAATACAAAATGAGCTGCCCTTGTTTGGACTCCTTCGATGTCCTCCGTCAAAACCACCTGATAAGGATCCCACACTGGGCAGCAATACTCCAAAACAGAACGGACAAGCGTAGTGTATGCAGTTTCTTTAGTAGTTCTGTTGCATGTTTTAAGGGTTCTGCCAATAAAACGCAGTCTCTGGTTCGCCTTTCCCACGACATTATCTACATGTTCTTTCTAATTTAAGTCTTAAGTAATAGTAATTCCTAGGTATTTTGTGGAGTTTACGGCCTTCACTTTTGATTGATTTATATTGTAAACAAAGTTTAACGGATTCCTTTTCGTACTCTTGTGGACGACTTCACACTTCTCATTAGCCGGCCGCGGTGGCCGAGGGGACTGAGCCGCTTCAGTCACGGTCCGCACGGCCACTGCGGTCGGGGCTTCGAATCCCCCCTCGGGCATGGATATTTGTGCCGTCCTTAGTCTTAGCTAGTTCATAAAGAGTTTGTAAGTTTAGGAACTGATGACCCCGTAGTTAAGTCCCATAAGCTCTACACGCCCGATATCACCTCTGTTTTAGTCGATGCCTTACCATCGATTACTACGAACTGTGTCCTCTCTGATAGGAAATCCTTCATCCAATCGCAAATTTGGGGCGATATACCATAACCACGCAATTTGATTAACAGCCGTTTGTGAGGTATGGTGTCGAAAGCCTTCTGGAAATCAAGAAATACGAAATCGATTTGCGTACCCTTTCGATAACACCCATGACTTCGTGTGAATAAAGAGCTAGTTGTGTTTCGCATGTTATATGTTGGTATAAATTTGTAAACAACTTTTTTTTTTCCTGCGTCCCACACAGAAAAAGCCTACAGGGGTCAAATCCGGGAAACGTGCCGGCCGAGGTGCAGGTCCTCTGCGTCCAGTCCAACGATCGATTTGAAAACAATTCGTGAAGACATGCTGTAGCAACCCATGTGTACTGTGGGCTGTACAGCCATATTGTTGGTACCGCTGGTTCTTCCTAGGAGGCTGAAACAAGTGTGCGGGTTCAGTGTAGTGTCTATGAAAACTGGGTATGGGCTGACCGTTTTAACTAACCTACACCACACATTTATACACCATGAACGCTGACGTCTCACCCGATGAAGCCCACGGGGATTGTCAATGCCTATTTCGGCGTTTTAGCTGGGCATGGTTGTTAAATGTGGTTGCATCAGTAAACAAGATGTACTACCATGCGCAAAAATATCCGAACGACCTGAATTGCGTTTCGCCTGATGTGCATGCAACCCAACTAACGTACGTGTCTTGCGGGTGCTCTGCTCGCTCCGCGGTATAGTCGTTCGACTATTCAAAATGGATCCACTGCAGACAACTGCTCTTTATGGCAATCATTCCAGATGTAAATTAACACCACGATTTTGCATATAAAAGGAAACACGTTATTAAGTTCTTGACGTTTATTAAATCCAATTTATTACAATGACAAATATCTTAAGTATTATCACACTTATTACCGTCTGATATAACAAACTCCGTCACATAAAACATTAATTAAAAAATGTTCAAATGTTTGTAAAGTCTATGGGACTTAACTACGGGGTCATCAGTCCCTAAACTTACAAACTACTTATGAACTACTTACGAACTAGGACGGCACAAATATCCATGCCCGAGGGGGGATTCGAACCCCCGACCGTAGTGGCCGTGCAGACCGTGACTGGAGCGCCTCAGTCTCCTCGGCCACCGCGGCCGGCTAAAACATTAATTAATCCTTAAACAACATTTTATATTGTTACAAACAACAGATTTTACTATAGATCGGAAATCCTAAAGTCCTGTAGAAATTCGAAGTACTTTTGTTCTCTAAATCGTTTTCTCACAATTGCGAAACGTCGTTCCACTGGCGAGCGGATTGTTGTCATAATAATAATAACGATAGGTGCCGTTGTTACTAGTCAGACAAGGACGCATCGTCATTCCTGTTGAGTTCACATTTGAGACTTAACGTACATGCGTGCTTAGAAAGGACATCGGTAGGTTCGGGGTTCGATTCCCGGTGACGCATAACGTAATTATATCCTGATTACAGATTCAAACATCCCGCTGCTGGTGAAATAATTCGACTACTAACATCGGACTTCACTTAGTTATCTTCTATTTAGATACCGGGTATGTTACTCAAAATCAAATGTTTGTAAGTCTATGGGACCAAACTACTGTGGTCCTCAGTCCCTAGGCTTAGAACTACTTAAACTAATCTAAGGACAACACACACACACCCCTGACCGAGGAAGGACTCGAACCTCCGACAGGAGCAGCTTCGTATGTCAGTCTATGTCAGTCCCACACAGAACTGAATCTGGGCTCTTCTGATTAGGGCCATAACGGTGATTATTAAGTTGCTGGTTGAGTACAAAGTAAATAAATAAATAAAAATATTTTAAGAATTGGAATTTTATATGATTTGATTTGCGCTTTCTGATATTTGTGAGGAAATCTCCAGTATTTCACACATCTTTATGCTTCGTCAGCTGTGACAATCTTAGACATAATCAAGTATCTATAAGACATAAATGCATTGCTTGGTTAGCTACGGCTACAGGTGGTTGGTTTGATTCCAGAAGCCGGCCGCGGTGGCCGAGGTGACTGAGGCGCTCCAGTCACAGTCAGCACGGCCACTACGGTCGGGGGTTCGAATCCCCCCTCGGGCATGGATATTTGTGCCGTCCTTAGAATTAGTTAGTTCATAAGTAGTTTGTACGTTTAGGGACTGATGACCCCGTAGTTAAGTCCCATAAGCTTAACAAACATTTGAACATTTTTTGATTCCAGAACAAGGTGTTCGCCTTATCAATTCAAGTTCAGAGATGTGTACAAATATTTATTCAGGTATGATTACGGAGAAAATGTTGGTGATATGCAGTTAATATTGAAGTTTCCATAGTCCGTTTGCTGCTGTTAATTGAGTTTTTATTATCTGGTTAGTTCAACAATCGGTTAATAAAAATCCGCTCGCCAGACGTTTCGCAATTGTGAGAAAACGATTTAGAGAACAAAAGTACTTCGAATTTCTACACGACTTTAGGATTTCCGATCTATAGTAAAATCTGTGGCTTGTAACAATATTAAATGTTGTTTAAGGATTAATTAATATTTTATGTGACGGAGTTTGTTATATCAGACGGTAATAAGTGTGATAATACTTAAGATATGTCATTGTAATAAATTGGATTTAATAAACGTTAAGAACTTAATAACGTGTTTCCTTTTATTTGTAAAATCTTGGTGTTAATTTACATCTGGAATGATTGCCATAAAGAACAGTTGTCTGCAGTGGATCCATTTTGAATAGTCGAACGACTATAACGCGGAGCGAGCAGAGCACCCGCAAGACACGTACGTTAGTTGGGTTGCATGCACATCAGGCGAAACGCAATTCAGATCGTTCGGATATTTTTGCGCATGGTAGTACCATTCAGGTGGAGTAATGCCTATGTAAAGGCAAAGGTGAGGTAAAAAGATTATCGTAATCGTTTACATGCAGCTCTTGATGGAGAGAGAGATGTGATACGAATGGAAGCAATGTCGATAGAGAATGCGTAGGATACTTTCTTGGCTAATGGCACTTCCTCTTGTGGTAGAGTAAACAAACGATCGGATTAACGCAACAGTAGCCAACGCAAATTTTCCCCGCTTCTTTCGTCACTTGTTTCCTTCTGTTATGTTGTCTAGGTGTTTCACTACTACATTCATGTAAGTGGTTGAAGAGGATGATCAATAATTACCGAAATGAGTGACAGCTATTGGGGTATTTTTTCACGGGAATCGTACAAACACGAACTGTATTCTTCCTACACTCTCCAAACAGCATGTGGATGTCGACCTTAGCTGCGTTGCTAAATCCCATCGTCCACTCAATACCTACTGCTTGGACTGTGACACACTGACTAGTAGGTCGCAATCCACTCAAGAAACACACAATCTCGATGTAAGTAAATATAACAACATCGAACCCAGCAACTACGCAGGCTGCATGTGGCGGACAAGTGTCGGATTGGAAACTTTTCGCAATACGATATCCAGTAAAGGAATTTTTGTGTCCCAGCCTCGTCGTAGGTGTCGGTGGCCGAGTGGAATAAGACCGACACAGGAATAAAGATAGCCCGCTGGTGCAGGTACGGAGGGGAGCAGCCAGAAACTATAAACACTAGAGTAAATTAGAAAGAGATATATATTGCACAGAATGTAACAATACTTAACTTTTACATAGTACTGCAGAATGTTGATACATAGTTGTTAGAGGCCTGCCTAGTGCCTGTACGATAGCAAAGTCTTCACTGGTGTCTATCTGATTTCGAAGGTCCTCACTGGTTGCTATCTCAGTCCCAAGTGCCCGATGTCTTTCTGTGGTGGCCACGAGCGGGGTTGCAGCAGAGGGCGCTCGTGGCTGTCGTCGTAAGAACGCCGCGCCGTGCGTGCATGGCGGCGCGCGGCGAAAGTAGGTGGCGCGCACTTTGTACTTGTGCGACACCACAGGAATGGTACCAGAGCCATGCAACTAACACGAATGACATTCTAATTTACCTTATCTTCCATTTGTTAGTGTCAATAGGCACTGTTCCATTTATAAACGGCATGTATGCACAAAAAGTGCACTTTCTATGTATTATTAAAATCTGATTATAGACTAACCAGCTCCTGACTATCAAACCATCCTGTGGAAACCACGCATCAATATTACTTTCCATTTCCAACAATAACCAAAGATAATAATGTACACGACAAAGATAATCATATCCGCTTTGCTCGCCCTTACCACCCCCTACCACCTACCATACGTCATACAGTAATGCTATTATCGTACTTTATTCACCCTATAATGTAGGAGGTGTCCTTACCCACGACACTATTTTGTAGGATGGCCTACGGCTTTGTGTCTGAGGAGGACTTTATTAATATTCTACAGAGGTTCTAATTTTCCTTATTTGCCTAAAAACAATACGCGAACAAAACATCCAAAGATATTACTCTACAATCGATATGCAAGTTCCTACATGAAAAGTACCTTTTTTTTTTCCTTTTACATGAAAAGTAGACGACCTTGACAAGGTATGACGTCACCTAAAGTGAAATCCCGTACTGAATCCTCCACTTGTAATAGTAGAGTGGATGCATGGCAACAATAACCAAAGATAATAACGTACACGACAATAATATACAGGGACAAACTGATATCATAGTTCGCGAGACTAACAAGAGGACCGTCATATCATGGGGGAGAGTGATTTTCATGGCCCTGTATTAATCTCTCCCTCTTACATGGCGAACAGGCGCATAGGATGCGCGATCCGTTAATTTGAGTCACTGTTCACCCTTTACTCGGCAAGTTGCCGCCTCTACAGGACCGCCAACCTAACAATGAGTGTGTCCCGGTGTTTTTGGCGACAAATTGCTGTTTCTGCCGGTGTACGCAAACCGCTGTGCGAAGCACGTGGATAGAAAACCTTCGAGAGAGGCACTCCTCTCGTCTCCAGCTGCTTGCTGTTCTTAGCTGGAGTGTGGCCGTGAACTTCTTTTGAACAGAAGTTGCCGCCATGTTGTCGACTTTTTGCTGACTTTCCGTTCTTTGTATCAGCCGTGGACTTACCGAGTCCGGCTAGTATGGCTTCGCGGCAGAGTTAGATCAGTAGTTAATACCTCTGTCGCGAGTCCATAGAAATATAAACTGTTTGCCTGTCGATGGCTAGACACGATCAAGATAGCTGCGCATTGGCTGTCGCCCTTTGTATTGCTCCTGTCTGGCTCAGTTGTCCAGTCTCTCGGCTAAAGATCGTGCCGTTTATCTCCCGCATATTATCTCTGTCTCTCTTTCTTTCATCGAGGAAAGGGCGAGTGAACAGAAAGCTCGTTTACTTTGAATAATATTGTTCTCCATTGCGTCATGTTCTGCAGCAAAGGTTTCGAAGTCAGGTTGTACTTTTACCATGTGTGTTTTACTTATTATTTCAATATCAGGATATCTATACGGCTTATAAAATAGGCTTTATGTGTGTATGTATGTATGTATGTTCCACACCTCCTCCTAAAACACTGACCGATTTCAACCAAACTTGGTACACTTGCCCCTTACTATAAGGCAACAATCGCTTTCGGGCTAAGAACCACCTACGGCATATACGTAAGGAGATATGACGTCATAAACAATGACAATCGTGAAAATTGTGCGCATCGTACGATAATATTCTCCATCTGCTCCTAAACTAATGGACCGATTTCAACCGAATTTGGTACAAATATTTTTTTAGTTCACGTATCATTTGCTACGGTTGCAAATATCACCTACGATACATAGTTCATACGATATCACGTTATTAACAGTGGAAACTACGCAATCTTACGGCTCGTGATAGTGTGATTTTATTCATCAACTATTTGACAGTGATAGCACTCGGTGAATTCCAATAAACTTTGAACATAATTTCAAATCTTTACGAAACTTTTTCTCGCAGAGAACCCCAACAAAGTGATGAAAGAAAAAAAAGTTTATCGCTTACTTCTTTTCGATGTTTATGATATATATCTACGGCATTTGGCATGACGTTACAAGTTATTATTCTACACTGTGAATTGTATTCGCTGGACAATTAAGAGACCGTACACATGCATACCACTGAAACTTACTTCGATACCATATCACAGCTCGAGATATAGTTCAATAATATCACATCATTATGCATGAGGTTTCGATTTATTACGTCTTTGCTGCTAACATCATTCACGATATATTTTGCATACATTATCCACATACACCTCTGAATAGTACGACACACATTTCAGGAGATATGACGTCATAAACAATGAAATTTCCATATAACTGCTAAATCATGCTCTATTTTTCCGTCACCTCCTAAAATAATGGACCGATTTCAACTAAACTTGCATTACTTACACTGCTTACTATCATACAACAATCGTTATTTGCTTAAAAACTACCTACGACACATAGTTAAGGAAATATGACGTCGTAAACTATGAGTCAGGAAAAACGTCCCACGAATAACCCTTATTTCGATAAATCTACCTTTTAACTTCAAGAGACTACACTTTCCAGTGAGACTTGCTGTTTCTATTAATTAAAAAAATCACAGGGACAATGTGTTAAATAACAAGGAATTAATTTGACATCTCCATGTTTCCATGTTTCTCACATGGACAACTCTATGTCGATTGCCCAACGGTGGACTCAGCAAAGAATTTTTTCATACTAGCTCCTGGACAAGTAACAAGAAATTTTGTTTATAGTCAACTTTTGAAATAAATATTATACATCATTTGTATTTTTTTATTATTTTTCTTTCTTTGGATACAATAGATATAATTTTGTACATTATGCATATTTCTTTACTTTACGGTTGCACAATTTCTAAGCTGTTTTCATGGCCACATGAAGATGATATCTTTTGAGGATTTTTATTTTCGTTTCCAACATAATACTGGAAAAAAATTCATATATACCCTGGGAATACCGGGTTTAGCAGTACTATCTAATATATAAAAATAATGATTGTTTATCTTTTTGGTCGTATTTTATGCACGGCCATACCATACATCCGATTACGATAACACTTTGTCAACTCATTGCTTACACTCACGCGAATGTTAAAGGCATACTAAAATTAACTTCGTATGGTGCATAGCGGAGGGTGCTTTACGATTAGTTGAATCGTTTCTTACGCTTTCGCGCTGAAAGGACTGGATGAATATGAATGAAATTTGGAACAGAATTAGCTTATATCCTGATTAATACTTGAGATACCTTTCGTAGGCCACCGGATGGTGCGTGGCACAGGGTACCTTACAATGGGTTAATATGTTGTTTCTCTTCATGATGAAACAGCTGGACGGATTTGAATGAAACGTGGAGTAAAGAGAGCTTATACCTTGAATTAATACATGAGCTACCTTTCGTAAGCTTCCGTGATTTCATGATGGAGGGTACGTCACGAAAAGCATCCAAATTGTTTGACTGGTCGCCATTAAAGTCAGAACATAAATGTGTGTTTTAATGAAGGTCAGCGAATTTAGCATGGAGCAGAGTAACTTGCGACTTGGACACCATTTGACCATTCACCATGAAACTTGGCATATATACGTATCTTTTCATGTATAGGATGGAGAGGAGTAGGTTGAGACGGATAAAAAGAGGAGTGACGAGACGGACAGAGAGAGGGGGAGAGGAGGAGAATGAGAGACAATATTGTAGGAAGGGAAGAGGATGTAGACGAAGATGAAATATGAGATACTATACTGAGAGAAGAATTTGACAGAGCACTGAAAGACCTAAGTCGAAAGAAGGCCCATGGAGTGGATAACATTCCGTCAGAACTACTGAAGTCTCTGAGAAAGCCAGACATGACAAAACTATTTCACCTGGTGCGTACGATATATGAGACAGGGGAAATACCCTCAGACTTTAAGAAAAACGTAATAATCCCCATTCCAAAGAAAGCAGGTGCAGACAGGTTTGAAAATTACAGAACCATCAGTTTAATAAGTCATGGTTGCAAAATTTGAACACGAATTATTTACAGAAGGATATAAAAGCTGGTAGAAGCCGACCTTGCCAGTTTGGATTCAGGAGAAATGCAGGAACAAGGGAGGCAATCCTCACTTTACAGCTTATCTTCGAAAATAGATTAAGGAAAGGCAAACCTACATTTCTAGCTTTTGTAGATTTGGAGAAAGCTTTTGACAATGTTGACTGGAATACAATCTTTCAACTTTTGAAATCAGGCAGGAAGAAAATTTAGTGAAGTGATGGTTATTTGCAACTTGTACACAAACCAGACAGCAGTTATCAGATTGAAGTGCATGAAAGGGATGCAGAATTTGGGAAGGGTGTAAGACAGGGTTGTAGCCTTTCCCCAATGTTATTTAATTTGTACGTTGAGAAAGATATAAAGAAAAGCAAGAAGAAATATGGAGAAGGAATTAAATTTCAGGGTGAAGAAACAAAAACCTTGCGTTTGCTGATGACATTGTAATTCTGTCAGAGACAGATGTTCTTCTTTCCTGTGATCCGATTTTTATGAAACTAAGTCTATATGTTGTCCCAAGGTACGCTGCAGTTACCTTACCTGTGCAAACCCCATGCGAATTCACGAAGTAGTTTTGGAGAAGTGGTTTCTAATAGATGAACAGATGCACATGACGGTCTATGAAAACACTTAGTCATTCTGTTTTGATGAAATCATGCCTAGATCCTGAACCAATCTTCGCTCAAGTGTCTTGTGACAACCACATGAAAATCGTCCAGTAGTTTGGAAGATTGAAGCGAACAGCGACAGGCCTACATTTATGGATTTATTATTAGTATAGATATGTTGTACAATTGTGAATTTTTTCAGGAACATATTGATTTGTATAAGTGCTGTATGTTGATGAAATCTATTGCGAGTATGGTTAGTAGTAAAGAAGTAATAGATTAAAACGTGATGCTTGATAGGTCGGTATTCCATGAACTTTACTCTTTACGTCCTCATATCTCGTGAACTACGTGTCGTACAGTGATACAATTTCGAACGTACATTCAGCTTTAACTGTGTATTATGTCTGCAAAATTTCCTGCGAGTACAATTGGTAGTGTAGAAATTATAGATTGTAACGTTATACCGAATGCCATAGTTTTGCTTCATAAACAGCGAAAAAGTAGTAGGCGAGAAACTTTTTTGCTTTCATTATTTTGATGTGGTTTTCTGCGAGAAAAAGTTTAATACAGGTTTGAAATTATGTTTAAAGTTTGTTGCAAGTCGCCAAGTACTGTCATTCTCATACAGTGTATTTATAAAGTCTCATCGCATTATGTAGCAGTTTTTCTGCGATTCCTATTGTTCATGACGGTATAGCTCCTGAACCATGTGTTGTACGTGGCTCGTACTGCTATAGCAGTTGATAGCTTACGTACGAATTATGTGTATCAAATTTGGGTGAAATCGGTCCAGTGGTTTAGAAGAAAATGAGCAGCATTTTCGTTTGACCCAGCAGTTTTTCTCGCATCTCATTGTTTATGACGTCATATCTCCTTACGTATGTGTCGTAGGTGATTCTTACTCCAACAGCAATTGTTGCCTGATATTAAGGAACATGTGTACCAAGTTTGGTTGAAATCGGTCCAGTAGTTTAGGAGGAGATGTGGAATATGCATACATACATAAATACATACATACATACATACACAAATAATTGCGTAATTACGTTGTCGGGACAACGGGACAATTAAGCCAAATAAGGGACTATCCGGTAAAATACGGGACGTCTGGCCACCCTATGCTGAGTGCTTAGTGAAACACGAGCAGTGGCTTACCCCGCTTGTTGGGCTGGTGCTGAACTGGCAGCACGCCCCACACGCTGTGCCGCTGACGCAGATGTGGGTCAGTCAGCTCCCTAGCGCTGACGGTGCGTGCCTCCACGGTGCTACCTGCACGAACAGCGATCAGGTGTTGACACACCGAACCAGCAGCCATTCAGGCATAAAAGCGTCTACAACAAGCGCGTCGATTTAATTTATCGCTAGTAAATTTATCAGCAACTTGTTTTGCACACCGTATGAACATACCAATAAATGTAACTTACGGAAAAAATAATTATACCATTCTATGGCATATACTGTCGTTTATCGGTTAGTGAAGTCAACAGAGGATCGAAAGCAACTTCAAAGCGATTTAGACAAAATTTCTGCATGGTGCAAAAATTGGCAATTGACACTAAATAACGAAAAGTGTGAGGTAATACACATGACCACTAAAAGAAATCCGCTGAACTTCAATTACGCGATAAATCAGTCAAACCTTAAGGTCGTAGATTCTGCCAAATACCTAGGAGTTACAATTACGAACAACTTTGACTGGAGAGAACACATAGAAAATATTGTGGGGAAGGCGAACCAAAGATTACGTTTTATTGGCAGAACGCTTCGAAGATGCACCAGCTCCACCAAAGAGACTGCCTACATCACACTTGTGCGTCCTCTCCTGGAGTACTGATGCCCCTTGTGGGACTCTCACCAGGTGGGACTGACGGAAGATATTGAGAAGGTTCAGAGAAGGGCAGCTCGTTTTGTTTTATCACGTTACGGGGGGGGGGGGGGGGAAGCGTCACGGAAATGTTGCACGAATTGAGGTGGAAATCATTAAAAGAAAGACTTATTCATTGCGGCGTGATCTGTTTGCGAAGTTTCAATCACCGACTTTTAGTTCTGAATGTGATAATATTTTGCTAGCACCCACCTACTTAGGGAGACATGACCATCCCAATAAAATAAGAGAAATCAGATCGAAAACGGAACGATTTAGGTGATCTTTCTTCCCGCGCGCTATTAGAGAATGGAACGGTAGAGAAAAGTTATGAAAATGGTTAATGAACCCTCTGCCAGGCACTTGAATGTGATTTGCAGAGTATCTATGTAGATGTAGATGTAGATATGGCATATAGTTCTCGGCACTTAGCGTCATTAACATTGACATCGCACTGACGTGTTTTACGGCCCATTTTAGATTTGTAGTTATATAAGTTTTTGCAAACATTTTGGACCAAAGTAATAATCTAAATAAAAAAAATTAATAAGAGTGTCTGAAACCCTTTTAAGAAAGAAAAAATTTAGATAGGGGCGGGTACCGAACCACTGACATTCAGCATCACAGTCCAACACACTACCCACTACACGACGGATAACAGTTGGGAAATGCGTTAATTTATCTCATACTATTGATAGCCGTTCTTTACTGAAGCTAATATGGAATTTGTAGACACTATCGTGTTTTTGTTAATTCTTCAGGGCGCCATTGATTTGAAATGACAATGTGCAAGTTACAAAAAGAAAATAATCAAATACGCAACGCAAAATGGCGTATGCGACAGAGTTCTGGCCAAGGAATGTCACGTGACATCTGCGAACGGTTGGTTTTCGTTAATTCAATGGAGGGTGTCAAAAGTCCGTTATTTTTGCAAATATCTCTCAAACGATACGAGATATGAAAAAAAAAACATGAGGGAACAAAATGTTCAAATGTTTGTAAAGCTTATGGGACTTAACGGGGTCATCAGTCCCTAAACTTACAAACTACTTATGAACTACTTACGAACTAGGACGGTACAAATATCCATGCCCGAGGGGGGATTCGAACCCCGACCGTAATGGCCGTGCAGACTGTGACTGAAGCACCTCAGTCCCCTCGGCCACCGCGGCCGGCATGAGGGACCAAAGTTGTAGAGAATTTTCTCCTCTACAAATTCGTTTATTCAATTTTCGCGTCAGGTGAACGCTTTATTTGCAATTAAAATTACATTCGAAACGGTTTTTTGATATTACTAACGTATTTCTTGTCCGAAATGTTTGAACAAGCTAGGTTCTGGTAGCCAACAATTATGTCTGTAACATTTGGTGCCCATCCGTTGAACAGTTCGACCTAAAAAGTGGGAACACGTTACAGCCAGACAGACATCGTCAAATCGCCGTTATTTTTGCAAACATCTCTGAAACGATACGAGATATGAAAAAAACATAAGAGAACAAAGTTGTAGAAAATTTTCTCCTCTACAAATTCGGTTATTCAATTTTCGTGTCAGATGACTGGTTAAGCTATTATTTTCATTTAAATTTCGAGCTGTCAAAAGACGATTGCAAAAGCCCACTTTTAGTGTTACTACCGTAACTTAAGTGGGCCAAAATTATCTTTTACCTAAATTATCAAAAATATAATTCATTCACTGTTTGAAAATGAGGGCTCTTAGCGATACGTATTCCGATAACGTTAAACATAATACTATCAATTCTTAAGCTTTATCTCGATTAAAATACTTTCACTACGCGATAGTAATGGTGATGCTACTGATGAAGGTTCTGCTAAAGCAGGATTGCTTAACACAACTTTCAGAAATTCCTTCACGAAATAAGACGAAGCAAATACTCACGAATTAGTATCAAGAAAAGCTACCAGCATTCGTAGTACACCCCCGGTGTATTAAAGCAACTTAAATAACTTTACAAAAGTAAGTTTCTTATTTCAGATTGTTAGGTTCTATTCAGAGTGTGCTGATGCAATAGCCCCACACCTAGTTATTATATACAATCGCACGCTTAGCGAACGTTCCGTACCAAAGACTGGAAAGTTGCACAGGTCACTCCAATATTCAAGGATGGCAATAACAGCCATTCGCAAAATCATAGGTGTTTATCAGTGACATTGCTTTTCATCTGTATTTTAGAACACATATTTTCCTCAAACATTATGAACTACCTCGAAGAGAACGTACTGTTGACCTATACTCAACACGAAATCAGAATTTATCATTCTTTGCTCACAGGATGTGATGAGTACTATCGACAAGGTATGTGAAATGTACCTAACAAGCGTCTTCTTATCAAATTGCGTGTTTATCGAATATCGTGATTTCCTGTCAGAAAGGACACAGTACGTTGCAACTGACAGAAAGTCATCGAGAAGATCAGAAGTGATATCTGGTGTTCCCCAGGGAAGTGTTATAGGGCCCCTACTGTTCCTTATTTTTATAAAAGATTTAGGAAACAATCTAACAAGGAAAGTACTTGGGCTCGAACAAACATATCTCTATGAACGTTTGGTTACAGTATCTCTACGTACACCTCAATGTGCTGGTGGGTGTCGTTATTATGCAAACCTTTGCACTCATGGTCTAGATAGCACTGTAGATGTAATTGTAGACATAATGCATACATCTGAACTATAAATTACGTAATAATCGTCGTACATGTTCTGTAGCGTATTGTCATCAAAAGCCGTGATGATAGTTGCAACTTCAATCTTCTTCTGGGAAGACTGTTGGTATTCACTGCCACTGCTTCCATCGCCTTTTCTCGCACTTACCGTAGCACTACCACTAGCAATGAGTTCTTCGTCATTATCATCCCTATTATCATCATTGTGTGTTAGTGTTACAACAGTATCTAACTTATGCTCATATTTCTGTATCATAACAGATACGAGAAAGCATACGAATGATTAATCTTCTACACTAATACCATCTTCACGAAGAATGGTTCTTCGTAACTTCATCTCAACCAATCGCAATGCTTTAGCATGATTTATTATCAATCGCCGCTCCATCTGACGCTTCACCACACAAATCTCACAAAACTTCGGAGGCACACTGCACCGTCCCTATTGGCGAACCGACAGGTCAAAGTGCTATGTGGCAAGGCACACGCAGAGGCCTCTAACGAACGACTGCAGAGTTTTGCAGATGCGGGAATGTCACTAGTGCAATAAGGGATCTTTACATTATCTCTCGTACGATTTTGATGTATATGTGTTTGTTCGAGCCCAAGTACTTTCCTTGGAAGTGGTTCTCTACACTGTTCGCGGTTAATAAATCCACCATAAGTTCAAAATCAACTGCAAAATGATTTACATAAGAGATATACTAGCTGTCGAGTCAACTAAATACCTAGGAGTGACAATAACGAACAACTTAAATTGAAAAAAAAAAAAAAAACACATAGAAGATACTGTGGGCAATGCGAACCAAAGATTACGTTTCGTTGCCAGAACACTTAAAAGATGTAACAAGAGTCCAATTTTGTAGTATTGCTGCGCATTGTGGGATTTTCACCAAATGGGATTGACAGTCGATGTAGAGAAATTTCAGAAAAGGACAGCTCGTTTCGTGTTAATGTGATATAGGGCGGGGGGAGTGTCTCGGAAATAATGCACGATTTGGGATGGAAACCATTAAAAGAAAGGCGTTATTCATTACGACGAGATGTATTTACGAAATTTCTTTCACCAACTTTCTCTTCCGAATTCAAAAATATTTTGTTAGCACCCACCTACATAGTAAGACATGATTATCAGAATAAAATAATAGAAATCAAATCGAACACGGAAAGACTTAGGTGCTTCTTTCCCCATCGAGCTACTAGAGAATGGAACTGTAGAGAAACATCATAAAGCAGTTCGATGAACCATCTGCCATGGACTTCAATGTGACTTGCACAATATTTATGTAGAAAAAAAGTCTAACATCAGATATTTAACAAATTAACTCATTTCAAACGTATTAAGACATTGAAACTGTTTTATATTTGTCGTTTTTTATTATTATTATTCATGTAGAAGACCGGTAACATACTACTCTACACGGTACCTCATCCTGTTCAGTGTCTTCATCTCCGAATAACAATAGCAAAACACGTCCATTTGAATTTTCTTATTGTATTCGACTCATGGTTTCCTGTGATTTTCAAATGTTCAAATGTTTGTAGAGCTTATGGGACTTAACTACGGGGTCATCAGTCCCTAAACTTACAAACTACTTATGAACTAGCTACTACTAAGGACGGCACAAATATCCATGCCCGAGGGGGGATTCGAACCCCCAACAGTAGTGGCCGTGCAGACTGTGACTGACGCGCCGCAGTACGCTCGGCCACCGCGGCCGGCTATGATTTTCAACTCCACTAACTTTATTGTAATACTAAACTGACTATTCCTTAATATCTTAGAAGCTGTTCTGACAACTGATCCTTTCTTTCAGTCAATCTACAAATGTATTTAGTCCCCATTTCTAGTCAGTATCTTCCTGCAAGTTGCATGATGTACCCATCAAAACGTCAGTATTCAAAAAATGTTCAAATGTTTGTAAATCTAATGGACTTAACTACGGTGGTCATCAGTTCCTAGGCTTACAAACTACTTACACTGACTTAAAGTAACTTACGCTAAGGACAACACGAACACCCATGCCCGAGAGAGGATTCGAACCCCCGACGGTGAACGGTTGCGTGCACCGCAGCTGGGCGCCTCATTGCGCACTGCTATTCTACTACGGCACTTCAATATTATCTGTCACACATTTCAAACTTCTATCCTCTTCTTGTGTGAGTTGCTCAACATCCACGTATTAATCCCGCAAAATTCGTCACTCCATAAGCACTTTCATTAAAGAAATTCATATTTAGACGTATAGGTATAACTCTTCAATTAAAATTTGATGTCAACAATTATCTTCTGCATATTATATTGTCTCTACTCAGACATTCATATGTTATTTTACTGTCGAAATAAGAAAATTCATGTACTACTTTTAGTATCTAATCTAATTCTTTCAACTTCGCCTAATTCAATTACGCTGCATTCCATTCCTCTTTTTAATGTTCATCTTATATCCTCCTTTCAAGACACTATCGTTTCCGTTCAATTGATCTTACAGGTAGATACTTTACTATTACCGACAGAGTAACAACGTCATCAGGGAAGCCCATCTCTCTTTTATATATTCCCAATGAAATTTTTTCTTTTAGCAAATCTCTCCCTCTTTCCTTCTCAGCCTGTTCAATGTACCTGTACACATTGAATAATAATGGGGATATTTAACGAACGTGTCTTACTCCTTTTCCAAAGATTGTGTTCCTTTCATACACTTCGACTTTTATAATTGCTCTCTCTCTCTCTTTCTGTACATGTTGTAAATAAATTTTGGTTTCTTTTACTTTACGTCCGCTACCTTTAGAAATGAACATAGTGTATTCCAGTCACCAAAGTACTAAGCTATTGCAAAATTGATGATATCTTGTAGGATAGGTCGTAGGATTAGTATGAACTATCGTGTTTGTACACTTCTCGGAAATCCAAACTGATTTCCCAAAGTCGGAGTCTACTAGCTTAACCATTCTTCCGGAACAGTTCGTGGTAGTATTTCACAAATGCGGGTAGGTACTTCAATGTTATTTAAATGTGTCTGCATCTGCTCTCTTCAGAAATGGAACCCTCACAAACCTTTTGAAATAAAACACCTTTATTAAAATTCTACAACTGTATTCTTCTATCTACATATATGATAAAAATGTGTGTGTATGTGTGTGTGTGTGTGTGTGTGTGTGTGTGTGTGTGTGTGTGACTGTAAATGTTCAATTTCGCCTCCTAAAATACTGGTTCTGAGTAATACAAACCCAATACACATATTACTTACTATTACACAACAAATACTGTGAGGTTAAGAACCACTATAATTCGGGAGATAACGTAAAAAGACAATGAAACTCGCGAAAAGTGACAATGTTACACATCTTGGTACAAATACTCTTTAACATCGAAAAACAATCGCTGAGTCTATGGTGACAACATACGATACATAGTACAGGAGATAAAATGTCATAAACAACAAACAACTGCCTCATTATGCGATGCATGACAAACGAGAATTTATTCATCAACTATTTGAGAGTGACATCACTTGGCAGTTTCCTGGAAACTTAATACATAATATGAAACATCAAACCTTTACGAATCTTTTCCTCGCTGACAACCTGAAAAAATATGGTGGCAAAGAAGGAAGATCACTTATCACTTTCCTGCTGTTGATGCAGTAGAACTACAGCTTTGGCACTACGTAATAATTTATTATTCCTACGATATTACTTGTATTTTTAGGACAATTTACAGACAGTATACACATGTATCACACGACATATCTCCGAATTTGTTTCATAGTACGAGGCACAGGTCATGGAATACATGGAAGGTGTTAAGGAATATTGTTAATGAAAAACGTCCCGTCACGGACGAGTTTTTGATTTATTACGTTACTCCAAACTTTATTCGCGACGTATTTTCAGCACAACAATTAACACATTTTGGAAAAAAAAATCATTTTATTCACTATTACTATATAGGTAGTTCAAGGAAAGTGTCGAATGCACTGAACGTTGGTAGTATTCCTCGAAACAAGAAAATTAAGACCAATAAACAGGGGTCCAGAAACGCGTACTTTCTGAGACGAACACGTGTTTGTAGGTGGTGTTCCACGTGGCGTACAGTCATGGCAGTGCATCACTCTGCCCTTTGGTGTAAGTAATAACGCACCGTTTGATGTTTTGCCGGTTACTGTTGCAGCACTTGCCGGATTCTATTGAAGACACGACCTGTGGTGTCCGCACATGTTTGATTGTAGTTTTTTATACCACTTCCATCAAGGGTTCCCACAACAAAAGTCAAGAGACTTGAGGTCAGGGGAAAGATAAGGCCAAGCTGTGACGTCTCCCCGACCACGTCTGATGTTCGCGCACATTGTGGCGAAAGTGATCAGTGTGTCGTCAAGCATGAACCACATCTGTAATCGTTGCTTTGGTGTCACTTCCTACAGCAAGCTGGGGAATACGTTAATGGGAAACTCTAGATAAAACGTCACATTTAATAAATCACGGAATAATGTAGATAGAGAGGTAAAAATTGACACACATACTTGGAATGACATGGGGTTTTATTAGAACAAAAAAAAGTTCTAAAACGTGGGACAGATGGCACTTCATCTGATCAGAAAAGCAGTAATTGGCATAACAAATTAAGACAAAGCAAAGAAGACATTCTTTACAGGAAATGCCCAATATGTTGACCATCATTCTTCAACAATCTATAGTCGAGGAATAATGTTGTGAACAGCACTGTAAAGCATATCTGGAGTTATAACGAGGCATTGGCGTCGGATGTTCTCTTTCAGCATCTCTAGAGATGTCGGTCGATCACGATACACTTGCGACATCAGGTAACCCCAAAGCCAATTCCACGGACTGAGGTCTGGGGAGCTGGGAGGCCAAGCATGACGAAAGTGGCGGCTGAGCACACGATCATCACCAAACGACGCCCGCAAGAGACCTTTTTTGAACTTTGTGTTTTTTTTTCTTTTTTCTAATAAATCCCCATGTCATTTCAAGCATGTGTGTCCATTTTTACTTCTCTATCTACATTATTCCGTGATTTATTAAGTTATCAAATTTATACTGACTTTTTGATCCCCGGTATAACTGGAATTTATGAATAATTATGGAACTCCTGTTGATAGAAATCAGCTATAAAAAAGTAAAACAAACCATCACTAATATCTTCGGACAACCCGTGAAGGCACTTACAGTAACTTGCAGGACACAAGAAATTATCGTATAACTACTGTAATCGAATTTCATTTTTCCAGTGATAGGTGCTATCGAATGTAAGGCACTTAAAATACTTATGTTTGCATGAATTATATCCCTCTACCACGAATTTCATACGTATAATGTTTCTAAAACAAATGATGAACACTCTTGCTCTTCTCACATGTGGCAGAGACTCAGTCGGTTTCGAGAAGCGATTGCCTGTAACTCTGTCTTAGCCTTAATAATAAGCCAGATTAGTCTAAACCCTGAATTTATTTCAGCAATTTAATAGAAACAACCTTCCTGCTATGCAATCATCATAATTATTATTGTTGTACGGCTTGATTTTACTGTGGGAATGCTTTGTTGGATAATGTATGTGTTACGTGCACCACCAAAAGCACTTACACATTGTTTAGTCCCGCAACGCACTAAGAATCTGCAAGCCTTTGCTTTTCGTAGGAAATGTGATTGCCAATTTATTAATCTTAAAATTTTTGTAAATCAATGGTACTTAATTACTTAGGTTATCAGTCTGTAGGCTTTCTAAGTACTAAAAGTAACGTAAACTAACCTATGAACCACAAACACACGTGCTCCAGGGAGAACTCGAACCTCCTACGGCGAGGAACCGCGCGTCCCAGGAAGGCGCCTTAGTGCGCTCGGCCATTCCACCGCGGCATTTGTTAATCTGTACGGTGGTATGCGACCCGCCGGTCGTATGTAAGAATTTTATCGCTGTCCAAATTGTCAGATACCGCATGGACACCACGTCTGCAACATCACCGATGCTACAGCCCCGGTAACCTTCTTTATTCTGTAACTCTAAACCACCGGCTCTCCACTTTTCGGGCTCCCAATAATAACAAATAATTTTATTTAATATATATACAGACATATTTTTATATATTACACTACAACAAAAAAAAAAAAGAAAACCATTCGCACACCGGACCATAGTGTAAATGGTTAATTAATGGTTCAGACATAAACGTGATCAGATCTACATTTAGTAGACTGACAGGCAGAAACGCATGTACATACGGTCCTTAAACTGCCGACATGCCGCCAAATTACTGACATGTCAGTTCACTAAAATCATAATGGTTTAAGTTAAAGGTAGTATGACAAGCAACAACAAAAAATCACGTTGGTATCAATAATATGCTTGACGAAAACTCCGGTAAAACAAACTTTGTAATATTGAAATGATGTTGACACATGAGGTACCTGTTCATGAAAGCCTGGGAGAATAAACGTGTACTGGACAATAACACGGAACAATCTATTACGCCGCGGTGGAGTAGCCGAGCGGTCTAAAGCGTCTCGCTGCGGAGCGCGCTGTTGCTCGTCGTGAAGGTTCGAGTCCTTAGGTTAGTTTACCTAGGTTTAAGTAGTTTGTAAGCTACGGACTGATGACCACGCAGTTTGGTCCGATAGATTAACAGACATTTGAAAATTTTTTGATTTTCAATCTATTACGTCATTAAATTCTGACAGCAGTTTCACTGACAATATAGACTATATCAATCCTTAACTCAAGAGTTGACCTTTTTGTAACCATGAACCATAGACATTGCCGAGATGGGGTGGTATGCGTGCCTCAATGATACAGATAACCGTACCGTTGGTGCGACCACAGTGGTGGGGTATTTGTGGAGAGGCCAGACAAACGTGTTGTTCCTGAAGAGGAGCAGCAGCCTTTTCAGTAGTTACAGGGACAACAGTCTGAATGATAGACTGAGCTGGCCTTGTAACATCAGCTAACATGGCTTTGCCATGCAGTTACTGCGAACGCTGAAAGCAAGGGGAAACTAGAGCCGTTACTTTTCCCGAAACCATGCAGCTCTACTGAATGAATATACGATGATGGCGTCTTCTTGGGTAAAATATTCCGGAGGTAAAATAGTCCCCCATTTGTATCTTTAGGTGGGGAGCTCTTAGGAGAATGTCATCATAAAAATAAAAATAAATAAGTAAATAAATAAAAAACCACGCATTCTACGGATCGGAGCTTGGAATGTTTTATCCCTTAATCTGGTACGTAATTTAGGACATTTGAAAATAAAATGGATAAGTTAAAGTTAGATATGATGGGGATTAATGAAGTTCGGTGCAGGATGAACAGGATTTTTGCTCAGGTGAGTAAAGGGTTAACATAAAAAATCAGTAGTTGGTAACGCAGGTGTAGGCCTGATAATGAATAAGAAAATAGGAATATGAACAGCACAGAGAACGCATTATCGTAGCAAGGATAAATACTATGGAGGTGGTTCGATGAATCCTCTACCAGGCACTTAAATATGATTTGCAGAGTATCCCATGTAGATGTAGATAAACACGAAGCCAACACCCACCACGGTAATACAAGTTTATAAGCCAACTAGGACTGCCGATGGTGAGGAGATCGAAGAAATGTACGAGGAAATACAAGAAATTATTTAGATCGTTACACGAGAAGAAAACTGAATTGTAATGGGGGACTGGAACTTCGTACTAAGAAAGTGAAGAGAAGGATAAGTAGTAGGTCAATATGGACTGCGGAAAAGGAATGAAAGAGAAAATCGCCTGATAGAATTTTGTGCAGAGCACATTTTAATCATCACAAACACTTGGTATAGTCATTATTAATGAAGGTTATATACATGGAAGTTCCCATGAGACACTGGGAGATACCCGATTGACTTTATAATGGTAAGGCAAAGGTTTAAAAACCAGGTTTTAAACTGTAACAGACATCCAGTGGCAAATATAGACTCCGACCATACCTTCTTGGTTATGAACTGTAATTAAAACTTAAGAGACTGCAAAAAGGTAGAAAATTAAGGAGATGGAATCTGGACAAACTAAAGTACCAAGACATGGTTGAGAATTTTGAGCATTAGGCAATGATTGTCTGAAACTGGGGAAACTAACGCAGTAGAAGGAGAATGGGTAGCTCTTAGAGATGTGAGTGAAGGCCACAGATGATCATACAGCCATAAGGACAAGGCCTAATAGAAATCCTTGGATAACATAGGAGATACTGAACATATTTGATGAAAGGAGGAAATAGTTTTCAAAATGACAAGCCAAGATCGCACACTAACAATTTATTAAATGACGACCGGTTTCGGTGCACTGTGTCACCACATCTGGTCACATATATGTTATAATCTGGTCATCTTGTTAAAAAAAATTGGGTATAAAATAACAAGTGCAACTTTGAACTTAGTCACTATATAAAAAATACATAAGTTAAAAACATGACAGATTACAAAATATAAAAATGCAAGTGAAGCACCAACATTGGAGTACAGACGTCTGAAAAATGAGGTTGAGAGGATGTGCAGACTGGCTAAGCAGAAGTGGCTTGAGTGAAATGCAAGACTGTAGAAGAATGTATAAGATATATAGTACCTACAGGAAAATAAAAGAGACAGTTTGAGACAAGAAAAGCAGCGGGGTGAATATCAAGAACTCACATGGAACCAGTACTAAGCAAAGAAGTGAAAGCTGAAAGGTGGAAGGAATATATAGAGGGCCTGTACAAAGGAAATAAACTTGAAATCGGTGTTCTAGATATACGAGGGTTGTTTTTTAAGTAAGGGCCGTTTTTATTTAAAAAGAAAAAGATACAATTACTTTTGTAAAAAATCTTTTATTTTCTGATTCTACACACTTTTATCTATTTTTCTACATAGTTGCCTTGTTTATTTAAGCACTTGTCATACCGTACAACTAAGTTTTTAATTCCCTCTTTAAATAATTCGGCCGCCTGCTCCGACATCCAAGAGTTCACGGCCGCTTTCACTTCATCGTCGTCATTGAAGCGCTGCCCGCCAAGATGGTGTTTCAGGTACCGGAAAAGGTGAAAATCGCTAGGAGCAAGGTCGGGTCTGTATGGTACATGGTCCAAAACTTCCCAAGCCCAAAGAATCAATCAAATCCCGAAGAATCAATCAAATCCCGAGTCTTTTGAGAGGTGTGAGGCCTAGCGTTATCGTGCAGGAGCAAAACTCCTTTTCTCAGCATGCCGCGCCTTTTGTTTGGAATTGCTCTACGCAGCTTCTTTTAGAGTTGCACAGTAGGCATCTGAGTTGTCATTCCTCGTGGCAGAAAGTCCACTAGCAAAACACCGCGCCGGTCCCAGAACACAGTTGCCATAATCTTGCACTTTGACAGCGCCTGTTTGGCTTTGACCTTGACGGGTGAGGTTGTGTGTCGCCATTCCATCCATTGTCGCTTGCTTTCGGGAGTGATATGGGATACCCATGTTTCATCTCCAGTGACAATTTGACTCAACATGTCATCCCCTTCTTCCTCGTAACGAATCAAAAAGTTCAATGAAGTGGCAAATCTCTTCCCTTTGTGGTCCTCTGTGAGGAGTCTGGGAACCCACCGAGAACACAGTTTCTTAAAGTTTAGGTTTTCAGACACAATTTTGTACAAAACCGATCTTGAAACTTGTGGAAATTCGAAAGAAAGATTGTAAATTGTAAATCTTCTGTCCTTACGAATCTTTGTTTCGACTGCAGTGATCACAGAGGGCCGGCCTGAGCGTTCTTCGTCATGGACGTTTTGACGGCCATTTTTAAACTCTCTAACCCATTGACGCACTTTACCTTCACTCATTGCATTCAAGCCATAAACTTCTGTTAACTGACGATGAATTTCTGCAGCTGACAGGCTCCCCGCGGTCAAAAAACGTATCACTGACCGTATCTCACACTCGGCGGGCGATTCAATAATCGTAAACATTATAAAGTAGCACAGCAATGCCTACACGTCAGCTACAGAGCTGCAACTGGCATCAGTCTGAACGGTAAGGATGCCGGCAAGTGATGCGGTGGCTTGTTGCGGTGTCCGCGCGAACTGCGGGACTATACGCGCGAACGGCCCTTACTTAAAAAACAACCCTCGTAAAAGGTAAAATAGAGGAAGATAAGATAGAAGATACTACGAGAAGAATTTGACAAAGCACTGAAGGATTTGAGTCGAAACAAGGCCCCTGGAGTAGATGATGTTCCATCTGATCTGCTGTTATCGTTAGGAGAGTCAGTCATGAAGAAAGTGTTCCACGTAGTATGCAAGATGTATGAGACAGGGGAAGCGCCCTCAGACTTCAAGAGGAATATTGTGATTCGAATTCCGAAGAATGCAGTGCAGACAAATGTGAAAATTACAGAACTATCAGTTCTGTAATTGATTGCAAAATACTAACACGAATTATTTACAGGCAAATGGAAAAACAAGTGGAATCTAACCTTGGGAAGATCAGTTTGGATTTAGAAGATATGTAGGAACACTCGTGGCAATACTCACATTACGACTTATCTTTGAAATGAACTGAATTCCGTCCGACAGATCTCTAGAGGCCCACTGGGTACTGACCGACCGCCGTATCATCCTATACCCGAGGGCGTCAACGAATGAGGTGTAGAGGGGACTTGGTCAACGCCCCGCACTCCCGGCCGTTATGTCAGTTTTCGTGACTGAAACGACTTATCTTAGAGATAGGTTAAGCAAAGGGAAACCTAAGCTTTTAGCATTTGTGGATCTGGAGAAAGCTTTTGACAGTGTTGACTGGATTACACTCTTTCAAATTCTGAAGATAGCAAGGGTAAAATATAGGGAGCGAAAAGTTATATTCAACTTGTACAAAAACCAGGTAGCATTTATTAGAGAGGAATGGCACGAAGAGTCGCAGTGGTTGGGAGTGGAGTAAGACAGCGTTGTAGACTTTCTCCAATGTTGTTCAATCTGTGCATTGAGCAAGCTGTGAAGGAATGTAAGGAGAAGTGTGGAGAAGGAATTAAAGACCAGGGAGAGGAAATAAAACCCTTTCTGTTCCTTGATAACATAGTAATACTGTCAGAGACAGCAAAGGATCTGGAAGAGCAATTAAATGGATCGGACAATGTTTTGAAAGGAAGATATGAGATGAACACTAACAGAAGTAAAACAAGGGTAATGTAATGTAGAATCAGAAAATCTGGCGATGCTGAAGGTATTAGATTAGGTAATGAGACGATAAAAGTAGTAAATGAGTTTTGTTGTTTTGGTAGCAAGATAACTTCTGATGTCCGAAGTAAAAAAGATATAAAATGCAGAATCACTATGGGAAGAAAAGCGTTTCTGAAGAAGCGACAGTTGTTGACATTCAATATTAGATTAAATGTTAGGAAGTCCTATCTGAAAGCATTTGCCTGGAGTTTAGCAATGTATGGGAGCGAAACGTGGACGATAAGGAGTTCAGATAAAAAGAGGATAGAAGCTTTCTAAATGTGGTGCTACAGACGAATATTAGATAAGTAGATCACGTATTTAATGAGGAGGTGCTCAACTGAATTGGGGAGAAAAAGAGTTTCTGGCATAATCTAAGAGAAGGGGTAGGTTGGTGGTACACATTCTGATGCATCAAGAAATCGTCAACTTAGCATTATAAAGAATTGTGTGGGGTAAAAATGGTAGAGGTAGAACAATGGACGAATACAGTAAGCAGATCCAAAATGTTGTACTTTGTCGTTCGTATTCTCAGATGAGGAGGCTTGCATAGGACAGGGTAGCGTGGAGAGCTGCATCAAACCAGTCTGCCGAATGAAGACCACAACAACAACATACGATGTGCGGTCTCTGGGACCCCTCTGTCGAATTCATAATTTAAGGAGTAAGTCTACACAGATAGAAGGCCGCATTCAACAGTGTGCATCTATTGTGTTTGCCCCCACACAGTACTCACAGGCTACAGCCCCTTGATGTCTCTTTCTTTGCTCCACTAAAGATATTTTACAATGAAGCCTGCAGGTTGTACGTCAGTAGAAATCCAGGGAAAGTGGCATTTGGAGCTGTTTTTGATGAAGCATGGAACCGTGCAACTACAGTCGGGAATGCTGTAACAGGCTTCAGTGCTTGAGGGATTTATCCGTTCAACCCCAATTGCTTGCCTGAGCACGTGTTTGCTCCCGCAACTCTGCATGAAGACCCCACTAATAATCCAGTAGGAAATCCTGAGAAATAAACAGCAGACGTGCAGATGACAACTGTACCAGGAAATAGGCGTAATCGAGTGGCGGAACTGCAACTACAGCTAACAACAAGGGTCACCAAACATGCTGCGAATGAGAGAAGTTTCCAGGACCTCAGTGGTATACCATCGGCTTTAAGATCTGCCAAAAAACAAACGCAAGATTGGAACATCATCCATTCTGACAGATCCTAGTTTTAATTCTGATGTAAAAGATAAAAAGACCAGGGCGTCAAACAAGAAGGCAGCGAACAATACCAAAATGTTATAACCGTAACAACGATATGTGCAATGTGTATTTGTATAAAAAAAAAAAAAAAAAAAAAAAAAAAAAAAAAAAAAAAGAATTACACAAAAATTGTGAAAATTGAGAGCAGTGTCTAGTCTGTTTTTTTTTTCTGGCTTCATGTTGTGTGTATTCCAAATGGAAATGATCCTTATTTTGTTTGTCATAATTGTAACAATGATGACAGTGATTAAAAAGTAAAGTGTCCGTTTGCCCCATATGGAGTGTCCGTTTACCCCATATTGAGTGTCCGTTTGCCCCTATAGTTTGGGGCAAAGGGACATTGGTTCACCATCCATTTGTATCAATTATCCTGGGCTGAAAAAAAATTTAAATAGTAATTACACATGTATTACTTTCACATAATGTATACGCTTCTTAGTGATATAAAATCAACATCTGGAATTAGATTATTTTATTGGTTATTTTAAAAAATCTGCTTAGCGTGTCCGTTTGTCCCAACCTTACCCTGCGTTGTTGCCCGGGTATAACACTGGGAACGAAACGATTAAGGGCTAAATTTAATTCAAATATCACTAATCCGTTTCCAGTATAGTTTGTTACCAACAATTCAGTTTTGTTCGTTCCATTCAAATTTCTCCATATATTTACGTAAATTGTTACTTTGTGGTGAACCAATTTTCCAAAGTTCAGTTTTCTGCCAATTCCTTAATTTCGAGACAAATGTTTAACTGTTTTCCTTGACAATTTTTGAGAGAAGTGTAAGTAAATGGATGGATTGACAAAAATGTGAGACCTTTGTTTTTGTGAACATGTTGTCAACTAATTTTCAACCATCTGAAATTACTGTCCCCTTTACAGCATTATTATTTAAATGATAAGTTTATTTTTATACCGCTCGACCACAGTCAGAATTTTTCGCTGTGTCTCTTGCTGTTACTGTGCGATATGACTGAGACTTGATACTCGTCCCACGGCTGTTGCTAGCCCGTAACGTATGATTACGGTACTCTCGCATCGCTGCACCCACAGCACCGGCCCCCACCATTCTGTTATCCCCACCACTAGCGGAGTCGTTGGCAACATGCGGTTAGCAGATGATTCGCTTCTTTTGAGTGGGCGTGCAACTGTCGATGGCATGAGCACGTGGCATGTTAGGTACAAGCCGGCAACTATGTCCCTACTACTGCCAACTGCCACTCACAAAGCGACTTTAATCGGAGTTTAGCATGTGATTTAATTTATAACAAGAATTGGAATACAGTAGTTCCACTCAGTACAATTTCGTCCACCATGTTATTATCAGCCGCGGTGCAGTGGCCAAGCGTTCTACCGCGCCTTGCTGCAGAGCGCGCGGTGCCTCACCGTCGGAGGTTCGAGTCCTCCCTTGTCATAGGTGTCTATTTGTTCTTAGCATAAGTTAGATTAAATAAGTTGGTGTCTATTTGTTCTTAGCATAAGTTAGATTAAATAAGTTGGTAATCTAGGGGCTGCCAACCGCAGCGGTTAAGTCCATTATATTTACATACATTTGAACATTTTCTATTAGTATCATAAACATTTTCGTGTACAGGCTATGGCGCATACTTGTTGTTGAAAACTAAGTGTATCCCATTGTCTTTGGGTAATTACCAGTATAAAGCACCGAACGAGGCCGCTCGAGGTAGCAGTTTTAGATTCGTCTGCCTACTGCGTTACACCTTGTTAAATATTTGTCCTACCGTGATATTACTGAAAAAATAAAACTCCGTCCGACAAACCTCGAGATGCCCACTGGGTACTGACCGGCCGCCGTGTCACCCTCGGCCAGAGGGCGTCAACGGATGCGGTATGGAGGGGGCGAGGTCAGCGCCCCGCACCCCGGACGTTATGTCAATTTTCGTGACCGAAGCCTCTACTTCTCCATCAAGTAGCTCCTCAGTTGCAGTGGCGGACTAAGGCTGTCAGAGGCGCGGGGGGAGGGCGGCGAAACAAATTTAGCCCCCCCCCCCACTCCACTTGGAAGTACATGTATACAGGCCATGCCACACAGCTCCCGCTACCCGTGGAGCCGCCTCCTGCGTGTAGTGGAATTAGGAACTATTCAGCGGAACGCGGAACCCCACCACCCGATGGCGCAAGTCGAAGAATCTGCACTCCAAATGGTCACAGAATCGTCTGAGCCTCTGATTCAGAGTGTCCACACGGCTCTGTACCAGAGGCTCACAGTCGGTCCTGTCTACTATGCTGCAGATAGTGAGCTCTGCCTTCACTTGCAAGCAAGCCTGTCAGACTTCACCACTTCAGATAGCCGCTCAAAATCGGAGAGAATCTCTTCCGATCCAAAGCAATACACATCATTGGTACCTACGTGAGCCACCACCTGCAGTTGGCTGCACCCTGAATTCTTCAAGTCATCCGGGAGAACCCGTTCCACATCTGGAATGACTCCACCCGGTATGCACACGGAGTGCACGTTGGCCTTCTTCCCCTCCTTGGCAGCCACCTCCCTAGGAGCTCCACTACCTGCCTAACGTTGGAGCTCCCAACTACAAGCACACCCACACTCTGTGAAAGCCCGGATCTTGCTGGCTGCGTGTTGACCTCAAGATGATCTACACCATCCGGCTCAGGAGCGTTGTCCTGAACAGATAGCGCCTCGAATCTGTTGGCAAGACGAACAAGGGAGGCCTCACGATCGATCCCCCGAAGTTTCTTTCTCTCTCTATCACGCGCTTGAGCGACCTCCCACTGAACCACGGGTGTGGTGTCTCCCTCATTGTGAGCAGAAACAAGGTTTATGGCTGCCGCATGCCGACCGGTGGACACGCCGGACATCCGTTCGGTTCCCACGACCGGTCAACAACAACGGCGTCCTTCGCCCGCAGCTTCGAGCTGTACAACCGAGGTTAACACAGCCTGAAGCTGCGAGCGAAGTGTCACTAGCTCAGACTGCATCAGTACACAGCAATCATAGTCCCTATTCACGACTAGAATTCCAATAAAAAATAACAACTAGAAAGACGCGATGTAGACTCGAGAGAGTGTAACTAAGGTAAACGAAGATGACTAGAGCTGGGATTAATTCAACGAAAACAAAACAGACGACTGTTGGGATTCACACGGCGAAAGAATACACTAACCAGCTACTTCGCGAGAATCTGACTCTTATATACACGATAGATTTTATAAACAGAAAGAAGAACCTTAGAGAACAGTCAATTTGTGTTGCTTTTGGTAAGAAGGTTACACTTAAAAGTAGCGGCGTGCTCTGTACTGCGCTCAAAGAAATACTACACTGCTGCTTAAACACGAATTTGAATCTAATATGGACGAGAGTACAGGATACATTTACAGTCTGAGGAGGATATGTGCAGCAATGTCGCGCGATGCAGCAGTTTTTCGCGTTTCTCATTTTTTATGAAGTCATATCTCATGAACTATGTGTTGTACTTGTTCCTTACACTTACGGTGACTGTCCTCATAAATTGTACCTAACGTGTGCAAAATTTCATAAAGATTGGAATAGAATTGTTGATTTGTATGCAAGACGTACACAAAAAAACACGATCACACTGCTTTATATATAAAGATTTAATATACCCGTGTGTTTGTATGTTTGTGTGTTTCAATTGCATACAAAACTACAGTTTTGTTCCAATTTTGATGAAAGGTAGCTGTGTGTGTAGGGATCACATACCACACACACAGTGCAGGAGACATGACGTCATAAACAACTGAGTGCGCGAGAAATTGCTGTATCATATGACCTTGTGGCACGTCTCCTCCAAAACCGCTGGACCTATTTTAACTCATATTGCTGCACATATTCTTTACCGTGCGGTAACAATTGTTGTTGGCTTAAAAACCTACTACTGCAAATACTACAGAAGATATGACGTCATAAAAATGAGATGCATGATAAACCACCCAGTCACGAAATAGGTTTTTTTTAATATGCTTACAAATCCAAAATTTTACTCCGATCATTATATATTTTTTTAAAACAAGAACGTTGCTGTCTACATAAATCTTAAACATAGCATGGCGGTGGGTATTTTACCTACGAATTTTTAGAAAAATTAGAATTTTATTCCTGCCTGGATGAAATTTTGCACACTTAACCCTACAGACGCTAGGAGGATACTGGTCTACATTAAATTTCGTTTGGTGCATTAGGGAAGGTATGGTAAGGTGGTACAATTTTGATCATTTCGGACAAATGTTATTGTAACTGGAAATATATTGGGAAAAGAAATAATTTTAACTATGACACTTGTTCTTGATTATTTATGATTATTTAACACAAATATTAGACAATTAGAAATGTTGGTATAAACACAAAAAAAGATTACAGAATTGAGAAAAATCCTTCAAAGATGTACCACACTAGGTACAATTGTGCTCACTTCTTGGTAAAATTTTGATTACTGGCATCTTCCACATAAAAAGCACTTTTCCCTTCAGGCACCAACGCATACGTCGTGGTACCAAACACTGAATTTTTGACAGCGAATCCAGTCACCCTTAACTAGAAAATTTACAAGACCACGTTAGACTAAGAAGCTTCACTTGCCTCTTAACAGGAAAAAATTTATGTCTTCCTAGCACAAAATGGTGTAATCTTAGAACAGACAGGAGGAGCTCTACAATCCTGCTACACTACAACGCCACATAACGTGACACTACGAGACTGACAAATGGCGCGAAAACTTAAGTTGATCGGAATTGTACCTATATCGAATTTGTACCACCTTACCCTACTTTAATTACGGAATTGACAAAATATAGGGTTTCATTCTGATCTTGATAAAAATTTATACTTGATCAGCAAAACAAAGGAAAATCACTGTCTACTTAGGGTTTTATATGATGGATGTCAGAGTGTACCTTGCAACAGACTTTGACACCGTTGTACCATCAATTTACAGTGAAAGTTAACTGATGAAGGTAGGATTTAATAGGCAGGAGTTTTATAATCCGTAAGCCACCGCACAGTGCATTTTTAGAAGAGTACCTTGTGGTATTCTTGACACTTTTTAACTGACCACCATGAAAGTTTACAGATGTATTTGATTTTCCATAGATAGAGAAGGAGATGAGCTGAAGAGGGGGAGCTAAATACAGAGAGAACGAGGATATATAAAGGGGAAGGAGAGAGACGGGCCGGTAGAATGAAAAGGAAGTTGAAGAGAGAGAAAGTGGAGAGTATGAAATGAGTAGAGAGAGAGAGAGAGAGAGAGACAGACAGAAAGGAGGTGGAGGGGAGGAGTGGTGTACTACATCTACATATATATTCCGCAATCCACCCAAAGGTGCGTGGTGGAGGGTACTCACTACCACTACTAGTTATTTGCTTTCCTATTTCACTCCAGTATAGAACGAGGGAAATACGAAGCTTGTATGCATCGGTACGAGCCCTGATCTCTGTGATTTCATCTTTTTGTCTTTACGCGAAATGTAGATTGGCGTCTAACCGTTCTGCAGTCCGCCTCAAATTCCGGTCCTCTAACTTTCCTCAACAGTTTTTCTCGAAAAGAACGTCACCTCCCCTCCAGCGACTCCCAGTTGAGTTCCCGAACCATATCGGTAACAATCGCCCCTTGATCTAATCTACCAGTTACAAACCTCGTCACCCGCCTCTGAACTGCCTCTTTGTCCTCCTTTAAACTGATCTGGAGGGGATCCCAATACTCATAAAGGGGTCGTAAAAGCGTTTTATACGCTTCCTCCTTTACAGACGAATCACACCTTCCCAAACATCTCCCTCGAAACAGAAGTCGACCATTCGCCTTCCCCACGACTGTCCTTATATGTTCGTTCCATTTGATATCGCTGTCCAGCTGGACATTTGAGATATTTAATTGATTCTGTCAAGCAGCACACTACTAATGCTGTATTCGAACATCACGGGATTGTTTCTCCTACTCACCTGCATTCCGTTACTTCTCTATATTTATCAATACTTGTCATTCCTCACATCGCCTACAAAATTGGTCCAAGTCATCCTGCACCCTACTACAGTCATTCAATGACAACAGCCTCTTGTATAGCACAGCATCATCAGCAAACAGCCGTCGCAGATTGCAACTCACTCTGTCTGTCACATCATTTATAATGTTGAAACATAATACCGCTCCTAGCACAACTTCCTGGGCACCCTTGACGATACTCTAGTGTCTGGTGAAGACTCGCGTCGAGGACAACGGACTGAGTTTTATTACGTAAGTAGTCCTCGAGCCACTCCCATATTTGGGTACCTATTCCATGAGCTTGTACCTTCATTATCAGTCTGTAGTGCAATATCGTGTCAAACGCCTTTTGAAAATCGAGAATTATGCGAGTGTGGGATAAATAAATATGTAGGCACCGACGGGTTTTCAGCTAGATAAATATAGAGTGTACGTGCTTGCTGTTTCTGTTGTATACAAATTTACATTTTCGTTTCAATCTTGATGGACTTTACCTTCAAAACAGTATTTAATAAGGTACATGGCTGACGGTCCCTTTGACACCTTTTCACCGATCATAATGAAAGTTAACATAATTTTTCATAGGGGTAGGAGGCGATGGATTGAGAAGACAAAGCAGGAGATTGAAAGACGGAGGAGGGGAGATGGGCTGCGATAGTGGGATTGAAATTCCAGATTCTGATAAATAAATATCCGGACTTTGCCGAGGTTTTGTGTTGTATCCCCTTCTCTTCCATAAATCACAAGCAATATACTGCACGACAGAATGAGAAGAAAATAAATCTCTAATGAAACCAAAAAAAAAAATTAATTAATTAATAAATAAATAAAAATAAAAAGATTGGTATTTGAGGTGCTTTGCTGTATTTATGCAATTAATAAATGACATTATTTTAGGTATGTAATCTGATAATAATGATAGGACACATAAAACTGTAATATATGCAGTAAAACGTCCAATAGTAAAAATGAAAAAAAAAAACATGGTGAAAAAGGAAAAATAGACGACAAATATAATAAAAATATATTAAGACTCACCTGATAGCAGAAACAAAAATTGAGCATGCTATTAATGACAAAATAGAAAATAATGACGATATATTTTTAAAAGCACACAATGGTAATACAGTTGTAAAAATGAACAAAGATGAAATATCAATAAAACACTAGCATTTTGTGATACCAATAGCATAAAATGCATCAACAAATACCCAACAGACAGATTCGAAGAATTTATTGAAAGAGAAATAAAGACATATTACTTCTGAATAACGATCATGTATAGTTAATTATAAAATTCCTATTAGTTCCCAAATTACGAGCAAGACTCAAACTACATCCATAGTCAAATATATGAGCAGCCCAGCCCAAGTAAATAACTAAACTATGTTCCTACTAAAAGCAAACAATATAATGTACAAAAATCAACAGATCTTACACATTAAATAAAATATACAAAAATCCGAGGAAATTGTAAATTAATTTCATTAGACGGGACCAATGTATACACTTATGTCCTATCTAAACCATCGAAATAATCTAACAAAATATTTTTAAAAATGACCGAATGAGCAGAGTAGGAATAGATGAATTTATTTCACTAGTTAAGCTTAACTAGTCGTACAATTCCTTATTTTTCAAAATATGTTCAAATGTTTGTGAACCTATTGGGTCAAACAGCTGACGTCATCGGTCTCTGGACGCACGTACTATTTAAATTAACTCACGGTAAGAGCAACACAGTCACAGACCCACCCAAGCCCGAGGGAGGACTTGAATCTCCGGCGGGGACCGGGCACGAAATCCGTGGCAAGGTGCCTTAGATCATAGAGCCACTCGCATGAGGAATTTTCTTTTTAACCCCCAACGCTACAGAGAAAACGTAAGCCGTGCAATGTGAAACTGTCTAGCAAATAGATTTCTTGCTAAAATTGAAAATGACTTCTTTAATAAATACAGAGAACTGAATAACAAACTGCGTTACTACTGAAGATGTTGAAGAAACTTTAATCGTAATCAGTGGAAGTAAAGAATAAATAAACACTTTCGTTCAGAATTCAAACAAATATAACCAAACATCACATTCACAATAGCACTGAGAAAAAGAAAAAAGAAAAAAAAATTCTAGACCCAGGCATTAGAAATAAAACTCTAGTCCATGCCTTTAATATTTTCAGAAAACCTATAACTACATACACTGTGACCCACAACAATTCTTGTCATCACAGAAGTCTCAGTGAAACCTATTTTCGATCCTGTATTAACACAATATACAAATATGCCCCAGTTCAAAGTAGTATTACAAAAGAAGTTTCCACGACACAACTACAGCTCAGACGAATAGATATAACCCCACATTTGTAGACATAGTTCTTTCCATAAATAAAAAGAATAAACAAATAAACAAAAATTAAACTCAAACCAATTAAATATAAAAATAAGACTAAATATAATATCTTTCAATAATGGGGGCGTATACGATAAAAATTCAGTAAGCCCCAAAAAATAAAATCTAAAATTTGGACTGAGAGCCAAGAAAAAAAGGAATTTTGCGTATCCACAATCTATAAATTAACATGTAAGGACTGTAAAAATACATACATTAAGCAAACAGGTAGAAGTTTTTTTAGTTAGATTCGGAGAACAATCCCTCAGAATTCAGTACAGATTTAAAAGACCAAAATCAGGAAGCAACAGACATAACACAATCTATGGCAGTTCTGCACATTTCTAATACAGGTAAATAACTTTATATTCTGGAGGAATTTCAAATGAAAAAAAAATCTAAACAATATGCGTAATGAACAATATGAATGACTTAAAAAGTAAACATTTTACGAATATCCCCATCGTTGGGTGAACTTTTCATGAATATAACGGAAATTTCAAATAATACTTATCCATTTTATATTGGTATCCTCTATATTTAGTCTAATTTTGTAATAGGTGAGAGGACAACATAGAGATAGCACAATTAACGAAACTAAAGAAGAAATTTACAGAAAGCAATATCTATGAGATTTTCGGTACCATTAGCAATAGAAGATCGCAGATATTGAAAACCTCTTGGTTTGGCTCATAAACACTAATATAAAAAAGTTTTAGGACACAAGGTTTAGTAGAACATCTATGAACCTTTTAAGAAAGCATTGAAATAAAGTTTCTGTAAGCACAAAGCTGTATAAAACAAAACATACGTATTTACCTACTCCCATAATGTATATATTGTAACATACACTCTGTTGACAACATGCTTGAAATCAGTCTGGTAATTTGAAACGTAGAAAACCAAGTGGTCTTGTCATTACAAACCTGTAATAATGTCATTTCAAATGTTCAAATGTTTGTATAGCTTGAGACTTAACTGCGGGGTCATCAGTCCCTAAACTTACAAACTACATATGAACTAACTAAGACTAAGGACGGCACAAATATCCATGCCCGAGGGGGGATTCGAAACCCCGACCGTAGTGGCCGAGAAGACCGTGACTGGAGCGCCTCAGTCCCCTCGGCCACCGCGGCCGGCTAATGTCATTTATTAAAAACCGTAGGTCTGCAAGTTATTATCATTACAGTTTAACATTATTTTGCAATGGTTTTACACTCATTGCTCTTAAGTATTCATAAAAGTTTTACATTAATTGTATACACATTTTCTTACTGATACGAAACCAGGGTTTCTGCGCTCTCAAGTGCGTAATTCGCCGACTAAGAGGTCTTGCGCGCTGGCTACAACTTGTGTTGCACATTATGCTGGTGACCTGTGTCTGTCGGCAAGTTGTGGTGTCGTAGGGGGCCAGCAGACGCCAACACTTCTGAGATGTCACGATGTCTGGTTAGTAGACCAGTAATTCATGTTAGAGGGGGGCGGTACTGGAGTCCATTACCTTCCCAAAACTAAACAGCTGATGTACGACTAGTACAATGTGGAATAAGGGTTCAGTTCCACAGTCTCTAACTACATTTATACATATTAACATAATATTTGGAACAGTATCGTGTTGTGCCTTGTGGACTCAAGTAAAGAACCAAAAATCTGTCACCACCGCGTCTGCAGAATGAGAAAGACTACTGAAGATCTGGTCTGCAGGGAAAACATGTGGTTCGAGTTAAATGTGGGTAAGTGACGAAGTGACAACATTGCCATCGTGTGGTACGTCGTCAATTGCCATGGGTAGAACTATAGTGAAAGCAGGTACGAATGCTACCTTACTAGCCCACCTTAAAGCTCACTTCAAAATGTGATATCTGGCGACGCCATCTTACTTTTTAAATCGTCACGTAGCCCTAGCGACGCATTGTTTTTAAGAAATTAATATATCTGTGACACAATGAGAGATAATTACGGGGTTTCGAAAGACTTATTCTTCAATTTTGTTCTAAACTCCTGTAAAGTTGGCACCCCTTTTTCTAAAAATGTACATACTTTTTCAGAGTTCTGGACAGATACGCAATAGTTGTGGTATTATCTGCACAAAATTTAAATAGTTCTGCAAAATCTCTTGAAAAAAAATTGCAACAAATTTAGTTTTTTTCAAAATAATTAGTTGAGTATTAGCGCAAACATAGTTCTGACCTAAGAAATAAATGTATATTTCTCGAATAAGGGGTCCCAATTCACAGCATTTCAGCTATTCAGAACTGTGATCGTAATTTTTATTTCTGGCTGTTGTTAGATTAGATTAGATTAGATTAGATTAATACTTGTTCCATAGATCATGAATACGACACTTCGTAATGATGTGGAACGTGTCAGTTAAATGAAGTGTGTCTATACATAATATTACATGACACTCAATATTTGCATTTTTTTTATATTTTTTTTTTATTTTATTTTTTTTTTTTTTAAGTTTTTCCTAAAGTACTAACTTTTATCTAGAAATTCATCTAATGTGTAGAAGGAATTGCCATTCAGAAATTCTCTTAATTCATTTTTAAATGCTAGTTGGCTATCTGTCAGAATTTTGATACTACTAGGTAAGTGACCAAAGACTTTTGTGGCAGAAAATTTAACCCCTTTTTGTGACAGAGCTAAATTTAACCTTGAATAGTGTATGTCACCCTTTCTCCTAGTGTTGTAGCTATGCACACTGCTGTTACATTTGAATTCAGTTGGATTGTTAATAACAAATTTCATAAGTGAATATATATATTGTGAAGCTACTGTGAAGATTCTTAGATCCTTAAACAAATGTCTGCAGGATGATCTTGGGTGGGCTCCAGCAATTATTCTGATGACCCGCTTTTGGGCAATGAATACTTTCTTACTAGATGATGAATTGCCCCAGAATATGATGCCATAAGAAAGCAGAGAATGAAAATAGGCATAGTATGCTAGTTTACTGAGTTGTATATCACCAAAGTTTGCAATCACCCTAATAGCATAAGTAGCTGAGCTCAAACGTTCAAAACTACGTACATTTTGTACAACGAATTCTAGAACTATAGAATATCTGCACTGAATCTCGAAAACAATGAATATATCTGGGGTCTTCACAGTAGTGTGAAAATGAATTTCCATTATTGCAATTATCTCATCAAATAAAACCTGCACACAAAAATGTCATTAGAATTTCCTGTAGAACTCTCTGGGAGATATTTAGAGCTATGATCAGAACTATGTCTGCACGAATTGTTAAATTATTATTTTTAAAAACCTACAATTTGTTGTAAATTTTTCTAGTTCTTCCAGGAAATTTTGCAGATCTGTGTAAATTTAGTGCAAAGAACTCTAGAACCATAGAATATGTACCCACAACTCCGAAATACATGTATATTTCTGGAAAAAAGGGTGCCAACTTCACAGCTCTCTCACAATTCAGATGTGCGATAATATTTCTTAATTCACGAAATTCTGCAGAACTATTCAAATTTTGTACAGAGGCTCTAGAACTGAATAATAATGTATATTCCACCTAAATGGGTGCCAACTTCACACGACTCTAGTGCCAATTTGTATTGTTTATGCAATTATCTCATGAACTGTTACCTGGACAAAAGAAACATCATTAAGATTTTCTGTAGAACTCTTTGAAATCTATTTCCAACTGTGATCAGAACAATGTCTGCGCTAATAGGCTAATAGTTATCTAGAAAAAAACTAAAATTTTTTGCACTTTTTTCTAATTTTTTAGCAAAAGTTTGAAGAACTATTTAAATTTTGTACCGAGAACTCCAGAACTATTTCGCATCTGTCTAGAACTCTGAAAAAATGTACATTTTAAGAAAAATGTGTGCCAACTTCACAGGACTAGACTCAAAAGCAGAGTGCGGAGCTACGAAGTGACTACACCTCCCTGGTAAGTAGGCAACCCAACAAGCGGCGGAGCTTCTCAGTTGCCTTCTCAACAGGCGTAAACCGTAACCCAATAGACGTAAAATGCAGCGAATCCAAATTAGAAGCTGTTACATTGTAGGCGTGACATATATGAATTCAACAGTTGTGTGACAGCTACAGAACCTATATGTTTCTTTGTCTACACTCTCAACAGAGGTCGTACACTTGGTTTCTTTTCGATTTATCAAGGTAATTTTAAAGCTTGTGCTCGTAGTCACTGTAAACAGCCATTTAAGCCACAGTGAGATATTGGGAAATTTGATATTACGATTTTTAGGTTCAGGGAGCAGAGCTTTCAGTCTTGTTGTTGTTGTTGCCGTTGTCCGAAGCAAGGTGTGACGTAATCTTGATTTTGGTCTGATCTCTCTGAGCCTCTTCATTTCCAAACCACTTATGCAACATACATACATTTCAATCTTTTTAGTGTATTAATGCGTTGATGCCTCTCAGCAACTCTTATATCCCCTTTTCCTACACCACGCAGCCACGCAGCCACCACACAGACTTACAGCCACACACACACACATACACACACACACACACACACACACACACACACACACACACATCGCCCTCTAATTCTAAGTCAGAAATTGCTTAATGATGCGTCCTATCAACGGAACCCTTCTCTTAATCAAGTTCTACCATAAATTTCCTTACCCACCGGTTCTGTTTATTATTTGCTGATTAATTACGCGACCTATCCATTTATCTTCTGCATCAAATCTTGTGTTCTCTCCTTTTCTGGTTTGTCTATTGTGGCCAGTGTAAGATTTCGTAGGCCAGAAAACTGTGAGAAGCTCTGTTTCTACTTTTTCTAGTATAAGAATTTAGAACCCCCGAACAGCTAGCGACGACGGGGGCCGCCCATTTGAAACGGACTGCAGTAGGATTCTACTGCCGCCAACCTACATTTCGCGTAAAGACCATCACGATAAGGTTAGAGAGATTAGGCTCGCACTGAAGCATACAAGTATTCGTTTTCGCCCCCCGGTTCTGTATGGGAGTAGAAGAGAAGAGCAAGTTACTAGCAGTGGTACTGAGAACCCTCAGCCTTGCACCTTTGGGTGGATTGCGGAGAATGTAAGTAGATGGAGATGTAGATTGAAACATTCTACACATACCTTGCCCTGGTCAGCGTTCCCTCCTCGCACCAAAGGTGAATGAAACCTTTAGGTTATCGTACCCCAGAACATAATGTCTGGTGTGGATCCAGGGTGTGTTGATCAAACGCACTGTGCGAGACAGTGCTCCTCAGATCTACTTCAGACGTAAAAACCATCACCTCTGATGTTAAGGCACAATCCGCTTCATCCCTGAAGACAGTTTTCGTAGAACATACCGATCCTTTACTGGATGACGGGTCTTCGTGTCAGTGGTCCCACTGCGAGTAACCGATGCTAAGGGTTTGTGTTGTTCCTGCTGGGCTCACAAACGCTGTTACCTGTGTTTTGATATCTGTCAGGTACGCCACTGCTAGCCTTACAACCTCTGTGCTGCAGAGTCTAACCAGCATCGTTGAATAACTGATGTAGCTCTTCCAAAGTGTGTGGCAATTCTCCGAGAGGACAATCTCGCTCCGCGAAAGGTTACCATTTGATATAAAAGCGATCCGTGTGTCTGAGAAAAGCTATTAAAGGATACACTCGTACATGGTGCTTTGGTAGCTAGGTCACTACGCTGTCAGCGGACGTTGTTGAGATCATTACCAGTACATTCACTGTCCCCAATGTGGCACCTGTCGTCATCGTATCAAAATCGGCGCTGTCCTCCAAGGCGTAGAAAGTATTTTTCGATAGTGTGTATGAAAAATATTATTCACTTAGTAAGAGTGCAGGTGTTCTTTTGTTGATACCAAACATATATAAGAGAAACGCTAACCACATGACGCTTTAGTTGTCATATTCATTATCATGAGAAGCATTCTGCGTTAGATTGATTGTTTTAAAGGGACATCAAACTTAAATTTAAATCTGGCCACAGAACTTTATAGAAGACTCGTTTTACTGCGACGTGTTGGCGACAGTACATTGAACTGTTATCGTTGCTGAAGTGTGAGAGTTGGGATTGGATACAAGGCCCATTTATTATGTGAAGAAAACTATTCTGGTATGCGTATAAAATTTCACAGTTAACTGAACCTAGAGAAACAGTCTAATTGAATAAATTATTTATTGTTAACTGTCAGAGACCAAGCTGAATCAGAGAACATTATGCGTCTTACGGCATCCAGATAATTAGTTGGAAAATGCTATTCCCTAACACACTAAATTCAAAAGGACAACCTCAAAACGTCTTTAGAAAGTATGTGTGAAATTTAAAAATTTCCTGACTACTCAAGTATATAAAGAGATTTCGGGATTGCAGCCGGTCGTCGTAAACTTCATCGCACGATATTACGTCTGGACACCTACCAGTCATCTTCAGGTGAGCCTAGAGGACTGACGAAGACGTTCTCCGCTCCACCTTATATAGCGCGTCCTCATCCGAATATGGCTGGCAGTGACCAGTCTAAATATCGTGCAATGAAGTTTACAACGACCAGCTGCAATCCCGAAATCTCTTTGAACAAAAAGTATGTGTCTGAGCAAAGAAAATTCTGTTATCAGTTTTAGCGCCATAATTAAATACAACCTTCATTACAATAATGTATGTGTATCTTATCTACTATGGCCAACATCGTCAATAATAAGCTTCACACATTCAGTCATCAATCGTCTCCTACCAACCCCGCCTCCACTTTCATTACGATTTCGTGCTCATTAAATCTATTCCTGAGCTCTCGTTCGCGGACGCAGGTTTCCTTATCTGTCCAACAATTTTGCATTGTCTTAACTGCATTTAATTCCCTTTCTTACTTCATAATGCAACATTTCTTACCTTAAATATCCACTTCAGTTCCAACTATGGACTAAACAGTTTCTTTTTCGTAATCTCTTATTAGGTGATTCATTATCATGTAATACAGTGGTAAAGTTTCGAAAGCATTTAATACAATTCTTTCCAAATATGTAAATCCATTACATTGTCTTTGTTCTAGGAAGACTGCATTACTCATCAAGAACATGTTAGATTTTTTCTTACTCCCAATGTTTCGTATAACTTGCAATGTAGCTTCAATCATATCATTTCTCAACGACATTGTGAAATTTAACTGAAACAAGTTTTGGCACCACAGAAATGTCTCTTGATAGCTTCCCTGTCACTAATTTCTGATAGATCCGAAATAATTTAAACAATTGCTACAGTAGTTATTATTCCTTACGTTTTACTGGGAGAAAGATTATTCCACAATTTTTCGACGGTGCACATGATACATCATTATTCTCTCTTCCTACATTTTGTCTGATATCTTAGTGTAACGAATCATATTGGCAATATCCCATGTAACATTTCACTTGTTAACTATTGACCCATGCACTAAGATAATGTTTAAGATCAACGTGATATGCAAAATCAGAAACTTAATTAATTTCGCTTATGACCTTTTTTGAAAAATAACTTTGTAAGTACACTGCAACATGGCTTGAGCAAGCTCTCTATTCCTCTCCGATTTCGTCTTCCATAGCGGACAGACGCCTCTTGGATGCATTGTCATGTTTATTCGTGAGTAATAACCTATTGCACTTTAATGGTATTCTCAGCTGTCGTTTCAAAACTTCCTTTCTTTATAACATTCAATTAATTGAGCAATTTTCCTTTACAGAATGTAAAAAAAAAAACATTGATGAACTTTAGATCCATACAATGCAATAATGGGTCCGAAATTAGGACAAACGCCAAATCATTGTTTGCTTACGAAAGAAAATACCTACTTTAAACTCTGTGTGCGATGCATTCTCATTGTTGATGACGTCATATCTCCTACCTGCTGAACTATGCGTCATAGGTGGTTTTTGCACTCACAGCGAATATCGCCCGACGGTAAAGAATACGTGTATCAAGTATGGTGGAAATAGGTCTGACAGTTTAAGAGGAGATCACAAATATGTTTTTAAGAAAGTATATAGGTTGACAGCTCGCTGCCCGTGTAAGGAAGAGGTACCAGTTCGGCTCTCGGCCTGTTACACAGCTATACCTTGTGACAAATGTTCGTAATGGCTTTGTTATTGACGTTGTATCTCTGAAAATATATGTCTTACTATGATATTATGCTGAAGTTAGATTCAGTGGTATATGTCAACGTTCTCAGAAAAATTTGTCAAGAGTAGAGATTTTGGTAAAGACAATAAATCGATGGGGTAGTTTATCATGAACCAAATACTTTATGACCTCATATATCACGAAGTGTGTGTCGTACTATGATATAATTTAGGAAGTACATTCAGTCATAAAATTATGTGTATGTACTAACCGTAGAAGACTTTCGAATTCAATTACCAGTGTAGAAGTAAGAAACTGTAACGTGTTACTAATGCCCTAATTTTACTGCATGAACAACAGAAAAGTAGTAAGCAATAAACCTTTATTCCTTTCATCGTTTTATTGAGTTTTCAGCGAGAAAAATTGTAAAGGTATTAAACTAGGGGAAAAGTTTTCGTTATTCATGCGAATTATGATGTGCCACTGTTTCGATACTTCCCAATTTATGGCTTCGTATCTCATGAACTAAGTATCGAAGGTAGATTGTAGCCCACAGAAATTCTATCTTGGTGATAACAAATTTATGTCAGTCAATTAGTTTAACACATGAAGAGCACACACACACACACACACACACATAAATACATACATACTTATACAATGTAGACATAAAGTTCGGGAACACTCGATTATTTATTGCACAAGAACCAAAAATTGTACATATCATACATATGGCATTTTGAACAAACCCCCTCAAAGTTTTTTATTTAATTTTTTTTTCATGTGTACCGCCACAATTTGGTAATTTGCCGATAGTCAGCGCTAGTCGCAAGCATTGCGAGTTCAGGGGGTATTCCGTCCATGTAGCGGCTTCTGTCTACAGAAAATACTCATTGCACAGTGGCGTACCGGTAAACAGATTTCAAAATGACATTTTAACGATATCTGTTCTATGTTGGTTCAAGAAAACTGTTAGTGAAAAATTAGCATTTTCTTTTACTGGATCAAAAATGAAACGCAAACGTCTCGGCAAAACGTTCCCAGCGCCTGTTTTTAACACGCCTTCCATTCAGCTAAGTTAAGAAAGTTGCCTCCCTTGCAGGCGTAACCGCAGTGAGTGTAAATATACTCGAGGTGTTCGTAAGGCATTATGAAATGTGGATCACACACTTCAGATAATAATGTACGCGGAAGGTGCACACAAAGCTTTCATGGCTCTCTTATTCCTTTCCTTTGAGTTAATTTATTGGAATTTGAAGTGACATAGTATTATATCCACCCTCAGGCCCGTTCATACAATTTCCAGTAAACTGTTTACGGGAAGTTGTACCCGAACTGTACCGACAGTTTAATTTTACAATGTCCAGTTAAGAGGCATCTGGCCGTAAACTAGTCGTTAACCGACAGGCTTGACGGGAGCGTATTTTAAGGGTAAAGTGACAAATGGCAAAAAGGAAATACATTCAGTTTTGTGACAATGACTCTGAATAAAGTGATGATGGTCAATTTAGGATACACAAAAGGAGACCTAAAGTAATGATAAGAACAAACTATCTTGAAACGATGGAATATCAAGAATTTTTCAAACGATTATGTCTCACAAATTCAACAGTTTATCTACTCCATGTTCTTATATGTGATAAAATTGTACATAAAACACAAAGGAATATTCTTATTCTTTAATAATTGTTCTTTATGGCTCATCTAAATTATTCCTTAAACTATTAAAGAATACTCGATAAAACTAAAGAAAATGTATTGCATTTCCATTTCAGTGTTCATGCTGTCTCTCCTATGAATCAACTACTTCCCACCTTCAGATTTTACGCTCTAGGAACCACACTAATTGCACTGGTGATTTTATAGGTGTTAGCGCAGCTACTTCTTCTCAAAATTGTGATCACACATATTGCTACAACAGAATAGAGTGTTTGATATTTGTGCTTGTACATATATTTTATTAAATGCAGCAATAACTTGTTACAAAATAAAAAGAAAATATTATTCATTTATACTATCTTTGTCGTTTTTCATATTTATTTTCATATTCTATAATTCCTTTTTCTTTTAATGTTGTAGTAGCCACACCCATGACTTTCTCTTTCCCACTCATATCTTTCCCTTTCCAACCCATGTTTGTCTTAAGTGCGCTTTTCTTCCTTTGTATAGAACATTTCTGGTGTGTGAAGCGTCCTTATTAGAATTTTCAATTTTCCTATTTTTTGGGCCTACTCTCAATCGTCAGTTCAGAACGTGTAACAGATTAGCGGTGTGCAGGTAATCAGGACGACCACATGTGTTCTCCATTCTCCTCCTGTCATTTCAATGATGATGGTTTCGGTTAGAGACTCGTTACTGACCTCAGTGAGGCTGGACGTTTTTGTAGCCGTTTCTTTCTCAGTATCTGAAAGCAAACTTAGCTACCACATATCGAAATTTTGAGGATAAAAACAATATTTTCTCTATAAAAGGTGAAATACTACATTTTCATGTATTTTACCGAAAAATGGTATTTGAAACTGCTTTTATAATCAGTTCATCACAACGAAAGTCGCAACAAATCATGCCACTATTACTGGATTAAATTTTTCTCCCTTTCCGGCTGCGTTGCCTCTTATGTTGGCAATATCAATAATACAGGTGTTAAGCTTTGCCTTGTCTGGCTCTTGTATTTACCCTTATCCGCTCAGTGAAAGTGATTGCCCTCGTAAAACGAAAATTTCATGACATAACATGTGCGTCGTTACGAGATTGGCTAATGAAAACGTCACATTATTGACGATATTCGGCATCTATTCCCAACATTAGCAGATGAGGCCGCCGGGCAGAGAAGTGAAATTTAACCTTTGGCCACGTTCTGAGAGTGAGTTACTGCTACCGGCACAAGACTTAAAATAGAACAGTGGCAAAGAGAGATAAAACTACATCCGATACGAAATTACCTACAGGAATATGATGTTTTCCATAAGTAAAAAACAGACATATGAGAACAACAATATGAAATGACTAACTACTGTAAGTAAAATTGCGACAATAAACTAATCTACGGCATCTCCATCAGGTTATCCAGTCAAGAAGCGGTAGTACTGATTAAGCTCAGTAACGTTTATGTATTCTTGTCATGCTTTGTAGCTGATCCACTACCCTCTCCTGTTAAGAAAACTTCTTTCTTTTGGTCACACTCAGAGCTACACACAGGTCACCCACTACGTCATATTTTGCGTTCCTGCTTCCATGCTACAGAACCGGTTTTCTTATTTTCAATGATATGAAGATTCCATCTATTATTTTAAGTAGAATCTCTTCTTAGCCTGTCGTTCTGTTTACTATTCGCCATCGTTCAAACGGCGTACGACATGAAATCCTTACAAAAAAAAAAAAAAAAAAAAAAAAAAAAAAAAAAAAAAAAAAAAAAAAAAAAAAAAAAAAAAAAAAAACTTTCACAAAACATTGAAAATGATCGATAAACGATATTACGTTGCCACAGACATGTTTAATGAAAGGTTCAAATGCTGTACTGATATGTTAACTACCAGTAAAACATAACTGTTAGATCGTAAAAACCGAAGCAAATTTACTAGAAGTTTACTCTGACTTTACCGGACAGTGTAAAAAACGGCGTAAAATAGTACAAGCCACTACTAACATTTGTAACAAGTTAAAGCTGTGTAGAGAGCCAGGAGCAGAACTTCCACCTCTTCCTTACACGGGAAGCGAGCTGGCAATCTATATACAGGGCGTCCAGAAAAGGACACCCTGATTTTAAGATTAAATATCTCAAAATCAAAGATCGATAGAGGAATGCAGTAAACGGTATGTTTATTGTGAAAGCTGTAAGTAGTTTATACAGCAGTTTGAAATAATAATTACAAAAGCTGCTAACAGATGGCGCTGTACGCTGTACAGCTCATATCAGCGTACATAAGTGAAATAATCGTATGAAAACACTCTTTGCAAACAATCACACACAATGTTTTCAAAATGTTCTCCATTGGCACTACAGAGGTAGCGCAAACGAAGAATGAAATTCGCCATCACATTTCGTAGTGTCTCAACCGAAATGGATTCACATGCCACAGATATCGCCGATTCTAGTTCGTCCAGCCTGGCGGGATGCTTCGGGTAGACCATGTCTTTCACTGTGCCCCTCAAAAGATAGTCACAGGGAGTCAAATCCGGCGAATATGGAGGCCAATCCATGCCTGCACCAATAAATTTGGGATATTCCAAAGCAATGACTCGATTCCCGAAGTATTCCTCAAGAAAGCGAAACACTTGTTCGGTCCGATGTGGTCGGGCTCCATCTGGCATGAACCATTCAGTATCTGGTCGATCCTCTAACGCTTGCTGTGTGGCGACAAATTGTTCCAAAATTGCAACGTAACGTGCACCAATGACCGTTTCTCGAATGAAAAAAGGGCCAATAATACCTCTGCTGCATACTGCAGCCCACGCAGTAACTTTAGGAGAATACAGGGGTTTCGCTTCACACCAATATTGCTTTTTGGAACCCCAAAATCGCCAATTCTGTTTATTCACGTATCCATTCAGGTGGAAGTGTGCTTCATCTGTAAACCAGATGCAGCCAGCATCAAATATTTCACTGTCAATCATTGTGAGCATCTGATTAGCAAAGGCAACCCTTTGTTGCACAGCTCGTACGGGTATGACCTGGTGCGTTTGAATTTTGAATGGAAACATGTGTAGGCTTTTTCTCAGTATTTTCTGCGTGCTGGAACGCTTCAAACCAGTCTCAGATGCAATTCTATGGCCGGATGACATTGGATTTCGCTGAATAATTCCAGAAACTGTGGCGATATTTTCAAGCGTAACTGCGGTTTGCTTGCGGCCAACATGCCTCACTAGATCATCAGTTACGCTGACTGTTCGTTGAAATTTCGCGAAGAACGTACGAATGGTTTTCGCATCGGGTCCTTTTGGAACATTAAATCGTTGTTGAAAAGTTCGCCTTGTTGCCGTAGGACTCTCTTCTAACCTGTGGTACTCTAGCACCAGAAAAACGCGTTGTTCAATGGAGTACATGGTTTTAATCTTCCTTCGGTACGCTAACCTCCTTTCACGTTTCAATAGTTGAACTGATCGCTCTGGGCTTCGGATCACTATTTATACTAGGCATTAAGTATGGCGATTTCAGCGCCATTTGTTAGCAGCTTTTGTAGCTATTATTTCAAACTGCTGTATAAACGTCTTACAGCTTTCACAATAAACATACCGTTTACTGCATTCTTCTATCGATCTTTGGTTTCGAGATATTTAATTTTGAAATCAGGGAGTCCTTTTTCGGACACCCTGTATATGAAGAAAATATATCTGTTTATGTATGAATGTATGTACAAATGTTTGTCCCACATCTCCTCCCAAACTGCTGTGCCGATTTCTACCACATTTGGTACACATATTCTTTATCGCCAGGCATCGTTCGCTGTTGTTGTAAAAACCACCTACGATGCATAGTTCAGGAGATATGATGCCATAAACAGTAAGAGTCGCAAAACAGCACCGCATATTGCGACTTGTGTATAACGAAACTTTATTCATCCACTGTCTGGAAATGACAGCAGTTAGCAGCTAGTAACAAACTGTACCCTGAAGGCTCCATCAAACAGAGAGCGGGCAGAACGCTCCGTTGTCCGCCGCTTTCCGCAGCAGCCAGACACGGCGAGTATAGCGCGGCGTTCCAGTGTTATTGCCTGCCGTTTGTATAGTGGGTGTGTCAGCTGCGGATAGTATAACATTGATCAGCAGTGCGGATGAATTTCTGCTTCCCCTCACGCTTGCTTCAAAGAAGCGAAGAAAACGGGTACACGTAACCAATATGAACAGAGAAGAACATGATGAAGTTCATCGTCTTTGCAAAGAGCTTTGGTTGATTGAAGACCGTTTTTTTCAATTACTTTTGAATGTCTCGTGAACTTCATTGGCAGCATAGATGAAAAGCACCAAGCACGTATAGATAAAACGTCCAAACAGAGGCTCAAGTTATTCTTGTTATAAAAAATTTCAGTTGTGTCGCTTGCTTTTTGTTTATCGTGTAGTTGTTGATCTGGCCAGCGCTGGCAGACACAGTGACAGTGCTGTTTTTGAAAACACTCTGCAAACACCCCTATGCGTGACTTGTTAATAGGTGATGAAGGGCTTAAATTGCAGTCTTATATAATGCGCCACTTTTCTGAAGCTGCAGACTTGGAAGACCCTGAAAACGCCATTTACAATAAATGCCTATGCAAGACAAGGCATGCAGTGGAAAACGCTTTTGGATTCATATTCAACAGAGGCGAGTCTTTTTAAGACCAATAGATCTATAAATTGATGCTGTAAGTGATGTTGTGAAATCAGCGTGATCTCTTCATAATTTCTTCCGCAACAATGCGAGCTACTTGCGTTCTGAACAATAGGATCAGATTGATAACCTGCCGGCTAATGCATTTTCGAATACGCCGAGACTAAAAGAGAGGTCATTTTCTTGATAACTAATACCTTTTACAGCTTTTCTGCGTTAACGTTTGCGTAACCACAGTCGTTTCTAACGTTTTTAACCGTATTTTACACAACACAACCAGAAATGTAATGTAATTTTCTATATTAGGCTTAAAATTCATTTGTCATGTGACAGGCTAGATTCTCAAGCAGGTATAGGCCTACATTACGAACTTCTTACGGATTGAGACTTCCGCCTATCTCCTTCCAAGTTTCCGCCTTCTTAGAAGCATTTTTGTAGTCTAGATCGCGTGTGTAGTAATGGCTTCGGACGCACCAAATCTGTCAGTTTCTCTGTTTCTTCCGTCATACTGCTCGAGGTTGCCGCCGCGATCAGTACAAAATCAAAACGAAAATCTATACGAAAATTTACAACCCTAACATAACGATAATAGAAAGAAGTTATTAGCGCACTACAATTCCATTGTTCATCTAGTAAATCTACACACAATGTAGTATGAGGCTACAATTTATTACTTTCAGGCAACTAATTCGCGACTATTTGTATTCGCCAGACGTTTTTTAGACGCATATACGCATACCACTAATTATTGGTTGATTGGTTGTTTGGGAGAGGGGGACTATACTACTAAGGTTATCGTTCTCTAGTGGGGAGAGGAAGGGGTGAGGACAGGAAAGGAAGCAAAGGGATAGGAAATGCAGTTCAGGGAGGAAAAAGGAAGAAGGACTGCATTAGCTCGGGGCGCCGTGCTCATCACGCACGTACTCACGAAATGTTCAAATGTTTGTATAGCTTATGGGACTTAACTACGGGGTCATCAGTCCCTAAACTTACAAACTACTTATCAAGTAGCTAAGACTAAGGACGGCACAAATATCCATGCCCGAGGGGGGATTTGAACCTCCGACCGTAGTGGCCGTGCAGACCGTGACTGGAGCGCCTCAGCCCCTCGGCCGGCACGTACTCACTAAAGAACCGTGAGCCACCTAGGGGGCACTGATTATAACCTAGAAATTATATTACGACATACCTCATAAGACTTTAATTAATTACTTCTTTTCTATCAACCCCATTCACAACATATTTTGTACGATGATTCAAAAAATGTTCAAATGTTTGTAGAACTTATGGGACTTAACTACGGGGTCATCAGTCCCTAAGCTTACAAACTACTTATGAACTAGCTAATACTAAGGACCGCACAAATATACATGCCCAAGTGGGGATTCGAACCTCCGACCCTACTGGCCGTGCACACCATGACTAGAGCGCCTCAGTCTCATCGACCAGCGCGGTCGGCTACATTGTTTCCTAATATCACATTCTACAGGGTGTTACAAAAGGGTGGGACCAAACTTTCAGGAAACATTCCTCACACACAAAGATAGAAAATATGTTATGTGGACATGAGTCCGGAAACGCTTAATTTCCATGTTAGAGCTCACTTTGGTATTTCTCTTTAAATGTAAATTGAAATAATTCGTGCAGACAATTGTCAATATACCTAATTGTTTAGTTACTATGTACTGTACTTCCTCGATTCATCGCATTTGTAAACATTGCATTGACTGCAAAACCACGTTCGTGGTGAACACTAACCAGTTGATGCTACGTACTGATGTGCTTGATGCTAGTACTGTAGAGCAATGAGTCGCATGTCAACACAAGCATTGAAGTCAACATTACCCTCCTTCAATTGGGAAGACTGGCGGTGAATCGAGGAAGTACAGAACATACTAACGAAACAATTGGGTATTTTGACAATTGTCTGCACGAATTATTTCAATTTACATTTCAAGAGAAATACTGAAATGATCTCTAACATGTCCACGTAACATATTTTACTTCTTTGTGTGTGAGGAATGTTTCCTGAAAGTTTGGCCGTACCTTTTTGTAACACCCTGTATATACCTGAAATATACGAAGTGTGTTCAAATGAAAGGTTCGAAACACTGTGGATATGTCCCACTGTTTAACGATACCAAGGATTCCCTATTCCCAGAATTCTTGTGGCTGCGAGAAGAGCAAGTCCTCTATTGTATCCTTCAGTTCGTCATCCGAGCTGCAGCATTTTCCCTTGGGATGCTTTTTCTTGCTGACCAAACATATGGAGTCGCAGTGTGACATATCCGGAATACAGGACGGATGCTCAACCTGTTACTTCTTGAACTTGGCCAGTACACCTTGTGCGACCCTGGAGACGTGTGGACGCGCGTTATCGTAGGACAGAATCACAACCTCCGCGAGCAGCCCATGCCGTTTGCTTTGATGGACTTGAGTGGGCTAAGGGGTGTCTCACAATACACGTCACTGTTAACGCGTTTTCCTCGTTCGTAAACTATGATGAGTATCGGACCTCGGTGTGAGCATCAACTTCCCTGCTGAGGGCACAGCCTTGAATTTTTTAGGAGGAAGTGACGACACATACTTCGCGTCCACATATGTCGCACTACGGTGTCCCAAACCGGTATATTCAAATTTCAACCGCTTTAGTTGTTAAGAAGTTTCGAACCTTTTCATTTGAACAACCCCCGTGTATACTTAGACGAATTTAATTGTATCAACAACTATATTCGCTGATTGCATCTGGTAGACCAATTTGTATGGTATCTCTTCATATTCCTTTACCACTAAAGGCGTTTCAGCCTGCATTAAGATACCATACACTACGTGTGTTCTTCAAAGTTAAATGAGACGACAAAAGCAACCAATTCAGGAGACCATCTTTAGACCTATCAAGAAAGTTAGCGAATGCTTACGATCGGTGAAAGTCGCACGACATCCGCTAGGAACGCCTGGGGTGTATAAAATTCCCTGTAGCTGTGGCATGGTGTATATAGGAACAACAAAAAGGAGTGTTAATACTCGCACATTGGAACATAAAAGGCATTGTCGTCTGGATCACACAGACACGTCAGCTGTGGCAGAGCACGTTTTTACACGTGGTGACCATGAAATAAAATTTAGTGAAACGAGCGTGCTAGCCAGGACGTCGCATTATTATACACGCATGTACAGAGAAGCTATATAAATACAGAAACACCACAACAATTTCAACAGGAAAGGAGAAGGTTTGAAATTAGATAAGATTTGCCGGTCAACTTTGAACCAAAGATATGACCACCGATTACCCGTAATCGAGAGAGAAGACGTTGGTCAAAGATAGCTTCATAGTAGGCAGCACGTGACAAGTGGTGGCGCCATCTATGCCCTCTATATAAGCAGGAACTCCAGCGCCTAGTAGGCAGTCGTCGACTTGAAGATGTTTCCCGCAGTAGGCAACGAAACGTCGGGAGTAAGATGTTTTATTGATGGACCACGGCAACTTAGCCCGGAAGTTTTAATTAATGAAGACGCCGGCCGTGAAAGCCTACATTCTATGATTCGATTCAGGAGAATTCCTAGTGAACTATTCGCTGTTGTATTAGACGAAACGCAAACGTGTTGCGCCTGATTTGACAGCGCCCACCACGCACCTAAGGTAGGCAAGTTGCCTCCCTCTCAGGCGTAATCGCCATGCCTGTGAATACACATAGAGTGTTCATAAAGCATCACTAAATGTCGATCTAATACTTGTAGAAATAGCATACGAGATTGGTGATGTAAAGCGTTCTTGGCTGTCTTAGTTTTTGGCCCACTTAAGGTTATGGTAATAACACTTAAAGTGGGCCTTTGCGATCACCTTATGACAGTTCGAAATTTAATGCAAATAGCGGTTTAACTGTATCCGACACGAAAATGGCACAACCGAATTTGTAGAGGAGAAAATTCTCTACAACCTTGCTCTCTTACGGTTTTTTTCACATCTGTTATAGTTTAAGAGATATTTGCTAAAATAACGGCGATTTGACTCCGCCTCTTTAGTTTACGTAAACCAACCGTTAGCAATTGTCACGTGACATTCCTCGCCCAGAACTCTCTCTGGCAAACGCCATCTTGCTTCCTATATTTTATGATTTTCTTATTTTAACTTATACGTTGTCTTTTCAAAGCAGTGACGCACTGAACAATCAACAAAACCGCGTCGTTCTTAGTATGATAAATTATAATCTAGTGTCTAAAAATTTCAGTTTTAGCTGTTAGCAACTGCCAGCAATATTATGAGAATTAAAGCACAAGCCTGTAGCTGTTCGCTGTGGCGTAATGAGTAGTGCGTAACTTTGTGATGCATGTGGTCGTTAGTTCGAAACCCGCTGTTACCATATATTTTCACCTTGGCTCTTAAAACGGTTTCCGTCACTCTTATTAATTGAATAGAGCTAACTTCTGTATGTTGAATGGGTTTGCTTATAAATAATGCTTCTGCTATCAGTCACAATTTATTTAGCACAACATGTTTCAGGAAATAATTCCCAATTTCAAGGGCGGTTTTGTGCTATCCCGTTTTAGTTGAAGTGTTTCCGATGTTTGAGGTTCTCCATTAGGTTATTGTATTCAATGCGTAAGTTTTAGTAATTGGCCAGTCATTTTACCCAGTAAACGGCGAAATCCTTTTCTACTTACAGTTCCTTGATGGTCCATTTGAGTAAGATCTCACACATATAAGACATTAGTACTCATAAACTACCAAAAACACGCGTATATATATAAAGTTACAAAGATGTTCTTACATGGAGTTAACAAAGATAAGTTAATACAGTATTCTTCTGTATGATACATTTTGAAACAAGATATTTCCCTTAAAAATCTTGGCTATAATTTGTTTCTGGCTGTTTGCAATGCAGCTTATTTCTATTTGTTAGCATTTCATATAAGTATATTGTGGAAACGTCGAAAGAAATTAAGTGAGTCACCTTTCAGTTTATCGTTTAGTATTTCAAATTTCTTGTGATGTGAATACACTTCGAGCTCTTCAAATAAATCCATTTTAAGTCTTCTGTTTAGTCGGTAGAGTACTTTGACGTTTTGCTCGAATTTAATAAATGGGTTGCCTCTATAGTGTATGTGTGTGTTGCCATTGCTGATGGTGTGTCTCTGTTTTGTGTATATGCTTTGATGTGTTCTGTGCACCTGGTGTTGTAACCTCGGACTCCTTGTCGTGGAAAGAGAGAGTTCCTGACATTTTTTTTTTTTTTTTTTTTTTTTTTTTGTATATTCCAGAATTGGAATATGGGTCATGATTAACTGAATGTTGTGTATTAGTTTCTGTTGCAGTCTGTTGGAAGTGAAAATGATTTTTTTTTAACTTTGTGGTTTTAAAAAATGTTTGCAATCTTCTGTGATACATTGTCAATGTTTGTCATGCTGTATATACGGGTGTTACAAAAAGGTACGGTCAAACTTTCAGCAAACATTCCTCACACACAGAGAAAGAAAATATATTAGGTGGACATGTGTCCGGAAACGCTTAATTTTCATGTTAGAGCTCATTTTGGTATTTCTCTTTAAATGTAAATTGAAATAATTCGTGCAGAAAATTGTTTCGTTAGTATGTACTGTACTTCCTCAATCCACCGCCAGTTGGCCCAATTGAAGGAAGGTAATGTTGACTTCAGTGCTTGAGTTGACATGCGACTTATTGCTCTACAGTACTAGCATCAAGCACATCAGTACGTAGCATTAACTGGTTAGTGTTCATCACGAACGTGGTTTTGCAGTCAGTGCAATGTTTACAAATGCGGTGAATCGAGGAAGTACATTACATACTAACGAAACAATTGGATATTTTGAGAATTGTCTGCACGAATTATTTCAATTTACATTTAAAGATAAGTACTAAAATGAGCTCTAACATTGAAATTAAGCGTTTCCGGACACATGTCCACATAACATATTTTCTTTCTTTGTGTGTGAGGTACCTTTTGCCGTACCTTTTTGTAACACCCTGTGTATTTATTTTTGTCTGTTTCTTCTGTGGTGTGATTTGTGTCTGTGTTTTTCTTCAATTGTTTAGTATTGTGTCTACCGTGGATGTAGTGTAATCATAGGTTATTGCTATTCGTTTCACTATGTCTATTTACTCTTTCTTGTTCTCCTGGGTCAAAGGTAATTTGGTTGCCTTTGCAGGACTGACCTGTATGCTGCCTGTTTATGAATATTTGGGTGACATGAGATTGCAGATATTGTGGGGTTTGTAATTGTACTTTTCCTGTAGATTTTAAATGAGCATGTGTTGTTATGTCATGTGATATTTAGGTACAGTAAATTAACGCCTTTTTTCTTTTTCATGTTCTACAGTAAATGTAATTTTCTTATGTAGACTACTGATAAAACATTAAGGGTATTAGTTATATCCCTGATATTTCCTTTCACTAACAAGCAAAGAAATCTGTTTACAGAAGATTGCATTTTGTAGGAGATATGTTGCTGAAGGAATTAGATTAGGTAACAAAACAATAAAGGAGGTAGATGAGTTTTGTTACTTGGGCAGTAAAATAACAAATCATGGTCGCAGTACAGAGGATATAAAATGCACAATGGCAATGGGTAAAAAAGCGTCCTTGAGAAAGAGAAAGTTGTTAACATCGAATATTGATTTAAGCCTAAGAAAGTCCTTTCTGAAGGCATTTGTGTGGAGTGTTGCCTGGGAGTGAAACATGGACGATAAACAGTGCGGGCAGGAAGAGGATAGAGGCTTTTGAAATGTGGTGCTACAGAAGAATGCTGAAGATTAGGTTTGTGGATCGTTTAACTACTGAGGAGGTACTGAACAGAATTTGAGAGAAAAGGAATTTCTGGCATACATTGACTAAAAGAAGAGATCGATTGGTAGGTCACATTCTTAGACATCAAAGAATTGTGAATTTAGCGTTGGTGGGAAGTGTGTGGGGTAAAAACCGCAGAGGAAGTCCGAGAGATGGATACAGTAAGTAGATTCAGACAGATGTAGGTTGCCGTTCTTATGTGGAGTTGAAGAGGCTTGCTCAGGATAGGGTATTGTGGAGAGCTGCATCAAACCAGTCTCCGGAGTGAAGACCACAACAACAACAACAACAGCAGATATGTAGACGAAATACTACTTTTAATGAAAGGAAATCTCAGCGATATAAGTTACTGGTCAATAACATCGAATACTACAAAATATTCTTGTATTTAGTTGATAGTGTTGTTGTTCTAGAATCTTTCACATATGCGAAGGTTAAAAAAGTTTAATATGGTCTGGTAGTTGACATGGTATCTGGAGGGCCTATCTAGGCTATTTTCTGGTAACGTGATCGGAGAGACATCCATTGGTTGTTCCGTGGTTGGCACTCCCGTAAACGATGGCACGAGGACCAAGCGTTGGCCCAGTGAGCTCAGATGAATGGAGAACACTGTTGGTTGGTCACACGGTATGCCTGTGGCCGGCCGGCTGATCTCCGTTCAACTTGTTGTGTAACTGTTGTTTCTGACCAAAGGACTACAGCGTGCCTACGAATTTTTATGTTTTCCATAAAGACGAATGATGAAAATTAGTTGGGTAGATCACGTAACTAATGAGGAGGTGCTTAACCGAATTGAGGAGAAAAGAAGTTTCTGGCATATCCTGACTAAGAGAAGGGATAGATTGGTTCGACACATTCTGATTCATCAAGGAATTGTCAACTTAGCATTAGAAGGAAGTGTGTGGGGTAAAAATTGTAGAGGGAGACCGAGGGTTGAATACAGTATGCAGATTCAAAAGGATGTAGGTTGCTGAACTTATTCTCAGATGAAGAGGCTTGCACAGGACAGGGTAGCGTGGAGATCTGCATCAAACCAGTCTGCGGACTGAAGACCACAACAACAACAACCACATGTTTCCGTCAGTTTGTAAGTGATAAAGAATGGCTTCATTACATTTTGTTTTTATTTTTACGCCATATGCAATGCAACAGACTGGTATGGGAGACTCGAAACGTATGTTCTTTTCATATTCTAGTACCATTTCATTGCGGACGTATTTGAATTTGGCAATAAACGAAACATGAAAATCTACCGCAATCTCTGAAGAGAGGATTCCCATGCAAAGAACTCATTTCGTGTTGTCATCATATATTGGCTGCCTGGTTACGTGATCTCGGGACGCAGTAGGTTCATCTCTAAAGTGGTATGTGTATTTAGAATGCCTTTACATTGATTTTTTCAGAATTATACTATTCGTAGGCTTTTCACACTAGGAAACTTATAGAAATTTGGTAGACATAATAGTACTTTTTATTTGGAATCTTGAATAAACTGGGTTATTACCTTTGAAGATTAATACGAAGTGCGATTTCGTTTACCAACTTCCTTTATTTATATGACAACCCCCCTGCTTTTCGGCTTTATGCTGCATTTTTAGAGTTTAATTGCAAATATTCCTTTGAGGTGATTGCAAATCGGCTTGACAGGCAGCCAGTGCGTTTTAAAGTGTCCCAAGATTACCAGACATACCGCAGACTGGCGATTAAGCAACCTACATATGAGTTGTTATATGTTAAGACTTTGAGCATCATATTTATTTTCGTGTAGGCTAGTGCACAATTCTGACATGGTTCTTTTGCACATTTTATGTAGTCCTACAGCCTCTCACTACATTAATGTGTGTGCAAAGAGTAAAATAAAGTCCCATCGCTGATTAAATGTACTACAAATCCAGACGTTGCTCCAACATTAATGAAACATCACACATTTTACTAGCATCTCCCCTCCCCCCACCCTTTCAAAGGCACGTCTTCAGATATATAAACAGCACTGAGGGGATTAGATTAGATGAGACTAGCTTAATACTTGTTCCATAGATCTCATGCATACGAGATTTGGGAATGATGCCGATAGTGTCTGTTTAGGAAAAGATAACTTTACATGAAATACAAATTCATTTCTTTATTCATTATTTCTTTAAACGACTGATTTCTACGTAAAAATTTTGACAATGAAAAATCCGATTGGAATGTCAGTTGTAATTGCAATTGTTAATTCATTGTTATGATTGATAAATACTTTGAATTTGTTTTTAAATGCCGGTTGGCTATCTGCCAGACATTTGAAGTTATTTTTGAAGTAGCCAAAGACTTTTGTAGAAGGATAATTCATCTATTTTTATGTCATAGTTAGATTTAACTTTGAATAGTATAGATATTCCTTTCTCCTAGTATTGTACCTTTGCACACTGCTATTAAGTTTGAATTAGGTTGGAAAAATTAATAACAAACTTCATAAGTGAATATGTATATTGTGAAGCTACTGTGAAGACCCAGAGAGCCTTAAATAAGTGTCTGCAGGATGATATTCGATGGGCTCCATAAATTATTCTAATAACACGCTCTTGTCCAATGAATACGATGTTTCGCAATGACAAATTACCACAAAATATAATGCTATGTGGAACGAGTGAATGAAAATAGACAGAGTGAAATAATTTACTGACATGTTTGTTACCAAAAATGGCAATAAAAGCATAAGTTGCTGTACACAAACGCTTCAGTTAATCGTCAATGTGTTGCTTCCAATTTAATTTCCCATCAACGCACACACGTAAAAGCTTTTAATACATTAGCCAAAGACTTAGGTTTACAGACGATATTATTTTATTAATGATGTCATTGCACTTACGTCATGGAACTGTATATAAGAATCCATTTGCATTGAACCACTAATTAATTTCCAGAATGACATCATTTTCAATTCGATCAGTTAATACTCGTTTGTCCAGTGTGATTACCATACTTGCATCATCAGCAAAACCAACTAACTTTGCATCATTGTGAATATACACTCATAGGAAAATGTAAAAAGAACACCATGAATTCAGTGACCCAGCAGAGAGAAATTTTATTGACACATTCTTCAGGATGTATGTAACACACGATCCCACAGACGTCAATACAGTCACCAGTGCGTGTAGAATGTCGCCGATAGGACTATGTATTCCCTCCTTTTGTAGCAATGCAAGATGCAGTTTTCCTACGGAGATGATCGTAGACGTTCCGAATGTAGTCTTGGGGATTGGCCTGACAATCATTTTTGCACCAGGTGCTTCAGTTGCAGACTTGCGCCTAAAAGTTCGCGATCGGCAGCGCTCACTTTAGCTCGCGACTCTACCGCGTACTGGTTCGTTCTTTTAGTTCGTCCGCTCCCAGTGACGGCTGAGCGGCGTGGTCTGCGCATGCAGGTGGAGGGAGAGGTTCCACCACCTAGCTGCTTCATGCGCTTGCTGCTGGAGTCACTAACGATATCACGCAAACCAAAACAAACAGTTTGTGGGTAATTTCTCGCGTTTATGTTTACAGTTATCTCTATATCTTGGCATTATGGAATTTATTAGTCAGATATTGCAGAGTGCAGAACAAATCAGAAATTTTGTAGCACTGAACTATGTAATCTAGCAGGCAGACGCTCACCTCGAAATGGCTCTCATCAGCAGAAGGCAAACACGTGATTTTTAATTCTGCTGCGCGCCCTCTCGCTATTGCCCGTCTGTCTTAGGAAAAGAATCCAACGAACTAAGAAGTGAGATACGTTTGGCATAATAGTTGGCGACCGGTAACGCGTATTTTGGTTCGCGACCGATCGCGCATATTTTAGTTCGCAGCTCGGCCGCGAAGTAGGTCGCTCTTTTTAGTTCGTCCGCTCTTTTTGGCTTTTGCTACCGCTACTAAAAGAGCTCTTTCTTTTGTTGTGACAGCATTTTTATATAATGATTTATAATTTCTGGCATATAAATGCAAACAATGTTAAGTTTTGAGTTCTCTTTACGTCTTTACACTATGGAATGAGGGTTATATTTACATACTGCTGAATACCTTAGAAAAGAAAATTTGTGGCAGTATACTATGAAACTACAGCTGAGCTGCATCTCAGCTCGATATGACGGTAACTGGCAGAAGGGAATCACGCGTTTCTGCGCGATCTCGCGTCCTCTCGCTGTTCCCCGTCAGTCTTCGGAAAAGGATCGGACGAACTAGGAGGCGAGGGATCTGCGAACTAGTTCGTTCGCGAACTACACAAGACTATTCAGTTGGTCCATATTTTTTGCTGGTCGTGCAGATGACGTTTCATCCGGTCCCAGACATGCTTAATGGGGGTAAAATCTGTGACTCGGCCTGGTCAAGATGGTTGACGTATATCTTGAAGAGCGTTTTGTGTGGTACGGGATACATTTTGACGTGCATTGTTATGATGGAAAAGCATATCGCCTTGTTGGTGCATGACGGGTTGAGTGATGGTTTCTATGAACCGTGCAATGTCTCTCCTTATGTTTAGTACCGTGCACTGATGTTTCCTCGATGATCTCCAGAGGAGTACTCCCATTGTAGGATATGGCTACCCGCAACTTGAGACATGATCTTGCGCCCCGTTTCGGTATCTTCCGTTGACTCCAAAAATCTTTGAGCCCGCCTTAAGGGACGTTGCGATAGGCACTTACGGGAGGACGAATGGAGACGACCCGTCTTCAATGATGAGAGTCGCTTCTGCCCCTGTCCCAATGATGGTCGTACGCTTGGGTGGCGTCGTGTAGGGGAGTGCGAAAATTTGGAGTGTATACGACAGAGGCACACGAGACCAACACTTAGCCCCAGGGTGTAATGAACAGTATAGTACACGGGAAGTTCTCCTCTGGTGGTCGTCAAGCGAGAACTGAACAGTGCACAGTTCATTGAATCATTCAATCCTTCTTGGTACTGTTCTTGCACCAGCAAGGTGATATGCTTTTCCAACAGAACAATGCATGACCACACGTATCGCGTCCACTCAACGCCCTCTTCAAGGTGTCGTCAACTACCCCGACCAGCACGATCCCGAGATCTGTCCTTCATGCAGCATGTTACGGACCGCATGGAACGTCATCTTGCGCGGTCAGCAAGACCAGCATGAAATCTGGCCAGGCTGAGTCACCTGGTGGAAAGTGCATGACAGGCCATTCCCCAAGACCACATTTGACACCTCTACGATAGTGTCCATCTGAGAATTGCAGCTTGCATTGCTGCAAAAGGAGGGTATACTCGGTACTAGCGTCGACGCTGCGCACGCTCTGGTGACTGTACACACGTGCCTATGGCTATGCCTGTGTGATCGTGTGTTGTATACATCCTCGAGAATGTGTGAATAAAGTTTCCCTCTGCTGGATCGTCAAATTCACGGTGTTCTTTTTTCATTTTCCAGAAGTGTAAAATGGCAAATCATCAGTATATACAGGGTGTCCAGAAAATGACTCCCTGATTTCAAAATTAAATATCTCGAAAAGAAAGCTCGATAGAGGAATGCAGTAAACGGTATGTTTATTGTGAAAGCTGTAAGAACTTTATCCAGCAGTTAGAAATACTAGCTACAAAAGCTGCTAACAGATGGCTCTGTAATTGCCATACGTAATGCCTAGTATAAATAGTGATACGAAGCCCAGACCGATCGGTTCCACTATTGAAACGTAAAAGGAGGTTAGCGTACCGAAGGAAGAGATTAAAACCATGTACTTCATCGAACAACGCGTTTTTCTGGTGCTAGAGTACCACAGGTTAGAAAAGAAACCTATGGCAACAAGGCGAAGTTTTCAAGCACGATTTAATGTTCCAAAAGGACCCGATGCGAAAGCCATTCGAACGGTCTTCGCAAAATTTCAACGAACAGGCAGCGTAACTGATGATCTAGTGAGGCATGTTGGCCGCAAGCAAACCGCAGTTACGCCTGAAAATATCGCAACAATTTCTGGAATTATTCAGCGAAATACAATGTCATCCATCCGTAGAATTGCATCTGAGACTGGTATGAGGCGTTCCAGCACGCAGAAAATACTGGGAAAGAGCCTACACATGTTTCCATTCAAAATTCAAACGCACCAGTCCATACCCGTATGAGCTGTGCAACAAAGGGTTGCCTTTCCTAATCAGATCCTCACAATGATTGATAGTGAAGGATTTGATGTTGGCTGCATCTGGTTTACAGATGAAGCACACTTCCACCTGAATGGATACGTGAATAAGTAGAACTGACGATTTTGGGGTTCAGAAAACCCCTGTATTCTCCTAAAATTACTGTGTGGGCTGCAGTATGCAGCAGAGGCATTATTGGCCCTTTTTTCATTCGAGAAACGGTCACTGGTGCACGTTACGTTGCAATTTTGGGACAATTTGTCGCCACACAGCAAGCTTTAGAGGATCCACCAGGTAGTGAATGGTTTATGCAAGATGAAGCCCGACCACATCGGACCGAACAAGTGTTTCGCTTTATTGAGGAATACTTCGGGAATCAAGTCATTGCTTTGGAATATCCCACATTTACTGGTGCAGGTATGGATTGGCTTCCATATTCGCCGGATTTGACTCCCTGTGACTTTTTTTTTGTTTGGCACAGTGAAAGACATGGTCTCCCCGAAGCATCCCGCCACGCTGGACGAGCTTGAATCGGCGATCTCTGTGGCATGTTATTCCATTTCGCTTGCGACACTACGGAATGTGATGGCGTATTTCATTCTTCGTTTGCGCCACCTCTGTAATACCAATGGTGAACATTGAAAACATTGTGATGTAATTGTTTGCAAATGGTGTTTTGATACGATTATTTCACTTATGTATTCTTATGAGCTGTACAACGTACAGCGCCATCTGTTAGCAGCTTTTGTAACTATTATTTCTAACTGCTGTATAAACTTCTTGCAGCTTTCACAATAAACATACCGTTTACTGCATTCCTCTACCGATCTTTGTTCTCGAGATATTTAATTTTGAAATCAGAGAGCCCTTTTCTGGACACCCCGACAGCAAAGGAACCAAGACCGATCCTTGTGGATCCTAATCTTGATACCTCCCAAGTATGAGGAATCAGCTGATTTTTGTAGTTTATCTGAAACACTTACTACAATCTTCTGCACATAATATGAAAACATATGTCAGATTGTTGCTATCATAGTGTCGTCAGCTCATTTGTGATGAGATGTGCGGAAAGGTAACACTTATAATGGAGAATATGTTGAATAGTGTCGAGGGAGAGCTACTCCAGTAAAGTGTATTACCTGACAGGCCTCCGACAGATTTTCACTATGTTTCCACCCTCTCGGTGACACATCATTTTCAAAGGTTTGTTGTTGATGTGGTCTTCAGTCCGCAGACTGGTTTGATGCAGCTCTCCACGCAACCCTGTTCTGTGCAAGTCTCTTCATCTGAGAATACGTTCGGCAACCTACATCCTTTTGAATCTGCTTACTATATTCGTCCCTCGGTCTCTCTCTACGATTTTCACCCCAAACGCTTCCTTCTAATGCTAAGTTGACAATTCGTTGATATCTCAGAATGTGTGCAACCAATCTATCCCTTCTCTTAGTCAGGATATGCCAGAAACTCATTTTCGCCCCGATTCGGTTAAGCACCTCATTAGTTGCGTGATATACTCATCTAATTTTCTTGATTCATCTGTAGCACCACATTTCAAAAGGTTCTATCATTTTTTTATCTCAATTCCTAATCGTCCATGTTTCACTCCCATACAATGCTACACTCCAGACAAATTCTTTCAGGAAGGACTTCCTAACATTTAAATTAATATTGGATGTTAACAAGTTTCGCTTCTTTACAAATGCTTTTCTCCCTATAGCAATTATGCATTTTATATCTTCTTTACTTCGGCCATCAGAAGTTATCTTGCTACCCAAATCACAAAATTCATCTACTACTTTTATTGTCTCATTACCTAATCTATTTCCTTCGGCATCGCCTGATTTTCTGACATTGCATCACATTACCTTCGTTTTATTCCTGTAAATGTTCATCTTATATCTTCCTTTTAAGACACTGTCCATTACATTCAAAATTTGTTCAAATGTTTGTTAAGCTTATGGGACTTAACTACGGGGTCATCAGTCCCTAAACTTACAAACTACTTACGAACTACCTTATACTAAGGACGGCACAAATATCCATGCCCGATGGGGGATTCGAACCCTCGACCGTAGTGGCCGTACAGACCGTGACTGGAGCGCCTCAGTCCCCGCGGCCACCGCGGCCGGCCCATTCGATTCAATTACTCTTCCAGATCCTTTACAGTCTCTGACAAAATTACTATGTCATCGACAAAACGCCAACTTTTTATTTCTTCTCTCTGAACATTAATTCTCTCTCCAAATTTCTTCTTCCATTCCTTCACTGCCTGCTCAATGTATAGATTGAGCAGCATTGGGGAAAGGCTACAACCCTGTCTTAGTCCCTTCCCAACCTCTGCGTCATTGTCTTGCCCTTCGACTCTAATAACCGCTGTCTGGTTTTTGTGTAGGTTGAATATAAGTCTCCGCTCCCTATATGTTACCCCTACTACCTTTCAAAGGGTAGGAAACGAAATAAAAGAACACCATCTGTTTTTTTGAAAACAGAACTGATCTCGGAATCGGATCCCGTACAGTGTGTGTGCGGTCACTGGCGCTCATTTGTGATGATATGTGCACACAAGGATTTGTGAGTGTTTGATTCAACGATGGCGGGAAGGTAACACTTGTAATGTAGAATATGTTGAATAGTGGTTGAATAGTGGCGAGGAATAGTTACTCCAGTAAAGTGTATTACCTGAAAGGCCTGCGACAGGTTTTCACTATGTTTTGACACTCGTAGGTGACCCATCATTTTCAAGGGTTGGGAAACGAAATAAAAGCACGCCATCAGATATTTTTAAAACAGAACTGGTCTCGGAATCAGTTCTGGTTGTAGAATTTATTAAGCCACTGTTAATACAACATTGACGGGTGTTAAAGTGAATAAATATTGTCCGGCACAGGTGAAGCCCGTGCAGTGGGCGTGCGGTCACTGGCGCTTGGAGATCTCGTCCTGGATGCTGGTGACGGGCTGCTTGCTGAGGGCGCCCCCGGGGGCGGAGGAGGCGGCGGCCTGTGACGTCACGGCACCGCCCCCCGACTCGCTGGCAGCGCCGTTCTTCACTCCCTGGTAGCCGCCGCCACCGAAGCCGCCGCGGTAGCCGCCGAAGGCCGGGGCGGCGAACTGGCGGAAGCCGGCGGCGAACTGCTGCGGCAGCGCCGGCTGCGGCGCGCTGAACTGCCCGCCCGCCGCCCCCGCGCCGCCCGCGCCGCCCTCGCCGCCCCCGAAGGCGAAGTGGCCACCCCCAGCGGCGGACGGCAGTGGCACGCCGCCCAGCTGCGACGGCGCGCCGAAGCCGCCGGCCGCGAAGGGCGACGCCGAGCCGAGCGCGGGGGCGGCGCCGTAGAAGCCGACGCTGCCGACGCTGCCGCCCACGCCGCCCGCCGCCCCCGTCTGCGACCCCCCGGACGCGTCCGCACCGGCGCCGAAGCCGAAGCGGTAGCCGCCCTGGAAGGCGGCGGCGGCGGGGGCGGCGGGCTGCGGCTGGTAGCCCAGGTTGAAGCTCACGTGCTGCGGAGCGCCCGCGCCGCCCACGCCGCCGCCCCCGTCGCTCGCCACGGACGACGTCGACGCGTCCGACGAGGAGCCCTGCGCCGCACCGGCGCCGACGCCGCCCCCGAAGCCGTTGAAGCCATTGAAGTACGGCGGGAAGAAGTGGTACGGCGGGAAGCCGCCGTTGCCGCCGCCGAACTGGGCTTGCGCTGAACAGGTAGGACAAGTTTACTGTGGGCACAGAGTAACATATACAGAGAAGCAGCCTACCCTAAACCACTGTCCTACGCTCCCCTCGTAGTTCTGTAAGATACTAGGTAGGTGTCAGGCGGTTCGCTGGCTTAGGGTGCCTCTCGCACGTCAGAGGGTAGCGTGGAGGGGAGGATGAGGGGAGAGCTCGTGCCTCCTGCCACGAGGCCACGGCTATGTCCGGCTTGCCGGCGTTTGAGGGGAGGTGGTGGTGGGGGCAGCCGCTACCTGCCGCCTGCTCTGGCCAGGTTAAAGAGGTGCTTCTGACCGCAGCGCCATCATGGGACATCTTACGGAACTGCTGGAAACCCTCCCTCCCCGCACCCCGGAGCGTAGGACCGGGCCCTTATGGAGGTTTCCCGTCTGTATATATTTGACTGTGCTGTGGGGCCACTTTGCGAGAGCGCATCAAATTTTACATTAACCCTGCGGTGGGCGCGTGGCGGCATACAGTGCCGACAGTTTGATTTTCTTTCAATAACTACGCCAGTGTGCCGAACACACACGAATGGTGCTAGATAAGCTTCGATTGTTTAGTCAAGGGCCAAAATGCATCACTGTCCCGTCATTATACGCACCATAACAGCTGTGACTCACCTGTGAAGTGGACTACTGCACCGAGACGGCACTGCGTACGGCACGCGCCCGGTGATGTAAGTACATTTAGTCGCACCACTGTCGACTGGTTTGATCATTAGAAGCTATGTTTAACAACTCTTTGTGTGAATGATGATTTGTTTATCAACATTGCTTTGGTATTAGAATTATTTTCTTATCGCCCACCAGTCCCCACAAAGGAAGGGACTGACAACGGAAGATATTATTCTGGATTTTTCTGACGAAGAAAATTACGCTGATTCTTCCTATAGCGATGAGGAAGCAGAAGTAATTGCAACTGCAGCTCATTTGAGCGAATCTGAGCTGTCATGCGATCACTGGAATGTAGTGAAAGGAACACCACAAGATGATTGGTAAGGAGCAAGAAACCTCGTGGATAAATTATTCGTTACTACTACAACAGGAAACAAATGATAACATATAATCAGTTCTACCTGGACCAAAATGTAGTGGTAGTGAAGTTAAAATTAAAATTGGAAGACATTATTGATAGATCTGAAACACTGAATTAAAATTTGTGGTGCGGCCGGGAATAGAACCCAGACCTCCATGCTTACTAGGCAGACGTCTTAACCGTTAGACTACCACACCACTAACGATTAAGGCGCCTTGGAATAGTCTATGTACCATTTCCCTCCACAACACAAACTTTAATTCAGCTTCTTTGTTCCAAAGATAATTGCCACTACTGCCAAGGCTACTGCGACGTTTAAAGTTTGTGTTTTGGAGGGAAATCGTACATAGACTATTCCAAGGCGCCTTAATCGTTTGTGGTGTGGTAGTCTAACGGTTAAGACGTCTGCCTAGTAAGCATGGAGGTCCGGGTTCGATTCCCAAACGCACCACAAATTTTAACTCAGTGCTTCAGATCTATCAATAATGTCTTTGACATATTTGAGACGTAAATCCGTCACTGGGATTATTTATTCGAATTAATTGAAATTGGAAGTTTCGTTTTCAAATTGACGGATTGAAGTTGTATGCAATATGTGGTAGCAAGATATTTTATACCTGAAATTGTGAAGTATACCGCAGCACACAGAATCTTGACGATATCTTGCATCTAAAGAGACAGCGGGTATTGTGAAGCTTGGTGGAGCCAGTCAAAGGAACTCTCGGGACTCTAACTACGGTTAACTGCTACAGTAGAATTCCTGTAGCCTAGGATCTTTTTGAAAATGGGCGAATGTTCATTGTGACTCTGAAAAAGGACAAGAAGGTGTGATAATTTATTTAGAATTTGTTATTAAAATAGCACTTAGGAAATTTCCTGGAAACAATATTTCAGATATTCTGTAACAATTTTAATTTCTCCATGCATCTTGTTACATGTATACAGATCACAATAAAAGTTGCTGTTAAGAATGATGTTAAAACAACTAAATAATTAATTCTACAAAAAAATTAAAAATTGCCCTTTACATGGTATTTAAACGTCGGGGCACTGAGTGCCGCACGCGCCCGCTGGCGCAACAGCCCTAAGCGCGCCTGCCGCAGGGTTAATGAAATAAATCGCAATTTGCGATCAGTTATGGCTTCACTGTACTAGGTTTAGATGGAATACCGAAGTGCGGCGAATGAAAATTTGTGCCCGGCCAGGATTCGAACCCTGGATCTCCTGCTTACTAATTCTGTCTCGATACGTCATAGTCTGTACTTCCTGATGCGGGAATACAGTATTGTATTGAGAATACAAAAGGACAAGGCCCTACAGGAGGCGTGCCCATGTCCCCCACTGAGTGGAGAGGTATAGTTGGGAACTAACAGACGAGGAAGAAGACGATGAAACTTTCATAAATGAAGGAAGTGACACTGATGCGACTTAAGATTGACAGGGGAGCAATCTCCCACTGTCAACAAACCAAACCAGACCTTCTCTACCTTAATATGGATACTAACACCTGAAACACAAGAAAGAGCAAACAATATAAAGAAAAGAGACTAATACCACCAAAACCATGGAAACTGTGCTGGGTGATCAGTGGCTTGAAGTAAACATTCCAAGGTACTCAACGCCCAGCACGGTACAATGCAGCTAACCATAAGGACAGAAAACCCCCTATATATGTATTAGATATCATTCCTGTCTCTCCTATTTCGTTGTTTAGCCCAATTAAAATTAACAAAGTTAAGAATACATTAAATTTCAACATATGTATAACAACCGTGTTTTTATGTTCTCCAATATATCCAATTATTCTAAAATGTTCGAACTGTAACTTTTATATTATAACTGTAGCAACAACTGTAAGCACTTGAATATATGTGTTTTCTCTTTGCTTTTATTTTTGTTTTCCCCTATTACTTATATTTATCTAAAATAATCAAATTATGTAACATTAGTGAACAAATGTATAATATGTAAAACTACAAATGTACTTCCTGCTTTATATTAAAAGGTAGCAGGATTATAAATGAGAAATAAATAAATAATAATGTGGCTGCGAGCATTACAGAACAAAATGGGCTGTGGCTATTGGAAATAGACAGCGTGGCGAATGGAGATTTGGATGTGGCGGGAGACGTGCAGGGAAGAGTCCTCTGCAGTGGGCTTGGTTACTGGGTCCTCGGTGATAAATCAAAAAAAAAAAAAAAAAAAAAAAAAAAAAAAAAAAAGTGGCGGAGTGGTCAACGCGTCTGCCTAGTAAGCAGAAGATCCCGGGTTCGAAACCCAGCCGGGTACAAATTTTCATTCTCATCTAAACCTAGTACAGTGAAGCCATAACTGATCGCAAATTGCGATTTATTTCATTGATTTTAACGCTGTAATGTCGTCGAAGATATATAACTGCATACAAGCCGAGGCTGGGCTCCTGACGGCAATTACTTGTGTCTCGATACCTCA